>CM062820.1:461381656-462604051 GCA_031772625.1 Pinus tabuliformis | reverse complement strand
TTGATGGAGTTTTGAGTGATGGATAGTCGTGGGAGGCTAACTGAAGTGTGTTCATGGTGATTCGAAAGTTGATGGAAATCGTTGATATGTAGTGGATGGAAATTTCCCTTTCACAGAAGTTGTGTGTGAGAATAGGGAATCCTATCAAGAAAAAATTGTTACCAATAGTAGAAGAGTACAAACTTAGCAAGGGTGAGCTCATAGATGGCCTTTTCCCTGGTTTTTCTATAATCTATAGCTTCAAATCATAGATCGATAATGGGATATTTGCATAAGAAAAGTGTTAATTTTTTCACTTACGGATTATTTATCTCCGCTGATTATAGGATGGCATTACACTACTAATGCATCCCCAATGCATCAGTGGTTGTCACACAATTAGATGCATTGAACTGTGTATTTAAACACTTTTAGGGACACACAAACATGCATTATTTAGTGATGCTAAATTTAAATATTAAATATTGGGCTATTTATAAATTATAGATTAGTTGGCTTTTGGTGAGACTTGATATCCAACTTTTATGTTAAAATTTCACAGAAAATTTTATGAATAGAAGTTATCTTTGGATATTTAAAAAAAAAAAAGAAAAAGATAATAGATAATGCAATCTGTAAAGAGAAAATTGTCTAGATATATGAGTCAGTGATAACGTACTGTGAAATGAGTAAATTGTCAAATTATATGATGACATTATAATGTTGCTTTAAAAATTAATAATAATTACTAGATTGTATAATCACTTAGAAAACGTGAGTTTTAAATACAATACAATTTATTAATGTTTTATTATATATAATATATATATATATATATATATAATTTTAATATTTTTAAATAAATAAATTAATTATACACTTTCGAATATTTTTAAAATATAAAATATTTCAATTATATAAATTTAATATATCTTTTCTTAAATATTTAATAAGAATACTCACAAAATAATGAAAAATTAGAAAAATTACACTACAATATTCCATTGAAGTGCACTCTTCGAAACTCATATAAATGCCTGAATTTTTAAAAAACATTATTTTTAAGCACATCACGGGGAAATAAAAAATTGTGGAGAGATTGCTAAACTTAATAGAGGAATGTTAACCTTGATGTTAGCTTAAAATAGTTAATTCCAATCTATGAAAATACGACCATGTGACAAATAATCATGATCACCAAGTATCTCCCTCGCTCTACTAATCACAAGTCACAATACTTAATGGCTGGTGTATAAGAATAGCAAGGGGTGTTGTATGAAATGAAAGAATCAGTGTATAAGAATAGCAGGGGGGTGTTATATGAAATGAAAAAAATGTGATTCTTTTTTATTAATTCCATTTGAGTCTTATTACCATTGGCATGATTGCTTTGTGATATTATTTTCCGAATTCTAATTTTAATCTGAATTTGGAGAGAATGGAAGAAGTTTGGCTAGATAAAAGGAAAAAGCGCATTAACATACATCACAAGTAGGTATGGGGAATAATCTATTAGAGAGATGGAAGGCGCCATTTGAAATTTATGAGAAATAAGATGTAGGTAATGAAATGAAATATAGATATAAAATAGAGACAAAGAAACTGAATTTGTTGAAAATTGTTTACATGCAAGAATGAAAATAAACTAGCTTGAGTGGTGGTAAAATATTTCTAAGAAGAGATGTGATAGCTACGTGCCTTCTTGAACTATGTCACAATGAGGTTTATAAGCCTTTGTATCATAAAAAAATAATGAGAACCCTAAACATAAAAAACCAGAACCCGAGGAGATGAAGCACCAAAGGCTTAGGGTCCCCGATGGGGTAAGTTGGAATATCAACTTCCTAAGGTCATAACTTTGGCATATGATCTATGCTTGACATGCATGATAGTCTGTTAAAATAGTTTATCTAAGGAGAAAACTTTTCAACTGCAAATGTCACTAAATGACTCATGTGTTTCTTGTTTTCTAAAAAGACTGTATATGGTTTCAAAACAACTCTAGAAGTTTAGGACCTGAAAACTACCAAAAATAAAAAACTGCCAAAAGAGGAAACTATGTTGAAAAGAAGAAAATTTTGTTGTGACCTAGGTGGAATAGGTGGGTGGCCACCAATATCCACCTGGATCAATCCTACCTCCTTAGGAATCAATGGTCCCCATCACATTTAGTGCTTCCATGACATGGGGAACTTCTATTGAACATGGTCCCTTGTGCGCCACTTTCCATTGTTGGGTGTGTATTATATTCTTTCCATAACAAGCCCCACCCACGAAGCTGGGGTGTTAGAGGGGAGGCAGAAAGCCCCCCCTTTGTTACGTCGGGCGCAGTGGGGGGCTCACGGGGGGGAAAAAGCCCCCCCTATCAAGGATGTTTGGGGGGGGAAACGGTCCCCCTCTACGGGGTTAGGGGCAGTGCCCTGGGAAAGAAAATATTTGGACACTATATTAAGTGCCCAAACCTACCTATGGTTTTGTGCATGGGTTTTGCATATGGTTTTGGGCATGATGGTTTTCTGCCCATGGTATGTTGCAGATCCAGGTAAGGGAACTATGGTTATGTTCTAATCCATGGTTAATGGATTGGGATTTATGGATGCTTCATCATGTATATATATGTATTGTAACATTGAAAGGAATATAATAAAAAATCAATTTGGTAGTCCCGATTTTGGGATCCAGGGGAAAGTATTTATGTATATGTGTTTTATGTTTTATGCTCTCGTCATTGGTTATTTTCTATTTTTAGAATTCTTATGGATTTAATTTCTGTAAAGGGTTAAACCCTACATTTGGTATCATATTTGTTTCGGCTTCAAGGGGGGCCCTTTACTGTTGAGGTGATTTTATAGGGCCTGTGGTAAACCCTTTTCAGTGGGAGATCTGCAAGATCAATTCTCACTGTGAAAAAATATGGTGAGCAACAGGGAAAATTTTAAGGATGGAAATTTATCTTAAAATTTAGAAACCTTAGTGAATCCCACTAGTCCATCATATGGAATCTATAAAATGATTGGAGATATTTTTGTAAAAATATTCAACTTTATAGTATTTTTATATATCCTATATATAGTTTTTTGGCTATTTTTAGGGTAAAATAATTTCACTCCATAAAATTTGGGCGAATTGTTTTTACAAAAAAATGGAAACTAGCAAATCATTTTTTTGGAAAAAGTATAGAAAATTAGCCCATGAGCGAATATTAGCCCCTAAAATTTTCCTTGGTGAGCAGTGGAAAGATAGAGATTGATAAATTTAATGGTCAGAATTTTGAGTTGTGGAAACTCAAGATGGAGGATCTACTGGTGGATAAATATCAGTGGATCGCAATAGATCTGGGTACTAAACCAATTACAACGTCAGATGAAGACTGGGTGAATTTGGATCAGAAATCAAAGAGCACAATACAATTGTGTATCTCATGTTTAGTATTTTTTAATGTATCAGGGGAAGCTACGATGAATGCTTTGTGGGACAAGCTAGGGACTTTGTACCAATCAAAGTCTCTGGTGAACAAACTGTCCCTATGGAAAAATTTGTATAATAGGAAGATGAAGGATGGAAACTCGGTGAAAAAGACTCTAAATTCTTTTAATATTGTGATAAGTCAGTTGTTATCTATTGATATTAAAATTTCAGATGAAGATAAGTGCATCGATTCATTGTGTTCTCTACTAGATTTGTGGGATAGTCTGGTTGTTGCAATAGGTAGCGATACAACTACCTTGAAGTTTGATGAAATAGTTTCATCCTTGTTGTTGGAGGAGATGAGACAGAAAAATATGGAGGGACAGAATTGATATGTCTTGTCTATATGAGGACGGTCCCATAATAGATATAAAAGTAAGTCCTCGAGTGGGAGATCTAAATCTCTAGGAAAACCTGTAAAGGTGTGCTGGAAATGTGGAAAGGAAGGGTACATAAAAAAGGAATGTAGATCTAAAGCTCCTCAGAAAGGAAAGGTGTCTGATGATGCTCCTTCTGTAGGGGAAAAAACAACCTCAGATGAAGGTAGGGATGTGTACTTGGTTTCTTCTTCAAGTACACATGTAGATCATGAGGAATTGTTGATCAACTTAGGTGCATCCTTTCACTTCACTCCCCATAGGGAGTAGTTCTGCGAATATGAAAAGTATGATGGTGGTGATGTCTTCTTAGGGGATGACAGGAAGGTTAGAATATTTGGTCACAAAAATGTCAAGTTGAAGTTGCAAGGTGGAAGGATTAGAACACTTCCAAATTTTCTGCATTTCGTAAGCAAGATGGATGATGCAGGTGTAAAAACAGTGTTCAAGAAATATAACTACAAGATGTTTCAAGGAGCACTACTATTGATGTGGGGAGTTCAGATTGGAACTTTGTACAAACTTCTAAGTAGCACTATTATAGATGGGTGCAACTATTCTATGGTTCCTAAAAATGGAGCAGAAAACCTTATGGTCACTGGAGAAAAGACCATGTTATGGCATCAAAGGCTTGGACATATTGGAGAGAAAGGACTTTGAATACTTCATGGTAATGGTATGGTAGAAGGTATGTCTAATTGCTCTCTAGATTTCGATTTTTGTGAACATTGTGTATATGGAAAACAAAATCAGGTGACTTTCCCCTTTGGTGCTAAGAGGGCGAAAGGGATATTAGAGTTTGTGCACAATAATGTGTTTGGACCTGTGTCAGTTCCATCACTGAGTAAGCCTGTGTACTATGTATCATTCATAGAATACTTCTAAAGGAATACATGGATATAGTTCCTTAGGAATAAATCTAAATTCTTTGACAAGTTTAAATAATTTAAGGCTCTCATGGAAAACCAGATAGAGAAGAAGATAAAGGTGTTGAGGATATATAATTGTGGAGAGTTCTCCAAGAAGGAATTTGAATAGTTATGAAAGAAGTGTGGTGTAGCATTAAAGAATACTACTCCATACACACCTCAGAAAAATGGATTTGTAGAAATAATGAACAAGAAGCATGTTCAGTGGTGTCGGGTTAGGAAAAAAATTCTAGGCAGAAGCGGTGGAGACTACATGTTACCTGGTTAATAGATCACCATCATCAACATTGGAGGATAAGTCTCCATGTGAGGTATGGACTAGTAATAAACCCTCTCTTTCACATATGAGGGTATTCGGCTATAATGCATATGTACATGTTCCAAAGGAGAAAAGAACCAAGTTTGATAGTAAATTTAGAAGGTGCATATTTATTGGGTATAAGGATGGTTTATAAGGTTATAATATTTGGAAACCAAAGCCAAGGAAGGTTGTGTAAAACCAAGATGTGGTGTTTACAGAGGTGAAAGATTTTATTAAACATGAAGTCCTACCAAAGGAACCTGAGAAGATAGAGTTTCAGATAAAGGAGGAAGAATCAGACTCTACAGCAGAATAGGAATTAGAAGATGAAGAGTCACAAACTCCAATTGTGAGAAGGTCAGTTCAAGAAAGAACGGTGCCCAAAAGGTATATTCCATGCACTTTTTGTTCAATTTCTTCTTTATATATTAATGATGATGATCCCAGAACTGTCAAGGAGGAAGTAGATTCATAGGATGGAAAACTATGGAAAGAGACCATGGTTGATGAAATGGCATCTTTGGACAAAAATAAGGCTTGGGATCTCGTGGAGTTGTCGGCTGGAAGGAAATCCATTGGAATAAAATGGGTATTTAAGAAGAAGATGAATGCAAAAGGCAAGGAAGAGCAATACAAAGCTTGGTTGGTAGGAAAAAGTTATTCCCAGGTGTTGAGAATAAATTTTGGTGATATGTTTTCTCATGTTGCCAACGTACCTTCCATTAGATTACTTTTATCTGTTGTTACTACTTTTGATTTCAATGTAGAACAGATGGATGTGATGACAAAATTTCTTCACAAGGATCTGGAAGAAGAGATCTACATGAAGATACCTGAAAGCTTTGCAGTGAAGCATAAGAAAGAACTTGTATATAGGTTAAAAAAGTCTTTGTATGGGTTAAAATAGTGATGAGCACCAGTATTGAAGCAAGAATGCTACAACTCTTGGGGCTACCAACTTTACTTCATCAAACCAGGGTTTGTACAAACTTGGAGGTAACAGTGCTATATACACAGTAGATTCAATGGTCTACTCTTGTCACTTTTCAACTAGGGCTATAGACCACTAGGGTTTTTTAAACCAGTCTTCTATTGACTATAATGATTTTTACTACCGAATGGAAAAGGGAAAATTATCCTTAATGCAAAAATGGAATGCTGCCTACTATAATAAATGAAAGACTGAATTGGAAGGTGCTATAAAGTGACATGAAATAATCTAGCTAAACATCTACACATTTTTCTTGCAAAAGAAACCTAGCTTAACCTTGCTTATAAAATTTAATTATATAGACTAAGTGAGCATGGAATTTGATCTATGAATTATTATGACTACTGCATGCATGTGCTATTCTATAAATTGAAAAAAATAAACCTTTTTTATGTTTAGTTTTATGAATGCAAATGTTAATTTTCAACTTGTTCTTTGGCAGGAGAGACGAGTATGGAGAAAAAGGTATGGAATAGTTTCAAGCCTATGGAAGCCTAGTGGAGGCCTAACCTAAGGTTAGACGACCATTTCTTCTCAATTCAAGCTTAAAATAGGTTGCTACAGGGTTTCTTGTAGTACGACTGGATTTCCTAGTTCTACTAGAGGATGCCCTCTTTTACTACAGGAAACAAACCGAAAGCTTAGAAGATTGTAAGAAAGGTAAAATGAAGTGTGGGAAAGGTGTCTGATGGGGAAATAAGGCATGGAGGAGGTTCACACTATCCAAGGCTCAGTCAAATGGTTCAAGATGGTAGGATTTTCTCAATGGAAATGACCACTTTGCTTACAAAACCAGAATTCAGATTTAGGGTTTGGTGGAACTTGGACCATAGGTGGATAGGACTTGGATGAGGCAAATGAGATGAGGTCTCCCTGCAAATGGGAAGCTTCTGCAACAACATACACCATTTTCTTGATTTATGCACAAATTCATCTATAGATTGAAAAGATGAGTTGAATGGAGGAAAACAAAGTTACTAGTAGCTAATGGCTAAGTTTATGAATGGAAGTGTTTTTAAACCATAGCAAACTTAAGAGATCAAAATGAAAATTACAAATAATTCTAAGAAATTCAAAGACAGTGATCTATTCAACAAGAAACCCTAGATTATGCAATAATCAAACAAGAAATTTGTTTTTGGGCAAAGTGAATCGAACCCTCAAATCATGATCCCATAAGGGAGATGAGGTGAAGGCCGCTATCACGAGATTTTCTGAAGATATGTATTGTCACTATGATACCACTGATCTATCTATCCACAAATGGAAGCAAACTAATTAATCATCCAAATACTTGCAGATTAACAAAACCAAAATAACTTCAGCAACTAACTATGAATGTAATCTAAGCACACATGTAGAACAAGAGGAACCTTTGCTGCTAGGGTTGGACCCTAACCTAAGAGCTTCAACCCTCTGAGTCAAATCAGTGTTGGATCAAGGGAATACTTCTCATTTTTATTAAAATACCAAAAATACATAAGAGTCATCAATCACAATGTCTTAGCTCGAAAATGCCTCTTGGCTACAACAAAAAATGTTGAATCCTAATGAGGCTCTATGCCTTCTTATTTATACAGCTGATGCTACCAACAACTTCCTTAAATTTACGGAGGCTTGGCCCTCAATTTGAGATCAACTAGTCATCAACTATCACTGGCTTGGCTGCCAATGACCCCGATGGCTTGACTACTTGTAACTGTGAGCTGATGAGATCTGGTGGAGGAATCTTCGAGTGAGTGAGGAGTGAAGGAGGGAGATCCAATATCCTAAAATAAATCTTTCTTCTCTACTTCGAGTTCCTGCACTTTAATTAGCCAAAATTTCTCCCAATACTTGCAATTAATACACATTAGACCACAAGACATAACATCTAATCTTTACCCTTCTCACTAAGAAAAAAATAATAAAACATGTAAATCAATGTGAGAAAAGTTGATTTTAATAAGTTTGAGAGTGGCATTAAGGTCTATATAATTTACCCATTTATGAGCCTCATCATCACCCCCTACTAAAAGTGTTACTTTTCCTCTGAGCAACTCAATCTATGTCCATGTCTTTCATTGCGCTGGTGGATTCTCTAACATTCCAGGCTTCTGTTGTTGTATCCTCCTCTTGTGGATAAAATCCTACATGATTCTCTATTTCTTCCCACTACTTTCTTTCTTCTTCTTCCTTTCTTTATTCTAACATACCCAAGATAAATGGTGGACTGAGTTTCAAGCCAATCGAATTGATTTTGAGTCTTTGCATTGCCTTCTTATACAATGGGGTCCTCTCTAGTGCATCCCTCATTCTTTCACAAGAATGATACTCCTTGATCTTTAGGATGTATGGTAAGGCACCGCATCTCCTTTGGCATGCTTGTTGGCTTTCATCCCCTAGAAATCTCAAAGTGGCCTCAAATGAGTGACTGCTTACTCTTGTGTAGCTAGGTATCTTGGTGCAAGTTGGGGATCATTAGCGATGATGTTATGGGTGCTAATGACAACCATGGAATTTATTTGTTCTACTCTGATGTAAAGGGGATCCGTTTCTTCTCTTTCCAATACTTTTCTTACTTCCTTACACCTAGCCTCCTAGTGACTCATCCATGATGCCAAGGCCATCAATTATAAGTCCCCCAGCTTTGGATTGGGATCCCACACATTCAAGTCTGTTAAGGCCAAGTTATGTAAGTATAATTTAGATATATTGGCCTTGTCCTCCAGGGTGCTTTGGTCATAGAGCTCAATGAACTACCTATAGTCTTGGAAAGGCATAGTCCCTCGTTGTGCTAGGGTTTTTATCTGAAACTACAACCATTGTTCTTTTAGGTACAAGGCATATGATTTTGTTGGAATCCTGCACTGGAGTTCCTCCATAGAGAGACTTGCCATAGTGGCCAATTGGCTCTCTTTTTCCTGTACTTTCCTCCTCGGCCATGTGTTTTCAGCCTCTAGTTGAGATTTCATCATTATTTCCCTATCTCTTATCTCACTCAACTCTATGCCCATCTCTAGAAGATTCTCTTCCATATGGCCCACATCCTCTACACTCATTGGTTTAGTAATTTGCATCTAGAGATGTGTCCTTGCACTCTCCTTTTAAAGCTCAAAGAATACAGGGATGGAAAAATTTTGTGGTATTACTTTGCCTGCCTCAATGAATCTATAATAGGAGTTGAGATTGGGTCGTGGGCTAGGTTACTACAGCTCTTGGGATTCTCCCTAACTATCTTTGGAGTATCTATCTCCCCCTGTGCTTTTGTTGCTTTTTCCTTTCCTTTCCTTTGTCCCTGATTTCCTTCCTGCTCCTCTTTCTGTGTTTACTGTAGTATTGACAGATTTTCCTATAGGATTGTCTATGTTTTCTGTAGTAGTCTTTTGCCTTTTTGAAATGGGGTCAAGTCTTATTTAATTTCATTTGTTGAGGTTAGCCTGGTGACAGGCCCCCTAACATAGGTGATTAGCGACCTTGGGAAATCCTATTTTGATGTGCCCACTTCACCTCTCATTCCTATGGAGACCAGATTTTCTTATCCTCTTGGTGAGTCTTCAATGATTATAGGAGTCTTGGTAGGTGTTTTTGATCTCCCTTGTTTCATCTTGGTGCTCCTCCTTGTTTTGAAGTATAGAGGAGTCTACCTCTTCCTTTTTCAAATGGACTTTATGGGTGTGCTCAGGGAAGTCAAGGCCACAACTGCCTCCTTCTCTGTGGGTTCAGGAGACACTCTCAGGGATTCCTCCCCTTCCTTGCTATGTATTTCATGGCTTGTCTCATCCTTTTGTGCTTCTTCCCCATTATCCTTCTCTTCCTTTGTTTCATGTATCTCTGCCTCCTCTTCTTCCTCTGGCCCATCCTCTTCTTCTCCATTTTCCTCTTCTTTGGGCTCTTCTTCCTCTTCTTCAGGCTCTTCTTCCTCTTCTTCTTCTGGTTCTTCTTCCTCTCCTTCTTATGGTTCTTCTTCTTCTTCCTCACCACTATAAGTTTGTTCATACTCAATTTCTTGAATTACATCTTCTCCGTTCACGTCTAAAAATGTGGACCACATAATAGGGATTCTTAATTGGCTGAGGGCATCCTCTAGTATGAGCTTGATTAGTCCATGATGTGCCAGTTTTTGATGCTTTCTTTCCTATACCTTGATTCTCATGTCTATTATTGATTTCAATAAGAAGTAGGGAACATCAATTCTTCTATGAGGAGGTAACTCTGGATCTCCAAATCTTAGCTCATGGAGGAATCTAAACTAGTAACCATAGACTATATTGAGCCTTCCCTCACAAGAAATATACTTAAGGATGTGATAGCTTACTTCATCCCAAGGATATGGAATGATCTCCTTTTTAATCCCATTTTTCTCCTTAATTGGTTCCTCATCTTCCAAGAAAAATTTCTCCTTGGCATAAATGTTGCTAGCCTTATCCTCTTTTCTCCATTGTAGACATAGAGGAAGTGTAGTGATTCTGCTAATTTTTTTCAGGGGTAATTGTTACTCACAATCCTGTCACTACAATAGTGGCACTAGCTCTAGCTTGTGGTATGAGTGACATTTCAAATTCCCTAGCTACATCATCATCATATCCTCTAAGTAGCTCGAAGAATCCAAACCATTGATGCCTTCTAAATATCTCTACCTTAGGAGGATGGAGATGTATTCTAGTTGTTTTGGTGGGCTCCCTTCTATTGAAACCCCCTATCATATGCTCTCTCTTTCAATATGATTGTATGAAGTTTGGTGGCTATAGATTAAGAGATTTCCTAGGTGACTGAGGGTTTAGAGTTTAGGTGGGTTATGACTACGATTCTCCCTTTACTCCACACAGTTCCTCCACACAATTATGTCTATCTCTATGCACATTGTAATTACTAGAAATAAAAGACAATTTCTTTTCCTTTCCTCTTAATAAATGAAATCACAGAGGATATGGGCACCTACCTTTCACTAAAATTCCTTGGTTGAGGATAATTCTTGAATAGTTGGGCCCTAGGCACCCCCTTGTAGCATTTTTGACAATTTTCATTGTTTCCTATAGTTTTCCTACATTTCCCATAGGTGCTCACTGTAGGACAGATGAGACTAGATTTCCTCACTTGATGGCTCCTCTAAGTGGTCCCAACTCTCAAAATATCGAAATGAATGATGTTTTTCATGAAAGTTAGGGAATATTTATATTTATGGTCGATTTCATTAAGCGATGTGTTGGCTGGTTAGGTACGTAATTTATCCTTTTGGACCTTTGGCCTACTATTAGTTATCATGCAGCCCCTTTCTCGTAATCATCACCCACTCCTATACAATGTAACTCGACCAACTTTCAGATTTACTCCCTTTGATGTGACCTTGCCATGTGTTCAGCTTACTAGAACTTAACTTTTTGTTATCGGGTTGAGGGTGGCCAAGTTAACTGACCACCTTCAGCTTATAAAACCAGCTTTTTCATATTCGTACACTTTTAAAAATATTTGTACTTAGGAGAGAGTGTGGATGAGGTGACATACCTATGGCTTCCTTTACTTGTTGATGCATGTTGTGGCTCTATTATGCTGCTTCTGGTTCAGGTACATCTTCTCTTCTGCTCTCGTTTGTTGATTTTATTCTGGTGATAGGTTGTCTTCTTGTTGTGATGTGTAGGTGTTGGCCTCTTCTGTTGTTGTTAAGTTGTGGATAGGTGCCATAGTTCCTGCAAGTGTGTTGCTACTCTTCCTCTGCATGGGTTTTGAAGGATAAGCCTCGAGACTGCTATTGTTTCAATATAGGTTGTTACAAGGTTTCCTGTAGTACTACATGAAATCTTGTAGCTGCCTCTTTTTGAATTTTTTTGTCTTTCCTTTGCTTGGAGGGTGAATAGGTGTAGAAGTAGGAGTGGAAGGGATCGCAATGGGGATATGGAGTGGTAGGTGAGGTAGGCTACTGATGGTATTCCCCTTTGACATTTCTTTGTTTTCTCTCTTCTTTCCTTTTTGTTTTTATATTTTTATATTTTTTTTATATATATGTTTTCTTTCTCTAAGTGGACTTATTGATGGGCACCGAGGGCGAAACGGTCATGAAATGGTTTTGGTTGAGATGTGGTGAGGTCAATGGTCTCCCTTTTCAAACCAAAATAGGCCTGCATCATGATTTTTCAACCGAAATTTCATTCCTGTAGATTTTCAGGACTTCCTGTAGTACTACAGGAAACTCCTATAGTAACTACAGGAAATCCTGTAGAAGTCACAGAATTGCCTGAAATTGGATTTTTGATGGTTGGAGATGAGTATGGATGAATGAAACATGGTGGTCATGGAGGATATGAAACGAATGAAGGAAAAACGGGGTTTTGCATGGCTTGCTGCCCTCTGAACTTGGTTCCCATTATTTTCTTGAAAACCTGCAAAAACCAGGAACTGTTATTAGTGGGAAGCTTTGCAGTCGTGCCATTACATTTTTGTGTTTTTTCTCTCTTTTTTTTTTTGAAAGACAACTAGGTTTCCTCAAAGGAGGTTTTCATCCTAGTTGTCTTCCGTAGGTGCCTCAAGGGAGGTTTTCACCCAGGGGTCTTTTTTTTTCTCTTTTTATTTTTTATTTTTTACTCTTGGGCTACCTCAAGGAGGTTTTCAACCCAAAAGTGGGCCTTAGGTGCCTCATGGAGGTTTTCACCTAGGTCTCTTATTGTTTTTTTTCACAGTCTTCAATAATTTTGTGAGGTGGAAGCCGAGACTCTTTCAATCACCATTACTGCCTTGCTAATACTACTAACAAACTACTCCTTTGACAAAGGCTTTTTGTAGGCTTTCAATCTATACCCATTGACAAGCAAGGGGATACCTTCTTCGTCAATGGTTCTTATCCGAACAGCCCAATTGTCATGGCAATTTTCTATCACACATGGGCCTAGCCATCTGGTCATCAACTTGCCTTTGAAATCCTTGAATCTGGAGTCATACAGCAGAGCCCAATCACCTTCTTGAAATAATTTGTCTCTGATATTTTTTTCATGCCAAACCTTTCTTTGTACTTGAGTCACCTTTGTGTGTAGGAGGGCTTGCATCCTGAATTCATCTAACCCATTGAGCTGGAGTAGCCTCTCTTATTGTGCCTTTGTAACATCCAAATCCAATTGTGCTACCATTCTTAAGGTATTGTACTCAAATTCAATGGAGAACAAAGCCTTGTTCCCATAGACCAAATCATAAGGGGTGAAGTGAGTGGTTTTCTTCCAATTTGTATTGTAGGCCCAAGTGGCCTTCACTAGTCTGTCAACACAATCCTTCCTGTTGTTTCTCACCACCTTTGTCATAATGATTTCCAATGCTTTGTTGGTAACTTATACTTGTCCATTTGCCTGAGGGTGGTAAGGAGTGGATTTCCTGTGCTTGATCTTATGTTGGCTTAACAGATTCTCAATCATGTGTGAGGTGAATTGAGTTCCCTGATCAGTGACTATCTTTCTAGGGTATCAAAACTTGTAAAACACATTCTCTCTCAAGAACTAAGCCACTTTCTCTTCTGCGGATACCTTGACACCTTTGATTTTAGCTCACTTTGTTAAGTAGTCAGTTCACACAATGATCTACTTTTTCTGTCCTGATGGAGGATCAATGGGCCCATTGAAATCCATGCCCCACTTTTCAAGTAGCTCAAAAGTCACTTGAGGTTGCAAAGGAATTTCATCCCTGGGAGCAGGTTTCCCCATTATTTGGCAGCGGTCACATTGGCTAGTATATCTTATTTCATCTTGATGGAGAGTGGGTCAATAGTAGCCAACTTGTAGTATCTTGAAGGTTGTCCTTTTAGCTACAAAGTGACCTGCATAAGGCCCATCATGACAGGCCAGAAGTATGTCAAAAACTTCCTCCTCCCTGACACATCTTCTCATAATTTAATTTTGGCCCAGCTTGAAGAGATTGCCCCAATCCAAGTGAATGGGATGCTTTTCCTTATAATTCTTCTCCTTTCCTTGGAGGAAAGATTTGGAGGGAACTGTGCAGCTACTAAGTAGTTGGCTATGTCAGAAAACCATGGAGAGAGAATTGAAATGGAAAATACATGCTCATCTAGAAGATGTTCATCAACCATTCCTTCCTCACCTATAGGCAAAGCCAATCTAGACAAAAAATATGTTACTGCATTTTCTCTACCAGGCTTATCAATGATAGGTAGATCAAACTGTTGTAACAAAAGCAAGCATCTAATAATTTGAGAATTCACATCAGGTTTGTCCAACAAATATTTAATAGTAGCATGGTCAATATGTATAAAGGTCTGGTAACTAGTGATGCAATGTCTAAATTTATTCTAGGAATGGACAACAACTAGGAGCTCTTTTTCAGTCATAGTGTAGTTCATTTCATCTTTGGACATATTTTTGTTGATGAATTAAATGGCATAAGGTAACTTTTCATCTATTTATCCTATAGCTTCTCTTATACTTTGTCAGAGGCATCATCATGGATGCGGAAAGGAAGAGACCAATTTGGTCCTACAAGTATAGATGCAGTAATCAACTTGTCCTTTAGGCCCTTTCTAGGGCCTCTTGGTAGCTTTTTGACCATAAAAATTCGGAATCCTTAGCCAATAGTCCAAACAAAGGTGAGGCTACCTTATTGAAGTCTTTTATGAATATCCTATAGTATCCAGCTAAACCTAAGAAACTTCTGACATCCCTCTGCTTCTGAGGAGTAGGGACCTTCTTTATGATAGTTATCTTATTTGGGTCCACTTGCAGTCCTTCATGGGATATTGAGTGACCTAGAATAGTCCTTGTAGTCATCAAGAACTTACACTTCTTAGGACTAAGGGATAAGTTTAGTTCAATACATTTGTTTAATACTTTTCCCAAGTTAGAGAGAGCCTTCAAGAAATCACACCCATAAGAGGTGAAATCATCCATATAAATTTCCACAGAGTCATGGACTAGCTCTACAAAGATGCTCAGGACTGCCCTCTGAAAAGTGGCAGGGGCATTACATAACCCAAAAGGAAGGACCCTATACGCAAAGGTACCCCAGGGACAAGTGAAGATGGTTTTATCTTGGTCCTCTGGGTTGATATGGATCTAATTGTAACCACTAAATCCATCAAAGAAAGATAAGAACTTCTTTCCTGCCAAACCATCTAATACTTGGTCAATGAATGGTAGAGGGAAATGGTCCTTTCTTGTGGCTTTGTTTAGCTCTCTGTAGTCCACACAGATCCTTCACTTCCCATTTTTCTTTCGAAATAGAACCAGAGGAGACACCCACTCACTATCTGAGATGGGGTAAATGAACCTTGCACCCAACAACTTCTGCAGTTCTTCTTTGACTATATCCTTGAGGGTTGGGTTCATTCTCCTCTGAGGTTGGCGCACTGGCTTATAGACTTACTCAATGTAAATGTGGTGATTACACACCGAAGGGTTCACTCCTTTCATTTCCTTGTAACTTGCATGTCACATAAATCCTCTTCTTGATGTACAAAGAGAGGGGTTGATTTTAAATGTTCTTTCAGTGCCAAATTATATCATCTTGACATGAGTAGGACTTGAGTCAGCTAGGCACAAATCAGTCCAAGGGTTGTCTTCAACTTTCTTCACTAACTCCTCAAGAGACATGGTGTTGGGGGCCTAATTTTGGAGGATTTCCTCAATCAGGTCATCTTCATCAGGTTGTCCCCCTCCTATAGTGGTACCTAGGGTACATATTGGGGAAGAGTAGACTTCGTCTTCCTCCTCCTCTTCTAACCATAAAGGTAATTCATGCTCCAGAGATGGTTGATTAGGAGGGTACAAGACCAATTGTTTGGGAAAATGCCCATATTTAATGGTCATATTCCAACCTCTGCAACTTATGTAACAATCAGTAATGGCTAACCATGGCCTTCCAAGGATGAGGGGATAACCATTGAACTTGGTCTTACGTTGGAGAACTAAAAAGTCAGCAGGGTATTCCCAGGAATCAATGGAGACCATCGCATCTTCAACAACTCCCTCAGGAGCTATTATGGACCTGTATGTAATCTACAAGATAGTTGTGGTCTTCTTAATGATCCTTGAGAGATTCAATTTAAGCATAGTATCCTTATTCATCACATTTATGGAAGCCCCAATATCGATTAAGGTATGGGGGACAATGATGTCATCGATGTGCACATCTACCATAGGACTTCCAGGATCTAGATACTTTTGGCAAATCACCCACCCCAACATTAAGTCACATATTTGTCCAATGACATTAATGGTAGGGGTGTCTTTCTTTCGCCTCCCTTTGGTGCAGGTAAATTCTCGGTGTGGACACAGAAAATTCCTCTAGCCCAAGAGAGTAGGTCTAGCCACAAACAAACAATCAATGGAAAACTTCCTTAAGCTAGAATCAAATAAGAGGGCCTACCTCTTAGAACGCTATTCCGCTTGGTGATGATCCTACTTCCTTACTGCAACTACTTTTCGTTTCCTTCCTTCGAATACCTAAAACAAGAAAACAAACAACAACAACAAATGTGATAGTATACAAATTGCATTCAACCTACTTAACAGGTCAAGGAACATTAAGCCATCAAATGTATTATAACACTTTAATGTAGGAAATCAGTCAATAGTTGTATTCATATAAGTTCAGAAAGAGATTACAGCCAATTCCTTGACGTTATTGGTCTCTTCCAACGTATCCATGTTCCCACACTTCTGCTAGCATCTCATGGATAGCCCCAATAATGGAAGTTTTAAGGCTTCTTCCCTTTAGTCTCAAACCAAACCAAATGCACTATTCTCCCTCAAACATAAACTAGAGAGCTACAAGCTAGAGATATCTTGCTGATTATTCAAGCTCCAAAAATACTAAGACTAAAAGCTAGTTTAGCTTGTAAAAGAAGGGGTTTATATAGCAGGAGATGGTTCCTCTTATCATCGAAGAAGGCCTTATCTCTTTGGTTTGTTCCATCCTAATAGGGGAAAGGAACCCAAACTGACTTCCTCGGCTCCATCCAACCCAACCATTTACCAGACTTATGTTACAAAGCTTCTAGACTTGGAAGCTTCGACTCCATATTTAAAAAACTTGCCAAAATAGGATCGACGCGACTAAGAAAAGGCTCAGTAGCATCGTATGGTGCAATTCCTGGTTTTAATCCTTTCAAATCGGCATGAGGAGGAAACGGGTCATTAACATTGCTCTTGTAAACTGGGTAAAATGAAGATTCTTGGGAAATGATACAAAAGGGAATCATTATGCTCATTAAGAGGGACATAATGGAGTTTCCTCATGATGGGGAAGAATGTATGGTTCACTGTAGAGGTCCTCTAGGATCGTGGAACGGGGAGTACAGAGACATTGACAAAATGTTGTGTAACATATGCCCCCTAACGTGTCAAGGTCGAACTAGAGTGAGGGGTGAAATTCTTTACAAGTAGATGTGGGGAACCAAAGTCCGTTGTCGGAAAAATGCAAGAAAGCATAGATACATATACATCACTGAAAACTCTATCAAATGATACATGAATCATGATATGGACGTAGCCATCTAGTGAAATACCATGTAAATGGATTCAAGGCATGGGCACAACCATCCAGTAAGGAGGATCATATCAAAACCAAGGTATGGTCGCAGCCATCCAATAATGAGAAGGATCACATATGAAAACTCATGGTATGGTCGTAGCCATCCATCTGAAAGGGACATGTATATCAACATGATCATGTCACATTGCCTTGCAACCTGGACTTTTGTAATCTAAGCCCAGGGTCTTGTGCTCCAACATGACCCGATCAAAGTACAAATTCTAACATGTGAATGAATGTGTTGAAGTCGAACATGCTAGAAAGTCACTTGATTACCAGTCAATGATGTGGACCATTAACAAGTGCAAGAGAAACCACCAATAATGGCAATGGATCTCAAGGTACTAGCATCACAATCCATGGAATGTGAATAAAGGAACTGAATTCGAACACCCGTGAAATCACCCGATCGAAAGCCAATGATGTGAACTTGTCGTCAAGTGCGAAGAACTTGCCATTAGGGCATACAACCTCTAAGGTACTTGAAGAGAGTCTCTTGGCCAACTTCCTGGATAATGAGCTGGATTCAACAGGAAGTGACCATGTCGAAGGAGGGCCATGATGTATCCCACATCATCGACATGAGACAAAGGGATGCAATGATTACAGATGATAGAGAGAATTAGCAGCAAGTTTAACAGCAAAAGGACTAACCCTTGAACATATCAGCGACGGGACTCCAGATTTTGGCAGCTTTTGGATCCATAGGATCGGTGGTCATGATGACATGGTAGAGATCAAATGGAAGGCAAAATTGAATGGCCCAACCAAGGAAGGTTAACTATGAAGGGAGGATATCCCAACCCAAAACGAAGCAGAAAGTGTCATGTTCAAGAGTGAGCTGCTGGCACAAATGATAAAATTTCCCATTTCCCCCACCATTTCCAGTAGGTACCCCAATTATTTTTTAATCGCAAGCTTGAAGGGAATAGCATGTGATTACACTGTAAGTTCATCCTTCGGATGAATCCGACCTAGCAAGTTTAATGAGACCTAGGAAGGAGAAGCTTGTGTCTGTCATGGTGATGAATCCGATGTCGTTTAATGTTTTAACGAGCCCGACAAAGGTGTAACTCGGTATCTTTTTCATGTTTATAGAGTTTGAAAAAGACATGGAAAAGAAAAATCTACATGGTCGCTTTTCATACATTTTTGTCTCTCGAGCCCAAAAAGGTAGAAAATGATACTTGAGAGAACCGCTTGACCATTTCAGTCAACGAGTACCTTTTTCGTAAATAGTTTATTCCAGCCCGAAAAAGGGGTAAACATATACTGGGTAAACGACGTTTTGCAACCTTTAACGAGTTCAAAACTACAATATCTCAGCAATCTTTTCGTGTTTAAAGAGTCAGCAAAGAGCTTAAAAGCGGACCCCCTTTTTTATTCTCTTTTACGAGTTAAAAAGGGAAAAATACTTGGCGATCTTTTCATTTGAATTTTACGAGTCAAGAAAAGAGCTTCAACATGACTCTAATACCATCATCAGCAATCTGTCCCCTGCCGCTGCACAAAAGGTAAATGCATTATCCAATTTATGAGGTAAAAGTAGGTTAAGAATACTTTTAAAACCCTAATATTCCATGAAAAATGAATAAAAGGAGGAAAAAGTAAATATGTTTTACCATTTTACCTTTTTACCTTCTATAGATAACTTTTCACCCATTAGTGCCCTAGATTTTCAAGAGCAGATTGCGGGAGATCCGGGAGGCCATTCTATGATTCGTCAATTGAAAGTAAGAGCCGAGACCTTTAGCTTCATTTTAATGCTTATTTTTCCTATTTTTAATCGTTTTTCATATTTCTTGAGGAGCATTTAGCAAAAAAAAATCACCCTCTAATCGAGAATTATTAACTCTGTGAATCACGTCGTTAGCGCTACTATTTTTAAAATAGTCGACGGCGTCGTGAACAAAAAAATTTCAATTTTTTTCCCAGACTTCTTTGATTTTATCCAAATTTCTTTAGCCAAGGATGATTGTTGACTTGATTTTACGGTTTTTGCAGGGAAAACACAGCGAAAAATGGTTGATTGGATGGAATGTGAGCATGAGTACATTCATTCATAGGCAATGGCAGACCCAAACTGCTTAAATGCCTTGAGGAATTGTGGGCTCCTCAAATTTTTCCTCACACCAGGTCTTCGGGCTCAACCTGAATTTTTGCAGTATTTGATCACTCTTTGGGATGTCAATTGGGAAGTTTTTATGATCCGAGACCAAGAACTGGTGTTGGAAACTTCTGACATTTATTTCATCACTGGACAGTCCCGAAGAGGGGAACCAGTCAATCTATATGGGTCCAGGCCTATTGGGGCAAGTGTGAACATGTTTCTTGCGGAACATTGCCAAGAAGCACTGAAATCAAAGAGTGGCAAGATAGAGATCATGACTATTCGGGATCTTGTGCTGAAAGTGCTATTGTTGACCATAAATAGATTGGTTAGGGCTCACGCACAGCATGAGTCCAACAAGTTGAAATTTGAGTATGCTATAGACTGTACAGCACCGACTATCTTCAACTGGGTAGAAGCCATGAAGGTAAACATGAAGCACGAGCTATCCAATTCCAAGGCAGGAAGCCTGAAGAAGTTTACTATGGTTCTATTCTAGTGACCTTCTTTTTTGAGTGGATCCTGCTATTTCATTACCAACTTGCTGAGGTGGATCTGCCATTGCCACGAGACCCATGGATGGTCCATTGGAGTGCATTGATTCCTAGAATCACCGGGGGCCAACATATGTCATATAAGCCCGCCTCCTTTTCATGGCTACGGAGGCATCTGATCGTAGTAGAGGATTGGCCCTATAGCAGTACTGATTTCCACAGTGATCCAGATATGCCATTCCCAGAGGGAGAATATTATGATGTCGGAGGTACAAACAATTTTAAATTTTTGATTTTTTTATTGTTTTTGAAATACATGCATTCATCACATTTTGATTTTGTAAATGCAGATGTGGGACCAGAGCATCCTGCCGGGATGTGCCCGATATCCAGGCACATTGCTCGGCAATTCGATATCGCTCCTTATCAGGAAGGAAGTGATAATGAGAGGAAATCATGTGGAACCTCGAGGGATTGACTAGAGGTATCCCAGAGTATGCCCGGATGGGTGACATCCCATGCCAGTATCAAAGGCAAACAGTTGGGGTATCACACCAGATCGCCAACTAATGACTTGTGTAGTTTGAGTAGTTACGTGCTATCATGAGCACCATGTTGAGTAGTCCATAGGATTAGAATTTTACATTTTTGAGGCCTACGAGCCATGGATGTATTTGAACACATATATTATTTTTTGGGGTTTTGATGTATGACACTCAAACATTATCAACACACACACACACTCACACACACATATATATATGTATGTTATATTTCCTTGTTTACTATGGTACAAACTTTTTTTTGTTTTGTTTTTCATATGTTTTGCAAATGTCTATCCAACACATAATTAGCTAATGCATCTATCAATGTATTCATATGCCTAGGAATATGATGATATGTAATGTAATCAAAATTTCTCTCCAATAGATGAATACGCAAATAAATTTTCAATATCTGAGGGTTTCTGACAGAATATTGCCTGTTGATTTGAAGAACAACAAGTTTTGAATCAAGGTTAACAACCAATTCCCAGATGTCAAGAGCAATAGCTTCTGACAACAATTCAATAACTACGCTATACTTAGCAATGTTATTAGTTGTTCGACCTAAACAAATACCTTGAAAATCAATCAAATCACCATGGGGGTCATAAATGGCCCATGCTGCGGATGATATATTCTGGGTACTATAGAAAGCACCATCAACAAAACTAAAGTGAGGAGACACAGACATCTGCAAAGCAGGTAAAAACATAATAAACAGGAAAGCTACTTGAAAAACAACACAACAAACCACACTGCACAAAAATGAATAACAAACTATTGTAAAAAAGTAGCCATGCAAGATGACATAGGCATAGTACTTTTTGAGATAAAGCCCATTACGGGGCTTGTCTAAGGGATAGCCCTCATAATAAATTAGCTCATAAGCCCCTTTCTGTAAAACACATCTAACAATGTAGGTACCATGCCACATGGGTTCGAACTTACCTACGCCCAACTTATCATTAGCTTGATCATACAGAAGAACCAAATCACCCTCAGAAAAAGCTTGACGAGAGATAGACTGATCAAAATGGGACTTGACCCGCTTTTTCTACGCTTTGATGACCAAAGCAGTGAGATGGTGAGTCTCATCTAGTCGTTATAAATACAAGAGGTGTTCTTCCTGAGGTGAGGTCTCGGGGAGAAGTTCGACATCCAGCTTCGGTGAAGGAATTTCGCACTCAATTGGTAAAGTCGCTTTCAGACCGTAGACTAGCTGGAATAGTGTGAATCCAGTTGCATCCTTAGTCAAGGTTCAATAAGCCCATAGAGCTGAAAATAGAATGAGATGCCAATTTGACTTATGCATCCCAATGGTGCGCTGAAGCATTGTAACCAAGACTTTGTTCATAACTTCAACTTGGTCATTGGCCTTAGGGTAATATGGACTAGAGCCATCATGGCGCAAGCCCAACGTAGAAGTCATCTCATCCATCATGTAATATCGACAATGGGAGCAATGGACGGTGAAAATGGCCTGAGGCACTCCAAACCTAGAAATGATGTGATTGGATAGAAATTGAGTCGTTTTTTTACCATCCACAGAGTATGTAGGCATCGCTTTGGCCCATTTGGTGAAGTAATCCAAGACAACGATAATATAACCATGCCCCCCAGCCAAATGAGGGTTACATGTAATATAGTTGATGCCCCATTTGGAAAAAGGACCAACAGTAATAACCGGGTGTAGGTGAGTGGGTGGGCCGCGTATTTTTCGCTGATAAATTTGGGACTCATGGCATTTGAGAAAAGCAAGGATGCAATCCTTGAAGATGGAGGTCTAGAAATAACTAGCACGAATTATTTTTTGAGCAGTAGCATATCCAGATAGATGACCATCACATGCGCCAGAATGGAAGTCATTCAAGACTCTCTCAACCTCCTTAAGAGTGAGACAGTAGCGAAGAATTGAATCGATGCCGACGCGGTATAAAGTATATCCAATGATACGGTAAGTTTGGGATTGATTCCGAATGCGTTGGCGATAATCCTTGGTCAACACAGACTGAAAGGTGGATTTCTGGAGATACACAATGATATCACCGTACCAGGGGTTGAGAGTGCTAATCAGTAAAAGAGTCTCATCTGGGAGCTTCTCATTAGCACCAGCAAGAAGAGAAGTAGAAAGAAGGGAGAAAATAAACTCAACGAAGACCAGTGATTTCTTAGATTTGGCAGTAGTGAACACCAAATCGAATTCTTGGAGGATGACAATCCACTTAGAATACTTGCCCCCCAGCAATTGATGAGTCAGGATGTAGGTCATGGGTTTGCATTAGGAAATCACAGTGGTAGTGTGGAGGAGAATGTAATGTCGAAAGTGTTGAACAGCCTGTACAGCAGCCAAAGCCAACTTCTTGACCTTAGCATAACGCGTCTCGGTGTCGAGGAGATTACGACTGAGGTAACAAATAACATGTTCATTACCTTATTCATCGTCTTGTACCAGTACCATAGCAATCGTACTAGAGGTTGCAGCTAGATAGAGGAAGTAATTGTGATGATAATTCAGAGGGTGCAACAAAGGAGCATTTATGAGGACAACTTTTAGGTCATCGAAAGACTTTGAGGAAATTTGCTTTTCCCTACAGGCTCTGCAGTTGGTGCATGAAGATGGAGGAGGTAAATTAACAATGGCCTCGACTTTAAGAGGATCAAGGGGAATGCCTTTTTTTAGAATGATAAAGTCAAGGAGTCATCTGAATTCAACGCAGAAGACACATTTATGTGGATTCAGTTGAATGTTGTAGTGTCTACAGTGAAGAAAAATTTCTCGAAGATGATCAGGCTAGTCATGGCGCTTACAAGAATGAGTGGGGATATCATCTAAGTAAGGCTAAACAATGTTTTGAATGTCATGGAAAGCATAAGACATCGCTCTCTCAAATGTAGCCCTAGAATTCTTAAGGCCAAAAGGGAGCGTTTTATACACGAATGTCCCCCACGAGTAGATAAAGGATGTCTTATCTTGAACAGCCAGCATAATGTTTATCTGGTTGTAACCAGAAAAACCGTCCATAAACGAAAAGAATTCACTCCCATCAAATTCGTCAATGATCTGGTTAATGAAGGGAGTTGGGTATTATCCTTTGGACAAGCATGATTGAGATCACGGTAATCAACACAAACGCGAATAGTGCCTTGTTTCTTTGTCATCGGTACAATATTCGACACCCAATCTATAAGAGGGATTGGATAAATAAATCCATATTTAAGAAGTTTTTCAACTTCACCCTTGATGGCAGCTGCTTTTATAGGGTGCACTAGACGAAGGAATTAGCGAACATGCTTCACATGAGGGTAAGTTGGAATTTCATGCACGGCTATACTTGGGTCAATGCTGGGCATTTCTTCATATTACGATGCAAAAAAATTCTCGAAACTCTTGGAACAGACGAGTATAGAGCTTGATCTCATCTCAAGAACAAGTTACCCTGATATGGACATTTTCAACGACACCAGGCTTGACAGAAATATCAATTGGCATCGTTTGGGTAATGTTACCCATATTCCCTTCTGACCAAGCTTCATGAGTCATGATTGGCATCTGATGTGGTAGGGTCAGGAACTAAGAGGAGAACTTCTCAAGACAAGTAGACATGACCAACAGGCCAGGAAAGAACAAGGAACGATGATGAGTTTTGTTCCAAGGTACTTCCTCCAGAGACATAACTTCCATGATACTCTCGTCAGAAAGAAAAGTCTCTGCTAAGGGATTAGGAGATTCCGAATAACCAAGCCACATGGATTAAGAATACATGTCGAGAGATGTACTTGAAATAGAGAAAGTAGAGGATACCAAAGGCGAAGACAAAACAATCTCCACATAATTAATTTCGGTAGGACTCAACGGCACAACCTCGCTCCATGTATCAACAAGATCTAGTGAGGGAATGACCCAAGGATCAGACTTGACTGAGATCATATTGACAAAGGAAACATGAGGAGGTGGGAGCGGAAAAATACCCATCAAGGCAGGATCTTTAAAGAGTCCTACCCCCACACTCTCATAAGGAGCACCGGTGTGTTTTACATATGGAACATTTCCATTTGAGGAGGAAGAGGCAAAGAAGGATAGTTGGTCGACTATGACTATCTTCCCTTGATGGGGAAAACAAATCATACGGAAAAGGGAGGATGCTACAGCGTGCATGGCATGAGTCCAACTCCGTCCGAGTAGAAGATTGTAGTTAAGATTAGCGTCAACAATCTCTACTTCGACATGTACTGTCTTTCCCTCCAAAGTAATGGCAAGGTTAGGAAGGACACCGAATGGTCGTGAATCACATCCGTCAAAAGCTTCCAAAGTGTTAGGGGACTGGTTCAGAGTAGGCGAACCAATTTCCTTCCAACAAGAGACAGACATGATGCAGGTATAAACACCTTCATCAATGACAGTCCTATGAATGGTTTTCTCATTTATGATCACCTGAATGAGAAAGGAAATCTGATGAGGTAAATGCAGAAAGTAGTTTTCCAGATAAAAAAAAATGAGATTAGAGTCAGTTGGATCAATACCTCCAATATCCAACAATAATGATTTCCGTTGAGAATGATAGCTTTGAAGGACCTCGAGAGAAGACATAGCTGATGGCGCTTGAGCCAAATATTTCGTAGCACACCTTGAGAAGGTGGTTGGATGGCAAAATCAAGATTCGGTCGCTCTATATGGAGAGGACCAGAACTTGACGGGGCAGAAGAATAAGGGGTACCTTATTTCTCGTTCCCTACTATCAGGGTAGGTGTTTGATAATCTTTTGATCTGGTAGCCATATTGATAGGTGTATTCATCATGAACACTTGGGAACCTGAGGAAGCAGACGACAGAGATTGGTATACCATTTTGGTTTGTTGGGACGAAAAAGGATCTTTCAGGACAAATGGGGTCCCTTTGAGCAACTGACTAACTTCGTATCATCTGCGACAATATTTAGTATAGAGATCCTCCTCACAAATGAGGCATGGATACTTAGGCTTCTGTTGAGAAGCATCACTAGCAGACGACTTAGCAGGGCCCTATTTCGGGGCATCGGCTTTACCTTTGCCTTTTCCTTTATTTTACCTTTAGAGGATTTGTCTGTTGCGGTAGACTGGACAGTGTGAACTTCTAAGGTTTTATGAGGGCCAGGTGAATTGCGAGAGGAACCAGTCAAAGCAGCATCAAAGACCGACTTTTGTTAGGAATAAGATTTTGTGGGGGTCTGAGTCACTGAACCAATTACTCTATCAATAGGAGGTGTAGCCGAAGACTTAAATGACACCAAATCATATGATGTTTTGGGTGTATCAGGTAACATATCATATAACATGCCAGATTGTGAATAAACGAGGTCTAGATACTGGGCATGCGCGATGGCTTGCTCCTCAGTGACGCATCCACCCATAGCAATGTCCTCAGAAATTTTTTTGATGAATGATTTGGTGAACCATTTGGTAAAAAAATGATTAGCAATATTAAACTTAATCAAGTGACGCCTACATCTCCATTCATGGATGTGATCGAAGATGTGGGTTGTAGTATGTTGCCTTAGCGATGTTAGCAGATGGGTGTCAGTTTCATAGTGAACCGGCAACTGGAAATGTGTGAGAAAGGCCATGGTGAGGGTGTTAAATTCATGATAGGTATTTCGAGGTATCTCGATATACCATTTGGCTGCAGCACTTCTAAGAGTTCGTTGGAAAAGCCGAAGACAAATGGAATCATCAACATAGGAATTTGAGGAGCACCAGAGGTGATATGTCAACACATGTGCTTGTGGATCCTCTTTTGCTTTTGCTTAAAACTTCGAACAATCACTCGGGATCTTGGATGGAACTGGATGCCAGTATGGCGAATGAAGAATCGGGTCATTCGCGAGCCTAGACACAACTAGCAACTCCAATGTAGCTAAGAACGGCAATTGGTTATTGAAAGGCATTTGAGTTTGATAAGCGCACCTAGCCGGTGGAACCCATCCCTGCTGGTAAGGACTTTTTCCCCATAGTGGAGGGTTTTGTCCATATGGCATTTGATTTTTCCCCACTGTAGGTTACCTTGTCCATAGGGAGGATTCTGACCTTGAAAGCCTTGAAACTGTCCAACCATAAGCTGTTGATAAGAAACATACAGGTTAAAAGGTTGTTGAGCCTATTGACCTTGGACATATGGATTTTGTACCTGATGCCCCTGAGCATAAGGGTTTTGAACCTGTTGCACCTAGACAAAAGGGTTTTGGATCTATTACCCTTGGACATAAGGATTTTGTACTTGCTACCCTTGGGCATAAGGATTTTGGACCTGCTGCCCTTGGACAAAAGGATTATGAACATGTTTCCCTTGGACATAAGGGTTTTGGGCTTGCTACTGCAAGACTTGACCCTGACCCTGCCCTTGCAAAGGTTGACCTTGTTGATATGAATATAAGGGTTGCTGCTACCCAGGTTGACCTTATTGCTGCAAGGGCTGGCCTTGCAACTATAAAGGTTGTCCTTGTGGCTGCAAAGGTTGACCTTGCAAGGACATGGGCTAAGAGGATTACTAAACATATTGCATTTACAGCTGTAATTGTTGCAAGGGTTGCCCCTGTCTTTTCATGGATGGCCCTTGCTGCAATGAAGGTTTCCCTTGCTACTGCAAACGCTATCCTTACTACAGCAAGGGTACTTGAATAGTTCTTGGAGTGACACCTTGAAAGTTCTCGAATTGTATCTGGCCATATCCACCAGGCGTGGAGGATAGACCAGGCTGAACATAAGGTCTAGGCTGAGGGACATAAGGTGAATTAACCATCGCTTGTGAACCATATGGAACATAAGGAGGTTGGTACTGAACCTAAGCCAAATTGGGTTGCTGGTACTGGTGGTTACTTGACCTAGATGAAACAATAGGGTTCGGCTATTAGTACTAGACATTACTCGATCTAGCAAGACCAGCAGGGTTTGAAATGGCACCCAAAGAGGGTTGATTCATCCCAACCATGTGAGTTTGTGAGCCACTCACATTGGTTGTGCCAGACAAGGACCAGTAGGGTTTGAAATGGCACCTAAAGAGGGTTGATTCATCCCAACCATGTGATTTTGTGATCCACCCACATTGGTTGTGCCAGACATCATAGAAACATTCAGACTTTTCTGCCCAGGCAGTGGCATAGCCTATCCACTTACTGGAGGAATCGAAGAACTCACAAATACGTGACTCGAGACCATCAGTTGAACTGGACAGGTTACTTGGACCGACGAAACAAGAGGATTTGGAATGGTGGGTTGTACCGGGACTGAATTAATTGTAGAATGCACACTCGGTTGGGAGGTCGGGTTATGAATGAATGAACCCGAGGTAGGCATAACGCCAAATGACTAGATAGGGTTGTGATATAATGATGAGGCACTAGGCATACTTGAAACCAACTGAGCTAAAGTCACATAATTACGTGGTAACTCAAGATGAAGACTGGTCGAAATGCTTCCTGTGTAAGGGAAACCTTCAGGAGGGAAAGGATATTCCTTCTCATCGACAGCGTGTGGAGTGAAAACCTCCGAGTGACTTGGAGAGGAGACTAGGATTTCACCTTTTGATTCCATGAGTGGAAACAAATGATGACAGACTACTAAAGATGTTCGAGGGGATAATTCCAAAGGAATACCTAGCTTATCGCACGGACTGTGCAGATGTTGCGGTGATATCACAACAGGATCGAACAAAGGATTCAGAGGATAAACAACTAGTCCTAGCTAACCTTCAGAAGTCAGTGGACTCTCGGGAATCTGCATAGGATTATTTGGAGATTTCGGACCAATGTTAGAAAGTGACCCAGTATCCAAGGGAGGGGGAGGAAAAGATGACAAAGGTTGAATGCTCAGAACAATTCCAATTTCAACACCTTGGTCCTCAAGTGACTGTGACAATTCAGGAAAAGGCTCCTCGGATGATCTTTCAGACAAAGGAGAGGAAGAGGAACTAGGCAAACTTGATGGGTCAGCCACAATGATTGTGTCTCAATTAAAAAGAAGAGAGAGATTGATTCAAAGGATTTTAAATGTATTTAAAGGTATACTCATGATGTGGTCTAGAAAAAGACTAATAAGAATGTTATATGATTGTGGACAACAATTTTTTAAGACGCAGAAACAAACTGGTCATTTTTCATGTTTTAAGAGTCGAGAAAAAGCAAAGGTGACTCTATCACTTTCAGTTTGAAACGAGCTCAAAAGGACAAGCGCTCAGATGATCTTTTATATTTAGGGAGTCAAAAGGATCAAAATGACTGCTCAGGATAATCTAGGAAAAAAGGATTACCAAGTAACCATGAACTACATGATACCTCCTGGCAAACCGAGAAGTATGGGCATGCAATCTCCCTTAATGTTGTGTTCATTGTATCATGTTTACAAGGTGGCAGACTCGGCTTCCTATGGATAAAGGATTGTAACCTAGTTGGGTCTCCCTTTATATACGCAACGGTACAACAATCACAAGTCCGTACTAGCATTGTCTAGTGCCAAAGCGAATGACAGTTTTTAGGTTTAAAGACGGCGAAACACGTTTCTAGCCTAGACCTTCTAAATGTGATCCTTAGGATTCAAATGCTCCTTAGGTTAATTGAATACATTTTAAATTTTATCTTGAAATTATGTTCGGTTTTCAGGCCTTATCGATGTGACTCGAAAAACTTCTATATGCAGCTAAATGAGACAAGACCCTTTCAATTCGATGAATTGTTTACACTAATGAGAGTAGAAAATACAATCAATGCAAAAAACAAGCAATTGAAAGAAAAATGAACTTTTCACTACTTCACTTTTTGAAAACAAAATAATAAAAAACTCTTTCCAATTCCTATCTTTCCTATCAAACGCACTTCAAGTAGTCCTTTCA
Source organism: Pinus tabuliformis (assembly GCA_031772625.1). NCBI lineage: Eukaryota > Viridiplantae > Streptophyta > Pinopsida > Pinales > Pinaceae > Pinus > Pinus tabuliformis. The sequence goes on along the minus strand of CM062820.1, from coordinate 462,574,498 downwards.
ATAGTAAAGAGAATTCATTTTTTTTCCAATGCAAATTACGATGCAACTCTAGTCTTCAATGATGCTAGCTAATGTAACATATTGATTCAGCAAACTATAATTATGTATTTTTCAATGAAATGATAAAATGAATCTTTCACAAACACTTCAATGAAATTTTTTCAAAACAATCACCCTCAAGCAAATGCAAAGCACAAAAGAGAATTCCTTCCAAACTAATGATGCAAAGACTCAACCAAAAACAAGATGAGCAATATGATCTATGCTTGAAAAGAGACGCTTAATCAACAAACAAGACTTTTCAAACTTGTTAAATGGAAATCAAAGAAACAAAAGGACTAAAAACGAAATGAAAGGAGCAACTTAACCAACAAATTGACTTGCTAAGCACACAAACAGTTGAATGGATGATGAGATAGATGCTCTAGGGCCACAAATCATCCAAGGACTCAAGAAACCAAGTAAAGAAAAGGCAAACCAAACAAGCATATAACCCAAGCTAATGAAGCTTTCCAGTCAGGGAGAACACGGTATAACAAGCTAAGAGGTAGAAATCAAGAGGGAAAGACACACTGGTTATGATCCAGGGGAAACCCTAATCTTCACCTACAGGAATCGACACAATTGACTAACTGATAATAAGCGCCACAAGGGGGTCGGTGTGATTGTTTTAAACAAACTCGCGTTGATCAGTGCGACTGTCAGAAAAATAAACCCGCTGACCGAGGATTCAAGGAAAACAATAAAAATTTTCAAAGGCTTAAACCAGACTTGCCACTGTTAATTTTAGACTTAGAGAAGTAAACCAAGAAAAGTAGAGAAAACTAAAGGGAAATGGTGATACTAGAAAATTTCACACAAAACCATAAAATGACAATTAAGCAAACAGAAGGATTGGTTCCCCAGCGGAGTCGCCAATTTGTGGTGTAGGTAAATTCTCAGTGCAGACATAGACAATTCCTCTAGCCCGAGTGAGTGGGTCTAGCCACAAAAAAACAATCTATGGAAAACTTCCTTAAGCTAGATTCAAATAAGAGGACCTACCTCTTAGAATGCTATTCCACTTGGTGATGATCTTGCTTCCTTACTCCAACTACTTTTCATTTCCTTCCTTCGAATAACTAAAACAAGGAAACAAACAACAACAACAAACGTGATAGCATACAAATTGCATTCAAACTACTTAATAGGTCAAGGAACATTAAGCCATCAAATGTAAGATAACACATTAATCTAGGAAATCAATCAATAGTTGTATTCATATAAGTTCAGAAAGAGATTACAACCAATTCCTTAACGTTGTTGGTCTCTTCCGACGTATGCGGGTTCTGACACTTCTGCTAGCATCTCATGGATAGCCCCAACAATGGAAGTTTTAAGGATTCTTCCCTTCAGTCTCAAACCAATCCAAACACACTATTCTCCCTCAAACATAAACTAGAGAGCTACAAGCTATAGATATCTTGCTAATTATTCAAGCTCCAAAAATACTAAGACTAAAAACTAGTTTAGCTTGTAAAAGGAGGGGTTTATATAGCTGGATATGGTTCCTCTTATCATGGGAGAAGGCCTTATATCTTGGGTTTGTTCCATCCTAATAGGGGAAGGGAGCCCAAAATGACTTCCTTGGCTCCATCCATCCCAACCATTTACCAGACTTTAGCTACAAAACTTCTAGACCTCGAAGCTTCGTCTCCATATTTAAAAAGCTTGCCAAAAGAGGATCAACGCGACTAAGAAAATGCTCAGTAGCATCGTACGACACAAGTCTTGGTTTTAATCTTTGAAAATCATCACGAGAAGGAAACGGATCATTAGCATCGCTCTTGTAAAATGGGGTAAAAGCAAAATTCTTGGGAAATGATGCAAAATGGAATTGTTCTGGTCATGAAGAGGGACATAATGGGAGTTTCTTGATGATGGTGAAGCATGTAGGGTTCACTGTAGAGGTCCTCCAAGATCATGGAACGGGGAGTACAGGGACAGTGACAAAATTTCCTCTTACACTCCTGGGATGTTTGAAACATTTCTCCTTGATTAACTTGTTGTATATGGGGACATCCTTGATAGCTTAGAGAAGCAAGATTTTAACACACAGGTTTTTCAGTTCACCCAGAAGTTCAGTCTCTTTTGGGGTGTGCTGGACGGGATGGATTAATCTCTCAGGAAAAGGAGGTGGATTCACTTGAGGGACACTCTCCTCTTTTTCATCTTCAAGCTCCTTAGGTGGAGATGGAGGTTGATTATCTAGAAGCACTCATCTAGACCTGAGGTTGATTTTTTGAATTTCCATAACATAGGCAGGGTAAGATGATTCTCCACTGTAGACCTGCTGTGCCTGTTTGTTGTTCGGATTTGGATTTGGTTAAGCTGGCATCTGATGTTTCTTAGGTCGAGCAAGGTTTAGGAGTTGTGGTTGAGATGGAGGTGGAGGCAATAAGGATAGAGATTGGTTGTATGGTGGTCTCCGACCTTAGGATGGTGCATTCCACTAAGGTTATGGAGGAGCATAGGGATGGAATGGTTGGTTGGTAGGTTGGGAATGGTATTGAGGTGAAAAAATTGGGTAGAAGGTGTGGACCATGAAGCATGAGCAGGTGGTCACCAAGGGGGAATGGATGTATTTTGGTTAGGATTGTAATATGAATAGGATGCCCCTTGCATGCCTTGCTAGTATGGTCGAGGTCCTTGAGGCCTCTTTTAGTTGATATAGCAAAGTTGTTCAGTCACCCCTTCAATTCCCTGATACACAACTTTTAATTTAGGTAGAGAAGGGCACTTGTTTCTGGAGTGGTTCTCCTCACAGACCGCGAATATTTATATAAGATTCAATGGAAATTCATTCCTAGGATGCCTCCTCATGCTTCTAGGGCAAAAGACAACTAAGGCTCTTTCTACTTCCTCCTGCTTCCTCTTGATCTACATGGTATCCATTTGCAGAGCAAGTGTATGCAACATTTCACTCATGAAGTCCTCCAACATGTTCCCAATTTCACTTTTTATGGATGTCTTGGAGGAGGATGAATTGGCCAAAGCTTGACTAACCCTACCCTTCTTTCTAGTTTCCCTAGAATGATTTTTGAAAACTGTCTTGATATCATCATAGGGTAACTGATAGATGTCCCCTCCTAACAGGAGGTTTAGGGTTTCTAGGAGATCTTCCCTGATCCCTCTAAGAAGGACTAGCTTAAGTGATTCAGGATCAAGGGTGCACATGGCCCTTTTGTAGCTTAGTTGGAACCTTTCCTCATAATCTTCAAAAGATTCATCATGTCCCAAGGTCATTCTAAAAATATCCGCTTTAGTATCTTTGACCCTGGAATAGTCCCTATACTTATTGTTGAAGGCTTGTTGCATCTGAGCCCAGGTGGTGATTTTGTCCCCAGATAAACCCATGAACTAGTGCAAGGCTGCATCTTTGATGGTGGATGGGAACAGTTTCAACTTCTGGTCATCAGAGGTGCAATCATAAGTTTTGCATATGACAGCAAACTCAAACAAAAGGGTATACAGGTCCTCTGAGATCAGGCCATGGGAGTGAGGAAGGGGGATTATGTTTTTAATCATAGCATTTCCATTAGTTTCTCTAATGGGAAAAGCACCCTCAGCTCTATTCTTATCTCCTTCTCTGTCTCCAATCCCATTTCTATTTTTATCCATGGTGTAGGTCGATGGAATGGTCTCTTCTTCTTCCCTAATAGGCTCTTCGAAGATATCTAGTTGTTCGCCTAATGGGTCCTCTAGCTCACAACCACTGAAGAAGAGGGAAGGATGGTCATTCGATGCGGTAGAGGTATTTGGAAAAAATTTCCCTAATTTGTCTCTACTCCTACGAGGCATGAAAGGAGTTTTTTTTTTAAGGTTTTTTTCAGAATTACTTGCAGAATGGAAAGAAAGCAAAAATAATTGCAACTACTTGTTACGTGGAACTACTTGCAGAATTGGAAAGAAAACAAAAGATTGCAACTACTTGCTGAATGGAGCTATTTGCAGAATTGGAAAGAAAGCAAAAGGTGGAAACTATTTGTCGAATGGAACTATTTGCAGAATTAGAAAGAAAGGAAGAAAGTAGAAATCACATATACTTAGATAGCTCACCGACAACAGTGCCAAAAAGTGATGAGCACAATTATTGTAGCAAGAATGTTGAAACTCTTGGAGCTACCAACTTTACTTCATCAACCCAGGGTTCGTACAAACTTGGAGGTGACAGTGATGTATACAAAGTAGATGCAATGGTCTACTCTTGTCACTTTTCAACTTGGGTGATAGACCACTAGGGTTTTTCAAACCAGTCTTCTATTGACTATAAGGAGTCTGACTACCAAATGGAAAAGGGAAAATTATCCTTAATCCAAAAATGGAATGTTGCCTACTCTAGGAAATGAAAGACTGAATTGGAAGGTGCCATAAAATGACATGAAATCATCTTGCTAAACATCTACACATTTTTCTTGCAAAAGGAACCTAGATTAACCTTGTTTATAACATTTAATGATGTAGACTAACTGATCATGGAATTTGATCTATGAATTAATATGACTACTGCATGCATGTGCTAGTTTAGAAATTGAAAAAAATAACTTTTTTTTGATATTTAGTTTTATGAATGAAAATGCTAATATTCAACTTATTCTTTCGAGGGGGAGACAAGTATGGAGGAAAAGGTATGGACTAGTTTCAAGGGTATGCAAGCCAAGTGGAGGCCCAATCTAAGCTTAGATGACCATTTCTGCTCAACTCAGGCTTAAAACAGGTTGCTATTAGGTTTCCTGCAGTACTATAGGATGTCTTAGTTCTACGACAGGATGTCGTGTTTTACTATAGGAAACAGGCTGAAATCTTAGAAGATGGTAATAAAGGTAGAATGAAGTTTGGGAAAGGTTTTCGATGGGGAAATAAGGCATGGAGGAGGTGCACACTATCCAAGGCTCAGTCAAATGCTTCAAGATGGTTAGATTTTCTCAATGGAAATGAGCACTTTTCTTACAAAACAAGAATTTGGATTTAGGGTTTGGTGGACCTTGGTAGAATAGTTGGATAGGACTTGGATAAGGCGAATGAGATGAGGTCTGCCTACAAATTAGAAGCTCCTGCCACTACTTACACCCTTTTCTTAATTTATGCACAAATTCATCTATAGATGGAAAAGATGAGTTAAAAGTAGGAAAATAGAGTTATTAATAGCTAATGGCTAAGTTTATGAACAGAAGTTCTTTTAAACCATAGCAAAATCGAGATCAAAATGACAATTACAAATACTTCTAAGAAATTCAAATATAGTGATCTATTCAACAACAAACCCTAGGCTATGCAGTAATCCAACAAGAAATATATTTTTGGGCAAAGAGAATGGAACCCTCATATCATGATCCAGGTGGCTCTAGAGACACACACAGACAAAGAGGGCTTATGGAAGCTCAAAAATCAAAGTGATCAGAATTCTTTTGAACTAGGACCAGAGCATAGATCTTGTCATCCTGATCGCAATGGTGTGAACAGTTCATCAATCCGAGCTCGTATGAGGGAGAACGAGCTAGTCAAAGTTCTGGTCAAAGTTGGACTTTGGGCCAGGTATAAGTGTCCTATAATTTGACCAACCCCGGGGCATGAAACCTAACTCCTGAAATCAAGTGAAATTGTTCCCTCTTTAATTTTTCTAATAACCCTTATGTTAGACAAAATTGAAAAATGGCCCTATTTTAATAAAGAAAATAAAAAATATATATATAAATAAGGTGGTGGGCCACCACCCCCACCACCCCAAACTATATTACAAAAATCAAAAATTTTATGGGTCGATGGACCATGACCCCCTCCGGCCCTCCCTCAACCAAATCCCATACATAGTGGGGTGGGTTGCCATGACCCCGCCACCCCGAAGCTCCACGCAACAACCATGTAATAATGGTGGGGGGCGTGGGCTGTCAACCCCGCCGCCCCTCCACCTCACCCAAATGATACGACACTAGTGGAAATGAGGGGGAGCAGGCCACCAGGACAGGCGGAACCACCTCCCAAATATATAAACATTGCAACCAATATATGGTAAAAAGGGAGGGGTGGGATTTGATTCCCCGGCCCCTCCTCAACAAACTTTAAAGTTTAACCAACGCGCCAAACCACCTTCTTGTTTAATCTGCCCATCCAACATTATATAAACCCTCATTTTCTCAGTGCATGGAGGCCAAGGTGTAGCATGGAAACCAAGACACATAATTTTTAATTAATTGCAGGTGGAACCATGAGCCCAGAGAAGAGGTAGGCGGAACCATGATTGGGCGAAATTCTCAAGAGGATGAAATATTTGAAGTGTCCAAATTGGATAAATTTTATGTCGATCTTACCCCTCTCAGCGACACGAATCTGATGACGCGATCAATTTCCTGATCTGAGTATCAAATCTTTAGATGACCTGGAGGAGGGAATCTTTGAGGAATTTAGGGGGAATCTAAAAGATTCCTTAAGCCCCAGATTTTCACTTTCTCAAAATTCAGAAATTTGATAGTCTATTTTAAACTATTCGACGCCACAAATCTGATGGTGCAATTAGATTTTCCATTTGATCATTTCATTTTTCAACCACTTTTCAAAGTGGAGTGCAAGTGTCAGCATTCAACGTGCGAGCAGTCATTCCATGAGATTCAACGCCACGAGATTGATGGTACAGCCAGCTTCAGCAGTTTGACATCCTTTTCTTCAGATGGCCCCAGGATGTGAGGTATATGCAGTGTGTTCATGTACTTCTTCTTTCTATGAGATACATTGTGCTGCACAGATCCCTGTTTGATGTTTGATGTGGGATCTTGTTTTCTTACTTGTTTCATGATTCCTACTTGATGTGACGTGGAATCATCTGTGGGATGTACTTTTTTTCATGATTCGTCATGCTTTGTTTGAGATCCCTTTGTTGTTATGTTGATGGGATACTCATGTGTTGCCATGTATGTTTGCATTGAGATCCCTTTTATGCCATGTTGGCAGGATGCTCATTATCACCATGCATGAGTTCAGGTCATACTGATAGGAGTCCTTTTTTTAATGAGAGTTCCTGTAGCAGAACATCTCTTGGAACCACTCCTGCATGAGGGCATTTTCCTTGTATGATAGTGACATCACCAACTATGTACATCATCACTATTGACAACACCTAATGTAGCAACCTACACCATCTTGACACTAGGGCTCGGATACATAATCCCTCCTGGACGAACTCCATTATCAACATCTTGTTATTTTATGTTGTTGATGATTGTCATGTTCCTTCTTCTTTAGAGCATGCATTTATGTTCCTTTATGCTATTTTAATTGCAATTCTAATCACATCACGAAATCAAAATATCTTGGTTAAATCCGAGAGTTGAGTCAACTCGGAACAAGTTTGGTATCATAGTGGTCTTTGTGTGGATGTGAATTACAACATGAACAATGGAACATGCAGCGACAGAGGATGAAAAAGTGATGTATGAAACCATGCTCAAAATTTCCCAAAGTGTGGAAATAATGTATGAAACTCTACAAAAAGAGACAGAGGAAAATGAGCGATTGCAGCTTCAGTTGCAAGCCACGGAAGAGTACCTGGAAGAACTGAAGCACAACAACCAAAGTCTTCAAATAGATAACGTTGAATTGAAGATGCTTCTACATGAAGAGAAAGAGGAGAAACATAGTTTGCTATGACAGCTGCAAGCTGAGAACGAGGCCTTGGAAAAGTTGTAGTGTGACCCATGTGAGGTAAAAAGTAATTCTCCGAATTCATGTATGTGTCCTGATGATGATTTTTCTATTTTTGAAAATCATACCAAAGGAATTGGCTCAAAAATGTTGAAGAAAATGGGGTATGAAGGAAGAGGCTTGGGCACTAATGGCCAAGCCATTGTCAAACCCATCAAAGTAGAAGAATTACCCCATCAGGCAGGACTTGGGTATGTCAAAAAGGAAGTTGGGGAATGTGCTGAGACAAATAGTAAACCACCAACAACAATTGATGAGAATCCCTCATCAGTTCTTTCCAAATCGACAGAGGAGGTAAAAGATGTTGATTTCCTTTCAGTTTTGTTTTCACATAGTATGGTTTCTGTTGGAGATGTGGAGATACTGATTACAGGGACAAACATGAGGCTCCTTACCAGGATGAGGTACAAGGAGGAAAAAGAGCTTGGTGTTAATAACCAAGACATAACTCAACCATTGGAGGTTGTGAAGATACCTCAATTTGCAGGCTTGAGATACACTGAGGGAGAATTCTCGAAGGTGTTAGATGCTTCCAAGACATCGTTGAAATCGTCGAGGAAAGAGAATGATGGGAACACATCCCCATCATCCCATGGCAGTGCCCATGGCAAGGAAAGAGCTGAGGCAAGCTCTCATCACCATACTTACACTAGAGACGGCAAGGAAAGGTATAACCACTCTCGACATTTGAATGTTCATTTCAATTATAATCATGTTGTTAAAGATGAACATAAATCATGGAATCGAAAAACATGTACCTTTTGTGGATTACATAACCATACATTTTCTAAGTGTTGGAAAAGAATGGCAGCACACAAAAGGATGAGGCGTGAAAGACCCTCTCAACAACAGGTAAAGAAACATGGTAAGCAGATCTGGAGGAAGAAGATGTGTTGCAGTCATTGCAACAAAGGTGCCCATCAAAGAGCCACTTGTTGGAGGCTTTATCCAAAGCAGTGCCTGAAAGACAAAGTGTCAGTGCATGAACCAGATGAAACGATTGTTTGACAAGTAAAACCACCACAAGGAGGCGACCCATTCACAGCGATAAGTGAAAAATGGTTTCTAGTTATGTTAGCTTGTCATGGTCATGCTTTTGTAAATCATTTCTTGCATTTTAAACTGTAAAAGTGATGATGTGTTTTCCATCACTTATTACGCAACAATGATGTCTGGTATTATTTTGGGTTGCATGATAAAATGTGAAAGTGATGTTGTGCTTCCATCACTTGTCAAAGAAAAAACAGGGTTTGGCCTTATTGTTGTAAATCATGTGTTGCAGTGATGACGTGTTTTCCATCACTTGTTGGAGCAACAATGATATGTTGGCCTCGTTTTCGTAGCTATGGAATTGTTTCCATTTTGATGTAAACTTGACCACCGAGTATGTGTTATAAACTCGTGGCAACTGTGGGATGCTTGGGTCATTATCTAGTCATGTAAGTCAAGCATTTAATTTGCAAAACAATGTACTACAGGTTTCAGAGGTTGCAGGTATCGGCTAATCACTTAAGGCTCCGAAGAACAAAGGTGAAGGAGATGGAAGCGAGACCTTTTAGGATGCTTGTGATGCAAACAAGGTACAAACAAGTTGTAGATTATTTTTCATGCTTTTGGAGGACCAAGAGCTCCTTAGTGGGGAGGATTGATCTAGGTGGCTCCATAGACACACAGAGGACAAAGAGGGCTTATGGAAGCTAAAAAATCAAAGCGATCAGGATTCTTTTAAACTAGGACCAGAGCATAAATCTTATTGTCCTAATCACAACAATGCAAACGGTTCGTCAATCCGAGCTCGTATGAGGGAGAACGATCCAGTCAAAGTTCTGGTCAAAGTTGGATTATGGGCCAGGTTTAAGTGTCCTACAATTTGACCGACCCCAGGGCATGAAACCTAGCTCCCGAAAGTGGGTGAAATTGTTGCCTCTTTAATTTGTCTAATAACCCTTATGTTAGACAAAATTGAAAAATGGCCCTATTTTAATAAAAAAAATAAATATATATATATATATATATATATATATATATATATATATATATATATATATATATATATATATATATATATATATATATATATATATATATAGATATATATATATAAATGAGGTGGCGAGCCACCACCCCCACCGCCCCAAACTAAATTACAAAAATCAAAATTTTTATCGGCCGATGGGCCATGATCCCCGTCAGTCCTCCCTCAACCGAATCCCATACATAGTGGGGCGGGAGGCCATGACCCCGCCACCCCGGAGCTCCATGCAACCACCATGTAATGATGGTGGGGGGCGTGGGCTGTCAACCGCGTTGCCCCTCCGCCTCACCCAAATGATATGGCATCAGCAGAAATGAGGGGGAATGGGCCATCGGGACCAATGGACCCACCTCCCAAATATATAAACATTGCAACCAATATATGGTAAAAAGGGAGGGGTGGGATTTGATCCCCCGACCCCTCCTCAATGAACTTTTAAGTTTAACCAACACGCCAAGCCAAATTCTTGTTTAATCTGCCCATCCAACATTATATAAACCCTCATTTGTCCAGTGCACGAAGGCCAAGGTGCGGCATAGAAACCGAGACACATAATTTTTAATTAATAGTAGGTGGAACCATGATTGGGTTAAATTCTCAGGAGGATAAAATTTTTGCAGTGTCCAAATTGGACAAATTTTATGTCGATCTTACCCTTCTCAGTGACACAAATCTGATGGCACATTCAATTTCCTGATCTGAGCAGCAGATCTTCAGATGATCTGGAGGAGGGAATCTTTGAGGAATCTAGGGGGAATCTAAAAGATTCCTTAAGCCCCAGATTTGAACTTTCTCAGAATTCAGAAATTTGATAATCAATTTTGCACTATTTGATGCCACAAATCTTATGGTGCAATCAGATTTTCCATTTGATCATTTCATTTTTTGGCCACTTTTCAAAGTGGAGTGCAAGTGTCAGCATTCAACTTGCAAGCATTCATTCCATGAGATTCAACGCCACGAGATTGATGGTACGACCAGCTTCAGCAGTTTTACATCCTTTTCTTCAAATGGCCCTAGGATGTGAGGTATATGCAATGTGTTCATGTACTTCTTTTGCTATGAGATGCATTGTGTTGCACACATCCCTATTTAATGTTTGATGTGGGCTTTTGTTTTCTTACTTGTTTCATGATTCCTACTTGATGTGACGTAGAATCATCTATGGGATGTACTTGTTGTAATGATTCATCATGTTTTGTTTGAGATCCCTTTATTGTTATGTTGATGGGATACTCATGTGTTGCCATGTATGTTTGCTTTGAGATCCCTTTTATGTCATGTTGGTGGGATGCTCATTATCATCATGCATGTGTTTAGGTCATACTAATAGGAGTCCTTTTTTTAATGAGAGTTCCTGTGGTGAAACATCTCTTGGAGCCACTCCTACGTGAGAGCATTTTCCTTGTATGATAGCGACATCACCACCTATGTACATCATCACTATTGATAGGGTTCAGCCACTTTAGGTTCTCACCAGTGCTGAGCACACTGATTCGCAGGCTTCCAAACCAGACTCTAAGACTTACCAAACTCTTCGTGATGCAAGCAGGTCAGACACGAATGTCTGCAGATGCAGAGCAGGAAACGTTTATGACTCTAAACTCTCACAACCCGAATGAGTCTTACTTCGCAGCTAGCTCTTATTTATAAGCTAGAAGGGAGAAAACATTCATGAGTGTGCTATGTACAGACTGATGACTCAAAAAACACAAGTACTTAGACAGTTCTGAGTGGATAGCTTGAAAGCAAGATTCGGGCATAGGACAATATCGTCCTATGTTATCTCGTCCCTACTCTTTATCAGAGAGCCCGAGGCATGTGGGGACCGAATCTTAGTACCAACAGACTATTTACACAGAGGAAATTCATAAGTGAACCCTCGAAAGACTAAAAAGACATAAATATGAGATTTGCAAATCTTATGGTTTGTACAAAGTGGAGATTCCAGATCGAGGGAATCCACGAAAGCTCGTCCGGCACCATAGTCGGCCAGAAAGACGTCACTCAATCCATAGTATAGTATTCTATCTGAGGATGTGTATAATGCTGATATCTGAATCTTTCGATCAGAGAATTATTAAAGTATTGCACTCTTATTTCTTTCTCTGATTCCCACATTTGTGAAATATTTTGGTTGGGTGGTTCCAAAAAGTTGATGGGTTGGAAAGGATTTGATGTGATATCAACCTGATGATGGAAATCTTCATAATTAGTACTATGGGATATCATCCTTGCCTTGTACTGATTTGTGACAAACCATCTGATATGACCACAGCGTCGGATTGCTTGTAGAAAAGATAGATCACTGATGTCGGCAACATTTTCAACATCTTTGTATACAATTCCATTCATATGGGAAAATGGTTCACTGAAACCAGGGATTTTAAGCATATGGAGTGTATACGGCTTGATGATTAGAGATGAAAGGCCATATATATGCCACCACTCAATGAACCATTCTGGTGTAGGATCTTCTTGTTCTAAGGCTTCTGTTGTCATGCCTTCAAATAAAAATGAGGACTGTATAGAATAAAATAAATTGGCTGAGCAATTTTGGAGATTCATAGCTGTATAGAAACATTCTTTTTGCCTGTCAGGGTCATAGTTTTCTCTGTGAAGAGGGTTATCAAACCTTCTCAGTGTGATGTGGCAGCTCGTCATCCGATCATCATCCTCATCATCTCTCTCAAGAGTATAGTGTATGTTGTCAATGTATTCCAAATATTCCAGAGCATCCACTGCTTCTTGATTCATTTCATCTTGCATTGTTTCTGTCCATAGATAAGGAATATCTTCTCGATGTCTAATTTCTTTGATTGGGTACCAATCTACATCATGGATAAGTACTGGAGTTTCAAGCATATAACTTACCCATCCATTTGGTGTTTCTATTTCAACAGTACTTTCCCTTCTCCTGATATAATTGCAATGTAGACTTAAAATTGAATGTTCTGACAGAAATTCTCTACTCAGCATATCTGCAAAATTGTTCTTATCACCTTTAACAAATTCAACATCAAAATTGTACTGGCTTAACTGCATGATCCACCTGACCATAGCAGCATCCTCAAAATCACATTTATGAATTGCAAATTTCAATGCCTGGCAGTCTGTCTTAACAGTAAATTTGGTGTAGATAACAAAATCCCTGAATTTTTCTATTCCTAAGCAAACTGCTCTGAGTTCTTTCTTCAAACTCGACCAATTCAATTGATTTTTTGCCCATAATCCAGACGCATATTGGCAGATTTCAATCTCACTTTTACTGCTGGGATTCTTTTGACATAAAACTGCTCCCCATCCTTCATAACTGGCATCTGTCATAATGATTTTCTCCCATTCTTCTCTGATAGGGGAGAGTGGCTGAATATTTCTGACTTTTTCTTTTATTGCCTTGACTGCTTGTGTGCAATCATTATTCCATGGAATTGGATCCTTTTGAAGCCTTTTGTTTAATAATTTCCTCTCTTGTGCACAATGCTTCAGAAACTTAGAAATGTAATTCAAACTTCCCAAAAACCTTTGCAGTTGAGTTTTATCCTTGATTTCATCAGGAAAGTGGTCAACAAAATTTAAACTTCTTTGGATTACAGTATAGGATCCGTACTGTATATTGTAACCCAAAAAGTCTATCATTGGCTGGAATAGTTTCATCTTGGATTCTGATAATACTATACCCATTTCTTTGACCATGCGAAGAAATCTTTTCAAATGTTTAACATGGTCAGCAATATTATCAGAATGAATCAATAAATCATCAATATATTTTTTCAGGAATTCTTCCATTCCTTCAAAAGTTTCATCCATTATTCTCTGAAAAGCCGAAGGAGCATTGATCAAACCAAATGGCATGATATTCCACTCATAATGCCCCTCAGGTACAGAGAATGCAGTCTTCCATTTATCTTCTTCCTTGATCCCTACTTGCCAAAAACCCGATTTGAGATCAAATTTAGAGAATATCTTGGATCTTGATATCTGGGCGAGTATGGAAGATGGTTTTGGCAAAGGATATGCATCATAATCCAGAATATTATTCAGAGGTTTATAATTTACAACCAACCTTGGTTTTCCTCTGGCTATTTCAGCCTGTTTATTAACATAAAATGCAAAACATGCTATGGGGCTCTTACTCTTCCTGATAAGCCCTTTCCTCAAAAGATCTTTAATTTCTTCTCTGCAGAGTTTCATCTGTTCTTCATTCATTGCCACTGCTTTAGACCTTCTTAATTTTCCACTAAAGTCTTTCTTGAGAGGAAGTTCTACCTCTTGTTTCTTGATATGCCAAAAGGCATTTGGATCATCTGAACAACATCCTTTGAACAGGGAAGTGAGCTTTGCTATCTCAGAAGCATACTTTCCGTTATCCAGATGTTCTTCTGTTTTCAATACTTCCCTTTTCACTTCCATTTTTGCCAAAAGATTTTCCATCCTTTCAATTCTCTTAATCCTCATTGGAGAATTAGAATTGATAAATGGGAAAAAGACTTCCTTATTATCAAAATTAATAAAATATCCATACCTCTGGGATTTTTCATCAAATTTTTCTCCATGCATGCTAAAATTCTGAAAAAATGGTGTCCCGAGGTACATTGCACAATCCAGTCCTGGAACAACAGGACAAACTAGATGAACTCCAATTTTTTCTGTAAGCAGAACATCAATTTCTACTTCATGCTTTGTAGGGATGTCACCACTTGCAGTGATTACCCTTGGACATGTTGTTGGTCTTCTGTGATGCATGCCAACCACTGTATCACTTACAATATTTAGCCTGGAACCAGTATCCATAAGAACTTTCCAAAACTCATACTGGTGTCCAATCTTTACCTTCATTTTGACACAATACATGACATCTCTATTCATGCTATTGCATCCAAAATCTGTTCTTGCTACCTCTTCTTCTTCTTCTTCTTCTTCTTCTTCTTTTTCTTTGTTATACTGCTGTTGAACTGGCCCTGTATGATAGGTCCAGTTTTTTGTCTTCCCTGAAATAGGATCTTGTGATGAAGAAGCAAAAGGAGCTTGTGCATTTAACATCTTTAGGCTTAACTCATTGTGCCTTTCAACACACAATTTTCTATTCTCTTTGATTGTTTTTCTTAATTCTTTTATTGCCTGATGCACTGCAGGTAAAGTCTGTGGCAAGTCTTCTCCAAAATCTTCATTCTTAAACTGTCTGGTTAAGGCTTCAACAGAGAAAAGAGTAGCAGGAGGCACATACCCTTTATTTGGAGAATTCTTTGAAGTAGAGGGTGCTTTCTTCAAATGTTCTGTCAGCAAAGATCTGTACATTTCCTTCATTTGCGGATCTGTAGCAGCCATCATTTGTACAAAAATATTCTTACTGATTTCATCATAATCAGTCTTCATCATCCTGACTGCATTGCATGTACAAATATCAGGATCATCACAATCACAGTATTTACATTCTGTACAATGGGGATCATTACAAAATTCTTCATCAGATGATTCATCTGAATCAACAAAATTAAATTCATTTTCAGATTCTGAATCAGAAGATACAAATTCATCACAGCTACTAGGAAGATAGAATGAATTTATCTTTCCTTTCTTATTTCTATACTGGACTTTCTTTTTAGAAGAGTCTTTCTTTTTATTTGGACAATTTGGAGCTGTGTGACCTTTTTTGTTATAGTTGTAACAAATTATTTCTCTATCCTTAGAAAACATCTTTGTATGCTTGTAAGGTTTTGCTTTGTAATGTTTTCTTTTTGGCTTATCTTGGGAGATCTGGGAATTCTTCTTGAAACGTCTTTTTCTCCTCTTATTCCCCTCAGAATTGCCAGCTTTACCAA
Source organism: Pinus tabuliformis (assembly GCA_031772625.1). Lineage (NCBI taxonomy): Eukaryota > Viridiplantae > Streptophyta > Pinopsida > Pinales > Pinaceae > Pinus > Pinus tabuliformis. The sequence continues at coordinate 462,558,907 of CM062820.1, read as the reverse complement.
GATTCCATTGTTTGCAGAGCTGTTGATATCCATGTGGCTTTTTAGGGTTGGTTGCTGCTCTTGCAATTTTCATTTGTGAGCACAATTCTACAATGATTTCTTTTACAGCTTGTCTGATTATGCCAAATTTATAGTCCCCAACCTTCCCTGGTAATTTACTGACAATAGCTGAAGAGACCCATTGGGGAAGGGATGCAACAAAAATTTCCTTCCATTTTGGCTCAAGAATGAGATCTGGAGTCAATGTATGCAGTCTGTGAAGGAATTCATTAAAGTATTCATCAAAATGTTGCATATTATGCAACTTCATGGCCAACAAAGTAATGGTTGTAATATCATTGGTTATCTGAGGAAAACCAATGAAATTGACTGTAATAGCATAAAGAAGCTTTCCTATCATATTGCTGACAGGCAAACTAGTGACAGGATCTATGTGAGTAGATCCATCTTCATTTTGGACGACTGCTTGTTCCCATCCTGCAAGGAGACTAGGATCTTTTAATGTCTCAGCTTTTAGCCAAGAATCCAATGTTCCTTCAAATCCTCCTATTATCCTCCTTGTTGCATTAATAGGACCTATATCATCAGCAAGATAAGTCCTATAACATACAAGCATGGAATGTAAAACAGACATAATTTCAGCCTCTGTGCAATTATCAATATTCCATGAGTAGGTAGAATTTGCAGACCAATCCTTATGGTATTCAGATTTCATAAGATCTCTTCTATCAGGAGCAGGGTTCCAAGTAGTCTCCCATCTTGACCTAGATGATGTAGCATTGACTTGATCCTCATTATCAGGTTGCTCCTGGTCTTGATCTGTCAAAGATAAGTTATTGATACAGGTTTCAAGCTCTTCAATTTGAGGTTCTGCTTCTATCTTGTGAAGAGTCATATCCCCGAAAGATGTTTTTGTCTTATGGAAACTTGTATCAAAACTTTCTTCTTCTTCTCTAGTGTAAGAATCTTCAGACATGAAATTAGAAGATTCTGGTTTGCTGGATCCTTCAGTTTCTTTGGATTGCTTTATGGCAGGATGTGGGCTAAAGAAACTGGGATTTGCAAACAGAGAATATGGATGAGAGGAAGTCGGCGGTGGAAAGGTTATAGAGCTAGGTGTTCTAATAAGGCTCTCCACAGAAGGAGTAATAGAATATGGAACAGAAGTCTTGGGTTCTGAAAATATAGTTGCAGATTTATAGGCCTCAACCCTAGGCTTCTTTTTCAAGGATTCTATCCCTTGAGTTACTTCCCATACTTGTTTTTTTACAATATCCAAAGAATTACTAATCTTTACAATTTCTTTTCCATGAGCAGTGGTAGCATCATGGGTTTTCTTATATATTTGTCATGTTTGTAAAGATAGTCTGTCAAGACTCTTGGCTAGAGCCTTATCATTTTCTGCCAAAGTTGTAACACTGCTATTCAAACATACTGTATTGTAATCTTGTTTTCTAAGAATACTTTCCAGCATGGTCTTCATCTCAGAATTAGCAGTTTCAATATTTTCAAATTTAGAGCTGACAAATTTCTCAAGACTGGATAAAGCTAAATTTGTCCAATTAGTAGCAGCCACAGCATCTCTTGCTACTAGGTTAGAATCATCAACATGAGATGGAAGTAATTTGTACAATTTTCCATCTTGGTTTCTTATCACAAAATTTTTCCAAGGAGGAAACTCTGTGTCTGTTTCTAAAAGGCTCCCATCAAGGAGTTCCCACTTGTGCTTATTTGGGGTCCCAGTCCTCATCATGTTTACTTGGAACTGAGAACAAATCTTTCTTAGTAGTTTTTCTCCTTCAATTTGAACAGCAATCAGAGATCTGGGAATATTTGGCTTATTTAGCATACTCTGAATTTTTGGCTGGAAAACATGTGCTTTCAAAGGAGGAGGAATTACTACTGGATTTTCTTTCATCTTTTCTTCTACAAATTTTTCTGGATCCTTGATTCTTTTCTGTTTAGCCTGGTTCCTGAATTGTTTCATCAAGGAATGTTCTATTATATTTGCAGAAGGATAATACCATTCATAGAATGATATCCATTGATTTTCTGCCTTCATCCATTCTTTCCAATTTTTAACATTCTGTTTGTTGAAGGCAGGATGATCATTCTTTGGAAGAAGCATTACTTCTTCAAAATACAAATGTTCTTTTTCATGAGTAAACATATCCCAATTGAACATTTTCTTTTTCCATTGATCATCAGGATCATATGGACTAATTCCTTTAAAAATCTTTAGAAAGGCAATTATCTCTGAATCAGAAGGAATTTCTACATGTCTTGGAATCTTATCAATGGGATTTCTTCTGTATTCAGGAATAGGTGAAGAATCAACATAACCTAAACCATAGGTAGAAGAACTGGATACAGTATGTACAAGTAGTTCTTCTTGTGGATTAAAAAATACAACCTTTTTGTAATTTTCTTCAGATGAGTCAGATGAAGGAGTGAATCTGATCATGTTTATCCTATGACGGTCTGATGACTCCCCATGTGGAGTTGGTGGTTCTGAAGAAAATTGACAGAAGGTCTTGGAGCAGTGTGGATGGTCACAGACTGAGCTAAAAGGCTGAGATGAGCTTGGCTGTGAAAACATTCTTCTGATAGAATCATACACTGCTTGGTCTATTACAAACTGTGGGGGTGCAGGAGACTGTCCAGGATGTAATTGACTGATTGTAGTAGGAATTGCAGAGACAGAAGTAGAGGTTCCTTCATTCTGAAATGTGTTAACTCTGGGAAATCTTGTGGTAACCTTTCCATCTATCTCTGTTATTATTGATTGTGCAGCAGCAACAGGTTTCTTCGTGGGTTTTCCCCAATTAGTTACCCAATCATCAGGCGGACATAAGTCATTTCTGGAGACATAGACTGGTGCTACTGGATTACAAGATGAATCATACTGGATAAGAGTGACTCGGCCTTCATCTTTATCAGGGGTATGCAAAACAGCAGGGATTGTTGTATTATAAAATCTAACACAGGTAATATAAAAAATGGCCAAATTTTTTGATTTTGCTTTGAAATTTTGATACCCAGCAGTCTGGATACCTAAGGTTAGGCATTGCAGGACATTTGGGTCGTCAAGTGCAACAGAGAAATCTGGAAAAACATCATACTGGACAGGGCCTTCAGCAAGGCTTGTTTCAATGCCACCTATCATGGCCTGGGTGAATGTGGTCCATCGATTATCAAATAGGGCTGAGAACACATAAGCTTTTTGTCCTTTTCTATGTAATGCATTCAGTCCTATCCTCACCATCCCCAGATGGACATACTGGTAACCAGCTTTGAGAGCGGATTTGATATGTTTGGTTTCCAGGAGAGATATAGTTAACATAGCATTCAAAGTTAAATCTGCTTTGATGGATTTTTCTTTGATTTTGATCTGACTAAGGGCACGGAAATTAAAAGAGGATAAATTTCTGTATACATCATGCGGAGACACTGGTGGAAGTTTCCAATTAACAGAGGGATCTGTTTCTTCTTGTTCTATGATAGCAGAATTACCAGAAGTAGATTCAGATCTACATAACCCTTCTAATGCAGATTTTGATTTTTCTTCATCTTTCATAGTTCTAAAGTGCTTAGATCCAAAAATAGAGTCAGAAGATTCAGCTGAAGAATGTCTAGGAGCATCCATTTTAGAATAGATAAATACCCGATCAAAAGTCTTGCAGAAAATGATGAGAAGAATTGCGGTCTTCTTCTGAAGGAGAAATTGCGGCAAATTCTCGTCCAACGTCTTCAACGCTCTCCAACGCCAACACCGGCAACAACGAGCTCGAACGCTATTCAGGACTCAAGCGAATTTTTTCACTCAAACAATATCTCACAGCAAAATATCAACTCAAACAATACTTGGCTCTGATACCATCTCTTACAGGACCTTTAACAAGCAAATGAACACAGCAAGATTGCGGAAATTTGAACTGGAATTTTATTATATGGATGCAGATATTACATAAGAGAAATCTCCTTACAGAGATTGACTGTCTACGCATTTACCGGACTTTATACCGTTCCCAAGGAACAAGTGTCACCGGAGGCTACCTGGCAATAGACAGACTCTGCCTCAGAGATTACAAACAAACTCTCAGACTTTTCTATTGGTTCAGCCACTTTAGGTTCTCACCAGTGTCGAGCACACTGATGCGCAGGCTTCCAAACCAGACTCTAAGACTTACCAAACTCTTCACCTAATGCAGTGGCCTACACCATATTGACACTAGGGCCCAGAGATGTGGTCCCTCTTGAACGAAATCCGCTATCAATGTCTTCTTATTTTATGTTGCTGATGATTGTCATGTTCCTTCTTCTTTACAACATGCATTTATGTTCCTTTATGCTATTTTAATTGCAATTCTAATCACATCACAAAAGCAAAATATCTTGGTTAAATTCGGGAGTTGAGTCAACTCGGATCAAATCATGATCCCATAAGGGAGATCAGGTTAAGGCCACTATCATAAGCATTTCTGAAGTGTTTATTGTCATTATGATACCACTGCTCTCTCTATCCACAAATGGAAGAAAACTAATTAATCATCCAAATACTTGGAGATTAAAAAAAACAAAATCACTTCAGTAGCTAACTATGAATGTAAGCTAAGCATACATGTACAAAAATAGGAACCTTTCCTGCTAGGGTTGAGCCCTAACCCAAGAGATTCAGCCCTCTAAGTCAACTCAGTGTTGGATCAAGGGAATGCTTCTCATTTTCATTAAAATATCAAAAATACATAAGAGTCATTAGTCCCAATGTCTTAGCTCGAAAATGCCTCTTGGGTACAAAAAAATATTTGAATCCTAATGAGGCTCTAGGCCTTCTTATTTATATAACTGGAGCTACTAGCAACTTCCTTAAATTTATGGAGGCTTGGCTCCCAACTCGAGATCAACTTGTCTTCAACTATCACTGGCTTAGCTACCAATGACCTCAATGGCTTGGCTGCTTGTAACTCTAAGCTAATGAGATATCGTGGAGGAATCTTCGACTGAGTGAGGAGTTAAGGAGGGAGAGCCAATCTCCTAAAATCTCTCTTGCTTGTCTACTTCGAGTTCCTACGCTTTAATTAGCCAAAATTTCTCCCAAAACCTGCAATTAATGCACATTATACCACATGACATAACATCTCATCTTTACCCTTCTCACTAAGAAAAATATAATAAAACATGTAAATAAATGTGAGAAACGTTGATTTTAATAAGCTGGAGAGTGGTATTAAGGTCCATATAATTTACCCATTGATGAGCCTCATCAAATAGTCACCAAGGATGTGGTATAAAAAATTTGATACATATATATAAGGACTTAGATTCACCAAAACAAAACAGATCACTATGTGTATTTTAAACGAATTGGTGCCCATGTTATTTATCTAGTATTGTATTTGGATGATGTGTTGCTAATTGGAAATGACAAATAAATTATCGAGGATTTGAAGACCCAATTATCCTCCAAATCCAACATGAAGGATCTTGGTGCTCTAAACTATATTTTGAGCATGGAAATTAAATGAGATTGGGCAAAGAGGAAGTTATGATTAAACTAGAGGAAGTATGTCGAGACAATATTGGAGAGGTTTATTAAATCAATGAAGGTTCCTATTCTTGTAGGAGTAAAGTTGTCTATTAAATAGTGTCCCAAGACACAAGAAGAGGAACGGGACATGTCATGTGTTCCATACGCAAGTGTAGTCGATAGCCTGATGTATGCAATGGTTTGTACTAGACCAGGCATTGCACATGCAGTGGGAGTATTGAGTAGGTTTATGTCAAAACTAGGGATGGAGCATTGGACAGCAGTGAAGCGGATTTTTAGGTATTTGCGTGGCACTAGTGATTATGGTTTGTGCTAACAAGGAAGACCAGGATTGGATAGAGTTTTGGACATCCATGGCTTTTTTATGCAAATTAGGCTAGAGATCTGGATTAGAGAATATCTACAAGTGAGTATCTATTTAACCTATTTGGAGGTGTAATTAGTTGGATGATAAAGAGACAGTTTGTAGTGGCACTTTCCACTACAAAGGCAGAATACATGGCAACCACTCATGCAAGCGAGGAATAATTTTAGTTGTAGAGATTATTTTCAAGTATGGGGTTAGTACAATGAGCTAAATGGATAGACTGTAGCAGGTAAAGTGCAATTTTTGTGGAAAACAACCTTGATTATCATTCAAAAACAAAGCAAATTGATGTTTAGTATCACCTTGTGAAGGATATGGTTGAGTTAGAAAAGGTATTGTTGGTAAAGGTGGACACTTTGAAGAATACTGCAATTGCATTGACGAAGTCTGTAAGTACTGAGAAGTTTTTTTAGTGTAGAGAAACAATGGGTGTTGCAGGGATGGACCAATGACTAAGCTCTCATGTGACCCCCTATGTGGAAAAGAAAACAACAAGTGGGAGAATATTGGTTGTGTGCTATATTTTCTCCACGACTAGCCCCACGTGTATTAGGTGGGTGGAACTACCTATGGTTTTTTGCATGGGTTTTGCACATGGTTTTGGGCATGATGGTTTTCTGCCCATGGTATATTGTAGATCCAATCAAGGGAACTAAAATTATGTTCTAATATAGGGTTAATGGATTGGGGTTTATGGATGCTTTAACATGTATATATATGTATTGTAACATTGAAAGGAATATAATGAAAAATTAATTTGGCAATTCTGGTTTTGGGATCCAGGGGAAAATATTTGTGTATATTTGTTTTATGTTTCATGCTCTCTCGATTGTTTATTTTTTATTTTTAAAATTTGTATACAGGTAATTTTTGTACAAGGTTAAAACCTAGAGCCATTGTAAAGGAGTTTTCATGCTTTGAAAGGCCAATAAAATTGAATCCTTTGTTGGTAAGTGATCTTCATCTATTTTTCCATGATATAATGAGTTTTGGTCTATTCAATGCAATTTGAGTTGAACTTTGTTGATGTCAGTTTCTTGGCAATGTTTGATGTGTCCAAAAAATGATCGAAAGTATGGCAGAAGGTAGTCCACATTGAATATATTGGGGGATACTTAGGTAAAAATCTTTGTCACCCATAACCTTGGTGATGGTGTAACATGTGTATTATAGTGGTTGAATCTTCCAATGGGCTCTTGTATGGTGTTCCTTTTGAAAATGCAACCAAACATCGTCACCTGCTTGAAATTTATGTGGCACCTAATGCTGATCATGATTTTTTTTGTAATTAGTATCGGCCTTATGCTAGATATTGTGAATGTGCTAGTGAATGTGCTAAATTAATTTAATAGAATTTGTGGCTTCGTCGACTTCAAATTGAACACGTGAAAATTGTACCTACGTAGTTCCAAGGGTCAATTCAATATCAATGGGACATAATGGTTGAAATCCCAAGCCCACCTGTAAGGGGTTGTGGCTAGTTGAGCTATGGAGAGCTCTATTGTAGTTGTGTTGGACATAGGGGAGACTCTCATACCATGTTCATGCTTGATTGGAGTTATACATCCATAAAATGAGCATGATCATCCTATTGACAACATCTTCCTAACCATCATTTTGAGGGTGGAAGGCAGTCGGCTTCATGAGCCTCATGTCCAACAATGAACAGAGGCTCAACTAGAATGCATTAAGGAACTTGCTATCCCAATTTGATATGATGGTCTACAAGATCCAAAACTTTACCCACACCTATTCGAGGAAGAGGTTGGTAGTGGCTTTTCCTATAATATTCTTCTTATAAGAAGCCAATATGGCCATTTTAGAAAATCGATCAATGATCACAAATACACATTCATTAGAATGCTTGGTAAAAGGAAGGCTAAAATTACATTCCATTGAGACAAATTCGTCAGGCCGACTAAATGTAGGAAGAGGGGTGTACATGCTTTGCTTATTAATGGTTGGTTTAGCAATGGCATAGGCAGTGGAGGATATTATATATTTGCAAACATCTTGTTGTAGTTTCAGCCAATAAAACTACTTCTACAGTCTTTCCATTGCCTTCTCCACACTAAATTTACCTAGTACCTAACTATAATGTGCCTCCTAGATCAACTTGGCTTCCTTGTTTAAAGGAACACATTGTTTCCTATGTAGCACAATAATACATCCTAGAGATGTAGGTTTGGAAATTTCTTTCCTTCCATTAGCATTTGGTATGTGTTGGTGAATTCTAGATCATTTTTGTATAGATATGGCCATATATAGATCTAATGGCATGAATATTTTAGAATGGTGGCTAGTGCCACAACTAGAGGCTGACTGAGGCAATCAGTGATGTGATTGGTGCTACCCTTATTGTATATAATGTTTACATGTAAAATTGTTGCAAATATTTGGACCACTTTAGATGGTCATCATTCTACAACGTCTCTCGTGTCTGCATAAATATAAAAGGGTGGTGATCTGTGTTGATGATTGTTTCCTTCACCAGAATATAATTTTTCCATTGTAGAAAATCCTCCACAATGGAATACATATGATTATCATAGGTGGGCTATCTCTGGCCAGTATCAGAGAGTGTATGACTATGATAGGCCACCATATCCCCTTGTTGAGTGAGGACTACACAAATTGATCTAGGTGGATATTGGTGCCCACCATCCAAGTCCACTTAGACCTCCACCATTGTTTCTTTCAGCATTTCAGTTTCCTTAATTGTAGCACAGTTTACTATTTTTAGCTATTTTTTTGGGTCCTGAACTTTTGAAGCCGTTTTGAGGCCCTAAACAATGTTTTTTGGGGAAAATGGGAGAAACATGGGTCCATGGACCGATGTTTCTCTTCCCAAAGTTGTATTTCTTGGATAGATCTTTCTAACGAGATATTTTGTGCATCAAATGGAGATTGTATGCCAAAGTTACGACCCTGGGAAGTTGATGTACCAATTTACCCAAACGGAGCTCACAGTTTGGCATTTCATCTTCTAGTGTTAGGTTTTTGGATGTTTAGGGTTTTCCATTGTTTCTCAACAATAAATAGGCCTTCGAGCCTCATTTTAACACAGTTCAAAGGCATGTAGCTGCCACATCTCTTCTCAGAGTTAAGCTACCATCGCCCTAGCTAGTTTATTTCCATTTTTGTTTATAAGCATATTTCAGTATTTTCCATTAATGAAATGAAGTATTATTTCCACTGCATCTCTTTGTTTATGGTTATCTCTGTAATTTGTTGCATTCCTGTTTAAATCCAGATCAGTGGTATCAAAGCGGTCTTCTTTTTCTCTATTTTTCTTTGCATGTCCCCAACGAGGTCGGGATATAAGGAGTTAGGGCTTGAACTAGTCGAACCTTTGCAATACCAGCCTGACAAATCTCGACGACCTCCCATGGTGGATGAAAATAAAGATGAGGGGGTAGGAAATCCTATCAAAATCTTGCTCGAAGAAGCCCTCGAGCGATAAAGGAATGCGATGATGGATAGCTTTGCCCAGATCCTTCAACGGCTACCCAGGGGCGATGCATCGGCTTCCAACAGTTACTCTAGAAACACCACACCATTTAAGGTACAAGTTAATTTTGAAATCCCCATATTCGTGGGTCAGATAGACACAGATGCTATCGATAAATGGTTAAATCTACTAGAGGGTTATTTTTCTATTCATGAATTTCAGTCGGGAAAAGATTATTTTTTCTCTTCTCAAAGTAGCCCCCCACATCAAGGACTGGTGGGAAACCTACTGCAAGCAGAAGGATGAAAGTACAAGCTCACTATTTTCAGCTGCACCCACTTGGAATTCATTCTAGGATGCCATCAAGGAGTAGTACTACCCTATCGGAAGCTATGAGAATCAATACATAAAGTGGACCATGCTGCAGCAAGGAAGGGACCAAGAGATGTTGGATTCTACCAATATTTTCCATACCATTCGCACAAATTTGGGTATCAAGGATTCGAAGTAGCATTTGGTACTCAAATACCGCAGCTGCTTGCACAAGTACATCTAGGAAAAAGTAAAATTCTTGAACACCTCCTCGCTTGGCACAGCATACCGATATGCCGTTAAGGTCGAGCAAAAGTTTAAACAGAAGAAGCGAGACTATGGATCTGCGAATCCGAAGCAAGGGAAAGGTGCCCCCAAACTGCAGAACAAAGGACAAAGCCAAGGTAGGGTGGCCCAAGACAAGCCACCAAAGCTGCAAGTAAAGAACAGTGCCGCGAAGCCGAAAAATGACACAGGAAAGTGGTGTGAGTTCCATAAGAGCTTCACTCACAACACAAGTGAGTGTTGGGCTAAGCAGTCACTGGTGGTCGAGCTAAAGGTTTCAGAATCAGATGCATGTTATGACTATGAGTCAAAACCTAACAAAGGGAAGTAGATTATCAATGCAGAGCCCAACGCCATTATTTCCACCACGAAGATCTAGAAGGAGGAACCCGAAGATCCAAAGGAGGAGGAGCGTCTCTTCCACTCCCACATGTGGGTAAAGGGCTGCCCGCTATAGTTCATTGTCGACAGTGAGAGCCAAAAGAACCTCATTTCGGTAGAGTTTGTGAAGCAGCTTGGCTTACTGACCACAACACATCCACATCTATACACCATCGGGTGGCTTCACCAAGGATGGGATCTTCGCGTGAGCCAATAGTGTCACCTTCCATACAACATCAAGCCCTTCACGAATGAGGTATTGTGTGACATTTCTCCCCTTGAAGTTTGGGACGTATTATTAGGACAACCATACTTGTGGAAGTGACATGTTGTGTATGAATCAAGGCCCCGTTTTGTTATTGTTACTTTGGGAAATAAGTTGTACAAGATACCGAAGGTAGCACCACCTACCGCCATCTCTTTGGTTACTAAAAATAATGCAGTAAGCTAATTTCCAAAACCAGGAAATTTGTTTTCCTGATGATACGCCCTCAAGGAAAGAAGAAGAGGGTGGCCACGACCTCCAGACAAGGCCCCTCCACACGACAACTACATATGGACAAGGTCATGGAGGCGTAAGAGGACATATTCACCTCCCTCGCAGGGGTTCCTCTGCACTGTCAGTTCAATCACTCCATCGATCTGACCCCAGGTGCGCTGCTACCCAATGGACCAATCTATCGGCGCTCCATTCTGGAGAATGATGAAATCAAGAGGAAGATTCAGGAGCTATTGCAGAAAGGTCACATTCATCCGAGTTCATCACCTTATGGGATCCCAATCGTGTTGGTACAGAAGAAGGATGGGACTTGGAGACTCTATAGTGACTATTGGGCGCTGAACAAGATCATTGTCCATAATAGGTACCCGATCCCATGGATTGATGACATCTTGGACCACCTGAAGGGGGGGAATATTTCATCAAGATCGATTTGAAGTCATGATATCACCAGGTACCAGTCGAACCCTCCGATGTGTGGAAGACTGCCTTCAAAGCCAAGGAGGGCCTTTCCAAATGGTTGGTTATGCCTTTCGGATGGACGAATGCTCCTGCAACCTTCATGAGGCTAATGGATGACATCTTATGGCCATTCACCAACTCATTTGTAGTGGTATACTTGGATGGCATCCTGATATTCAGCCAGAGTTGGGAAGAGCACCTCCACCACATGTGACAAGTTCTCCAAACACTGCAGCAACACAAGTTATGTGAAAATTTGGAGAAATTCACTTTTGGCATGACCCAGGTTCAGTATCTGGGATACATTATTGATGAACAGGGGGTGCATGTAGATCCAGCCAAGATCCAATTCATTCGGGATTGGCCATCTCCAACCACTCTAACAGAGCTCTGCAACTTTATAGGTCTTGCCAACTTCTACCGCAGGTTCGTGTTGGGATTTTCTCATATCACTTGGCCCTTGAGTCAAGTCACCAAGGGAGGAGCGGAAAAAAAATTGTTTTGGTCTGAATCTCAACAGAAATAATTCACAGAGCTGAAAGATCACCTTTGCTCGACACCAATGCTCGCATTACCAGACTTGCAACAACCATTTGAGGTCGCAAGAGATGCCTCTGACTATGCTATTGGGGTAGTCCTTACTCAACATGGGCATCTAGTGGCATATCACAGTGAGACACTTTCAGACACAATCCGGAAGTATCCCACTTATGAAAAAGAGATGTATTCCATTATGCAGGCTTGCCGACAATGGAAGCATTACATTTTGGGGAAGGAAACGGTCATCCACACGGACCATCGACCCTTGTAGTTCATACAGACCCAAGGGAAATTTCATAATGATCGCCATCAGAATTGGTCCACATACCTACAACAATTCCATTTGAATATCAAGTATAAGAAGGGCAACACAAATAATGTTGTAGATTGTCTCAGTCGACCAACGATCATGGTGTTAACGATCGTGATCAACTCTTTTGGGCACGAGACTTCTGATTGGCCACTTCTCTACAAAAGCAACCCAAAATTTGGCCACACATACCAAACACTCTTGGAGGGTCAGCATGTTCTAGATTTTCACCTCCAGGATGCCCTGTTATGCTACCTAGGTCACCTTTGTGTTCCTTCAAGTGAGCGTGCCAAGATGATTTTGGAAGCACACTATAGTTGGGTTGTTGGGCATTTCGAGGTCAAGAAAATGGTGGCAATACTGTAGAAGTATTTATATTGGCTGAATCTTCGATAGGATGTCATGAAGTACATCAAATCATACACTGTCTATGCCATTGCCAAACTGATCATCAAGAAGCAAGGCCTCTATACCCAACTGCCTACCCTTAGTGAACCTTGGGAATCCATCTCCATGGATTACATGTCAGGCCTTCCTTCCACTAAGCATGGAAACGACCGTGCTTTTGTGGTTGTCGACATGTTCTCGAAGATGGCCATTATGGCTAGTTGTAAGAAGAATCACAGCAAAATCCACTATTAAGCTCTTCTTTGAACGAGTGTGGGTACACTTTGGCATCCCACAGTCTATCATCTCAGATCGGGGTAGTAGGTTCCTTAGTACATTTTGGTCCAGTCTCTAGTCGATGCTGGACACCAAACTCACTAAGTCCAGAGCTTTCCATCCTCAAATTGATGGCCAGCCAGAGGTTGTCAACATGATGATCATACACATTTTGCGCATGTACAACTCAAAGCATCCACATACATGGGACAAGAGCCTCCCCTATGTTCAGCACAGCTATAATCGGGCTCTCCACAGCTCTACTAGCCACAACCCTTTTCAGGTGGGCTTGGGATTCCAGCCACTATGTCCCATTGATGTGGCCATGCCATTTGCAGCTACTCACACAGATTCGGCTCATGTTTAGTTTGAAACAGATAACGCAAACAACTTCATTGAGCACATCCAACATATTCACCAGCAGGTCCATGACATTCTGGAGAAATCAAATGCCAAGTACAAGCAGTGACATGATCAACATCGGGTGCTACACAAGTTTCAGGTGGGCGATAAAGTCTGGTTGCATTTGCAAAAGGAAAGCCTCACCATAGCCTATCAGAAACTCAGACCACTCTGATATGGTCCTTACACCATTACCAAGGCTGTGGGAGACAATGCATTTGAGCTCAGCATTCCCCCATTCCTTAGCCTGCACTGAGTGTTCAATGTGGGCCACCTTCAGCCATACTTTCCATCATTACTAGACACATCTGACATTACAGAACAGCTCACACCCATAGAGTTAAATCTAGATTGCATGGAACAAGCTCCAACTGATTGGATCATGGACACACAAATCAAGCACACTCGCCAGCAGAATATCCAACTGTATCGAGTTGTCAAAGCAGGCCAACTCCTTCACCAGGGCAAGTGGCTCACCAAGGGCCAAGTTCAGCAGAAGTTTCCTCATCTCATGGAGGAACTCAATGCAATGGGGACCATTGCTTCCTAAGGGGGGAGAAATGATCCAGGTGGATATTGGTGGCCACCCACTAAGTCCACTTGGACCCCCACCATTGCTTCTTTCATCTTTTCAGTTTCCTTAATTGTAGCATAGTTTACTATTTTTAGCAGTTTTTCAGGTCGTGAACTTCCAGAGCTATTTTGAGGTCCTAAATGATGTTTTTTGGGAAAACTGGGAGCAACATGGCTCCATGGACTGAAGTTTCTCTTTCCAAAGTTGTATTTCTTGGATATATCTTTCTAACGAGATATTGTGCACGTCAAACGGAGATCGTATGCCAAAGTTACGACCTCGGGAAGTTTATGTACCAATTTACCCAAACAGGGCCCACAGTTTGGCATTTCATCTTCTAGCGTTAGGTTTTTGGATGTTTAGGGTTTTCCATTGTTTTTCAATAATAAATAGGCCTTCGAGCCTCATTGTAACACAATTTAGAGGCATGTAGCTGCCACATCTCTTCTCAAAGATAAGCTACCATCGCCCTAGCTAGTTTATTTCCATTTCTGTTTATAAGCATATTTTAGTATTTTACATTAATGAAATGAAGTATTATTTCTACTGCATCTCTGTGTTTATGGTTATCTCTGTAATTTGTTGCATTCATGTTTAAATCTAGATCACCAATAGCATAGTCGAAGGATGCTATCTCAATCTAAAACGGATGTTGCATGTTTGGCAAAGTGAGGATTGGTGTAGAGAAAAGGTGATGTTTGAGTTCAACAAATGGATTTTTTTGTGACTCAGACCAAACAAACTTTACTTTTTCTCCACCCATTGGAACTTGACTTAAGGGCCAAGTGATCTGAGAGAACCCCAACACGAATCTTTTGTAGAAATTAGCAACACCCAAGAAGTTGTGAAACAATGTAAGAGTTGTAGGGATTGTCCAATCCTGAATGGCTTGAATCTTACCTGAGTCCACATTCACAAATTTCTCATCAATAATGTAACCTAGATATTGAACCTTATCCATGCCAAATGATCAATTTTCCATGTTAGTAGATAATGTATGTTGTTACAAAGTGTCGAGGACCTGTTAAGTCTGTTGCAAGTGTTCTTCCCAACTATTATTGAAGATGAGGAAATCATTTAGATATACAACCATGAATAAGTTGGTGAAAGGCCACAAGATTTCATGAATCAGCCTCATGAAATTTTTAGGGGTCTTGGTTAGGTAGAAGAGCATGACCATCCACTCGAAAGGACTTGCCTTGGTGATAATCAAAATTTAAATCAATCTTGCCGAAATATTTGGCCATTTTGAGTTGGTCCAGAAGGTCATCAATCTATGGAATCAGATATTTGTTCCTAACTGTGATTTTTTTGCAAACTTGATAATCAACACAAAGTCTTGAAGACCCATCCTCCTTCTTCACGAGTATAATTGGGATTTGAAGTGGAAAGAGGTTGGATGTTCCCTTTTTTTAGCAATTGTTGAATAACAGAACAAAACAGATAATTGATAATTGACTGAACCATATCAGACCCCTTTTCTTGAGTCTGTCCCACTGGTTTTTCCTCAAAACACCATATACTCCACTGTGCAGCTTCTAACTCGCGTATATATGCGAATTGTCTTCATAATAACTACGTATGAGAATTGGAATACTGAATTTTTACACTTTCAGCTTCCCCTGGGTCTATTATGTCTGTATACTGAGCTATGCCACATCTTTCTGGCAATAATTCCTTCTTCTTCAATACCTTGGATTGTGATGATGTTTGCTCCTTTTGGTTTGGTGGCCAAAATTTTCTCCTGCATTCCTTTGCTATATGTCCAAACTTGTTATGCACATAAAATCTTACATGTTTCATATTCCTTCTATCACAATCAATAGCTTTGTGACCATTCATATTGCAAGAAAAACAATATCCCTTAAAGTACCTCGAAACTGATGATCTTTCTGTCTAATGGTCTTGAACCATTCTACTTCGGAATTTGGCTGCAACATGTCCAAAATGATGACATAAAAAACATTCAACATTATTTGTGAGAGGAAAGAAACAATTATCCCTTTCATAGTTAGGAGGAAATGCTTTTCTTTGAAGTCTTTCTTTCTTTGGTTGTTGATGGGGTTGACCTCTTATCTCCTTGTTGAGCATTTCAGATTTTGCATTAAAGTTCCTTACCTCATCTTGTAAGCTAGATTCACCTTCAACAGTTTCATGAAAACCAAGACCAGTCTTTATAAGAGGAGAACATTGAACTTTGATAATTTCATCTAACATTTCCGATCCTTTAGCAAATCTAAGATTCAGAGTTTTTGTTTTCTCAAGTTATTTTCTTAGAATTACTACCTCAAATTCTAACACTTAATTATGCTTGCCCTTTTCAGTGAGTTGATGTTTCACTGTGTCTCTAATTGTATCCTTTTCTGCCAAACGGATTTTGAGTTGAGTGATTTCTTTAAGGAAATCTTCCTTTTCTAAGGTATCATTTTCATATGCCATGAGTAGTTTAATTTCTTGATCATCTTCATCACTATTAGACATGCCATCACTATCTTCATGAGTATAATAACTTCTATTACCTTCTGCAGAAATCTTTCCTTTGTCATGAGGGCATTTAGCAACATAATGACCAACTCTTCCACAAGCAAAACATTTGAAGGGAAGCTTACCTCTGAATCTTCTGGAACCCCGTTGAAGTTTCTTCACAAATTTTACCTCTTCTTATTCTTATATATATCCTGATTCTTTGAGATCTCCCTTTTCTTTTCCTTTTGCAGAAACTTTGAAAGCGGCTTCTCTGATGTCTGATGGACCTCCTTTCCTCATTTCAAAGGCAATTAAAATTCCATGAAGTTGAACAATAGTAACATATTGTAGATCTTTCTTTTCTTCAATGGTAGATACTTTTGACTCAAATTTAGAAGACAAAGATCTCCAAATATTCTCAACTATAGTAGCCTCCTTTATTTCTTCACCGAGATTTCTCATATGGTTAAAATCCCATCTACTCGCAAGAAATAACTAGAAATACTTTCATCACTATGCATCTTGAGAGTTTCATATTGTATTCTGATAGTTTGGAGTTTAGCACGTTTTACCTGGGAGTCTCCTTCATAGCTCTGAATGATTTTGTCCCATATTTCCTTGGTTGTGTTGAACTACATGACTTTGACAAATTCTGATTCTGATAGACTTCCCAATAAAGCGTTGATGGCTTTGGCATTGATTTCATATGATTTCTTTTCTGTTGGATCCGTGGGGACTGTTGCTAGATATTGGTATCCTCTTTCCACAATTGCCCAAACATCAACTCCAAGTGATTGAAGATAAGCTCTAGTTCGTGTTTTCCAATATACCAAGTTGTTCCCATTGAAGATTGGTGGTCTGATCGATCCCATGCCTTCGTGATTGTTCATCTTGAAAGATATCCCTTCAAGCGATCAAGCTTCTTCTTAAGGACCTACTCTGATACCAATTGTTGGGAATAATACTGAGAGGGGGGGTGAATCAGTATTTACAAATCAATAACTTTTTCATTTCCATAATCAGATTTATATATGCTACTTTAGTGAAGGGAACTCGCATGTGCACACAATTGTTCTTAAGGAAACCAGCGTATATCCAATGAACTTATGATTCAGTTAATTCATCATATGTTGATCTTTAATCAATGCATTAGTACTTTATTAAACATTTAAATAGTAACCATGTGCAGTAATAACAGAATAAACCATCACACATGAACACCAAGATTTAAGGTGGAAACCCAATGCGAGAGAAAAACCACCTGTTGTTGTTGTCTTTGTCTTCTTTTAATATAAGAAAAAACTATTTACAATCATGTACTAGTGCAGACTCATACCAGTATGTAGGAACCCACCTGCAGAAGGCTACAACCTTCTCTCGTTCTCTAGCTTCTGCTAGAAGGGAGCTAGAACCCCCTAGCTCTTGTACTAGCAATATGTTTACTAGTACGTAGGCACCGACCTATAGAAGGCTCTAACCTTCACTCGTTTTCTAGCTGCTACTAGAAGGAAGCTCCAACCCCCTAGCTCTTATACTGGCCAATATGTTTATAAGTACATAGGCGTCGGCCTACAAAACGCTACATCCTTCTCTCTTCCTCCAGGGACCATGTTTCATTAATTTTCAGACTGGGTACTCCTGATACACAACAACACAATATGAAGGCTATGTTTCATCCAATTTTCATACTGGACCCATCAACAACATTGAAGATAAAAATCAATCATCACTGCAATATAACCAATCACTTAAAACCCATCATCACTGAAGCAAATCACAATCAATCAACCTGAACATTCAAAACACTGTCACCAGAACACTGAGCAGAAACTAGAACTCTGCATCAAAAACCAGAACCAATTACAACTTCAAACATCATATTTCATAATGTATACGCTAGTTCGAAGTACCGAACCAGCGTGTATACGCGCCCTCACCAAGGCGAACTAGCGTATAGATTTGCAAATACTAACTTAAAACTTCACAGCTATTCCAGACTTCAGTCATACCCAGATCATAACATTTACAGAATAAAACATGCATTGGCAATCAGATCGAGCCCAACCAATATCAGATCAGTCAATGACAAGTCATTTCAGGTCTCATGATCCTGATACAACATTGAATTCAAGGTGCACAGCATATTTCATATCATATCATAATCATAGCCCCTGCAACATAAAATATACTTCAGGTAGAAGTATTCCTGAGAAACCCTTACACTTGCACACCTAGCCCTTTGATCTTCTCCTCCTTATATAGTTAGATCCTTTGCCAATACCTCAGACCACAACCTTGATTTTCCATCCAATACATGCTTTTCTTTCTATGAAAGTGTGTGCATATGTATACGCTCCTTTCGTTCTGCTAATCCATGTGTGTACACTACTTGGACAAAGCGAACCAGCGTATACTTCTTAAACCATTCACTTTCTTCAATCTCTGGAGTCTGATCTGTAATCCTTTGTTGTTAACCTGTAGCACTGTGAACTACTATCATTCATCATATATGTGAGTTTTCATCAACGACAACACCTGTATCATAATGGCAACAGTTTTCATATGAATGGTGTCATTAATTGTTCTACTTGTCTAAGAAATCAATGGCGATCAGTACTAAAAATTCAACTAGCAAACAAAGAAGTATAAGTGCTTCATTTATATAGAGTATTGTTTAAGCTAGTTTTCACTCCATATTATTTTTAAAAAATCACAAATTTGGTCACTTTTGGTGTGCAGTTATGAGAAAGTTCACATTGGAATAATGACACACTGCCTAAGAAACAAGGATAAGATAAAGAAGTCAACCATAGCTAAAAACACTATGGTCTCTATAACCTAAGAGATGTTTTAATGTTGGAGGTGTAGAGAGATCTTATTATAGATAAGCAAAGAAGAAAACTTGTTGCACTACTTCCAGAGGGGCAGAGCAATGTAGTGGAACCTCTTAACAGGGAAAACATTAAGAGATGTTTTAATGCTGGAGGCATGGAGAGATCTTATTACAGAGGAGGTTTTAGAAGTATTATATCTTACTTGTCGATGACTCCTGAAAGTATTATCCATAATTAGACTTTTATTTGCTGCTGTTTGAATGTGGTAATGCCTTCAAACCCCAGAAGCAATCACAATGGTTGTGTGACCTGCGAGTGGATTCTTGGCTTCAATGAAATATTTGGAATTGTTCAAACCTATGAATGTTTATTATTATTGCAGCAAGTTTGGCTTTTTCCAATGTATCAATGTATCTATTAGTTAAGAGGACACCTACAATGTATATCAACCACATGTATTAATGTGATTGTGCTAATGAATATACAAATTGAATAAACATGATTGGGCTTTATATCCTATAAAATTTAGCAAAACAAAAACGTAATTATTGCTACACTACCATTTGACACCGCGGGGGATTCACTCAGTGAACCTTTGACATATCATGTGTGTTCGTGGCATATTAAACAATACCCTTAATTTGACTACATATTGGAAAAATCCTCTAAAATTAGATTATCTAACCCTACCAATATGAACCCAATATAGCTTCCCAATTTAAAAAACCCCTACTTTCATTAGATATTGTAGGTATCCATTTTTTCATTAACATTATTTATACCTTTTTATATTTTTTCATTAATTTTAAGCTCCATTTTTTATATTTTCCAACATAAAAACCCTTTACCCTCTATATATCCCCTAATATAGTATATCATTTTTTCCTCAATATATATTCCCCTATATTCTCTTATATGAACTCACTTGATATAACATTGCTCCAACATGATTAGGTATCGGATAACATTTACATTAGTGTTCTTTGTTTAAACATTGGTGGTTGAGTTTGATAATGCAAATTTAAGTCGATTTTAGAATCCCAGGTGTATTTTCTTTGTATCGCATATTCTTCCATATCTTCCTTATCACTTCACATACCTTGTGATATTGCATTAGACCCACGCTGACATTGACACCAGCATTCATCATTTAAACTTTGGGGCTTGAAGTGGATAATGTAAATCGAAGTGGAGTTGCCATTCACAAATGTATTTTCTTTGTAGCCTTGCATATTTTAGATAGTGTTAATTAACATATCCATAGATTTAAAATATACTAATTTAGCGGTTTATCTATTTTAAATCCATTACGAAGGCAGGTAGACCTTGTCAACCTTTTGCA
Organism: Pinus tabuliformis; assembly: GCA_031772625.1. Taxonomy (NCBI): domain Eukaryota; kingdom Viridiplantae; phylum Streptophyta; class Pinopsida; order Pinales; family Pinaceae; genus Pinus; species Pinus tabuliformis. The sequence goes on along the minus strand of CM062820.1, from coordinate 462,538,471 downwards.
AAGCACTTTGTTTTAAAAGTTAAAAGCGGAGCGTGAACTCTAAAGATGAGGTAGGCATATTTGTCATTAAATGCATGGAAAAGGTTTACATTTAGAAGATCGAAGTGTGAGGTAGCCCTACACGTTTCACATATATGAGACTGGATGACCTACTCCATAAATTTGATTCAAATCAGGTGTCCCTAATACATGAATACATGTAGAGCCATCCTCATCGTCATCTCTGAGAGCAAAGCAAAATGAATATGTCCCCAAGGAATATACAGACATGATCATTCTTGACATTAGCAAAGCCAAGCCAAAGCAAACAGAGAAAGTATGAGTTTGGGATGAGAGGTCGTGAAGTTAGAAGGCTGTAACTGCTAAAGTGAGGAACCGGAATGTGCCAAATAAGCAAGGGAGCCCACCAATGGAGCATTGATGTATGTGGCGGGTTCAGAGTGCTCATAATCATTGCGCTCATCTGAGAAGCGGTCATTGTTGTCTGGGCCTCCAACTACGGCACCTACCAGAATATTTGGGTTGGGGTCGTTGCTGTACAAAGACTTGAAGCCATCGTTGCAAGCAATCGTTTGGGGATGCTCGTATACCGAAGGTAACGACGAGCCCCTGTGATGTATGCGCTCTGGAAACTTGGCGCTGTAGCCCACCATATATGACATTCCTAGTGGGTTGTCTCCCAGTATGTAGTCCACCTGTTAAGAAATATAACTTATAAGATGATCATCAACAGGATGTCTAACATCACCCTCCCCTCCACTAAGCCATATGTATATACAAGCACTACTCAGCGATTGTACCTGTCTTTTCGCAAAAGTACGTATTTTGGTGGGAGTGACTATCATGTTCCCACATTTCAACACTTGTTTGGAGACGCTCAAGTATTTTGCATAGGTGAAAAGCAGGAAAGTTGCGGACGTCACATATTGCAAATTACTATCACTCATTTGGAAGAGCAATCCACCTGTAAAACCTCAAAATCAAATAAATTATGGTCCATTAAAAGATCTGTCCGAAGCAAACAAATCGATTGAGTGTGCTCCGCGGCTGCTATGTTACATTATGAAATTTATAAGGTGTATTCTCTACATGGGTATTGAGAATTGGAAGTATTGCTAATTCTCATATAGCTTAACCTGGCGTGTACTGCGCCTGCGAAGATGGTGTTCCCGGCAAGAGAGAGCAGATGAAGTTGTCGGCGTGGCCCCTGTATTCGCCGAGTGTCTTGGAATTTTCTACCAGAATTTCCTACACAACGCAGGGAAAGTTGGGATGAATATTTAAATTCAAGTAAAAGAATAATATTTTCAGACATTATAAAGGGTAGCGATAATGCCTGCATAATGCAATATAATTACGACTGTGTTTAGGTCGGTAAATAATTTAACCTTAGCCAAAAGAACTCTAGTCCCTGCATGCTTCTCGTCCCAGCTGAATATATTGACGCTATCGTCCGCGCCAAGACTCTGACCATTTGATTGAATGTAGTTGAGATAGGATACATTTCTCGAAGCTCTTTCTAACCATGCCGCTCCCCACAGTAATTCATCCTGCAAACAAAAACCCATGCCATGAAAATCATATATATATATATATATTTGAGAATGAAAAATGTAATCTCATTATGCCACACACATTAATCTGTGAACACTTACATGATATCCCGAATATGAACAATAAAATGGACAAACTTCCGACTGCAGAGAGTCACTGTAAGCGCCTCTGTGTTTATCCGCGAAATCAAACACCTTGCCTCCACAAACAACAAAACGGGTAAGATAAAAGAAGAGAAGAGAATATGAGATCTTGCAATTAATAAGTATACATGAAGTATACCCGCATTGCAGTTTCAAGGAGCTGGTCAGAGTAAGTACGATTAGTTGTACTGAATATAATGGAGGCGGCTGCAAGCGCTGCGGCAGTTTCTGCCGCAACGTCGGACCCAGGATGTTCAGCGTCTATTTTATAGATATTGCGAGGTGTGTCCATGTCTTCGGGCCTCTCCCAGCATTTGTGATCCATGTTCGGATCGGCGACCTGTAGTCTTACTCACCATAGACGAATCAGTAGGCTGCACTGTGTCAATATGTATATCCATATTACATTCTACAGTGTCAAGATGTATGGCAAGAAATAACTGGCTTGACATTGGCCAGTTAATGCGGGGGTTGTATATGTTTATTCTCAGATAATTTAGCTGTTTAAATTCAAATAATATGGTAATTATTTTTGTTAATGCCGCAGGATTGTATGTGATTATGGTGTGATTATGGTATAGGGTCATTGTTAGATAATGTACTTGTTTAAATCTAATGGTAGACATATACAACTTTGGGCATTTACTGTTCAATGATATGTTAGTTATTTATGGTAGACATATACATGGCATTTACTATCCAATGACATGCCAATTATTTGTGTATGGTCACTCTAGAATAATGTACTTGCTTAAATCCAACAATAAATATATACAACCAGAGACATTTACAAGCATTTACAAGCATTTACTGTCTAATAATATGCCAATTATTTTCTGTAATTAATATGTTATAACAACTATTAAATAATATAGTTACTTAAATCCAAATCCAAAATATACAGCCCTGCACAATGGCATGGCAGCTATTTTCTACCAAAATGTATAGCTAATTATTAGTGCCTGGGCTCCATGCATTGTATATCTGTAAAGTCATAAGACTAATTGCATTACCTGCACATAAAGAACACCGGGATGTGCAGCCGCTTTAAGAAGGTAATCAGTAGCCCAACGGATGGCAGTTTTTGCATGGTCGAGGTCATCTACCATGTACTCCCCGAACTCCAAAACGCTCCATGACAACATGGTAGTCGTGAAAGCCATTGGAAAACCGAACTTCACATTGTCTCCTGCGTCGTAATATCCTCCCCTTAAATCCACCTGCATTGCAATGCAATATGAAAAAACACCAATACCGTACAATTAAAAGCAGGATCCACATGAGAAAACTATGTGTGCATATGAAGAGATAACTGAATGTACGTTTTCTGCAGCTCCATCCGAAACGGCGGAATCCCCCCTCCATGTCATGCGCTGGTTTGGCGGAAGTTTGCCAGATCTCTGACCCTCAAAGAAGAGAATAGATTTGGTGAGAGCATCTCTATAGTTATGAGAAACAGAGGTGCTAAATCCACCATAATTTTTAATATTATTAAAGTCAGCGGCTTCTAGAGGCCTCGCCATGGCTATCCATAGTAAGCCTAAAACAGATAGCAAAGAGGCTTCCCTCCACACCTGCATTTCTCATATAACTAACGCACACTCAAATTGATTGCGTGTTTGCTTCAGGTAGGTAATTATGCAGCGGGGAAGAGCACAGAGGCGAATTTATAGGACTTTTTACGCATACAAAACTCTCTCATAATCCACGTGTGAAAAATAAATTATTAAAGCAAAAGGACCAGAGTAACTGGATGATTGTTCAAAGTTTTCTGGATGGTTGGGTTTGGAGTCTTTAATGTTTGAATTACATCGAACATAAAATGGTTCATTAGTCTAGAATTGTGTTATCTCTTGTTTGAATTTGTTTCTTCTGGTGGTGTAAAAGTCTTGTGGAAGTTTCTGCCATCTCTCCATGCTATTTCTGCATTGTCTATCAGCCCACCAACTAAACCCAAAATGTAGTTGCAATAATAATAACTATCATGAGTAATGACTTTCGCTTCAAGATTTGGATTGTCCTACATAGGGAGAAGCAGCTGGAGTATTCCAATACAAGCGGGGCCTCCCATGTCTAAACAAACAAATCGTGTTTTCTTTCCCCAGAGCATCGACAACAGAAATTGAACCTTAAAGTCAACAATATTTTGACAAGTGAGGACGCCAAGCAGCCTTTGTTAACGCTTTCGCGGCCAACTAACTAAATCGGCCAGAACCAAATCTCACGATTCTCCCTGATCTGGCGGGTTCACGGGTCCGACGTCACGATTTTTCCCTCTAAATCGGACAAAATGAATTTCCCCTAATTCCGATCAATCCCCGTGAGTTCACGGGTCGGGCGTCAGTAGTCACGTCAACATCTAGCGTAGGGGAGAAACACGAGAAATGGACAAAATGAATTTGCCCTGATTCTGATCAATCCCGTGAGTTCACGGGTCGGGCGGCAGTAGTAAGTGAAAAGGCAGTTCCTATTTCCAACCCTATCCCAAGTGAACATTTAACGTGGGGGAGAAACACGAGAAAAGTACGTTGACCAAGGCCGACACGGTGATTGTGAAAATCCAACATCTTTTCTTACAGACAAATCAGGGAATTGAATCTGGCTAAACTTCCTATAATGAATGTAACTGGGTGAAATTTTTGATATGTTTCTATCACACTAAAACTTGTAGAATTTAGTAAACTTCCAAATTATTATTCTTATTTTTTTAGGTAGTCCCAAACTAATATCAGAATAACAATTAAATGAGTGTGAAATTGTGTAAATTTAACGATTAAATGAGTATAAAAATTCAACACCAACAATTTATGTGTAAATTTAGATACAATACAAGATACTTTGTTGTACTGGAACACGATTTGAGATGTTATCCTTGTATATTCTCCTTTCATCAAATCATAATGAACCCGTTAGTTGCAACCCGAAAAATGTAACGTTCAAGGTCATGGGATTGGGTTTTATTCCGGCAATACATATTGACAGGAATTTTAGGTTAAGTCGGGCATATCCGAAGCACAAGCCAAAATAAATGAATAGGTAACCTAATTTATTTGGTCAACACCATTGCCAGGTAACAGAATCCACATCCACTCCCCAAAGAATAATAGAAATAACTCACTTTAATAATAATTTATTAAATTATTACACTTAAGTTTTGAGTAGGTTTAATGGTTAAGAGTGTGTTTTAAAAAAAAACATAAATTCAAAACTAGAAAGAGTATATATATTTTAATAGATTTAAAAATCAAATCACTAAAATCATTTGATAGATTAATTTCGTATCTAACTTAACTTAACCATGACCTTAAAATTAGATAATAATAATTGAAATCTCTCTAACCATTATTACTTATTACTTATGAGATAAGGCACCTTAGGTCAAAGTGTCTTCACAACAAAATAAACAATGTCCACGTCTACTTTTAAAACTTAACTTAACCATAACCTTAAAATTAAATAAACAATGTCCACGTCTACTTCTAAAACTTAACTTAACCATAACCTTAAAATTAGATAATAATAATTGAAATCTCTCTAACCATTGTTACTTATGACATAAGGTACCTTAGATCGACGTGTCTTCACAACAAAATAAACGACATATACTTTAATAGATTCAAAAATCAAATCACTAAAAACATCTTATACATTAATTTCATATCTAACTTAACTTAACCGTGACCTTAAAATTAAATAATAATAATTGAAATCTCTCTAACCATTATTACTTATGAGATAAGACACCTTAGGTCGACGTGTCTTCATAACAAAGTAAACGACGTCCACATCTACTCCTAAAAAAGCATTATCTTCCACCCAAATAAGTTCGTCGGCGGGTTAATAAACTAGTTTAATCACCTTCGTTTAACACGTTAACGCATTCTCTAACCCCTGGACTCGTCTGTTCTAGGCCCTCCAGTTACACACTTCTCACTCGAACCCGGCGGTGGCGTAAATCCCCAAACTCAGGCAAGTACGCGATGTTGCTCACGGGTCGGCTGAATTATGTATAGGCCTCACAGCTGCACTCTCGCTCAAATCCCTAGGCCAAGAGCTTAACCTGAAGTCCCACGGTCAAATTAGTGACCACCAGCTTGCCGGCGTGGGCCCTTGGGTTCGACGGGTACAATCAACAATGGATATGGATTGTGGGGACTCCTCCTGTGATGTCAACGGGAGCGGAGGGGTCTGCAATCATGATTCCCGCTTAAAGTTTCGCTGGATTAATTGAATGGCGGAGGAGCTCTGGCGAAATCCTACTGCCCTTGTAAATTGCGGGGTACCCATGACGTAAGCGGCCAGAGATCGGTGGGGCAGGGGTTAAATTTCACGGGTCCCAGAGAGGGGTGTGGCAAGGGTTGAATTTCACGGGTCACTTTACATATGATGAAATTTTATGATGAATTGTTTTATTTTTAAATTCTCTTTTACCTGACTTTTAATATTTATTTTTATAAATTGCAAATTAGATTCATAATTGTTTTTACATTTAAAGCCAAAAAAAAAAAAGTGACCTGCAAATCCTAAAGCGAATGTAATTGAAGTTTGAAGAGATTGGAGTACAAAACAACATGTGATGGCTAAAATAAGTTTCTTTGGTTTCATTTTTGGGATTTTAAAGATGGTTGAAGTTTTTAAGATTTCTTTTCTATAGTTGAATTGGTTAATTATGAAATTCTACAATGCTAATCTCGAATTTGGATGCCTTCTACTTCTTGTTTCTAAGTTTTTTTCTATAATATTTTTGCTTCTACAAACACATTCATGTTTCTAGCTCCAACAATGTTGTTAGCATTCATTCTAACAACAACACGAGGTTGCTTAGACATGAGGAACTCCAATGCATGCAACTTGGCCCTTTCAACCCATCTGCAAATTTCATCATCAAACCCTAGAAACCCTCTCAAGGGAACACCATTCCCTTTTTAAACATACTGCAATAAACCCTCTTCAACTTACGAGATGCAATTAAAAGGGCATGCTCTTATGACGTCCTTGATAATGTCCTGCGAATTGACACATTGCCCGAGGGCTCAAGCTCGGCTATGGACGGTCTCGATAGCAAACATCTTGTGTGCCATGAAATCACATTTTGACAAATACCACGCGATCCTCCGATGCCGAGCCGAACCCACACCGAACCACTTGGAATACAAAGGCTCCCCTAAATAACCCTCCAAATCCAATGTCTCCACCCGAGTCTACAATGCCAAGAACTAAACATCAATCGAATAAAGACATGCTCTATATAAGTCACATGTAGATTCAATTCACCTAAATCTACTGCGAGTAACTCGTGTTTATATTCAATTTACCCTCGCTCATGTCGATAATTTGTGCATAGTAGATTTAGCGAACAGTTAGTCTATGTGCTAGTTTTAGTGATTGAGTTGGGAAAATTTATGGGCTAATATTCGCAGGTGGGCTAATTTTCCATGCCTTTTGCAAAAAAATGTTCATCAATTTCCATTTCTTTGAAAATCAATTTGAGGGTATAAAATTATTTTACCCTAAAAATCGCCAAAATTTTATATATACTAATATAAAATAATTATAAACTTGAATATTTTTACAAAAATATCGTCAATTTTTTTATAATTTACATATTGGGGACTAGTAAGATTCACCAAGGTTTCTAAAATTTAAGATAAACTTCCATCCTTAAAATTTTCCCTCATTGAGTGCTATTCTCTGAGCAGGTGTATGATTCATTCTGAAAATCTAAAAATTAGGGTGGATTACACAAATAAATTTTGGTTGATTCCATGGCCTCACTCTCTATTTCATTCATATTCATGTTCTTATTCCTTACTAAATCAAACACTGTAATCAACACCACAAGGTCTGAAAGGAATAAAATGGACAAAATGCAAATAGTGCCCAATTCCAGGGAAATGGAAGAGAATTTATTTCCCTCCCAGATTTTCCATCAAAGAAAATTAAATCATAATAAAAGATTTGAACTGAGACTTGGTCATATGGAAAGTGGGCATTCATATCAGAAAGCACAAAATAAGCCTTATTGAGAAGAATCGATAAGCAATGTCAGGATGGCACTTCTTTTGAAGCCAATGACGGGCGATTCTGATCTGGTCTTGCCCTGCCTTGCTTTCCACACCAATCAGTTTATAAAGATCATAGCCCAAATTCTTGACATTGACACCGCTCACTAGAGCAGAGCACTAACAACGACTTCCATAGCTGCTCTTCAACCATGGTTTCTTTCTTTTTCATTGCATTTTTGAATTCTGAGTCTTGAACTATCTAGTTACGCTAACCTCTATATATGTGTGTGTGTGTGTGTGTATTAATTATGCAACCTATATTCCTAGCGATCAAGTGTTGAGCTCTATGAATTGCAAACAAAGAGGACCACTCAGAGGATATTGAAAGGAGCTCTCAATATTTGTGACCAATATCGAGTGAAGGCAAAGCTTTTGTTGCTTCTTAGGTTAAACATGTGCTCTATGAATAGTCTATGAAACAGTGACTATGTGAGAGTGTATAAAGTCAATAAATCATCAACAACAATTCATGTGGTGATCCAGGTGGATGTTGGTGGCCACCCACCTAGCCCACTTGGACCCCCACAACTTTCTCTTTTAGTTTTTCAGTTTCCTTAATTATAGCACAATTTACTATTTTTGGCAGTTTTTCGGGTCCTGAACTTCCGGAGACGTTTTGAGGCCCTAAACGACGTATTTTGAGAAAACTGGGAGCAACATGGGTCCATGGCCAAATGTTTCTCATCGCAAAGTCATAGTCCTCGAATAGATCTTTCTAACGAGGTATTGTGTGCGTCAAACGAAGATCGTATGACAAAGTTACGACCCCCGGGAAGTTGATGTACCAATTTACTCAAAACGGGGCCCATAGTTTGGTGCTTCATCTCATAGGGTTAGGTTTTTGGATGTTTATGGTTTTCCACTGTATCTCAACATTAAATAGGCCTTCGAGCCTCATTGTAAGACAGTTCAGAGGCATGTAGCCGCTACATCTTTCCTCAGAGATAAGCTACCATCGCCCGAGCTAGTTTATTTCCATTTCTGTTTGTAAGAATATTTCATTATTTTACATTGATGGAATGAAGTACTATTTTTGCTGCATTTCTGTATTTTTGGTTATCTCTACAATTTGTTTCATTCCTGTTTAAATTTGGATTAGTGGTATCAGAGCGGTCTGCTCTTTCTCTGTTTTTCTTTGCATGTCCCCAACGAGGTTGGGATATAAGGAGTTAGGGCTTGAACTAGTTGAACCCTTGCAAGACCAACCTCGCAAATCCCGACGGCCTACCATGGTGGATGAGAATAAAGACGAGGGGGCAGGAGACCCTATCAAAATCTTCATCATAGAAGCCCTCGAGCGACAAAGGAATCCGATGATGGAAAAATTTATCCAGATCCTTCAACAGCTACCAAGGGGTGACGCATCTGCTTCCAACAACTACGCTGGAAATGCCGCACCGTTAAAGGTACAAGTTAACTTTGAAATCCCCATATTCGAGGGTCAGATAGACGCAGATATCGTAGATAAATGGTTAAATCTGCTAGATGGTTATTTTTCTGTTCATGATTTTTCCAGCCAGGAAAATATCACTTTTGTACTTCTCAAAAGACTGGTGGGAAACCTACTGTGGGCAGAAGGATGAAAGTATGGGCTCACTTTTTTCAACCGCACCCACTTGGAATTCATTCTGGGATGCCATCAAGGAGCAGTACTACCCTGTCAAGAGACGTGAGGACAAATACATAAAGTGGACCACACTGCGGCAGGGAAGGGACCAAGATGTGTCAAAGTTAACAAATATTTTTCATACCCTTCGCACAAAGTTGGGTATCAAGGATTCTGAGCTGCATTTGGTACTCAAATACCGCGACTACCTACACAGGTACATCCAGGATGAGATGGAGTTCCTAAACATCTCCTTGCTCGGCACGACATACCGATATGCTGTCAAGATCGAGTAGAATTTTAAACAAAAGAAGCGAGACTTTGGATCTGTGAATCCAAAGAACAAAGGACAAAGCCAAGATGGGGTGACCTAAGATAACCCATTGAAGCCGCAAGAAAATAACAACACCACGAAGTCAATGAAGGACACAAGAAAGTGGTGTGAGTTCCATAAGAGCCCCACTCATAACACAAGTGAGTGTCGGACCAAGCAGTCATTGGTCACCGAGTTGAAGGCTTGAGAATCAGATGCATGTTCTGACCTTGAGTCAAAATGCGACAAGGGGAATGACAAAGGGAACCAAATCATTGATGCGGAGCCCAGCACCATTGTTGCCACCGCCAAGGTCCAGAAGAATGAGGCTGAAGATCCAAAGGAGGGGGAGCGTCTTTTCCACTCACAGATGTGGGTGAAGGGTTCACCACTACAATTCATTATTGACAGTGGGAGCCAAAAGAAACTCATTTCAGCAGAGGTCATGAAGCCGTTGGGACTACCAACCATACCACACCCGCAACTGTACAACGTCGGGTGGCTTCACCAAGGATGAGATCTCCGAGTCCGCCAACAATGCCGCCTTCCCTATAGTATCAAACCCTTCATAGATGAGGTGTTGTGTGATGTTGCACCTCTTGATGTTTGTGATGTATTATTAGGCCAACCATACTTATGGAGGTGACATGTTGTGTATGAGTCAAGGCCTCGCATTGTTATTATTTTTTTGGGTAATTCATTATACAGGATATCGGAGGTAGCCCCACCTACCACCACCTCTTTGATCTCTACTAAGAAAAGCAGTAAGATCATCTCCCATACTAGGAAATTTATTTTCTGTCTGATTCACCCCCAAAGTAAATGGAAGATCGCCGCCACATCCATGACCCCTGCGAAGGGTTCTGTAACGCCTCACAGGTTCGTGCGAAGGCGCGCGCCCCTCTCACTTGAAAAACGACTAAGTCATGAAAGTGCGGTGGCTCGAACTTGCGAAGGCGCAGTCACATATGCGCGCGGAGATAGGAGAGCGCCCACACGGTTATAGGGCGACTCGATAGCTCGCCCGACACACAAGCCGACCGAAGGGTGGATTGAGCAAAGCCGATGGCATAAAGGCTTGAAGACACAACGGTTGGGCGATAAAGGGGTCGGCCATGGAGATGGTCGCCGCATGGAATGATGGTATAAACTCTTGATTGAGCACGCTCATTTGACAACAACAACTTCGCATTCTCTTCGCACATCTCAAGTGCGCACAAGAGGATGGCGCAGGTCTATCGATGACTCGCACTAAGGCAATGAGCCCGCCGAGCCGGGCATAGGGTTGTAAGTGCACGGTGATAGGTTTGGAGGTTTCGGTGGTGCGCACAGGCGCCCACACCGGTATACGCTTAGATTGGGTTGAGGTTTGGGCATGGGTTGCACATGGGTGCGCTCGCCCGCCCAACGCCAAGATTGTGTATGTATATTTGTATTACGGTGGATTATTGTGGCAGACCGTCGTGCGCTCTTGCAAGGGTGGGTGCCCTCTCATTTTATTAACGCCGGTAGAGCGCGACTCCCGGTCATGTAAACTCTCATTATATAATAAAAGATCGTTCTTTTATATTATTGCCGAGTTGTATTATTATTCTTATATTGTTGATGGTTTTCGCAAATTAATAATATGAATTCATGTTTATTATGAATCGTTGAAGGCGTAGTTCGTAAAGTTAACGAACGGTGAACAAGTTATTAACTTAGGCGGTGCCGCACCCGGCCAATTAAACGAAAAAAGAATTGGGGGCGTGACAGTTGGTATCAGAGCAAGGTTTGCTCGTGAAGGCTTGAAGCTGATACACAACTTGACAGTTGGTATCAGAGCAAGGTTTGCTCGTGAAGGTTTGAAGCTGATACACAACTTGATAGTTGGTATCAGAGCAGCTCTGAAGGCTTGGAGAAGTCTTGCAGGAAGCTGGGCGAAGCAAGTGTGTATACACTTGGAAATTTGACAGGTCATATTGAGGCTTGAACAAGGTTCAGGTGTTGAAGCATTTGAAGGTAGTTTCAAGACTCGGTTTGAGCAGGGTTGCTCGTGACAGTGACAAGGGTACTTGCAGGTGAAGGAAGCCGTTTCACACGAAGTGAACAAGGGCTGGTTCATGGTTGCAAGGAACTTGGTGAAGCTGGTAAAGGTTGGAAACGGGTATCGTAGAGTTGGGCAGGCGGTACTACGTGCTGGTCATACGATTTTGGCACTTGTCAGGTGGGCAAGTGGGACTGCGTGTGGGCAGGTATACACAGTTTGGGCGTCTGTGGACCAAACAAAGTACGAACCAGGGAAGACGAAGTACAAGGCATGGCTAGTTTGGGAGAAGGTGAAGGGAAGCTCTTGCTTACCTTATACAGGTTGAAGAGGTTGAAGGAAGAGAATCCTCGGATCCGAGATAAGCTTGAAGTCTTGGAAAAGAATGTTGAAGGAGAGCTTCTTCAACTTGGTTGGACAATGGAGCAAGGTGAAGTTGCAGATTGTGCTATCAAGGAAGAGGAAGTGATGATGATTGAAGATGTTGCAGACATGACCATGATGGAGGATGAACTTGAGATTGATCAAGTTGGACCAGGATCGTGCAGTTTTCCAGCATGGATGGATGAGGATACTCATATGGAGGAACCTCATGACAATGATGATGAAGTAAGTATTGATACTTGTGTTTCATTTGGGCATTTGGTGGATGGACCATATGCAGGGAAGGGCAAAGCCAGTTTGCCAATGCTAGGGAGGATCTTACCATGGATGTCTATGATGAGACCTTGTATGGAGAAGCAAGGATTGTCGATTGTTGCAGGACTTGTTGGGGTTGCTTGTGACCTTGTGATGAAAGGTGCAAAGGCCCGTGAAAAGGGAGGAACGTGATGATCGTTGTGGAGGATTGGGTCATGCTTTAGCCACTTTGGCTAAGTGCCTGGCATGACTCATGGACAGGTTGAGGAGGGCACACATTTGATGATGCTTGGGTGGACTTCTCATGGCCGAGACCAAGAAATAGTCTTGGTGGACACTTTGGTGGAGGAGCTATGATGGAGGAACTCATGACATGATGATATGGTTGAGTGACCGAGTTCACTAGACCGAAGATTGTAGACTTGGATGAGGATGACCGATTGTTGTGATGGGTCTACTTGGTTGGATTACATGGGCAACATAGTCATGGACATCAGGTTGGAGACATGGAGCATGGCAGTCTTATGCAGGGACATTATGTGGGAGCACTTATAGAGGTGTCACAGGGGCATCCAATGAGGAGTGCCAAGGCAGGGATGTTGTGCACATGGATGTGCTGGTGTGGCATGGAGACTTATTACTTATGAGCCGATGGAGAGGTTGTGCACTTATGTACAACAAGGCCATGGACTTGGATAGATTTGTGAGCAGACTATGGGGCCTTCCTACTACATGGAGAGCTGAGGCAAATGTTGGTTGGAGATGACTCATGGAGCTCATGATGACATGAGTTTGTTGTGACTTTTAGGGACTTCATACATGGTGGACTTAGAGGATTTGATGCATTGAGGAGCTGAGGTAAAGAGACTTTGATGCAGTATGGGATGCATACTTTCAAAGTACATGTATGGGCATGGCTTGGAAGAGTGACTTGATGTGGAGGATCGATATGAGGCACTTTGGAGTGATGGAGTTACAATGATGATGATGATGCCTTGGTGACAACACTTGGGCATGAGTTGAGCCGAGACTCAACTACCTTTTTACATGAGAGCTGATTGATCTATGGTCATGGGCAGCACATGGATAGATGAGGCAGATGTATACTTGTTTCTATGGAGACTTGAGGGTTGACACATTGCAGATGTGATGGAGGTAGCTTCATGGACTTGGATGTGGCATACTGAGAGTTGGATTTTGATGAGATGGTCTCTTCATATGAAGGAGGCACACATATGGATGATGTTGGGATAACTGTGGCTGATTTCATGCAGCACATTGACACCAAACATCATGAACAACATGTTGCAGATGAGATGAGGACTACTTCATGGACCTGAGCATGGCTTACACTTATATGGAGATGGATTCTTGATCGAGTTGAGGATGTGACAGGATGCTTGAGGAACGACTGATGATGGCATGAGGATGTGAATTCTCATGGTTTGGGCGTGACGGTTGGATTAGCTACCCAACTAGTTCAGACATGAGGGCTATAGCATGCACAGAGATGTGTTAGCATTTGTTGGAGTATCATGGCAGTAGTTCACATGAGGACGATGCATGATGAGGTCGACACGATATGTTGCAGTGGGCATGCAGTTTGAGATGGAGGGACCAGCCTTCCACAATGGAGCAGCATGTGGAGATTGTGACATAGTGGTTGATGATCATGGATTGAGATGACTTTCGATTGATGAGATAAGATGTTGGCACATGATTGAGGTGTGTTAACACTTGTTGACATATCATAGGTAGTTTTGCGCATGGTGGTGATGACATGACGGGGTGGACACATTGTTGCGGTGGACATGTAGCTTGAATTGGAGGGATCAACCTTCCATGGTGGAGAGCAACATGGGGAGACTGTGACAGGGTGGTCGATGATCATGGACATCTGATATATGACATACATTGGTATGGAGTATCTTGGTGACAGTTGGTTGCTAAGACGAGGCATGGTGGAGACGGTGACTCTACATATGTTGCAAGGATGTTGCTTTGTGTGGAGAAGTCAACATCATGGATGATGATGATCTTGGTGGATGGCTACCGAGATGGTATGTTGTCGAGGACGACAACGATTTCCAGTGGGGGAGAATGTAACGCCTCGCAGGTTCGTGCGAAGGCGCGCGCCCCTCTCACTTGAAAAACGACTAAGTCATGAAAGTGCGGTGGCTCGAACTTGCGAAGGCGCAGTCACATATGCGCGCGGAGATAGGAGAGCGCCCGCACGGTTATAGGGCGACTGGATAGCTTGCCCCGCACACAAGCCGACCGAAGGGTGGATTGAGCAAAGCCGACGGCATAAAGGCTTGAAGACACAACGGTTGGGCGATAAAGGGGTCGGCCATGGAGATGGTCGCCGCATGGAATGATGGTATAAACTCTTGATTGAGCATGCTCATTTGAAACCAACAACTTCGCATTCTCTTCACACATCTCAAGTGCGCACAAGAGGATGGCACAGGTCTATCGACGACTCACACTAAGGCAATGAGCCCGCCGAGCTGAGCATAGGGTTGTAAGTGCACGGTGATAGGTTTGGAGGTTGCGGTGGTGCGCACAGGTGCCCACACTGGTATACGCTTAGATTGGGTTGAGGTTTGGGCACGGGTTGCGCATGCCCGCCCAACGCCAAGATTGTGTATGTATATTTGTATTACAGTGAATTATTGTGGCAGACCGTCGTGCGCTCTTGCATGGGTGGGCGCCCTCCCATTTTATTAACGCTGGTAGAGCGCGGCTCCCGGTCATGTAAACTCTCATTATATAATAAAAGATCGTTCTTTTATATTATTGCCGAGTTGTATTATTATTCTTATATTGTTGATGGTTTCTGCACGTTAATAATATGAATTCATGTTTATTATGAATTGTTGAAGGCGTAGTTCGTAAAGTTAACTAACGGTGAACAAGTTATTAACTTAGGCGGTGCCGCACCTGGCCAATTAAACGAAAAAAGAATTGGGGGCGTGACAGGTTCCTCCATGTAGTAGCAACAATAGGTGGATACGGTCATGAAAGAATACATCAACATCTTCTCCTCACCCACAGGGGTATCGTTGCACTGTCAGGTCAAGCATTCATTCGATATGACTCCTAGAGCACCTTTACCCAATAGGTTAATATATCGTAGCTCCATTATGGAAAATGCCAAGTACAAGTAGCGACATGATCAACATTAGGTACCACACAATTTTCAAGTGGGCAACAAAGTCTGGTTGCATCTACAGAAAGAACGTCTTATAAGAGTCCAGCAGAAGCTCAAACCACTCTGATGTGGTCCTTACACCATTACCAAGGTTGTGGGAAACAATGCTTTGGAGCACAACATTCCTCCATTCCTTTTCTTGCACCAAGTGTTCAATGTGGACCACCCTCGACCATACTTTCCACCATTATTTGACACATCAGAGATTGCAGAACAGCCCACCAGGGACCAAGTTCAGCAGAAGTTTCCACATCTGATTTAGGCACACAACACAATGGGGACGACTTCTTCCTGAGGGAGGAGGAATGATCCAGGTGGATATTGGCGGCCACCTGTTATGAAACCAGCTCAAGAAAAAGATAGAAAAGATAGATCAACGCCTTAGAATTCAACCTCTTCGAGGGGGCAACCTCCTTTACATTACATAAATGAACAATTCTTGGATGATTCAAATGAAAAAACCTCCTTTATATATATAGGAGTCTAAGGAGTCACAATATAACCCAGCCGACCTAACAATAATAATATAAAGCGAGAAATTACAATAGAGGGATTCTATGGGGCACAGTAATAACAATATGGGGATAATAGGGGCACAACAATATTAATAAGGGGTACAACTACAATAGTAATGGGGTAATCACTAGTATTATAGGGACCCAACATGCCCCTCTCCTTCAAAAATGTGTTGTACTCAACGCTTGAGAAGTTCTGGATGCTTCTGTATAGAATTCTCATCCTCCCATGTGGAATCTTTAGCAGATAAGTTCTTTCACTTGATAAGATACTTCGAAATTGATCGATTTCATAGCTGTTGAGTTCTTGCTTCTGTGACTGCTTCCGGTTCCAATATAATTTTTCCTTCCTTGTCAAGTTCTGGAAATATTGTTTGAACTGGGAGCTTGTCGCCTATAACCTTCTTTAAACATGAAACATGGAAAACTGGGTGCAATCGAGAAGCTGCAGGAAGCTCCAATTTGTATGCCATAGTACTAATCTTTTGCAACACCTTGTATGGACCATAATACTTTGGTGATAATTTATTATCCTTCTTAGCTTGCTTGAGGGACATTTGCTTATATGGTTGTAGCCGTAGGAATACCCAATCACGTACATCAAAACTTCTTTCACTACGATGTTGATCTGCCTGTTGTTTCATTCTATTCTGTGCCAACACAAGGTTATCCTTTAAGAGTTGGAGGACTTGTTGTTGATGTTCAATGTGATGTTCCACTGCTTGAACCTTAGAATTTTCTCTTAAATATGATGTGATGGATGGTGGCTGATACCCATAAAGTGCCATAAATGGGGTCATTTTTGTTGCTGTATGGAAGGAAGTGTTATACCACCATTCAGCCAGAGGCAACCATTTGACCCATTGTGTCTGTTTATCAGATACAAAGCAATGAAGATATCCTTCCAAACATTTGTTTACTATCTCATTTTGCCCATCAGATTGAGGATGATAAGATGAGCTATGAGCTAACTAAGTACCAAGACAAGAAAATAATTCTGTCCAAAAAATTCCAGTGAAAATGGGATCTCTGTTCCTCATCCCAAAGTTGTAGTCCTCGGATAGATCTTTCTAATGAGGTATTTTGCGCGTCAAATGGAGATCGTATGCCAAATTTACGACCTCGGGAAGTTGATGTACCAATTTCCCCAAGATGGGGCCCATAGTTTGGCGCTTCATCTCCTAGGGTTAGGTTTTTGGATGTTTAGGGTTTTCTATTGTTTCTCAATAATAACTAGGCCTTCGAGCCTCATTGTACGAGAGGTTAAAGGCATGTAGCTTCCACATCTCTCCTCAGAGATAAGCTACCGTCGTCTGAGCTACTTTATTTCCATTTCTGTTTGTAAGTATATTTCAATATTTTACATTAATGAAATGAAGTATTATTTCTATTGCATCTCTGTATTTATGGTTATCTTTGTAATTTGTTGCATTCCTATTTAAATTCGAATCATGTGGTGCACATGAAAGCATTTGGATACAATTTATTTATAAAAAACCACACGAAGAATCAGTGACCCAAGATATCCCAGTGCTAACATGGTATAAATAAATATATAAAGTATATATAAAAAAATTTAAACTTTTCATTTTCTTATAGGCGCATCATTCTGACATTTTCCTAAATTATTTGCAAGTTAACTATGACGTGTTTATTTTAGAATAAAATATATTTTAAGAGTAAAAAAGAGAAAAACGAGTAAACGGGCGTCAATTTTAAAGCTTGTGCAGGTGGTTATGCGATTGAAGTTTTTCTCTCATTAGAGCCTTATTCTATCCTAGCTCCAGTCAATGTTGTCGTTCCTCCCAAGAACGTGAATCCTTCGCAACTTCCACTCGATGCTTTCATGGGTTGTTTTGTATGGCGGGCGATCGCGTGAATCTAGGTTTAGGCCACAATTTTTTTTCTCTGCTTGTGACTCCAATAGCTCGTCATGGCCCCTGCTGATTTGCAGGCTTGAGGGTTCTCCGTTATACCCCTAGCGATATTTCACTTTTGGTTTAGATTCAAACTTGTTGAACATTAGGGTAACTCTGTGTGTTTTGTCCTTACTCTAGGGGGAAGCAATTGCTAGGTTTTACATCTAATATTGATGGGTGTTATGGCCTAATGTTGATTTTTTTAGTGGAGATGTATTTCAGGTCTCTTAGGCTCTCTTTTCTCTCTCAACCTGTGATATGTGTTTCTCATTGTACAAGTGTAATAGGAAATTCCATGCTCCTTTGTGCCAGAGCTCACATGTACTTACAAGAAATCAGGGCATCCATGACACACATGCAAACACATATTCAGAAAGGCACATTCTATTACACAAGGTATATTTACAGAGAGTTTACACGGGCTGTCTATACCCAAGCTCTCTTGAGTTTCGTCTCTTCAACTTTGTGAGCTTTGTCCCTTCTCAAGTTGATCAAATTCTAACTATACAATTCCTACTAGCTATAAAATGTCCTAACATAGTAAAGGTAAATTCAACATATTTCCCAAACTACTAACACCTCAACCTAGAACTTGTCACTTTTACAAACACCCATTTCGCCAAAACACCAGCTCAATAAAATAAATCACCTAGATTTTTCTAGAAGCCAAATAATTATATTTACTCCAAAAAATCGCAATTTTATACAAATTACAATTGAGGAAGTTTCTTCCCCTTTGGAGAGTTTCATGACCCCCTCAGGGTCTATTTAAAATATATTTCCAAGGGTTGGTGATTCCACATCAGATTCCCCGAGTAGAAATTTTATAACCTCTTGGTCATTGGTCTTCAATTATTCACTCAGCCTAGGTCCCATATATATTGTTTTTGTTGTCCACATGTTTGGTTGTATTGTTGTTTTGTTATTGACCTTAGTCTTCCAAGATCCCAAATTTGATTTTGTAGTACCCCATGTGCCTTGTTGAGGTAAAGTTGTATAGTCAGTGGTACTCTATTGTTGGCTACCCTTATCATCTTGTTGTATCTTATCTTGGACATTTCTTTCATTAACATCCACATCCTATCAATCTTGTCATCCAATTTGTACTTAGTTGAAATTTATTGTTTCCATATCTTATGTCATATGCTATAAATTTCTTATTCCTATCAGCGTCCTCATTCCCTAAATGGAATAAAATTTTGTTTTGAAACGTTCTCGTCCTTCTCTCATCTCCCTTGGAATTTGTGAACATATAATAAATTTGGAAATTGAATAATATCTATGCTCTAATCCACATTTCCAACAATTTAACCTCTTCAAACTTCATGAGCATTACATCCAGATGTTGTTGTTAATCATTTATTTGATCCTTATTTTGGCTATCGATACAAGGTAATTTTTTCTTACTCAATGGTTCTTGTAATTGTACTCCAGTGACTGCATTGGTTGTCTATGTATGGATTTATCCTTGATTCCTTTTATGAGACAACGTTGTCTTATCTTCCATGTTAATAGGTTTTAAATTATGTCCTCCACTAACGCTTTGGGGAGAATTCCTTTATTCTCTCTTATCATTGTGATAGTTGTAGGTGACTATCCTCCTTCATCATTCTTGGGACCTACATCCATATGAAACTTGTCATATTTAAACATTTGAGGCTCTCTAGCCTCATTTGAGACATTTTCTCTCAAATCTCCATGTTGATTCAAGCTCTCCTCGCAGTCCATGAGACTCTCATTCATTTTCTTCTCATATATTCCTCTTGCCTAAGAGTTACAAATCCCTTATTCAACATTGGTTAATATTCTTCATCTTCTTCCCATCCTAATTTTGCATGCTAAATACACACTTTTAAATCTATATCCTTTCTTCCAAGATATTTAACTCTTCATCCAAATCAAAAAAATTAAATTGAACTCGATTTGCAGACTCCATGCAAGGTTCATCACTTTTCAACCATTCCTCTAAGAGGTTTGTCTCTTCCTCAAGATCTTTGATCACTTCCTCTAAATGTTGTCCCTGGGGTTCACCTTTATTTCTAGAAAATGACATAGATTCTATCTCCCTATTTCATAGCTTCATGTTCACCATCTCCTTATATACCTATGAAAACATGATTCGCTTGAGATTAAAATATTATTTATGTGCCCTTAAACGTTATGGACACTTCTTCTTCACTAGGAATATGTGAACATTCCTCATCATTGGCTATAATTTTTCCATCTTACTCAAGTTCTAGCTACAACTCTTCGAGCAACTTGATTTCTTCATTACACTCCACGAACATTGCATTTGAACATTCTTCTACATCCACATTGTCAACTTGCAAAGATGATTCTTTTGGAGCTATGTTATTCCCTATGTCCCCTGACGACAATTATGCATTTTCCTCTTCCTTCATGAAGGAGTGCAATGAATGTCTACCTTCATAATCAACATGACATGCACATAAACACAATTAAATATTTTTTAAAAAGTGAGCCATGAATTTTCCAACTGTTTCATAAGACTACCCTGAAGCTATTGGGTTGTGTTATATTCTTTCCATGTAGTTAATATGGGGTTTGAAGGGCACCCGTAACCCCACTTTATGGGGTCCAAGGTAGCGCCCTGGAAAATTTTGGTTTTGGACCCTATGTTAGGTTGGGTGGACCCACCTATGGTTTTGTGCATGATTCTTGCACATGTTTTTTGGACGCGATGGTTTTCGGTCCATGGTTTTGGATGCGATGGTTTTTTGGTCCATGGTATTGGATGCTTTGGCATGTATAAATATGTATTGTAACATTGAAAGGAACATAATGAAAAATCAAGCTGGTAGTTCCAGTTTTGGGATCCAGGGAAAAATCTCTGTGTATATGTGTTATGCTCTCGCTATTGTCACTATTGTTTATTTTGTGTGTTTTAGAATCCGTATGAAGCTAATTTATGTACATGGTTAAAAACTACATTTGGAATCAGAGCTGTTTTGGCTTCAAGGGGACACCTTTGTTGCTGAGGGGTTTCACTCAGGCTTGTGGTAGACCCTGTTCAGTGGGAGATCTGCGAGATCGATTCTAGTGGTGAAAGAAGATGGCGACCAGTGGAAAGATAAAGATCGAGAAATTTAATGGTCAGAGTTTTGAGTTGTGGAAACTCAAGATGGAGGATTTGTTGGTGGCTAAAGACTAGTGGATCATGGTAGATCTGGGTACTAAACCAATGAGAGTGTCCGATGAAGAATGGAAGAAGTTGGATCAAAAGGCAAAGAGCACAATACGATTGTGTGTCTCAGATTCAGTGTTGTTGAATGTATCAGGGGAAGCTACAGCGAAGGCTTTGTGGGACATGTTAGGGACTTTGTACCAATCTAAGTCTCTGGTGAATATACTGTTCTTGCAGAAAAAGCTATATAACCTGAGGATGAAAGATGGAGACTCGATGATAGAGCATTTGAATGCATTTAATACTGTGGTAAGTTAGTTAGCATATGTTGATATTAAAATTTCAGATGAAGATAAGTGCATCAGTTTGTTGTGCTCTCTACCAGATTCGTGGGATAATCTGGTTATTGCAATAGGTAGCAATGCAACTGCCTTGCATTTTGATGAAATAGTCTCATCCTTGTTGACGGAGGAGATGAGACAGAAAAATATGGAGAGCCAAAATGGTGATTCCTTGTCTGTACGAGAACGGTCCTAGAATAGAAACAAAAATAAGTCATCGCGTGGGAGATCTAAATCTCCATGAAAACATGTAAAGGTGGTGTGCTGGAAATGTGGAAAGGAAGAACACTTCAAAAGGGACTGTAAATCTAAAGCTCCTGACAAAGAAAAGGGATCTGATGAGGCTCCTTCTACAGAGGCGAAAACCACCTCAGATTGAGGTGGGGATGTGTACTTGGCTTCTTCAAGTACACATGTAGATCATGAGGAATGGTTGATTGACTCAGGTGCATCCTTTCACTTCACTCCCCATAGAGAATGGTTTTGCGAGTATGAGAAATATGATGGTGGTGATGTCTTCTTGGGGCATGATAGGAAGGCTAGAATCGTTGGTCGCGGGAAAGTAAAGTTGAAGTTGCAAGATGGAAGGGTTAGAACGCTTCCAGGTGTTCTACATATTCTTGCATTAGCCAGAAATCTGATTTTTGTTAGCAAGTTGGATGATGTAGGTGTAAAAACAGTGTTCGAGAAGGATACCTGCAAGATGGTTCGGGGAGCACTGGCATTGATGCAGGGAGTTCGGGTTGGAACTTTGTACAAGCTGCAAGGTAGAACTGTTATTGATGGGTGCAATAGTTCTGTGGTTCCTGAAAGTGGAGCAGAAAATATAGTGGTCTCTAGAGAGAAGACCATGCTGTGGCATCAAAGGCTTGAACATTTGGAGAAAAGGGCCTTCGAATACTTCATGGTAAATGTATGGTAGAAGGTATGAGTAATAGCTCTCTGGATTTTGATTTCAATGAAAATTGTATATATGGGAAGTAGAATCGGGTGAGTTTCCCCTCTGGTAGTAAGAGGGTGAAACAGATATTAGAACTTGTGCATAGTGATGTGTTTGGACCTGTGAAGATTCCATCACTGGGTAAGTATGTGTACTATGTATCATTTATAAATGACTTCTCAAGGAATACATGGATATATTTCCTTAAGAATAAATCTAAAGTCTTTGACAGGTTTAAAGAATTTAAGGCTCTGGTGGAAAACTAGACAGAGAAGAAGATAAAGGTGCTAAGGACAGATAGTGGTGGAGAGTTTTGCAGTAATGAATTTGAAGAATTCTGTAAGAAGTGTGGTATAGCACAGCGAAAGACTACTCCATATACACCTCAACAAAATGGAGTTGCAGAAAGAATGAATAAGACGTTGATAGAAAGGGCAAGAAGCATGCTTAGTGGTGCTGGGTTAGGACAGGAATTCTGGGTAGGGGCTGTGGATACTGCATGTTACCTGGTCAGCAAGTCACCTTCATCAGTGTTGGAGGATAAGACTCCACAAGAGGTATAGACTGGTAAGAAACCCTCTCTTTCACATCTGAGGGTATTTGGATGTGATGCATATGTACATGTTCCAAAGGAGAAATGAACCAAGTTGGATAGTAAATATGAAAAGTGCATATTTGTTGGGTATAAGGATGGTTTAAAGGGTTATAAGATTTGGAACCCAGTCACACAGAAGGTTGTGTTTAGCCGAGATGTGGTGTTCAGAGAGGTGAAAGATGTTATTAAACATGAATTCCAATGAAAGGAACCTGAGAAGATAGAGTTTGAGCTAAAGGTGGATGAATGAGACTCTACAACAGTGGAGGAATAAAAAAATGAAGAGCCACAAACTCCGGCTGTGAGAAGATCAATTCGAGAAAGAAGGCAGCCAGAAAGGTATAGTCCATCTACTTTCTGCTCAAATTTTGCTTTGTCTGTTACTGATGATGAACCCAGAACTATGAAGGAAGCAGTGGATTCAGAGGATGGAAAACTCTGGAAAGAGGCCATGGTTGATGAAATGGCATCTTTGCACAAAAATGAGGCTTGGGATCTGGTGGAGTTGCCGGATAGAAGGAAACGCATTGGTAGCAAATGGGTGTTCAAAAAGAAGACAAATGCAGAAGGAAAAGTGGAGAAAAACAAAGCTCGGTTGGTAGCAAAAGGTTATTCCCAGGTGCCAGGAATTGATTTTGGTGATATTTTTCTCCTGTTGCCAAGGTAACGTCTACTAGATTACTTTTATCTGTTGTTGCTGCTTTTGATTTTGAGGTAGAACAGATGGATGTGAAGACAACATTTCTTCACGAGGATCTGGAAGAGGAAATCTACATGAAGCAACCTGAAGGCTTTGCAGTGAAGGGTAAGAAAGAACTGGTATGCAAGTTAAAGATGTCTCTATATGGGTTAAAAAGTCACCAAGGATGTGGTATCAGAAATTTGATACATTTATACGGGGACTTGGCTTCACCAGAAGCAAAGCAGATCACTGTGTGTATTTTAAATTAATTGGTGACCGTGTTATTTATCTGGTCTTGTATGTGGATGATATGTTGCTAGTTGGAAATGACAAAGAAATTATCCAGGATTTGAAGACCCAATTGTCCTCCAAATTCGACATGAAAGATCTTGGTGCTGCAAACTATATTTTGGGCATGGAAATTAAAAGAGATCGGGCAAAGAGAAAGCTCTAGTTAAACCAGAGGAAGTATGTCGAGACAATACTGCAAGGTTTAATATGCAGGATAGTAAACCGGTGAAGGTTCCTATTCCTGTAGGTGTGAGGTTATCTGCTGAACAGTGTCCCAAGACACAAGAAGAGGAAGAGGACATGTCCCATGTTCCATATGTAAGTGCATTCGATAGCCTAATGTATGCAATGGTTTGTACTAGGCCAGACATTGCACATGCAGTGGGAGTATTGAGCAGGTTTATGTCAAAACCAAGAAAGGAGAATTGGACAGTAGTGAAACGGGTTTTTAGGTATTTGCGTGGCACTAGTGATTATGGTTTGTGCTACCAAGGAAGACCAGGATTGGATAGAGTGTTGGATATTCGTGGCTTTGTTGATGCAGAATGGGCTGGAGATCTAGACTAGAGAAGATCTAGAAGTGGGTATGTGTTTAACCTATTTGGAGGTGCAGTTAGTTGAATGAGTAAGAAACAATCTGTAGTGGCACTATCAACTACATAGGTAGAATACATGGCAGCCACTCATGCAAGCAAGGAAGCAGTTTGGTTGGAGAGATCGTGTTCAAGTATGGGGTTAGTACAGGAAGCTATAAGGATAGACTATGACAGCCAAAGTGCAATTTTCTTGGCAAAGAACCCTGCATATCATTGAAAGACAAAGCACATTGATGTCCAGTATCACTTTGTAAGGGACATGATAGAAGACAAAAAGGTGTTGCTGGTAAAGGTGGACACTTTGAAGAATACTACAGATGCATTGACAAAATCGGTGAGCTCTAAGAAGTTTCCTTGGTGTAGAGAGACAATGGGCATTTCAGGGTTGGGAAAATGACTAAGCTCTCTTGTGGCCCCCTGTGGAAAGAAAACAACAAATGGGAGAATGTTGGGTTGTGTTATATTCTTTCCATGTAGTTAATAGGGGGTTTTAAGGGCACCCGTAACTCCACTTTATGGGGTCCAGGGCAGCGCCCCATAAAATTTTGGTTTTGGACCCTATGTTAGGTTGGGCGGACCCACCTATGGTTTTGTGCATGATTTTTGCACATGTTTTTTGGACGCGATGGTTTTTCGGTCCATGGTATTGAATGCTTCGGCATGTATAAATATGTATTGTAACATTGAAAGGAACATAATGAAAAATCAAGCTGGTAGTCTCGGTTTTGGGATCCAGGGGAAAATCTCTATGTATATGTGTTTTATGTGTTATGCTCTCGCTATTGTCGCTATTATTTATTTTATGTGTTTTAGAATTTGTATGCAGCTAATTTTTGTACAGGGTTAAAAACTACAAAAGCCTCACATCATCGTGTTCTCCAAGGAGTGATCCTTGTTCTCATTCACAAAGGTAAACATCCTCTCCCTCATGGTTAGTTTTCCTGAATTCTTTCTTCTCTAATGAAGCACTCAAAATGTGCTTCAACTTCTCTTGCAGTTTAAGCCATTTAACCTTTTTCCTCCTTTACACCTAGCCATGTCTCTAGTGTCCTTCAATATCTTGTAGCAGTTGTATCACTATGCTAATCCTTTCTTTTTAACTCAAAAAAATTTAAGTCAAATTTATCTTGACTCATCTTTCTCCTTACGCCATTCATTTTGGCACCTTCTCTTATGTTGTGCCTTGCACTTGAACCTTTGTAACGACCATCAATATTCATCTTCCTTCCTGCTTTATGAGCTTCCTATGGCTCATTGTGAGCTGCAATCAAGCCCCAGTAATAAGTATTCACCATTAAACTATTATCCAAATACTTCATAATGTCTTCTCTATAGCTTAGCCTTTTGGTGTTCCTATGGTTCTCTCTTGTAGAATCTCCTAAGCACTCCATGCTCTTCTAAGCTTCTGCACATACTTCCCACCTCTCTCGAGAACTTCTCTTGTTCTCTTGATTTCTATTTGATGAATTTCTCTATCTTCTTCTCCTTTCCAACCTCATTTGGAACACTTCTAATGTGGCTTCTTTGTTGCAATTGTTCTCTACCACAACTCCCTTTTCTCCTACTACTACGTGCAATTGTCATCTTCTTCACTAAGTTGAAATAAAACCACAAGACCAAGTTTACCTACTAGGTATCCTAAACATTGACATCTTCTGTCATTCAAGAACATCACAGGCTCTCCCTTGGCTGTGACCATTTCCACCATATCTTCTTCACTCATTTCTCCAATATGCTTGGACTACAATTTCTCCAAATCTGCATATTGCTTGGCTGAGAATCTCCTCAATATGCTCTGTCCCATTTTTGGTTCTTTCTCCAATATTTGTACAGAAGTTATAATTCCTTGTTCTACCTGTAATGTTCTAATACTACCATAAACCTCTGCTTGCCATAAACTCCTCCTTTCTAAGTTCATTGCTTACTCAACTACAGTTTAACACAAATTGCATTTCCAATTATAACCCATGCAAATACATTACATGATCATTATCCTCTCACATGATAGACTCTAATACACTTAGACTTGTTCCAAACTTGAACCTTCACTTCATTAAAAGAAGAGGTATTCTTATAGGATTTAACAACATGTACCTAAATCTTATAACTCATACATGCAATGTCTATAATTCACATTACAAAGATTTAAACTATGGCATTATTTTATTTAACACTCCATCAAAATGTTCACTAATTGACTATACACCAAATCACCATTTAAATAGAGTTTTCCTAAAGGTTAAATCAATAGCTATCTCACGATATGAGTACAATGATTTCTTTTTCTTTTTTACCATTTTACCAATTCTAACCATTAGTTGGGTGTGTCCTTTGACTCACTCTCTTTTCCTCAACTAGCCTCCTTAATATCCTCCTCTAATCACTTCCTTTATCTGCTAATGCCCAAAGAGAATTTCTTCACTTTGATACCACTCTGACATAGCCACTCTAAAGCCTTAACTAATCTGTTTTGGGCCATCTAATTACAAACATTACAAGAATTTTGAGGTCTAAAATGGGCCTGCTAAGAAAAATGTACAACCAAAATAAACTTTATAAGAACTAGTAGCATTCAAGATGATGATGTCAAGCATGGGGGATGATTCACCATTTTGGAGTAAAAAAGTAAAAGCATTAAAAAATAATAAAATAATAAAACTACTTTTTCAACTCGTATTTTCAACTTATCTCCCTAAGGTTTTACTCAAATTTCAAGCAGGAGTACTTGTTGGATACAAAGTTTAATTCTTCATCTAAGAAGTACCCATGTTGCATGCTTTCGATGGACTCTTCTACATGAAAAATGAGAAATACATGAAAAAACATGATTCCATTCACATTTTTCATGTATTTCTAATTTTTCGTGTAACATGGTCCATCGAAAGTATGGAACATGGGTACTATTTAGATGAGAAATCAAATTATGCATCTAATGAGTGTTTCCACTCAAAATTTGAGTAAACCCATAGAGATATAAGTTGAAAATACGAGTTGAAAAAATAGTTTTCCTTTTTCTCTCTAAAATTTGATGATGTAATCAAATTTTATTTTATTACTTCCACCATTATTTTACAATTTCCTTAGGAGGCCTATTTTAGACCTCAAAATTCCCCCAATGCTTCTCACTCGAACCCCAATAGTGGCGTAAATCCCCAAACTCAGGCAATATGTGATTTTGCATGTGGGTATGTTGAATTCTATATAGCCCTCACTGATCTAGGTGGATATTGGTGGCCACCCACCTATTCCACTTGGACCCCACCATCGTTTCTTTTATTTTTGTTAATTGTAGCACAATTTTCTAGTTTTGGCAATTTTTTCAGGCTCTGAACTTCAAGAGCCGTTTTGAGGCCCTAAACAACATTTTTTTGGAAAAGGGGAAAAATTATGACTTTTGGTAGCGATCTATAGTCGAAATTTGTAGTCCTCAGATAAATATTTCTAATGAGGTATCGTACAAGTCAAACATAGATCGTATGCCAAAGTTACGACCCAGGGAAGTTGATGTACTAATTTACCCCAACGAGGCCCACAATCTTTTGGTGCTTCATCTCCTAGGGTTAAGTTTTTGGATGTTTAGGATTTTCCTTTATTTCTCAATAATAAATAGGCCTTCAAACTTCATTATAACATAGATTAGAAGGCATGTAGCTGCCACATCTCTTCTCAGAGATAAGATACCATCTCCTTATCTAGTTTATTTCCATTTTTGCATGTAAACAATTTTTTGTACTTTGTTTTTAATGAATTGAAGTTTTGTTTTCAATGGATCTTTCTGTTTCTATTCATATTTGTATTTCATTCCATTCCTTCATAAATATGGATCACTGGTATCAGAACATTGTGCTCTTTTTTTTTTTTTTTGTGCATCTCCCCAACAAGGTCAGGGTATAAGGAGTTAGGGCTCGAATTGGTTGAACCTTTGCAAGACCAACCTCACTGACCCCAATGACTTTCAATGGTGGAAGAAAAAAAAATGAGGGATTAGGAGACCCTTTCAAAATATTTCTCAAAGAAGCCCTCGAGTGACAAAGGAACTTGATGATGGATAACTTTGTGCCCACATGCAATGCATCTTCATCCAACAGCCACCTTGGAGGCACCACTCCCTTTAAGGCACAAGTCAACTTTGACATTCCAATATTTGAAGGCAAAATGGATGCAAATTCTGTAGATAAATGGTTAAATATGTTGGAAGGATATTTTTCAGTTCATGATTTTTCCAATAGGGAAAATATTAGTTTTTCACTCCTCAAAGCCACCCCCCACGTCAAGAGCTGGTGGGAAAACTAATATGAGCAAAGGGACAAGAGGGAACCCTCACTGTTTTCATATCCACCCACATGGAACTCTTTCTGAGACACCATTAAGGAACAATATTACCCTGTTGGGAGCTACGAAGTTAAGTACATAAAGTGGACCACGTTGTGATAGGGAAGGGACCAAGACGTGTCAAAGTTCACAAATATTTTTTATACCCTTCGCACAAATTTAGGTATAAAGGATTCTTTGCGGCATCTAGTACTCAGGTATCGTGAATTTTTACACAAATACATCCAAGACGAGATGGAGTTCCTGGACATCTCCTTGCTTGGTGTCGCCTTTTGATATGTTTTCAAGATTGAGCATAAATTTAAACATAATAAGAGAGACTTTGGATCGGTGAACCGAAAGCAAGGGAAAGGTGCCCCCAAACCACTGAACAAAAGAAAAATCCAAGGTGGGGTGACCCAAGACAACCTATCGAAGCCGCAAGCAAAGAACAACACCACAAAGACAAAGAAGGAGACATGAAAGTGGTGTGAGTTCCATAAGAGTCCCACTCACAACACAAGTGAGTGTCGAGCCAAATAGTCACCAGTGGTCGAGCTTAAGGCTTTAGAGTGAGATGCGTGTTCCAACTCTAAGTTAGAACCTGAGATTATTGATGTAGAGCCCAATGCCACTGTTGCCACCACCAAGTTCCAGAATACTAAGCCCGAAGACCCAGAGGAGGGGGAGCATCTCTTCCACTCATACATGTGGGTGAAGGTTCTCTGTTGTAGTTCATTATTGACAGTGGGAGCTAAAAAAAACCTCATTTCAGTAGAGGCCATGAAGCATTTTGGCCTACTGACCACACCACACCCACATTTGTACACCATCGGGTGGCTTCACCAAGGATGAGATCTCCACGTTAGCCAATAGTGTCACCTTCCCTACAACATCAAGCCTTTCACATATGAGGTACTATGTGATGTTTACTCCTCTTGTAGTTTATGATGTAGTATTAGGCCAACCATACTTGTGGAAGTGTCATATTATGTATGAGTTGAGGCCTTGAACTATTATTGATACTTTGGATAATAATTTATACATGATACTGAAGGTGGCCCCACCTATTGCCATCTCTTTGATCTTTGTTAAAAAATGCAGTAAGATCATCTCCCAAACCGGGAAATTTGTTTTATTTCTGATTCAATCTCAAAGTCACGGGAAGATCATGGCCACATTCATGGTCCCCGTGAAATGTTCCTCCACATAGTAGAAACAGGTGGATAAGGTCGTGGAAGAATACAAGGACATCTTCTCCTCACCCATAGGGGTACCCTTGTATTGTTAGGTCAAGAATTCGATTGATTTGACTCCCAGAGCACCCCTACCCAATGGGTCGATATACTGCCACTCTATTTTGGAAAATGAAAGAGATCAAGTGGCATATCCAAGATTTGTTGCAAAAAGGGCACATTTGACCAAGTTCCTCACCCTATGGGAGCCTGATTGTACTTGTATAGAAGAAGGATGGGACCTGGAGGCTCTGCATTGATTATCACGCACTAAACAAAATCATTGTCAGGAACAGCTACCTAATCCCACAAATTGATGAAATTTTGGACCAGCTCAAGGGGGCCAAGTATTTTAGCAAGATTGATCTAAAGTTTGGCTATTACCAAGTTCCAACAGAGCCCACAAATATATGGAAGACCACCTTCAAATCTAAGGAAGACCTTTTTTAATGGTTGTTCATGCCCTTGCGGCCCTTCACCGACTCCTTCAAGGTTGTTTATCTGGATGACATCCTCATATTCAACAAGAGTTAGGAAGAGCACTTCCAACACATTTGGTAGGTCCTTCAAAATCTACGGTAGCACAAACTATGTGCCAACTTGGAGAAATGCTCCTTTGGCATGAGCGAGGTCTAATATCTAGGTTACATCATAGATGAGCAAGGACTGCATGTGGATCTGGCTATGATTCAAGTCATTCAGGATTGGTCAGCCCCGACCACTCTAATAGAGCTTCACAACTTTTTGGGCCTCACAATTTTTTATTGGAGGTTCGTGTTGGGATTCTCCCATATCACTTGGCCTTTGAATTAGAATACTAAGGGTGGAGCAAAAGAAAATTTTTCCTCGTTTAAGTCCCAACAAAAGCTGTTCGTTGCACTGAAGCACTACCTCTACTCTACACCTTTACTCACATTGCCATACTTGCAAAAACGATTTGAAATTGAGACATATGTCTCTAACTATGCTATTGATGCATTCTTCACCCAACACAGGCATCTAGTGGCCTATCATACTGAGACAATTTTTGATACAATTTGGAAGTACGCCATCTATGATAAAGAGATGTATTATATCATGCAAGCTTGCTGACAATGGAAACATTACATTCTAGGGAGGGAGATGGTCATCCACACCGATCACCGACTTCTTCAGTTTATATAGACACAAAGGAAGTTGCAGAACAATTTCCATTAGAAGTGGTCTACATATCAGCAACAATTCCACTTGAACATTAAATACAAAAAGGACAGCACCAATCATGTTGCAGATTGCCTCAACCGGCCCCTAGTTACCACACTGACTATTGTTCTGAACTCTTATGGCCACGAGACATCTAGATGGCTGCAACTATACAAAAATGATCCAGAGTTCACCACCACATATTAGATTCTACCGGATGGCAAGAAATTTCCCAATATCTACCTCTAGGATGCATTACTATGCTACTTGGGCCACCTTTGCGTTTCTTCAAGCGAGTGTGCCAAGTTGATTTGGGAGGTGCACTACAGTCGGGTTCAATAGGACACTTTGGTGTGGAGAAAATTGTGGATGTATTACAAAAGTACTTTTATTGGCCCCTTTTACAAAATTACTATTTTTGGCAGTATTTCAGGTCTTAAACTTCTAGAGTTGTTTTGAAGCCATAAACAACCTTTGTTTGTAAAAAATAATTGTAGTCCTCAAATAGATATTTCTAATGAGGTTTCGTATGTGCTAAACAAAGATTGTATGCCAAAGTTACAACCACAAGAAGTTGATGTAACAATTTACCTGAACGAGGCCCCCAAACTTTTGGCGCTTCATCTCCTAGGGTTAGGTTTTTGGATTTTTAGGGTTTTCCATTGTTTATCAATAATAAAGAGGCCTTCAAGCCTCATTATAACATAGTTCAGAAGGCATGTAGTGACCACATATCTCCTTAGAGATCAACTACCATCCACTGAGCTAGTTTATTTCCATTATGAACGTAAACAGTTTTCAGTACTTTGTTATTAATGAAGTGAAGTTATATTTTCCTCGTATCTATGTATTTATGTTCATATTTATATTTTATTTCGTTCCTTCATAAATATAGATCACTCACACCCGCACCCTCGTCGAAATCCCTTGGCCAGGAAATTAACCTGAGGTGCCACTGTCAAATTGGTGTCCAAGCACCTTTCTTTTCATACCATGGGGCCTCGAGTTTGATGCCCACGATCAAAAAATTAAATAGATGATGGATATGGATTGTAGGGGGCCTCCCCTTGTGATGTTAGTTGCTAAGGGTGGGGGTGGGTCTACAATCATGGCTCTCACTCGAATTTCCACTCAATTAGTCAAATTGTTGGGGACTCCAAACGAAATATCATAGCCCTTGTGAGTTACAAGGGGGGGTACTTGTGACATAAGCAGAAGGGAGGGGGGTCCGCAATTGAGTTTTCACTCTTGCTAGAACCTTACATTATCGCCATGCTAATCAACACTATTGTTCCTCCCTGGAATGAAAATCCTTCCCAACTTTCACTCTACGCTTTCACAAGCAGTTTTCTATGGCAGGCGATTGGGTGAGTCCAGGTTTCGGTCACAAAATTTTTCCTCTTTTCGCGACTCCAGTAGCTTGTCACGACACTTATTGATTTGCAATCCTAAGGGTTCTCCAGCATACCCTTGACGATTTTTTTTGTTCGGATTCACACTCGTTGGACCTTTCATTAACTCCTTACGCTATTGTCCTTGCTCTAGGGGAACACAATTGCCATATTTTACATACAATTTTGACGAGTGTTACGACCTAATCCTGATTTCTTTACCAGAGACATAGCTCAGGTCTTCTGGTCTCTCTTTGCTCTCTCAACCCTGCTCTATGTTTCTTACTGCACCAACATAGTAGGAAATTTCATGCTCCTTCGTGATGAACATTCACATGTAATTACAAGAAATTAGGGTATGCACAACACATGAAAACATAGATTCAAAAAGATGCATTGTATTACTCAACAAGATATATTTACAAAGAATTTACATCGGCTCTCTCTACCCAAACTCACTTGAGCTCCTTGAGCTTTGCTCCCTTCAAACTGAATGAATTCTAAGTCTACATACATGCATAACTCCTATAAATTAAAAAATGTTTTAACAAAATAAAAGTAAATTGGACATATGTCCCAAACTACTAGTACCTCAACCTAACACTAATCACTTTTACGAAGACCCATGTGACAAAAACAACAACTCAACTAAATAACCTAATGACCTAGATTCTTCTACAATCTATTTATATCAAAAACTTCATTTTTTTGCGAATGAAACTCCCTTCGGAATATATTCAAAATATATTAGCTAGAATTGATACTCCATCACATATCCGAGTACATATAATTATTGAATTCTCTCTCACAAATTGGTGATGATATAAACGAACCTAGATCGACCTCTCTTCACTTGAACACGAATGAAACTAGTTTAATCACCTTAGTTCAACAGATCTAAGTATGTCCAAAGTATTTGACTTCGCTCTCACAAATTGCTTGTAATATAAGCAACCTTAGGTAGACGTGCCTTCAATTTTATTCAATATCAGGCTGGCCATACTATAATCTGCCCACATCAAAATCAAACGTTGTTTCCACTCATATAATTGAAGGTGGTTTTTTCAACCATATAAAGCGATATATTCAAATAACATTACACTAGTGGACACATTATACATAAAAATTTACACTGGATTTTGAGAATATTTAGGATGGGCTGGAATTTGAGAATATTTAGGATGGACAACAATGGAATGAGTATACTTTTTAACATTATTCAAATTTCAAAATATTTTTAAAAATTTGTAATTAAATTAAAATGACTATATATATATAGTGTTGCAACGTTGATATGGCTACCCTACCTCATTCCATAAATTTCTGCATATTTAATGATAAAAAATACAATAATCATACTCTGATATTCAATGTTTTCTTAAAAAAAAATTATACATTTAAAAGGTCCTCCCCATCAGTGTAATGATGGTTTGTGATGAATGCACGGATATATTTGTAATTTTTTTTTAGAAGTACATGAAAATAAATGTGGTTTTGTTGATCTACAATTATTCTGGCGAGTAACAATTATGTTTTTATTTGGTTCACTCATTGTAAGTTGGAAAGAGAGAAAAGAAAAACACAAAATTTCACACATACAAAATAATAAAAATGGTTGTTTCTCTATTAAATATAAAAATGGTTATTTCTCTATTAAATATATAAATTTGAATTAATTACAATGAACCTAATAAATAAATAAATAAATAAATATATATATTTTTATATTTATATATATATATAAATCAACTAATTTCATCATCCACGCATTAAATTTACCCTTTCCAAATACATGACTCAACTAAACTTGAAGTAACACAGTTGATTCAAATCAGACTCCAAATCTAAACTGCTCTCAAAGAATAATTAGCTTTTTTTAACATTGCACAATGTTCACCTTCCTTTTCATCCCATATTTACACGATTGTATGTAGGCTAGTCTGGCCGTACGCCTGACGTTGCTTTGATTATACTCTTCCAGTTGTCTTCTTTAGGCGTTAATTAACACACCCCCATCCCCATTAATGCCGACGCAAATAACCATAAGAGAACTTCACATTTAAAAAATGGCGAGTTCATTTAATGAGCCGATGGGTGTGTGGTTTTCAATCTCAATTAACTGTAACTGTTTTTGTTTTCTTTGCTTTTCCGCTGTCGTATACTCTTTTCAATCCGAATTAACCCTAACATGTTTTTGTTTTCTTTGTTTTTTCGCTTAAAAACTCGGTTATATGTTTAGTGTAAACGAAAGGATACTATTTTCTTTTTAGGCGAGCTTGTAAGTTTCTGGCATTAAAGTTGACAGTAGTACAAGGAGGTTAATTTTTTCTTTAAAAATAATGGAAAATTTAGTACAATTTTGATGAGGTTTGTTGAATTTTTTTTGGTATTTTAGATTACCGTTGTGAATTTTCAAAAATTTAAGTGCCCAAAGGATCCTTGATAGCCTTGAATACTTTTTTACTATAAAAAATTATCTAAACACTCCCACACTAAAATTTCCCAAAAAATAAGCGGAATTCCAAAGAAAAATTCACAGTTTTATTGTTATACATTTTTAATATAAAATGAATTCCATGTTTGAAAAATTAAGATTATCTAGATAACGCAAAAAAAAAAAAACAATTTTAATAATTTAATAAGAAATTTGAAAAAATTGCCGTATGCAAAAAAATTCAAACGTTTACAAAACACTTTTTCCTTTATTGAAATTTGTAAGTCAGAAACAGAAGGGCTAGTCCTATTTCAGGGGAATAGCCATGGAGTGCCCTCTCTATGTCCACCTTCTCTCTCCACGTGCTGTCACTCAGAGGGCAATGACTATTCCACTCGCATGTCAGATAGCATTATATTGCTATAGGGTCGAAAATAAGAGTCCCCGAAACAGAAGGCCCACCCAGGCATTCCTCCTTTTATAATTAATGAGCGCCATCATGGATACCGTGATGGCTGAGAAAAAAAAACACAGTGACATCGTTATCTTCGTTTGAAGCTCTGAGTAAAAGTCAAACGAAAAGGACGAGAGTACAGGAGATTTATGCCTTACTTAAGTAAAGTAAACGGTGAGACAAGCTGATTATAAGGAAGGTTATCGTTGAAATTCAGGGACGGAGAAGAAAACACAAACAATATTGGCAATTTATCTGCGGTAGTTCACATGGCTACGTTGATTCCACGTCCAGCGCGTGTTAAGATCAATTAAATCCAAAAGAGACTGTCAAGCTATTTGTCTTTTGAAAAAGAGAGTGGCAAGATATATCCAACCACGACCTCATCGACACCAAACTTGATCCTTTTCGCCGTACCTCTATCTGACATGGGAATAGCCATGGAGTGCCCTCTCTATGCCCACCCTCTCTCCACGTGCTGTCACGGGCGATGGCTATTTCACTCGCATGTCAGATAGCATTATATTGCTATAGGGTCGAAAATAAGAGTCGCCGAAACAGAAGGCCCACCCAGGCATTCCTCCTTTTATAATTAATGAGCGCCATCATGGATACCGTGATGGCTGAGAAAAAAAAACACAGTGACATCGTTATCTTCGTTTGAAGCTCTGAGTAAAAGTCAAACGAAAAGGACGAGAGCACAGGAGATTTATGCCTTACTTAAGTAAAGTAAACGGTGAGACAAGCTGATTATAAGGAAGGTTATCGTTGAAATTCAGGGACGGAGAAGAAAACACAAACAATATTGGCAATTTATCTGCGGTAGTTCACATGGCTACGTTGATTCCACGTCCAGCGCGTGTTAAGATCAATTAAATCCAAAAGAGACTGTCAAGCTATTTGTCTTTTGAAAAAGAGAGTGGCAAGATATTTCCAACGGCGACCTCATCGACACCGAACTTGATCCTTTTCGCCATACCTCATCGTATCTAAACCTATTGTTTTTGCGCCGTACCCCATCATAAACATGGTACATGTTGAACTTAAATTACCAGAACTATATCGTGATTAGAGTAGTTTATTGAGTGAGGAATAGCGAAAAAATAATTTGTTTTCGTAAAAATAGTATTTGAATCATATTTTTAATAGTGAAAATATGTTCAGTATTATCAAAAAAATTGACACACAAACTCTTAAAAATTCACTAACTATAATTTAAATTTACAAAAATCCCGACTTTCAAACTCCTGCTTATAGATGTAGTGGGTGTTGATGTTGCTTACCATACATGGCGATGTCATAGATATGGCGGGAGTTGAGGCTCGTTAGCCTAGTTCCTACGGGTAGAGCATGTGATTAATGTGGCTTCTAGAGGTGTACAAACTTTCAAAGTTGGTAGCACATCTTGGGGATTTCAGCATCTCACATGTTTTATGGCTCTTAATAGTACTGGTTTTAATATTACTACTAAAAAGCTACCGGTTGAGAAGCCAAATTTGCGTACTACACATTTGAAACAGCTCAAGGAACATCACTATAATACAAAGACAATAATGCAAACACAAAATGAAATTGGAGTGAGCGTAAGTGTAGTACCAGGGACATAAAACAAAAGGAAATGAAAAGAATAAAAAAATGAAATTAGAAAACGGTTTACTAGTGGGAAAACAAATTGTTTTAATGCCTTCTTATTTCGGTTGGTTAAAAAAATATGTAGGGTATAATAGGTTTATATGGCATGTATTAAGTAATGAAAATTTACTTTTAATATAATGTTGGTTAGTCGTTTTTATTTTTATTAAATAATATATTTTAGAGTAAGATGTAATTATAATTTTGTTAAGTCCACTTGAAGTAATAATGACCAAAGCATATAATAAGTAGATAGATATTTATGATCACATTTCGTTATATATGAATAGTTCTGTAGAAAATGTTAAAAGATAATGTGTCTCTAGTATAAATGTTTTATTAATGTAAATTTTTTACTCATGTTTAAGGGATTTGTAATATAAATGTTTTATGAATGTAAAATTTTTATTCATGTTTAATGTAAATGTTTTACTCATGTTTAAGGGATTTGTAATATAAATGTTTTATGAATGTAAAATTTTTATTCATGTTTAAGGGATTTGTAATTTTTTATATGAATAGTAAATAAGGCAGGTTTGATTAAGTTTTCTTTTAATGAGGTATATGAATAGTAAATAAAGTAAGTTTGATCAAGTTCTCTTTTAATGAGGTTTTGAATAAGGTAAATTAAAAGTGTATTTTTGTTTGTAATTAAGTTAAATGTTTTTTATTTAATGTATATTTCTTTTTATTTTTACATTTAATATTTAATAATAAATGGCTAGAATGAAAGTTATTTAGACATTATTATTTGAGATGGTAACAATATAATTTTTGTTAAAATCTATTTTGATCAATTATTTAAAGGCATGATTAAGAATTAAGAAATTATAATAATATTAAAGAAGGTTGATCATGCAATCTATATGGTAAAGAATTAGTATAATGAATACAAATGATAGCGTTGATCTATTTGTGTTAGAAATAGATAACTACATTGAGCCAAAATGTGGAAGGATTCTTATAGAAAGAAAAAGGTCCAAAGAACTCAAAAGCTAGAATCACTAATTTGAGAAGAATATAACAATACTATTGAGATGGTTTTGTAACCTATTGAAATGATGTATAAGAAGGAAGAGAAACATATAATATAATTTGTGTATGAAGAGAATCAATTCATGAGATTGCACTATTACTCACAAGAATAAGTACAAAGTTTCCAAGATTACATGTTTAGTTTTAAGGGGAAAACTAACATGTCAAATATCTCACTAGAAGAACCTAGGTTAGTGATGAAGTACCTTGTAGGTCTAAATGATCATATTCCAAAACAATTATTTTTTATGATTGGTAGAAGAATGGATGAAGCAAGCCAATAAGCTCTTTATATCAATATGGTCATGGAAACCATGCAACAAAAGAATCAAGAAGAGGTATCCCCCAAAGTAAAGCGAAGAAATTTGTAGACATAATGAAAAATGGAAACTTCTCAAAGGAAAACTCCAAGCATTATGATGTACATGGACATAGAAAAAGACTTCATAAAAAAATATGTCTAGAATATACAAGTCAAATAAGGTAGCCATGACAACTACTAGGATGGAAGGTACAAAGATAGAAGGCATATTCGATGTGGACAGAAACCTTGTATGCGTTACATTGCAAGGGCTAAGGGAATATATATAAAGGAATGTACCTTTTCAAGTAAGGTTAAGAAGGTAAATGATATTTTCAACAAGGATTGTTGGTTAGATATGATAGACTTGGGGTCCATAGGAGGTGTCCAACATAGGCCAAATGTAGTCTAGTGTGTCAACATATGCAATATTTTAAAAGGAAGGAGTCTTAGTGGATGCACATATGATTCAAGTGTAGATTATTAAACATTTCATGGTGTTGTCCATTCCATTACTTATCCTTTAATCATATTCACTTAAGCTAACTAAACTAACAATTCACACATCAAATATAATAACATACAAATAATCTAAATATAATATGAATGAAAGTGCACAAGTACAATGAGTTTTTGTTATATAAGTAGACATATCTTTATTACAACTATTGGCTACTCACTTCTACAATAATGACTATGTTAAAAAGGATTATTGGTTATACAGAAGAACGTGTCAATTGTAATCCACTAATAAAATTTATATTTACTCTTAAAGACATATATAGATTCTTGGAGATATTGGGGATTGAAGATGAATAAGACTTCCCCTTAGCTTTTATGTACTCAAGCTTTGACGAAACCACATAATTGTGTGTGGCATTCCCTCGTTAATTTTTTTTTCCTCTTGTAAATAATTGTAATTATTGAATAGGTGAGAAAGGGACATAAATTCCTTTGCTTGAGGAAAGGGGTTGCTTGAAGAAATGGTTGTTCTTTAATAACAAACATAGTTGGTGGAAAACAACTTAATGTGTTGATTATGCATTGAATCCAACTAAAATGGAAGGATTGGACCAAGTGTCCTTTAGCTAACTACAAGCAACGAAAAGGAAACAAAAATTAAGAGCAACATGGGCTATGCTATCGAGTGAATGGTTGCTACACAAGCCATGACAGAGATGGAGGTAGTTAATCAATTTAAAAAAACAAGGGAGCTCTCAACTCAGGAGAACATAAGGAAGGTGGAAGGGAAACATTAGTGAAAAACACAATGTATGGGAGAACTGAAGAAAAACATAGAGAGAACGAAGAGGGAAAGCAATCTCAAAATTGAATGGAGCCCTTAAAAGAGTGGTATCTAGTTGTGGAAACCTCGACAGAGGCTTGTTGGTAATTAGTTTTAGAGAGAAAGGCTTATCTGCAAGGTAGAAGGATCTAGGAGAAGCTTAGGGTTTGTGAACCTAACGAACTGGTTTGAACTGCTAGGAGTGCCTTGGGGCTAAAACTATGGTGCTTGAATCACTATGGAACCACCTAGAAAAGTGATTTCTCACCCATAGGCAACTTGAACACTATTGAACCTTCCTGATAATGGCTCTCTTATCCTGAAAGTGAGTTGGAGATATCTACATAATAAAATGTTTGCATGATTGTGTTTTTTCCTAAATGGTATGAGTCATAAGGAGCTTAGCTAGTGGATGAAACTTGTGAGGGTTTTGTGACATCCCGGTTCAACTGTGTTGGTTGACTGAAAATACTAAGAACCACTTGACCTCGATCTTTAGAATTCAGCGAAGGGGTGACAAATGCAAGTGAGGATTGTTTCCAATTGTCTACAATTGGGTGGAGAGTTGAAGTCCCACTCTTAGTCGAAATACTTCTTCACTATATAAGATAAGTGTCCCTTATGCTCTTTAATCACCATGAAAATATGTTTGTAATTCTAATTTGAATTGGTGCTAATGATGTATGAAGCATGGTAGGTAATCGATTGTTCACATGGCCATTTAATTTGTTGTTGACACTATTTCTAAAGTTCTTGAACGATGTGTGGTTTTATATTGCAAATCTAAATAGGAATGAGATTCATATTTAACTATGAAATGTTGACTTCCTATAGAAGTTGTAGGCATTGTGTGGTGCCATTTTTCCTCCCACGAGCTTGTTATTGTAGTTGCTAACAAGTTTACAGATCTTTGAATGGATATGAGTCGCTAATGGCTTATGGATCTCATTATATTTGAATGGACAAGTCCCTTTCATGTTTAGAAACATTGCCAAAATAATTTTCCATTAAGTGTTGGTTTAATATTTCTAAGCTCAGGAAGGATAACTTAGTTAAATAACCCATGTAAGTTCTGGTAGTGTTTAAGAATTAAATTATGTGTTGGTGTGGGAGAGTACCATGCCAATATATGAAAGAGAGGTGCCTCCCTCAACCCATCCGTGGTAATAATTCAAGGTGGGATAATCCCTTCAAAAAACTATTGGATTTAAGCTTGAATATATGACCATGGCTAACATCCTAGGAAAAACCACCATGGCATACCCAAGGTCATAAACCTTTGCAAATGGCATAGTGGAAACCATATCCTTAGCCTTGTAAACCTTATGCATGGTTGTAGTGAGACTTATTGTGTTGCAGGAAGGTGGGCTTCAAGGCCAAGTCGCTATCCATATGATTATGATGCATGATCGAGCGTAAAGCCATTGTAATGGTAAGATAATATCAAGCAAAGAAATTGGTGGTTGAAGGGAGACTTGGGATGATGTCAGCCTGATGGTCTCATTCCCAAAAGCCCACAAAAATGTTGTGTGAGAGGAATGCTAGAATAAATTAGGTCCGGTTGTGGTGGCATGTACATAAGGATAGTAGGTCATTTATTGGTACAAGGTGGTCCCACCATACACACAAGCTCACATGTGAGCCCTAACAATTTAAAAGCAAGGTATGTTTAAAGTGTGTAGAGTGATGTAGGGTGGGACACAGTGGCATATACATGGTCCCACCTCTTGTCCCATTGGTGTGGTGTGGCCCCATTGATAGGTCATCCTGAAGGGTAAACCTTGTAGTAGTTAGCAAATGCATAAAGTGTAAAAGATGGGTAACGGAGCCCCGCGAGATGGGAAGTTTGGCGATAGGAAACTAATTGTCAAGTGGTTATATATATATATATATATATATATATATATATATATATATATATATATATATATATATATATATATATATATATATAAAATGGCTCATAGGTATAAAGGTTGCATTGCAATGCAAAGCACGGGGTCACATGTTCCAAACCCATAAACGTGTTAGCAGTAATTAATTACCAAGTGGCCCTGGGAGATTAGCTAGATGGGTGTAGCGACATGGTTGCCACATGGCTAGGATGATGATGTGGAACTCTCTAATTTAAAAGAATTGTAACATTCATATCTCTTGATCCAAAGGTGAGATTGAGGTAAAGTTTTATATCACTGAATTTTTCGTGACAAGGTGAACGCAATGGTGATGCCAAATTAAAGTCTTGAGTAAGTTGAAAAGATAAAAAAATTTATGCCCCATTTCCATAACGACAACTTAGATATCGGGTCAACATAATTACCACCTCATCTTAATCAGTGTTATGGTGTGGATTAAATGGGGGTTAGTAAAAAGTGGTATTAGAGCATATAGGTTCAATACTCATACTAGATAAAATCTATCATGGGAAATCAACAACCAAAGTTCCTGCAAAGGAGTTCATATTGATTTTAGAATCTTAGCTAAATAAAAGTTTAGGTTTTAAAATTCGGTCTATGGTAGATTGTAGACATGTATGAGTGTTGTGCTTACTTTGTGATTTGAGTAATTAACATGGTACTAACGAATGATATGAATTCATTATTATTGATGTGCCAATTTGTGACATATTTCTTAGCTAGTCTCGCACCAACATATTTCCAGCAACGAGCCAAGGTAATAACAATGGTTATATGTTGAGTTTTTCTTAAAACTAACATCTATGTGTGTGTAACAACGCATAAGGTAAGATAACATAAGATGATGGTCACCTAGCATTGAAAATGTAACTAATGTCGGTCTTCATAATTGTTGTCTAGCTCATGACATAATGTAATTCTTATGTATCCGTCAAAAGAAAGAGAAATAAAATTTATCATTAAAGAAAATTATTTATAAGCATGGGTTTCATGCTTTATTTATTTTTTCTGTAGGTAAAAACACCCATTGAGTGCTTCCAGGGTTAGTGTCATGAGTTATTTTCCTTGTCATTATATAATAGACCCTTCTTGGGCTCATTGTATCAAAGAATAAAATTATTCTTTATGTAAAATGTGTCACTTGTCACTCCTCCACTAAGTCGGCCTCAAAAGAAGGCAATTTGCCCTCACTGAAGAGATTCAACCACCTTGAAGACACCATATATAACAATGCATTCAACCTGGTATGGAAGCCAGTCAAGAAAGATATGATCTACAATTTCTAGGTGAAGAATAAGTGTGCAAAGAGCCAAAAAGAAAAAAAGAGAATCATAATGAAAAAATGAGAGACTTGTCTACACAAAAAGGAGTCAAATTTTTTTTCCTTCAGCCGCACGTGAAAATTAATTGAGGAGAGTTACATGGTTGTAGGTGTTGTCTGAAATATTAGAGTTGTAGAGAAGGGCTGAGACCCTTGAAAGAGTTGACCGATGTTGGGATTTGGAGATGTTTGACTTGAAATGACTTTTGGAGTTTGGCTAACTATATTGAGAGGATAATTTGGTGGATTGGATGAATTCTTTGTCTTGCTCAAAAGGTCTTGGGTGTCTCATTTGATTTGGTTCTTGAAGAAGAGAAGAGCTTTTTTTGGTTTTCCCCTAGGAGAGGGGTTTTTCCCTAGCTAAGATCCTACATCTTGTGTCCTTGCTATTTTGATCTTCATGCATTTATGTTTTCGTAGTTGCTTGATGATAAGAAAAATAAAATAAGACGTAAAATAAGGTAACTGTAATCAAAAGTAATTATCAAGGTAAGAAA
Source organism: Pinus tabuliformis (assembly GCA_031772625.1). Classification (NCBI taxonomy): domain Eukaryota; kingdom Viridiplantae; phylum Streptophyta; class Pinopsida; order Pinales; family Pinaceae; genus Pinus; species Pinus tabuliformis. Next base: position 462,494,893 of record CM062820.1, on the reverse strand, counting down.
ATATTTCTACCTTTCTGATTTTCTAACATGGTATCAAAACTATGATGAAGAAGGGAAAAAGGTAGCTTGAGAATCATATTCTATCTAATAAGGATTTAAGAAAGGATTCAAGGAGGTCTTGGAGGTATCATATAGTGAGTCTTGGTTTATGAACTAGTATTCAAAGAAAGAACACATTAAAGGATAGAACTCATCATATGTGAAGTAAGCATCATTAAATTTGGAACCAAAGTATTGCACACATCAATAGGAGACCGAAAGTTTTGTAAATCTCTATCACAAGAGGGGATTCTTAAAGTGTGATATATCCTTGTGGTAGAGCTTGTCAAAGAGCATACTAAAGAATATGGGTTGAATGGTTATGCTAAAAAGTAAATCTTAAGAATCATTGAAAATGTGTTATAGAAAAGTCAATATATAAGGAGGATCGAGACCTAATGATGTTGTTAAGCATGTAATATCATTTGCAAGCCCTCTCATTTAGTGGGCTCGAAAATTTCAAATATCCAAACTAATCTAGTTCTGTGATAACTCTGACTCTCAAGGAAAATGACTAGGTCAACTTATTTAGAAGATACCTTTTGGGCCATCTATAGATTAGTAGTAAGAAGCCCCAACTTGGTGACATATATCTTTTAAAGAAACCAAAGTATTATTGATATATTACCAAAGCTAAGTCTTACAGTCAATTAAGTAAGGAAAGACCTCATTCTACAATAAAGGATTTTCACCCTTATTATAATACAAAAGAAGGTTGCATCCATTAGTAAAAGAAATTGGTCTCAAGCTTGAAGCTACAATTAATCACCTTGTGCAGAGCATTACTCTTGAGAAAATATTGACGTCAATAAAAATTTCAATACCTTTGAAGGAATCCCTTGACCTAAATAGCTTTGGAGTATTCATGGCATCTTGAAGAAACCATTGTAGCAGACTTATTGCAATCATGGAGTACTAAGGAAAGTAGTCTCTAAGGTAAGTAAAATTGTTTTTATCCAAATAAGGTCTAACCTAAATTATATTAGGGTTTTGAAAACCCATTTTTTTTAGGGTTTGTAGTTTTCATATTGTTGACGGATGTTGGTATCTAAATTCTTGTAAATCTTATTTGGTAGAGAAACCCTAATCCCATTATGTTTGGTTCATATAAACCCTAGATTTTTGGTTTGTAAGTACTATGAAAAACCCTAGTAAGAATAAAATTGGATTTACAAACCTAGGGTTGATGTTTTGAAAGGTAACACCTAGAAATTTAGGGTTTGGATCTCGAGACCCTAGGAATTTCTCCCTTCCTAAAGAGTCTATGAAATCCCTAGTTTGTAATTATAGTCTTGTACTTGTATACTTTTGGTGGTACTTTTCAAGTAAATGTTGTAGAAATTTTGATCTTATGCAAGAGAAATCCCTTCAAGAGGAGGCTTCCACCTTCTTACAAAATATAAGTATTCTTTATCTCTTTCATTATTTTGGATTTCTTAATATATCTAGATTTATTATTGTTGCTCGATTATAATCATTTTCCTTGTATTTTCCCCTAAAGATATATGCTAAAGAATGTAAATGAAAGAAAGGATTGTGGCTAGCTTCAGAGGGGGTCTTCAAATAACTTATAAGAATCTTGATTGGAAAATAGATCCCTATAAGGTTTGTGAAAGAAGAAACTTAAGGTATGTTTAAGATTACAAGATTTGTAGCTGATAAGGCTCATCAATGGGTAAATTATATGGACCTTAATGCACCTCCAACTTACTAAAATCAACTTTTCTCATCATTCCTTACATTTTTTAATTATTTTTTACTTAATGAGGAGAGTAAATATGAGATGTCATGTTTAGTGGTCAAATGTGCATTTATTGCAAGTTTTGGAGCAAATTTTGGCTAATTAAAGTGCAGGAACTCAAATAAAGACAAGAAAGAGGGATTCTAGGAGATAGGATCTCCCTCCTTAACTCCTCACTCACTCGAATATTTCTCAATGAAATCTCATCAACTCAGAGTTGCAAGAATCCAAGTCATGAGGTTCATTGGCAGCCAAGCTAGTGATAGTTGAAGACCAATTGATCTTGAGTTTGGGAGCCAAGCCTCCCTAAATTTAAGGAAGTTTTCGGTAACTTCAATTGTATAAATCAAGTGGCCTAGATCCTCATTAGGATTTGGATTTTTTGTGCAAGATAGCTAAGCAGTTTTCGAGTTGAAGCATTGTAACCAAGCACTCTTGTGTATTTATGATATTTTAATGAAAATGAGCAGCATTCCCTTGATCCAACACTGAGTTGACTCAGAGGGTTGAAGCTCTTGGGTTAGGGCCCAACCCTAGTAGCAGAGGTTCCTCTTGTTGTATATGTATGCTTAGGTTATACTCATAGTTAGTTGCTAAACTGATTTTGGTGTTGTTAATTTGCAAGTATTGGTAGGTTTTATTAGTTTGCTTCCATTTATGGATAGTTATAATAGTAACATTGTAGTGATAAGAAGATATTCCTAAAAGGTTGGTAGCAAGTGGTTTTCACCTCATTTCTCCCTTTCAGGGATCATGGCTTGAGGAACACTTCCCATCTAGCCCAAAAAGACAGAATTCTTGCTTTTTGCGTAATCTAGGGTTTTCCTACTAATTAGGTAATTATCTTTCAGTTTCATAGATAAGTTGCAATTGGTATTTATGATCCCTTAGGTTTTGAACTTATTTCATATCGCTTTTATATTGGTTTCGATACTGTCTATGTATGAACTTATCAAATAAATTGTGATAATTTTGTTTTCTTCTATAAACCCTTGATGTTTTTAGATGAATTTATGTGTAAATGCCAACAATGATGTGTGTTTTTTAGGATTTTCTACATTGCAGGGAGACCTCATCTCATTAGCCTCATGTAAGCCATATCCACCCATGATTTCCAAAAGTCACTAAGGTCTCAATCCGAATTCTTGAGTTATGAGGAAAAATTGCCATTTCCGCTGAGAAAATCTAACCATTTTAAAGCTTTGTCTTGAGTTCTGAGTAAATTCCTAACACTCCCATGCCTTGTTCCCTCCTTATTCACCTCTTTCAAGCTCCATCCCACCTTCTATACCACTCCTTAAGATTTCACCCTGTTCCTATAGTAAAACTGGGGATCCTGTAGGTGAACTACTACTTCCTATAGACATCCTGTAGGAAAACATGTAGCAGCCTATTTTGAGCCCGAATTGAGAAAAATCACCACCAAGGCTAGGATTAGGCCCCTACTTGACACGAAGCCATCAGAACCATTGTACTCCTCTTCCTCCACACTTATCTCCCCTGCCAAGGAACAAAGAAAGATTAGCATTTACATTTTTCAAGCAAAAAGATAAAGAAAAAGAGTCCTTTTATATGTATTCATGCACACAATAGTTAATACTCTTTAGATTAGATTTCATGCTTAGATTAGTTAAAACCTCACGTGTGTTAAAGTAGGACTATTTTGCAAACAAGGTATGTTAGCAAGTAGATGGAGGATTTCATGTTATTTTGCAACCATTTCTTTCAGTCTTTCATTCTTGCAATAGGAAACATTTCTTTTCCCCCAATTAGGGTAAATTTCCCCTCTCCAAGTTAGTAATAAGGCTTCTTCTAGTCAATTGAAGGCTGGTTTGAGAAACCCTAGTGGTTTATCACCCGAGCTCAGTAGTGAGAAAGAGTAGACCAATTACATCTATTTGTGTATACAACATTGTCACCTCCAAGTTCGTACAAACCCTGGGTTGATGAAGTAAAGTCAGTAGTCCCAGGAATTGTAGCATCCTTGGTGAAATACTTGTGATCATCAGTAGCATGTCTCCATTATATGAGAAGGTATGATCTTATTCATTTGCTAACTCTCTCATATCTGGAGTTTGTTATAGAACCATAAATATTCTTATGTTGTTAGGGTAATTGACCTCTATATTAAATAAACCTTTGTAATAACTATCCTTCGCTATTTGTTCACTTTGGTAAAACCTTAACTGTTACAAGCCATTTTTTCACATCATCCCAAAAGGCCTAAAAGTCGGATCAATAAACATCCTTGAAAACTTTGTCATAATCCATTTGCAAAGCCCTATGCATAATCTCTCCAAAAAGTATGAGTTTCTAGGTATATTTTCTCAAAAACCATGTTTTTAGCCGTAGTGAATTTTGTATTCCCGTCCACCTTTGTTGGATGCAAGTTGAATATCTGAGAATCTACATTGATCATCATATGTTGCTCCATTCTATAGGTGCACTGATTCTAGAATTGCGGAAAATTAAAAATATTTTTGAATCTTCTCCTTCCATAAGCGTCTAAGGTGGTTTTAACTATTTACCATGGATATAGATCTCGAATTCCTATTTTATCCTACTCTAGTGATCTTATCCCTTATCCCTTGAGCATATCCTCACTCATAAGTGGATCTCTATCCTATATTGATAAATCCTAAACTACCACTTTCACCTTATAAATTTACTGCCTCCCATAGAATTTGGGTTAGCTTTTGGATAATGCTAATGGATTCATACTGCTTGGATGTTAAGGAACCATCATCCATTTGCATTAGAGTTGAGTGTGAAAGTTTTCTTTGTGGCAAGGAAGGAAAAGACAATTGGGGAGACATATACAAAGTCAGCTTCTATATATGGTTATAACTCTCTCCTTTATTTATTAATACAAAAAGCACTATGTTTTCCTAAACTTATGTCATGTTGATGCTTATATATTTCAATGCCATGTTGACTCATTGACTAGGGATATTAAATTATGTTATATGGATATTGTAGTTGCTTTTCTTGTTTAAGTCATTGTTTCAGGTTCCATTTAAAACGTGAGGAGATAGAGTTGGAGCTCACAAGCAAGGATAACAAGAGGACTTGCGACACATTCCAGGTAAGTCTCTTTTCCATATTATACTCTCTCTAAGGAAAATATACATATTTTTTCTCTATGATGTTCTAGATCAGACCATTGGATCTAAGGAGTTCATTTTTGTCTGTAGAAGTGAATTTTCCATATAAAAAATTGGCAACTCCACTGGGGAATGAGATTTCCCTTAGTGATTTCCATGGCCTTAGCATTTTTCCACCTTTCAAAGCAACCTTAATTGACTTATTCAGATGGTAATTGACCTTAAGAAAAAAAAATTTGAGCATGGTAGGGTTTTTTGTGTCGTATTCTGACCAAATTATCTGCAACAAACTCTTTGTTCTAAGACAGAGCACTGCAACAGAATCCCTCTTCTCTAGATGTGCGCTGGTGCACTCTAGTGCCTACACTGCAATCATGTTGATCATATAAAATGTAAAAAATTTGAATTTCTTTTCCTTGCTCTCCATTCTGATTTGGTCTAGAAGGTTTTCTTGAGTCTCTAAATTTTTTGGTGTCTCTATAAAGCCATCATAGTGTTTACATTTTATTTTGTTAGCCTTTTATGAGTGTTTCTTTGATTTTTTCTTGCTTCTTATAATTAGGGTTGTAAACACTTGAGCTTGATTATTGATTTGATAAAAAAAATCATATTATAGTTGCATTATGTGTGATTTATTTTGGTCAATAATCTAGCTTCATTTTTGTTAAATGATCAAAAAATACAAAAGTCACTCTTTAAAAATTATATTAGAATATTTAATTATTTAGGATATTTAATAAAATATTGGAGAATCTTTAGAAATAGAAATTTTGTAAAATATATGACATCTAGAAAGATGTCGTTTCTTAGGATTTAATATAGGAAAATAGTTATTAGATTTGTTAGGATGGCATTTAATGTAAGTGGACACTTGTTACACCTAGCCATGTCACTAGTCTCCTTCAATATCTTGTAGCAGTTGTATCACTATGCTAAGCCTTTCTTTTTAACTCAACAAATCTATGTCAAATTCCTCTTGACTCCTCCTTCTCCTTATGTCATTCATTTTGGCACCTTCTCTTATGTGTGCCTTACACATGAACCTTTGTAATGACCATCAATAGTCATCTTCCTTCTTGCTTTATGAGCTTCTTGCGGCTCATTGTGAGTTGCAATCAAGCTCTAGTAATAAATATTCTCCATTAACCTATTACCCAAATACTTCATAAAGTCTTCTCTATAGCTTAGCCTTTTGGTATTCCTATGGTCCTCTCCTGTAGAATCTCTTTAGCACTCCTTTCTCTTCTAGGCTTCTGCACTTACTTCCCATCTCCCTTGAGAACTTCTCTTGTTCTCTTAATTTCTCTTTGATGAATTTCTCTATCTTCTTCTCCTTTCCAACCTCATTTGGAACGCTTCTAATGTAGCTTCTTTGTTGCAAGGGTTCTCTACCAAAACTCCCTTTTCTCCTACTACTACATGCAATTGTCAACTCCTTCACTAAGTTGAAATAAAACCACAGGACCAAGTTTACCTACTAGGTCTCCTCAACATTGACATATTCTGTCATTCAAGAACATCATTGGTTCTCCCTTGGATGTGACCATTTCCACCATATCTTCTTCACACATTTCTCCAAATATTCATATTGCTTGGCTGAGAATATCCTCAATATGCTCTGTCCCATTTTTTGTTCTTTCTCGAATATTTGTATAGAAGTTCTAATTCCTTGTTCTACCTGTAATGTTCTAATACTACCAAAAACCTATGCTTTCCATAAAATCCCTTAGTATGTGATTACAAGAAATTTGAAATTAATAACATAAAGCATTTCTTGTTGGACTTCTAAGTCCTCCTTTCTAAGTTCAATCCTTACTCAACTACAGTTTAACACAAATTGCATTTCCAATTATAACCCATGCAAATACATTACATGATCATTATCCTATCACATGATAGACTCTAATACACTTAGACTCGTTCCAAATTTGAACCTTGACTTCATTAAAAGAAGAGGTACTCTTATAGGATTTAACAACATGTACCTAAATCTTATAACTCATACATGCAATGTCTATAATTCACATTACAAATATTTAAATTATGAGATTATTTTATTTAATGCTCCATCAAAACGTTCACTAATTGACTATACACCAAATCACCATTTAAACAAAGTTTTTCCAATGGTTAAATTAATAGCTATCTCAGGATCTGAGTACAGTGATTTCTTTTTCTTTTTTACCCTTTTACCAATTCTAACTATTAGTTGGGTGTGTCCTTTGAGTCACTCTCTTTTCCTTGACTAGCCTCCTTAATCTACTCCTCTAATCACTTTATTTATCTCTTAATTCCCAAAGAGAATTTCTTCACTTTGATACCACTCTGACATAGCCACTCTAATGCCTTGAATAGTTTGTTTTGGGCCATCCAATTACAAACTTCTCACTCGAACCCCAACAATGGTGTAAATCCCCAAACTCAGGAAATATGTGATTTTGCATGTTGGTGTGTTGAGTTCTATATATCCCTCACTGATCTAGGTGGATATTGGTGGAAAAACACCTATTCCACTTGGACCCCACCATCGTTTCTTTCAGTTTCGTTAATTGTAGCACAATTTACTATTTTTGGCAGTTTTTTAGGTCCTTAACTTCACAAGTTGTTTTGAGGCCCTAAACTATGTTTTTATGGAAAAAGGGAAAACTTATGACCTTTTGTAGGGGTCTGTAGTCGAAATTTGTAGTCCTTAGATAGATATTTCTAACTAGGTATCGTACAAGTAAAACAAAGATCGTATGCCAAAGTTATGACCCTGGGAAGTTGATGTACTGATTTACTGCAATGAGGACCACAAACTTTTGGTGCTTCATCTCCCAGGATTAGGTTTTTGGATGTTTAGGGTTTTCCATTATTTCTAAATAATAAATAGGCCTTCGAGCCTCATTGTAACATAGTTGATAATGCATGTGGCCACCACATCTCTTCTCAGAGATAAGCTACCATTGTCTTAGCTAGTTTATTTCCATTCTCCATGTAAACAATTTTAAGTACTTTGTTATTATTGAGTTGAAGTTTATTTGTCGATGTAGCTTTGTGTTTTTGTTCATATCTGTATTTCATTTTGTTCCTTCATAAATACAGATCATTAGTATCAGAGTGGTGTACTCTTTCTTTCTTTTTCTGTGCATGTCCACAATGAGGTCAGGATATAAGGAGTTAGGGCTCAAACTCGTTGAACCTTTGCAAGACTAACCTCACTGACCCTGATGAATTCCCATGGTGGTGTTATCACTTAGATTTTCCTTGAATTTGTTGGGAAGAGGAAAGAGGTCTGAGGTAGCCAGAAACCAACTTTTAGGTACATAATCTAGCCAATCTGTACCTAGAGAGGGCTCTCTCTTTAAGTTTTAGCTTTGTTTTGAAAGATATTAGGCTAGTTATGAAGTTTAGGAGTTTTGATTGAGTTTGGGTGGTGAAATTCAATAGCAGAGGGGTAGGACTAAGTAGCTTAGGCCATTGGGCTAATGGAGTCAAAGAAGATGGCTTAACTGGATTTGGTTTCTTAACAAGGGATGGTTTCACAGGGCAAGGTAGCTAAACAGGGAACAAATAGAGACTTAAAATAGATGGAATGGACTCAAAAGGGATGAAGGGCAATTAAGAATCCTTCAACATATTCGAAAGAGGGAACTTGAATGATTACCAATAAAGAGAAATTAAGAATTCTTTACTAAATAATCAAAGTGAATAAACTAGGAAACAGGAGCAATTAAGAATTTATTGTTTATGCCAGTTTAGGGGAAAACATTAAGAACAAAAATGATTGAAAACAGATTGCACTCAAGAACTTTCTGAATTATTCTTTTTCGTTTATCATTCAGATATGAAACACAGTTGATATAATAAACAAGAAAAAAATTAAAACATGAGATATAGAAGACTTATTGATCCAGTTTCTAACTCAGGAATCCTGTGAAAGGTCCTTTGCATCAATTCTTCATCCCACTAGCCATATAAAATTTTGTCCAACAACACTTTATTCCAAGATAATTAGTATTACAGCAATGTCTAAGAATCCACCCTCAATACTCTAATTGAGGGAGTATTTATACAATAATTTTACAAAAAATATCTCATAACAAAGTAAGATATATTCTAGGATGACTATGAATAAATTACAAGAAAATAGAGACAGATGGTCTCGTAGATAGAAGAAAAGGCAAAATGATGTTGTGATGTTCCTATTCTTATGAGTGTGCTAGAGGCAGGCCCTATGATTTGGCTTGATGTTGTCTTCTTGGTAATTCTGTGCTGGCTACCCTGTTTTCACTGATACTCTTTACCTGCTCTAATACTCTTTGACCTGTTTGATCTCTGTTTATCCTTTTTACCATTACTTACTGTAGTAAATAAACAAAATTTACACAAGGATAATTTACAAAATTTCTAACATTTCTTCCCACCATTGTGGTTCTGGTATTCTGGTTCTTTGAAGTTTTCTCAGGGTCTCACCAGTTTCGGTGTACCTGAAAAAGGTAGGTTGAATTGGAAACAAGTGCTTTATCTCATGCTCAACATAGAATAAGTTCTCTAGATTTTCATAGAGAACTCTGCCTGTAGGCAATGCTTTTGATGCTGATGCACTTGTTGATGGACCTGCCTGGTTGCTTGCATATTGATTCAATTTCTCCACATAGTCTATATGCCTCATTGGTTTATCATTAATATCTAAAGGACTAGGCAACCCTTTACTCTACAAAATATGAAATTTCTTCATAAAAGCATTGATTTCTTCCTGCATGTCATGTCATCTATCTTGAATGCCCAGTTCTTCAAGCTGGTATTTATTCTTGGTATTCAAAAAACTGTATGAGCCTGCTCACTTCCTCAGGCATATTTCCTAATTTTGCTCTTATCTTTTGAACATCTTCTTGAGCTGCCTTTACTAAATCAATTTGCTCAAAAATTATTTGGATTGATGGCCAAACATCATTTATTGACTGAGTGATGCTGGCCCAAATAATTTTCAAAATTTCTGTCAAAGGTTTCTCCAATGTGAGATCCTTTTCTAATGATTTCACTCTCTGTTCTAACCCTTTAATTTCCCTTGTCCTTTCTGCAACATTCATATTTGAGAGATCATACCTTTGCTCCAAGGTAGCATATTGTTCTTTTATTTTGCAGCTCTGTAACTTGGAGCTTCAATTCCTCCATTGATTTTACTAATTCATCTGGGCTAAGGCTTGTAATTCCTGCTTGTGTTGTACCTGTTGTTGTTGTTGGTGTTACTGCCTCTACTGTGACTGCTGGAAACTTAGGTGCTACAACTATTCCAAGGGTGGAAGGGACTGCAGTGGAAACTACTGAAATCACATTAGGAGGCTGGGAGGTCGACTCTCCCTGCTTATCCTTTAATGATTTCTCCAATTCTTGTTCAATTTCCTTTAGCTACTCATTAAGTTTAAGGACTAAGCCCACTAGCTCTTCTTCAGTTCTTTGTTGTATTACCTCAGCTATTTGTGGGTGTCTTGAAGGTGGAAATTTCAGTTGCTTTCTCAAAGCAATAATGTCTTCATCCTTCTTTTTGATTAAGGCTTCTACAGCCTTCACATATTTGGGATCATGACCCAACCCAATGATCAATTCTTCTAATGTTTTGATCCTGTTGTCTTTAGCCTGTGAAGAGGCTTTCTCCAGTTGTAGTTGGGCAGTTGTGTTATTCAAAGAATTTTCCAGCCTTTGGGCCATCATGGCCTTACCAGTCAAGGTGGAATAAATCATTTCTCCAGTTTGTTTGTGCAATTCAATTTGATCCAAAGGATGAATATCCTTTGCCATGACCTCAAAATTGGTTCTAAGATAGTCTGCTGCTGATTGAGGCTGTTGCACTTTAGGTTTGAAATAACTCATTATCATCTTACCTTCCTTGATGTCATAGGCTAACATCAATCTGTTTTGATTAGTAGGAGCAATTTTCAAATATTGATTATAACCCTGTATCATCAATGGATCATTTCTGGATTTTATTTCCATAAATGTATTCTTGATATCTGAAGTGTCCTTTCCTGGTGGTCTGAAATATGATACCTCTACACTTTGTTGTCTTTCTAGCTCCTATCTCTGTGAGCTAGTAGATGTTCCACCTACTGGGAATGTTTGATGACTATCTTTTCCTTCTTTCCTTTGACTATCAGTAGTCTCTTCAAGAAATTCTTCCTCTGAAAGAGGATTTAACCTTTGTCTTTTTGCACCAGGCTGCACTGAGGGTCCATTGGCACGGATAGCTAATTCCCTGTCTCTTTTCTTATTCCTTTCCTCATTTAGAGGAGTCTGCAAAATTGGAGGTTCTCCCACATTGCCCTGAGTTGGGGGAGTTTGCATTTGGGCCTGTTCCTTGGAAATTTCTAGTTGTTTTGACATTTTAGATTACTCAGTGGCCTGTGTACTGGTCTCTTTTTCTTTGCCCTTGGAGGTCTCTGTGGCTGGTGTATTAGTTTGCTGTGAGTGCTTTTCTGAGGTCCCAGCTGCTGAGGCACTTATTCCTGATACTGATCTCTGAGAACTACCATGTAACTACCCAAAAGAATCTAAGTCAAGAGTATTTTCAAGATCTCTCATTACATTTTCAATATTAACCTGTTCATTGTCAGCAGCTACTAAGGTCCCCTCTCCCCATTCATCCATAATGGAAAACTTTTCAATTTCTTGGATCCTATGATGCATATAAGGGGACAACCTATTCTTCATTCTTCTATTACAGATAAAGCCCTGAGGGTCATATGGGGCCCAAACAAAAAGCTTTTGTAATCTAAGGTAGTCTTCTAGAATTCTTTCTGCAGCTTCCCCTGCTTCTCTATTGTTGCAGACAAAAGGGCCTATTTGATGTTTGATCCTTAACTGTGCTTTCTTTTTGGCTTTAGTAAAATGGATCAAATATGCATTACATTTCTGCCTATAGTATTCCAATGCAAACAATCGCATTGGAACATACATTGGTAGCTTGAAGGGGGCAAGCTCACAGCCATATATTCTAAATTCTGTGAAGTTCTGGTATAGATACCAGTCTTCCAAATTTGTACTGCTTGGAAAGTCGAAGGGTCATTTTAATATCGCCATTGATCCTAGGAGGGGAAATCCCTGTCAACAAGGTGGTTGCTGGGTGAGTAAATAGGTCAATGAATTCAATATAGGAGTAAGGGATTTCAAATGAATCATGGAAGACTGCAGACCAAAAGATTACAGACCTTGGATTTCCTTTGGTGTCAAGTTTCATGACAGGAAATGGGAAATTGTCTGACTGATGAAAGAGCATAAGATGGTATATATAGGTGGAGTACTTGAAAATTCTTTCATTTTCCAATCTCATGAACTGGTCATGAATCTTGTCAGCAATGTAGGAGGCAAAGTCATATTTGATAGCAGGGGGCTGTCCAGGAGTAAAAATTGACAACAGTATTAGGGTTAATTCATCAACAAATTCACTAGAATTGAAACCCATTATTGATTATATCATGTCAATTATGAGTTGTCCCATCGCTGTGAAGAAAGTTTGCATGTAAGGAGGTGGGCCATTAGGTTGATGCTTTGGAGACATGAAGATTTGATAGAGGCGAGTGAGTTCCTCTTGGGATAATTTAACTGATTTCTCAAGTAAATCTCCTATGGAAAGGGGAGTCAGGGCTTGACTGGGATGAAACTGTAACATTTCATTAATTGACTCAGCAGTTATTGGAAAAAGGACTCTTTGGCTTGGGGACATGACTGCTAGACGATTAGGGTCGTAATTTCCATGACAATGATGAATTATTTCTAGGAAAATACGAACTGAGGGTAAAAAATACATAGGAAGGTTGTATTCCCACACTCCTATGATATCAAAACCATTCAGGTAGTTATCTATGCTTTGGAAAAATACTTTCAGGTGATTTTTGTCAGTGATGAGGTCATTTATCTGGAAGTCCTTATCTGCCTTTCTTATCTGCCAAAGGAAGATAGTCTGAATCTTTGTGGGGATCATTTAAGTGTGCAACACTTAAGGCCACAGGGGTTTCCATGTCTGGTTCTTATGGATTCAAATGGAAACAGACTTTCTCTATGAAAAATGGGCAAACAGATGGTCTAGGAACTTATATAATAAAAACGAAGATTGAATTGCAATGAATTTGGCTTTTTCTGTTGAATTACAGTGGAAAAGGAGAACTTGCAGGGTTTTATTGGGAATTTGGATAAATACGTGTTCGGGGGATGAATAGCGAAATAACAGGTGCTAGTAGTGGATAATAGGTGCTGGGCTGCATCGAATACAAGTTTTTTGAGCAAGTTGGAGGTTGAAAACCTTGCACAATTGACCTTGACATTCTTTGCATGGGAGCACAGGTTTACAGTAAAAAACAACGAAAACGACATTCGTTTGTTTTATTAACAAAGTCATAGGTTGGCGGGGTTTTTTGGTTTCAGGATGGATGATGTCAGCGGGGAATGAAGTGACGTTTTTGTCATATGTAGGAAGGCGGTAAGCAGTTTCATATCGCACTGCTTTTGGGGATCGACAGTAACTAGCTGGGAGCGAGCGTTTCCACAGGATGTGTGACGCGTGGCGGAGGTACGGGGAGCAAACCGCTTACTGATCACACGCTAACACGGGGTCACAAAGGGGTGCGCGATATTCATTGAGGCCGTCAGATCTGGAGGACCTGATTGGACAGTTGACAGGGAGGCGAAGTGGCGGAAGGTTAGAGGAGGGCAAGCCCGATATAAATTAAAGGATTTAATCATATCGGGGGTGATGCGATCAGTTATTAGAGTTATTAATTTGTCCAAATGACATAATTAATCCTCATTAGTTGGGCTCTTAATTAACTACGGATTAGTTAATTAATCCTATTTTATTGTTTGATTTACAGTTATATTTAACCATCGGGGCAGGATATGTAATTTTTCGAGATTTTGTATAATAATATAATACGAGCGTGGGTAATTTTATAAGGGATTTATATAAAATAAGTTATAAATTAATATGGTAATGTAATGAAAAGCACCAAGTAAAAAACATTAGAATTGTGTATTTAACTTAGGCTTGAATGAAAAAAGGGTTTTTATGGGGTATTGTGTAATTTTCCTAAGTAAAATAGGATTTTACTTAGGAAAAGACTTATGAAAGTAAATGAATGATTTATGGATGGTTTTAAGTGCTTAGGCTTTTAAATTATTGGGCCAAGGGCCCGGTCCCTCTAGAAGTCAGAGAAATGCTCCGAGCCCCTCTAATTTTAGTAAATGCCTTAGTACTTAGGGGGAATTAGTTAAAATTTAGGGAAAGATGAGAAGGGGAGTTAATTATTTGACCTTGCCTTGCTTGAAATGCTTCCAGTGTAATGTCTGCCTTGCACTTGTGATGAAAGTAAAAATTAACACATTTAGAGTCATTATCCATCACATGTAATTTTTCAACATCATCTACCTACCCTACCTACTTTAACCTAACATTTTTTCTTCTTTATTTGGGTGCAATTAAACTGGCAAACCCTTATCACACTTTCGTTTCTTTTTCATGGAGAAATCTATCTAAGTCTAACCTTATTACATCCAAGGGCTTAGATTAAATTGTTGAGCTGCTTTTATTCACTCTACCTACCTACTTATCTACCAAGATTAAACTGTTTGGTCAGATTTTATTCTCTATCTCTAAAACATAAAATTCAAATACGAACTAGCCAGGCTTAAGCTGTTTGACTGTTCATCAATTGTGGCATAAGTTACAAGCTGCACACAATTGTTTATTACATAAGAGTAAAAAGTAGTGGCATTTAGACTTGCACACTTTCCTTGATATTTCTTTTGGTGGGGTTCATTTTCTTTCACTTTTTTGACCATCTTATTATTTTCACCCTTTGATTTTTCTTTTAGGGTATACCTTCTTTACATTTTTTTTTTTTGATTTTTTGAAAATATGGAAAAAATTTGCAACAAGGAAAGGTATGAACATATTCATAGCTCATAAAGTCAATCATGAAATATGACACCTATTGGTATAGTAGCATAACACTGGCTCCACTTGGGGATGGCTTTTCTTGGTGGAGAGTCAAGAATAGCAGGTCAGATGGCCTCCAAATGATTTTGACGGAACTATAGAATCTTATTTTGTTTGTTAATTTATTGTATGTATGACAGTGATAATTCTGAAGCTTAAGGACTTCTCTTCGGGCTTCAACTCCAACAACTTACTATCGAATCCAAATTGTGACAATACAAAGGATATAATATGTATATGTCAAAAATCAGGATACATTAATAAGTAGGATCAAAGTAGTGTTTCAACATCCAACCATTAACTGGCCCTTCTTCTGTTTCTATGCCATCCAAGTTTTTCAGATAATATGTATTGTTTCCTTATAAGGCATAGATAATATGAGGTCCTTTCCATAGGAAGTCAAACTTCCCATGTTTTCCCTTATCCTCTTTCCTGGAATCCCATCTGAACACTTTGTCTCCAAGGTAGAAATCATCTGCCTTGGTTCTTTTGTCAAATATATTCTTAATCTTCTCCTGCAACACTTGGGATCTTTGATACACTTCCTCTCTGGTTTGCTGCAGATTGATGGTCTGGTTTATCCTCCTTTGAATATCATTAGGTTCCACCTGAGCTTCTTGAAGTAATTTCATTACATGAACTCCTAACGATGAAGGGAATACAACCTCCATGCCATAGACTAACTCATAAGGACTAGTTCCAATAGATTTTTTGGTGGTGAGTCAATCTACCCATAGTGCATTTGTCAGTTTCTTGTGCCAATTTTTCTTGTTCTCCTCCAATAAATTTTTAGTAATATTAATGAGGCTCTTGTTGGAAGACTCAACCAGTCCATTACCTTGAGGTAATAGGCTATGGAATGGCCTAAGGTGATATGGTACTTGTTACAGAAAGTTATCATCTTCTTGGATTTGAAGGCAGCAACATTGTCAGTTATGATTTTATTACGACGGCGAAATCTAGACAATATGTTGGTTTCTAAGAATCCTATGATCACTTTGTGATTGGCTTGTCTGGAAGGAATGGCTTCTATCCATTTGATGAAATAGACTGTGGCAGTGAGAATCCATTTTTGTTGGCTAGAAGAGGGAGGATGGATTTCTCCAATGAAGTCGAGGCCCCATTGTTGGAAGGGTTTTTCAGTAGAAATTGGTTGTAGGGGTAAAGCTAACAATTTTCTCTTGCCTTCAAAAATTTGACATTTATGGCAAGCAGTGACAAATTTCTTTACATCAGCAAACAAGGTTGGCCAACAAAATCCAGCCCTTAGGATCTTTTCTGCAGTTGATTTCTAGTAAAGGTGTCCACCACAATCTCCTGCATGAAATTCTTAGAGAGCCTTGTTAACTTCTTCTTTTAATAAACAATTCAATAGAATTTCTTCATGATTTTTAGAAAAAAGAGCATTATCTAAAATACAAAACTTTGAAGTTTTTTCTGTAAAAACATTTTCTTTGTTTTGGATAACCCTGGAGTAGCCTGCAGGTTTAATAGTACATAAATTACATCAGCATACCAAGGTGAATCTAAGAAGGCCTGGCTAATTTGTGAAGTCGCCATCTCCTGTTCTTTATCCAATTCATTAATGTCCAGGGCTTGACAATGTGTTTATGTCATGAGCTTGGCCAATCCCTATCCTTTTATTAGCTTTGTAGGTTTTATTTCAATATCATGCTCTAATATAGTAGCAATCCATTTACCTCTTTTTCCCTCAATTCCATCCTGGGTTAAGATGTCTTTAACAACATCATTTGGTACATAGGCTATCACATGGGAGTACAATATATAGACTCTAAAGTCTTTAATGGCTTTTACAAGTGAAAAAGCTTGTTTCTCCTTGATTTTGTATTTTAACAATGCATCCCTAAGTGCTTTACTAAAAAAGGCTATGGGTTTCTCACATCCTTAATCACCCTTTTGTAATAAAACAGCTGTTATATTGTGTTCTGATGCAAATGAAAATATTATGAAGTCTCTATCAAATTGTGGGCTAGTAAGGACCGGTGTTCTAGTTAAAGCCATTTTAATTTCTTCAAATGCTTGTTTGGCGTCTACTGTCCATTTAATACTTGAATCCTTTTTTAATATATCATTAAGCAATCTAATTAGTTCTGCTAAGTTAGATATGAATCTTCTCAAAAAATTTATCTTTCCTAAGAAAGCTTGAAGCTCTTTAATATTTCTTGGGTGAGGTATCTGCAGAATAGCTCCTATTCTAGCAGGATCAATTCTAATACCATCTTTGGAAATGATATGACCCAAGAGTTTACCTTCCTCTAGACCAAACAAGGACTTCTTTGGATTCAAAGAGATACCATATTTTCTACATTTTAGGAATACTTTTCTGAGATGATCCAAATGCTACTGATCTGATTTGGAAAAAACAGTTAAGTCATCCAGATATATAACAAGAAAATCATGAATTTCTTTTGCAAATGCTATGTCCATTTCTCTTTGGAAGGTTGCTCCTGCATTTTTAAGTCCAAATGGCATTTTGATGTACATGAATGTGCTCCATGGTGTTGTAAAAGCAATTTTTTTTTGGTCGTTAGGATGAACCAGAATCTTGTTATACCCTGAGAACCCATCTAAAAGTGAAATCCTAGAAGCACCTACTACCCTTTGTAAAATATGATCCATCTTAGGCAAATGGTAATTATCCTTCAAAGAAACCTTATTTGCATTTCTTAAATCAACACATAATCTAATTTCCCTAGTTTTCTTCCTTGTAGGTACTAGATTAGACACCCACTCTGAAAACCTAATAGGAGCAATTATCCTTGCTTCATACACATGTTTGATTTCTTTTTCAATCAATGGTAGCAATGCAGGGTTAATTCTTCTGAGTTTTTGTTTGAATGGTTTCTAATTTTATTTCAAAGGTATTGTATGCTGAATTATAGAGGTGTCATATGATTTCAAGTCCTCATAGCTCCAAGCGAAGACGTCCTGGAATTCTCTCATTAGTTAAACATATTTTAGTTTTTGGTCAGGGGGCAAAGATTTAGATAACTTTATCATTTTTGGATTTTCTTCAGTATCGAAGATATATTCTTGAAAATTTGCTTTTAGTGGTTCCATCTTAGGTTTCTTTGGAATGTCATTAGAATCAAAGAGGTCTTCTAGAGGAGTTAATCCTTTAGGCAAATGATTGTCTTTTAAATTAATGACTTTAGATTGTCCTTCAATAATCTCATAAATATCCATTTTTTTAAGGTCTTGCATTTCTTTGTTGGTGAAATTTGTGGGATGAAGCATTTGAATTGTACTCTCTTGTGAAATGTTTGTTTCTACCTCATTTGTTTGATCAAATTCAATAACTGTATCTACATCTATGTGACTATTAAAAAATTCTTCATCTAAAGTCAAGGAATCATTAATCTGCTCATTACTATCAAACACTTTCCAGTTCTTTAAATTGTCAGGTATGGATGGTCTGTGTCTAATCTCAGCTGTGAACTGATGATTAGGTTCGAATGGTAATTTGCAAGGGCTGACAAATATTGCCAGACTATGGGCTTGCAAGTCGTGTTTTCTTGGGATTTTAGCAAGCTGAGTTTCTAGAAAAGTATTGAGAATCTCTATAATTGTTCCTCTGTAGTATCTCAATCTGGGATCATTTGTTAGATACTTCCCTTTGATCTGTTGAATGATTAAATCAGAATCTCCTATGACAGATACTCTAATTGCCCCTAATCTTTTGACAAGTTTAAGACCTAGCAAGAGAGCTTAATACTCTGCAATATTATTAGTGCACTTAAAGTCTAATCTATAGGCATGGCCTTCAGCATGGTCATTTTGAAGATTGTACACCCAAACTCCTGCTCCTGCTCCTAATTTGTTGATTGAACCATCAAATTTTAAGTGCCAAAGAATTTCATGTTCATAATTGGTATCAGGAGTATCAGGAATTTGTTTAACAATGAGATCTGGTTTTTTACTTTTTTTTTGGTCTCTCTTGGGTATCTGATGTTTCATTGTTCTCAGAGATTTCCTGGATTTGAACACTAGAATTTTCTTTTATAATTTCTTTTGGTTCTACTGCTAAAACTTCTAATTCATTGGAGGGATCAATTTCAACATTGTAAAGAATGAAAGAATCCATATCAGAGTGTACTGAGTAGATGGGGAAATTTTGGGGTTTCTCCTAACTACTTACTACATATTTCATTAAAGTTTCTCTGTATAGTTTCTTAGGTTGGCTGAAAACTGAAATAGTAGCATATGACATGTCCAATTGAAGAGATCCCTGAAGCTTTGCACCCCAAGATCTGGACAATAACATGCCATACTTTGGTGGAATATCTGCTACTACTATGTCCATTAAGATTGTCTTTGAAGGGTATTGAACCAGTGAAACACACGTCTTTTATTAATCCTAAACATCTCACCTGATTCGAATCGGAAGAAAAAAGGTCTTTGTATGTCCTGGTGATGTCTAGGTCTAATTTTTCCATTACAGATTTGGGCATTAGGTTGTGAGATGCCCTAGAATCAAACATGGCATTATGAAGTATTTTGTCATGTATGTTTAAACTTACATAGAAAGGAGGAATTCCTCCATCTACAGGTTTTCCATTTACTTCAGGGCCAAAGATTAATTCAATTTGGTCATCAACAACATTTACTGAGTCTTCATTTCCAGTGATTTTGACTGATCTATTGATTTGGCTTCATTAGACATCATGTTTAGCTAACTCAAACAATGGAACAACTATTTTTAATTTGCCTACTTCAGTCTTCAAATTAAAAGGCTTTTCAGTCTAAGTTCTTGTATTTCAAACAATTGGATTCTATTTATCTTTTGTATTTTCTATGTTTTTCTCCTTCTCAGGAGTGGGGTTATGAGCTAAAGTTGTTTCCAAATCAACTTCTGGAGGTTCTTCCACCTTTCCTTTGGGAGGAAGAGAAGTGGAGAGTTGTCTGTTATTAGGTTTATTATCAGATACATCTTCAATAATTAGATTAGGAGGATTAGGATCTGATCTAGAAAGAATATGTACAGGTGTAGTATTGGTCTTACCTTTGATGGGCTGTTTTGTAGCTTTCTGTTTGTTGGTTTTAGGGACATCAATTCTTCTGCTCCTCAGATTATATTGCTTGTGGACTTCATAAATGGATATTTCATATCCCTCCTTGAAGTCAAATGATTCACCTGACTGAGTTTGGAATTGTTTGAGAATGTGAGCTTCTTTATCCTCTTGGGTCAAGAAAACTTGTTGTTCATTATTGAGTCCCATCAAGTTTATTTGAGTATCTTCTGTTGGTTCATCGGAATTTGAGGCTTCAGCATAATTTTCCTGGAATGGGGGCCTAATGTTTTGGTCAGGACCAGTCTTTCTAGTGTTCTGGTTTTGATTTTTCTTGAAATTTGGATTTCTTCCAGTATTGGTTGGCTAACCATCCCAAGGGGATTTCCTTTCAATTGTTTCTACTCTATCTCCTAGCCTATCCATCTCTTTAATAATAACATCCAGTTTCTGTTCAAAGGCTAAGGGTTCTTCTTTCAATGGTATCCTCCTTTCACTTCTGCCCTTGGCTCGTTTAGATATCAGGTTGGCTTCAACACTGACAGTTATACTTTTCATATCTTCTAAAGTTCGAGGAGCTCTTTCCCTAAGCTAGTATGCCATGTCAGAATCAAATCCATCAAGGAATTTGATTAATGCTAAATCTGGAGGAGGTCTGAGGTTTTGAGGGATAGCATTGTAGATATTATTGAACCTAGTGCAATAATCTTGCACAGTTTCTTGTGTTCCTCTCTTCAGATTTTCATATTATGATAAGATTTGGAGAGGATCTTTCTTTTTTTCCCATCTATTCAAGAATTGTCTGTAAAGAGCTTCTAGTTCATTGATACTGTTTGCAGGAAGGGCTCTAAAATAGGTTCTAACTTCTCCAGTCAAACTTTGAACAAATATTCTCATTCTTACATCATCTGCATCTATTTCATATATTTCAAAGTAATCAGTCATTTTTTTGGTATGTTGTTGTGTAGTGTAGGTACCAGAACCATCGAATGGAGTGATTTTACTTTGATAGTCTTGGGGCATAGCCCCTAGATTGGCTGGTAATACCAAGGGAGTATATCTATTTGCCATTGCAGTAGGTAGTGATGAAACAACAACTGGGGTTGGGATAATGATGGGTGTTGGAGTGGTGGATGGAGGGGTAGAAGGGGTGGTTTGAGGTTGAGATGTCTAAGGAAATGGTGATGAACTTGGAGAGGTAGTAGTGATCACAGAAAGGTTGGGTGTTCCTTTAGAGGTAAGATCAGATTGTATGGAGTTCTGCAAATGTCTATCAAGATGCGAAGTAACAACTTCAAATTGTAAATCTTCAATAAATATTGGGTCTTGAACCAAGCGGACCAACTTAGAGTCAGAAAATGTTACAAATAAAGAGGTCTCAAATTGCTCATCAAAGGGTTCGTCCTCAAGGTAGATCCACTTTATAGGGCAGGATCTTGATCTGTAGATGGGCTGAGAACTAGCAGAACTTTCTTGGCTTTCCTGTCTCCTAAGAATTATGGGGATCAGATTAGGATTTTCAAACACAAGTGGTGGATTTGGATCAAGATTAGCTCTGGTGTAATGAGTCCTTTCTGAAGCTAGGTTTCTAGGTGTATTTTTGGTTTTTCTCTAAATGGGATTAACAACACAACTTCAATAGTTTCTTTAAGAGGTTTTAGATATGGGATTTGAACTTTCTTAAAGACTTATTTGACAAGAGGAACTGGTCGAGTGTTTGAAACCAGATGTTCAATCCATAAACTAGACTGGAGATAGATTGAAGCAACATTCATTTACTGTGCAATTGCAAAGCAAGAGCAGTTCAAAGGCTACCTGGATAACTTCAGGCTTCGTCTGTAGTTTATAAAGTAAACAATAGTAACAAACAAACTATTCGTTCCCCAGCGGAGTTGCCACTATGTTATCACTCAGATTTTCCTTGAAGTTGTTGGGAAGAGGAAAGGGGTCCGAGGTAACCACAAACCAACTTATAGGTACAGAATCTAGCCAATATGTACCTAGAGAGGGCTCTCTCTTTAAGTTTTAGCTTTGTTTGGAAAGATATTAGGCTAGTTATGAAGTTTAGGAGTTTTGATTGAGTTTGGGTGGTGAAATTCAATAGCAGAGGGGTAGGACTGAGTAGCTTAGGCCATTGGGCTAATGGAGTCAAAGAAGATGGCTTAACTAGATTTGGTTTCTTAACAAGGGATGGTTTCACAGGGCAAGGTAGCTAAACAGGGAACAAATAGAGACTTAAAGTAGATGGAATGGACTTAAAAGGGATGAAAGGAAATTAAGAATCCTTCAACATATTCGAAAGAGGGAACTCGAATGATTACCAATAAAGAGCAATTAAGAATTCTTTACTAAATAATCAAAGTGAATAAACTAGGAAACATGAGCAATTAAGAATTCACTGTTTATGCCAGTTTAGAGGAAAACATTAAGAACAAAAACGATTGAAAACAGATTGCACTCAAGCACTTTCTGAATTATTCTTTTTCGTTTATCATTCAGATATGAAACACAGTTGATATAATAAACAAGAAAAAATTTAAAACATGAGATATAGAAGGCTTATTGATCCGGTGTTTGACTTAGGAATCCTGTGAAAAGTCCTTTGCATCAATTCTTCATCCAGCTAGCCATACAAATTTTTTTCCAACAGCACTTTATTCCAAGATAATCAGTATTACAACAATGTCTAAGAATCCACCCTCAATACTCCAATTGAGGGAGTATTTATACAATAATTTTACAAAAAATATCTCATAACAGAGTGAGATATATTCTAGGATGACTATGAATAAGTTACAAGAAAAATAGAGACAGATGGTCTCGTAGATAGAAGAAAAGGCAAAATGATGTTGTGCTCTTCCTATTCTTATGAGTGTGCTGGAGGTAGGCCCTATGATTTGGCTTGTTTCTATCTTCTTGGTAATTTTGTGCTGGCTGCCCTATTTTCACTAATACTCTTTACCTGCTCTGATACTCTTTGACCTATTTGATCTTTGTTTATCCTTTTTACCATTACTTACTGTAGTAAATAACCAAAATTTACACAAGGATAATTTACAAAATTTCTAACATTTCTTCCCACCATTGTGGTTCTGGTATTCTGGTTCTTTGAAGTTTTCTTAGGGTCTCATCAGTTTCAGTGTACTTGAAAAAGGTAGGCTGAATTGGAAACAAGTGCTTTATCTCATGCTCAACATAGAATAAGTTCTCTATATTGTCATAGAGAACACTGCGTAGGCAATGCTTTTGATGTTGATGCACTTGTTGATGGACCTGCCTGGTTGCTTGAATATTGATTCAATTTCTCCACATAGTCTATATGCTTCATTAGTTTATCATTAATATCTAAAGGACTAGGCAAACCTTTACTCTGCAAAATATGAAATTTCTTCATAAAAGCATTGATTTCTTCCTGCATGTCATGGCATCTTCCTTCTAAACTTTGCATTAGAGTTCTTTTATTCAAAACACTTTTGACTTCCAGAATTGTTCCTGTTCTATCTTGAATGCCCAGTTCTTCAAGCTGGTACTTATTCTTGGTATTCAAAAACCGTATGAGCCTATTGGCTTCCCCAGACATATTTCCTAATTCTGCTCTTGTCTTTTGAACTTCTTCTCGAGCTGCCTTTACTAAATCAATTTGCTCAAAAATTATTTGGATTGATGGCCAAACATCATTTATTGACTAAGTGATGTTGGCCCAAAGAATTTTCCTAATTTCTGTCAAAGGTTTCTCAAATGTGAGATCCTTTTCTAATGATTTCACTCTCTATTCTAATCCTTTAATTCCCTTGTCCTTTCTGCAACATTTATCTTTGAGAGATCATACCTTTGCTCCAAGGTAGCATATTGTTCTTTTACCTTTTGCAGCTTTGTAACTTGGAGCTTCAATTCCTCCATTGATTTTACTAATTCATTTGGGCTAAGACCTGTAATTCCTGCTTGTGCTGTACTTGTTGTTGTTGTTGTTGTTACTGCCTCTGCTATGACTGCTGGAACCTTAGGTGCTAGAGTTGTTCCAAGGGTGGAAGGGACTGCAGTGGAAACTACTGAAATCGCATTAGGAGGCTGGGAGGTCGACTCTCCCCGCTTATCCTTTAATGATTTCTCCAATTCTTGTTCAGTTTCCTTTAGCTGCTCATTAAGTTTCAGGACTAAGTCCATCCGTTCTTTTGTTGTATTACCTCAGTTGTTTGTGGGTGTCTTGAAGGTGGAAGTTTCAGTTGCTTTCTCAAAGTAGCAATGTCTTCATCCTTCTTTTTGATTAAGGCTTCTGCAGCCTTCACATCTTTGGGATCATGACCCAAGCCAATGATCAATTCTTCTAATGTTTTGATCCTATTGTCTTTAGCCTGTCAAGAGGCTTTATCCAACTGTAGTTGGGTAGTTGTGTTATTCAAAGAATTTTCCAGCCTTTGGGCCATCATGGCCTTACCAGTCAAGGTGGAATAAATCATTTCTCCAGTTTGTTCGTGCAATTCAATTTGATCCAAAGGATGAATATCCTTTGCCATGACTTCAAAATTGGTTCTAAGATAGTCTGCTGCTGATTGAGGCTGTTACGCTATAGGTTTGAAATAACTCATAATCATCTTTCCTTCCTTGATGTCATCGGCTAACATCAATTTATTTTGATTAGTAGGAGCCATTTTAAAATATTGATTATAAACCTGAATCCTCAATGGATCATTTCTGGCTTTTATTTCCATAAATGTCTTCTTGATATCTGAAGTGTCCTTTCTTGGTGGTCTGAAAGATGATATCTCTGCACTTTGTTGCCTTTCTAGATCCTGTCTCTGTGAGCTAGCAGATGTTCCACCTACTGGGAATGTTTGATGACTATCTTTTCCTTCTTTCCTTTGACTATCAGTAGTCTCTTCAAAAAATTCTTCCTCTAAAAGAGGATTTAACCTTTGTCTTTTTGCACCAGGCTGCACTGAGGGTCCACTGGCAGGGGTAGCTAATTCCCTGTCTCTTTTCTTATTCCTTTCCTCATTCAGAGGAGTCTGAAAAATTGGAGGTTCTCCCACATTGCCCTGAGTTGGGGGAGTTTGCATTTGGGCCTGTTCCTTGGAAATTTCTGGCTGTTTTGACATTGTAGATTGCTCAGTGGCCTATGTACTGGTCTCTATTTCTTTGCCCTTGGAGGTCTCTGTGGCTGGTGTATTAGTCTGTTGTGAGTGCCTTTCTGAGGTCCCAGCTGCTGAGGCACTTATTCCTGATACTAATCTTTGAGAACTACCATGTACCTACCCAAAAGAATCTAAATCAAGAATCTTTTCAAGATCTCTCATTACATTTTCAATATTAACCTGTTCACTGTCAGCAGCTACTAAGGTCCCCTCTCTCCATTCATCCATATTGGAAAACTGTTCAATTTCTGGGATCCTATGATGCATATAAGGGGACAACCTATTCTTCATTCTTCTATCACAGATAAAGCCCTAAGGGTCATATGGGGCCCAACCAAAACTCTTTTGTAATCTAAGGTAGTCTTCTAGAATTCTTTCTACTGCTTCTCTTGCTTCTCTACTGTGGCAAACAAAAGGGCCTATTTGTTGTTTGATCCTTAGCTGTGCTTTCTTTTTGGCTTTAGTAAAATGGATCAAATATGCATTACATATCTGCCTATAGTATTCCAATGCAAACAGTGGCATTGGAACATACTTTGGTAGCTTGAAGGGGGCAAGCTCACACCCATATATTTTGAATTCTGTGAAGTTCTAGTATAGATACCAGTCTCCCAATTTGTACTGCTTGGAAAGTTGAAGGGTCTTTTTAATATCACCATTGATCCTGGGAGGGGAAACCCCTGTCAACAAGGTGGTTGCTGGGTGAACAAATAGGTCAATGAATTCAATATAGGAGTAAGGAGTTTCAAACGAATCATGGAAGACTACAGAACAAAAGATTACAAACCTTGGATTTCCTTTGGTGTCAAGTTTCAAGACAAGAAATGGGAAATTGTCTGACTGATGAAAGAGCATAAGATGGTATATATAGGTGGAGTACTTGAAAACTCTTTCATCTTCCAGTCTCATGAACTGGTCATGAATCTTGTCAGCAATGTAGGAGGCAAAGCCATATTTGATAGTAGGGGGCTGTTCAGGAGTAAAAATTGACAACAGTACTAGGGTTGATTCATCAAAAAATTCACTAGAATTGAAACCCATTATTGATTATATCATGTCAATTATGAGTTGTCCCATAGCTGTGAAGAAAGTTTGCATGTAAGGAGGTGGACCATCAAGTTGATGCTTTGGAGACATGAAGATTTGATAGAGGCGAGTGAGTTCCTCTTGGGATAATTTAACTGATTTCTCAAGTAAATCTCCCATGGAAAGGGGAGTCAGGGCTTGACTGGGATGAAACTATAACATTTCATTAATTGACTCAGTAGTTATTGGAAAAAGGACTGTTTGGCTCGGGGACATGACTGCTCGACGATTAGGGTCGTAATTGGCATGACAATGATGAATTATTTCTGGGAAAATATGAACTGAGGGTAGAAAATACATAGGAAGGTTGGATTCCCACAGTCCTATGATATCAGAACCATTTAGGTAGTTATCTCTGCTTTGGAAAAAGACTTTCAGGTGATTTTTGTCAGTGATGAGGTCTTTTATCTAGAAGTCCTTATCTGCCAAAGGCAGATAGTCTAAATCTTTGTGGGGAGCATTTAAGGGTGCAACACTTAGGGCCACAGGGGTTTCCATGTCTGGTTCTTATGGATTCAGATGGAAACAGAGTTTCTCTATAAAAAATGGGCAAACAGATGGTCTGGGAACTTATATAATAAAAATGAGGACTAAATTGCAATGAATTTGGGCTTTTTCTATTGAATTACAGTGGAAAATGAGAACTTGCAGGGTTTTATTGGGAATTTGGATAAATACCTATGTTTGGGGGATGAATAGTGGAATAATACGTGCTGGTAGTGGCTAACAGGATCTAGGCTGCATCGACTGCAAGTTTTTTGAGCAAGTTGGCCGTTGACCTTGACGTTCTTTACATGGGAGCACAGGTTTACGGTAAAAAGCAACGAAAACGACATTCGTTTGTTTTATTAACAAAGTTATAGGTTTGCGGGGTTTTTTGGTTTTGGGACGAATGACGTCAGCAGGGAACGAAGTGACATTTTTTTCGTATGCAGGAAGGCACTAAGCAGTTTCATATCGCACCGCTTTTGGGGATGGGCAGTGACTAGTTGGGAGCGAGTGATTCCATAGGATGTGTGACGCATGACGGAGGTACGGGGAGAAAAATGCTTAGTGATTGTGCACTAACGTGTGGTCACAAAGGGGTGCGTGATATTCATTGAGGTCGTCAGATCTGGAGGACCTAATCAGATAGTTGACGGCGAGGCGAAGTGGCGGAAGGTTAGAGGAGGCCAGGCCCGTGTAAATTAAAGGATTTAATCGTATCGGGGGTGATGCGATTGGTTATTAGAGTTATTAATTTTTCCAAATGACATAATTAATCCTCATTAAATGGTGGCGGAGTTGGGCTCTTAATTAACTACAGATTAGTTAATTAATCCCATTTTATTGTTTGATTTATAGTTATATTTAACCATTGGGGCAGGATATGTAATTTTTCGGGATTTTGTATAATAATATAATACGGGCGTGGGTAATTTTATAAGGGATTTATATAAAATAAGTTATAAATTAATATGGTAATGTAATGAAAAGCGCCAAGTAAAAAACATTAGAATTGTGTATTTAACTTAGGCTTGAATGAAAAAAGGGTTTTTATGGGGTATTGTGTAATTTTCCTAAGTAAAATAGGATTTTACTTAGGAAAAGACTTGTGAAAATAAATGAATGATTTATGGATGGTTTTAAGTGCTTAGGCTTTTAAATTATTGGGCCGAGGGTCCGGTCCCTCCAGAAGTCAGAGAAATGCTCTGAGCCCCTCTAATTTTAGCAAATGCCTTAGTACTTAGGGGGAATTAGTGAAAATTTAGGGAAAGATGAGAAGGGGAGTTAATTATTTGACCTTTCCTTGCTTGAAATGCTTCCAGTGTAATGCCTGCTTTGCACTTGTGATGAAAGTAAAAATTAACACATTTAGGGTCATTATCCATTACATGTAATTCTGCAACATCATCTACCTACCCTACCTACTTTAACCTAACACTTTTTCTTCTTTATTTGGGTGCACTTAAACTGGCAAACCCTTATCACACTTTCTTTTCTTTTTCATGGAGAAATCTATCTAAGTCTAACCTTATTACATCCAAGGGCTCAGATTAAATTGTTAAGCTCCTTTTATTCACTCTACCTATCTACTTATCTGCCAAGATTAAACTGTTTGGTTAGATTTTACTCTCTATCTCTAAAACATAAAATTCAAATATGAACTAGCCAAGCTTACGCTGTTTGACTATTCATCAATTGTAGCATAAGTTACAAGCTGCACACAATTGTTTATTGCATAAGAGTAAAAAGTAGTGGAATTTAGACTTGCACACTTTCCTTGATCTTTCCTTTGGTGGGGTTCATTGTCTTTCACTTTTTTGACCATTATTTCTTTTCACCCTTTGATTTTTCTTTTAGGATATACCCTCTTTACATTTTTTTTATTTTTTGAAAATATGGAAAACCTTTGCAACATGGAAAGGTATGAACATATTCATAGCTCATCAAGTCAATCATGAAATATGACACCTATTGGTATAGGAGCATAACAGGTGGAAGAAAAGAAAGACGAGGGAGTAGGAGACCCTTTCAAAATATTGCTCAAAGAAGCCCTCAAGTGAGAAAGGAACATGGTGATGGACAACGTTATGCCCACATGCGACACATCTTCATCCAGTAGTCACCTTGGAGGTGCCATTCACTTTAAGGTACAAGTCAACTTTGACATTCCCATATTTGAAGGCCAAATAGATGCAAATGTCATAGATAAATGGTTAAATCTATTGGAAGGATATTTTTCGGTTCATGATTTTTCCAATAGGGAAAAGATTAGTTTTTCACTCCTCAGAGCCACTCCCCAAGTCAAGAGCTGGTGGGAAACCTAGTATGACCAAAGGGACGAGAGGGAACCCTCACTGTTTTCATCTACACCCACATGGAATTCTTTCTGAGACACCATCAAGAAATAGTATTACCCTATTGGGAGCTATGAAGTTAAGTACATAAAGTGGACCACACTCTGTCAGGGAATGGACCAAGACATGTTAGAGTTCACAAATATTTTTCATAACCTTCGCACAAATTTGGGTCTCAAGGATTCTGAGTGATATCTAATACTCAGGTACCGTGACTGTCTACACAAATACACACAAGATGAGATAGAGTTCTTGGACATCTCCTTTCTTTGTGTTGCCTATCAATATGATGTCAAGATCGACCATAAATTTAAACAGAATAAGTGATACTTTGGATCTGTGAATTGAAAGCAATGGAAAGGCACCCACAAACCATAGAATAAAATACAAATCCAAGGTGGGGTGACCTAGGACAACTTGTCGAAGCCGCAAGAAAAGAACAATACCACAAAGATAAAGAAGGAGACAGAAAAGTGGTGTGATTTCCATAAGAGTCTCATTCACAACACAAGTGAGTGTCGAGCCAAGTAGTCATTGATGGCCAAGCTTAAGGCTTCAGAGTTAGATGCATGTTTCAACTCTGATTCAGAACTCGACAAGGGGAATGAAAAAGGGAAGAAGATTATTGATGCAAAGCCCAATGCCACTATTTCCACCACCAAGTTCCAGAATACTGAGCCTAAAGACCTAGAGGAGGGGAAGCATCTCTTCCACTCATAGATGTAGGTGAAGGGCTCTTCGTTGTAGTTCATTGTCAATGAAAGGAGCCAAAATAATCTCATTTCAGTAGAGGTTGTGAAGCATTTGGGCCTATTGACCACACCACACCCATAGTCGTACACCATCGAGTGGCTTCACCAAGGACGAGATCTCCAAGTCAGGCTACAATGTCACCTTCCCTACAAAATCAAGCCCTTCACAGATGAGGTACTATGTGATGCTTCTCCTCTTGAATTTTGTGATGTATTATTAGGCTAATCATACTTGTGGAAGCGTCATATTATGTATGAGATGAGGCCTTGCACTATTATTAATACTTTGGACAATAATTTATATAGAATATTGGAGGTGGCCCCACCTATTGCCATCTCTTTGATCTCTACTAAGCAATGCTGTAAGATCATCTCCGAAACAAGGAAATTTGTTTTCTTTCTAATTCAATCTCAAAGTAAGGGGAAGATCGTGGCCACATCCATGGTCCTTAGGAAAGGTTCCTCCACATAGCAGAAGCAAGTGGATAAGGTCATGGAAGAATACATGGACATTTACTCCTGACACATAGGGGCATCCTTGCATTTTCAGTTCAAGCATTCGATTGATCTGACTCCCAAAGCACCCCTACCCAATGGACCAATATACTACCACTCTATTCTGGAAAATGAAAGAGATCAAGCAGTAGACCCAGGATTTCTTGCAAAAAGGGCACATTCGACCAAGTTCCTCACCCTGTGGGAGCCCGATTATACTTGTACAGAAGAAGGATGAGACCTGGAGGCTTTACATTGATTATCAGGCACTAAACAAAATCATTATTAGGAATAGGTACCTAATCCCACAGATTGATGACCTTTTGGACCAGCTTAAGGGGGCCAAGTATTTCAGCAAGATTGATCTGAAGTCTGGCTATTACCAGGTTCCAACATAACCCAAAATATATGGAAGATTGCCTTCAAATCCAAGGAGAACCTTTTTGAATGGTTGGTCATGCACTTCAGGTTGAAAAATGTCCCTACTACTTTTATGAGGTTGATGGATGACATCTTGTAGCCCTTCACCAACTCCATGGTTGTTTATTTGGATGACATCCTCATATTCAACAAGAGTTGGGAAGAACACTTGTAACACATTTGGTAGGTCCTTCAAACCCTATGGTAGCACAAACTATGTGCCAACTTGGAGAAATTTTCCTTTGGCATGAGTCAGGTCCAATATCTGGGTTACATCATAGATGAGCAAAGTGTGCATGTGGATCTAGCTATGATCTAAGTCATTCAAGATTGTCCAACCCCGACCACTCTAACAGAGCTTCACAACATTTTGGGCCTCACAATTTTTTATCGGAGGTTCGTGTTGGGATTCTCCCATATCACTTGGTCTTTGAGTCAGAATACTAAGGGTGGAGCGAAAGAAAAAATTTACTGTTTCGAGTCCCAACAGAAGGCGTTCGTTGAGCTAAAGAACTGCCTTTGCTCTACACTTTTACTCACATTTCCATACTTGCAACAACCATTTGAAATTGAGAAATATGTCTTTGACTACACTATTGGTGCATTCCTCACCCAACACGGGCATCCCGTGACCTATCATACTGATACACTTTTCGATACAATTTGGAAGTACCCCATCTATGATAAAGAGATGTATTATATCATGTAGGCTTACCAAAAATGGAAACATTACATTCTAAGGAAGGAGACGGTCCTCTACACCGATCACAAACCTTTTTAGTTTATATAGACACAAGGAAAGTTGCAGAACGATCGCCATCAGAAGTGGTCTACATATCTGCAAAAATTCCACTTGAACATTAAATACAAAAAGTTTAGCACCAATCATGTTGCAGATTGCCTAAGCGACCCCTAGTTACCACACTGACTATGGTTCTCAACTCTTGTGGCCATGAGACATTTAGATGGCTGCAAATATACAAAAATGATCCAGATTTCACCACCACAGACCAGATTCTAGTGGATGGCAAGAAATTTCCCAATTTCCACCTCCATGATGCATTACTATGCTACTTGGGCCACCTTTGTGTTCCTTCAAGCGAGCGTGCCAAGCTGATTTGGGAGGTGCACTACAGTTGGGTCCAGTATGACACTTAGTGTGGAGAAATTTGTGGTTGTACTACAAAAGTACTTTTATTGGCTAAAAATCAGATAGGATGTTGGAAAATATATCAGATCTTGCATCGCCTGTGCCATCACAATCCAATCATCAAGAAGTAAGGCTTTTACACTCCTTTGCCTACTCCTAGTCAGACCTGGGAATCCATCTCCATGGACTATCTATATGGCATCCCTTCTACCAAGCATGGTAATGACTATGTATTTGTGGTTGTGGACATATTTTCTAAGATGGTTATATTGGCAGCCTGGAAGAAGAGCATCACAACAAAGGAAATTACTAAGATATTCTTTGAACGAGTGTGGGTACATGTTGGGATCCTGTCGATCATTATATCATATTGGGATAGCAGGTTCCTGAGCACATTTTGGTTGATCCTTTGGACACTATTGGACACCAAGATTACCAATTCGACTGCATTCCATTCCCAAACTGATGACCAAATAGAGGTCGTCAATAGGATGATAGTGCACATACTTTGCATGTAAAACTCCAAGCATTCACGAGCCTGGGATGAGAGCCAGCTATAACAGAGCTCTCCATAGCTCGATTGGTCTTAGTCCCTTTAAAGTGGGTTTAGGATTTCAATGATTGTGTCTGATTGATGTCACCATGCTTCATGTGACTACACAGACAAAATCCACACAGGTACAGTCCAAGGTTGATAAAGAAATCAAGTTTATTAAGTGCATCCAACACATTTGCCAACAGGTTCACGAGATCTTGGATAAGTCCAATGCCAAGTATAAGCAACGAAATGATCAACATTGGGTGCCACACAAGTTTCAAGTGGGTGATAAAGTTCGGTTGCATTTGCAGAAAGAACTCCTTACCAAAGCCCATCAAAATTGTAGACCACTCTGATATGGGCCTTACACCATCAACAAGGTTGTGGGAGACAATGCTTTTGAGCTCAACATATCTCCATTCCTTGGCTTGCACCTAGTGTTCAATGTGGACCCCCTTAAGTGATACTTTCCACCATTATTGGATACATCAAGCATTATAGAAAAACTCACACCAATAAAACTAAACCCAGACTGCATGGAACAAACCACAACTGATTGGATCATGCACACAGAGGTCAGGAACACTTGTCACCAGAAAATCCAACCGTATTAGGTTGCTAAAGTTGTCCAATTCTTCTACTAAGGCAAGTGGCTGACCAGGGACCAAGTTCAGTAGATGTTTTCCCATTTCATGGAGGCACTCAACACAATGGGGACCATTGCTTCTTAAGGGGAGAGGACTGATCTAGGTGGATATTGGTGGCCACCCACATATTCAACTTGAATCCCCACCATTATGTCTTTTAGTTTCCTTAATTGTAGCACAATTTATTATTTTTGGTAGTCTTTCGGGTTTTCAACTTCTAGAGTTGTTTTGAGTCCATAAACAACATTTGTTTGTAAACAAAAGTTGTAGTCCTTAGATAGACCTTTCTAACAAGGTATCGTATGTGTCAAACAAAGATCATATGCCAAAGTTACGACCCTAGGAAGATGATGTACCAATTTACCCCAATGGGGCCCACAAACTTTTGGCGCTTTATCTCCTAGGTTTAGGTTTTTGGATGTTGAGGGTTTTACATTGTTTATCAATAATAAATAAGCCTTCGAGCCTCATTATAACACAGTTCAAAAGACATGTAGTGACAACATATCTTCTCAGAAATAAGCTACCATCGTCTGATCTAGTTTATTTTCATTTTGCATGTAAAAAAAATTCAGTACTTTGTTATTAATGAACTGAAGTTCTATTTTCCTTGCGTCTCTATGTTTCTATTCATATCTATATTTCATTTCGTTCCTTCATAAAGCTAGATCACTCACACCCACACCCTCATCAAAATCCCTTGGCCAAGAAATTAACTTGAAGTGCCACGGTCAAATTGGTTACCAAACACCTTTCTTTTCACACCATGGGGCCTTGAGTTTGATACCCATGATCAACAAATCAAATAGACGATGGATATGGATTGCAAGGGGCTTCCCCTTGTGATGTTTGTTGGTTGGGGGGGGGGGGGGGTCTACAAGCATGGATCTCACTCTCATTTCAGCTCAATTAATCAAATGGTGGGGGACTCCTGACGAAATATCATGACCGTTGTGAATTACAAGGGGGGTACTTGTGATGTAAGCAAAAGGGAGGGGGGTCCACAATTGAGTTTTCACTCTTGATAGAACCTTACGTTATTGTCATGCTAATCAACAATATTGTTCCTCTTTGGAAGGCAAATCCTTCCCAACTTTCACTCTATGCTTTCACAGGTAGTTTTCTATGGTGGGTGATTGGGTGAGTCTAGGTTTCAGTCACAAAATGTTTCCTCTTTTTGCGACTACAGTAGCTTGTCACAAAATTTATTAATATGCAGTCTTGAGGGATCTCCAGCATACCCTTGACGATTTGTTTTTCGGATTCACACTTGGTGAACCTTATATTAACTCCTTGCGCTTTTGTCCTTGCTCTAGGGGAACACAATTGCCAGATTTTACATACAATCTTGAGAGGTGTTACGACCTATTCCTGATTTCTTTACCAAAGACATAGCTCAGGTCTTTTGGTCTCACTTCGCTCTCTCAAGCCTGCTCTAAGTTTGTTACTACACCAACATAGTAGGAAATTTTATGCTCCTTCATTATGAACATTCACATGTACTTACAAGAAATTAGGGTATGCAGAACACATGAAAACACAAATTCAAAAAGACAGTCTATTATTCAACAAAGTATATTTACAAAGAATTTACATCGATTCTCTCTACCAAAGCTCTCTTGAGCTGTTTGAACTTTGTTCCCCTCAAATTGAACGAATTCTAACACTACATACATATATAACTCCTATAGGCTAAAAAATATCCTAACAAAATAAAAGTAAATTAGACATATATCCCAAACTACTAACACCTCATTGTGAGACTACTTATCACTTTTACCCAGACCCATTTGGCCAAAACAACAACTCAACTAAATAGCCTAATAACCTAGATTCTTCTTATTTATATAAAAAATTTCCCCTCTTTTGGGAATGAAACTCCCTTCGGAATATATTCAAAATAAATTAGCTAAAATTGATACTCCATGAGTATATATAATTATTGAATTCTCTCTCTCACATTGATGATGATATAAACGAACCTAGATAGGCCTCTCTTCACTTGAACACGAAGGAAACTAGTTTAATCACCGTAGTTCAACAGATCAAAGTATTTGACTTCGCTGTCACAAATTGCTTGTAATATAAGAAACCTTCAATGTTATTCAATATCAGGCTGGCCATACTGTAATCTGCCCACATCAAAATTAAACGTTGTTTCCACTCATATAATTAAAGGTGGTTTTTTCAACCATATAAAGCGAGAAGAAAGAGTCACGAAACAAATTCAAATAATCTCCCTATTTTCGAGACATTCATAGAAAATTACACCATTGTAGACATTATACATAAAAATTTACAGAGGATTTTGAGAATATTTAGGATGGACAACAATGAAATGTGTAAGTTTTTTAACATTATTCAATTTTAAAATATTTTTAAAATTTTCAGATTTTATGTTTTTGTGATTCAGGATTTAATGTTGAGATTTTATGGAGAAATCATATAGAGAACAAAGCATGGAGGCTTTTTGAACTTAGATCTAAGTTACCATTAAGGCTAGGCTCAGGAGCAAGATCAACTAACCAAAAATATATAAATCTCAGAAATGCAACTTTAAATTCCAAACAGTTAAAAAATACAAATTTTAAAGTTTTATAAAAAAAATAAAATTTGCAATTAAATTAAAATGACTTGATATATTTTCTTTTTTTCTAAATTTCTACTTGTACATTATTGTGTTGCAACATTGATATGGCTACCCTACCCCATTCCATAAATTTCTGCATATTTAATGATAATAAATATAATATTTGGGTCGCTCATTGCATGTTGTAAAAGTAGAGGAAGAAAGACACAAAATTTCACAGATTAATAATAAGAATGATTGTTTTTCTAAATATGTAAATTTAACTTGATTATAGTAAACCCAATATTTATACTTTAGAACTAATTTCATCATCCAAACACACACTAAATATAACCTTTCCAAATAGATAACTAAACTTTGAAGTAACCCAGTTGAATCAAATCATAGTCCAAATCTAAACTGCTCTAAAAGAATAAATAGCTATTTTTAACATTGCACAATGTTCACCTTCTTTTTCATCCCATATTTATATGATTGTATGTAGGTTAATTTGGCCGTATCCCCTAACGTTGTCTTTAGTGTGATTTTTTGGAAGCTTTTTCGATGGGTTTTTCCGGTCTAATTTCTCTAAAATCTAGGAGGAATTTATTGAAATCACAAGTTTGATGGGTAACCCTCCACAATAGAAATGCCTTAGGGTTTTTCAAGGTATTGAATCCATATATACAGTGAAAAAACCAGTTTAAATAACACAAATTAAAAATTCACCTCAAATTTTTCAGCAACCCCTTCGATTATACTGTCCTATTCCATTCTCTTCGTAAAGCATTAATTAACAAACCCCATCCCCATTAATGCCCACGCACATAACCATAAGAGAATTTACTCATCACATTTGAAAAATAGCGAGTTCATTTGATGAGCCGATGGGTGTGTGGTTTTCAATCTCAATTAACTGTAACTGTTTTTGTTTTCTTTGCTTTTCCGCTGTTGTATACTCTTTCCAAGCCGAATTAACCGTAATTGTTTTTGTTTTCTTTGCTTTTCCGCCGTTGTATACTCTTTTCAATCCGAATTAACCCTAACATGTTTTTGTTGTCTTTGTTTTTTCGCTTAAAAACTCGGTTATATGTTTAGTGTAAACGAAAGGATACTATTTTCTTTTTAGGCGAGATTGTAAGTTTCTAACATTTAAGTTGACAGTAGTACAACGAGGTTAACTTTTCTTTAATAATGGATAATGGAAAATCCAGTACAATTTGATGAAATTTGTATTCAGTATAATTTTGATAAATTTTTTTTTGGTAATCTAGGTTACCGCTGTGGATTTTAAAAAATTTAGGTATCTAAGAAATTCTTGAGGGTGTTAAATGCTTTTTTATTATAAAAATTATCTAAACAACTCGTACTAAAATTTCTCAAAAAAATCCACAATTCAATAAATTGTATTGTTATACAATTTTAATATAAAATTGATATAAAATGAATTCCATTTTTGAAAAATTAAGATTATCTAAATTCAAATAACCCAAAAAACAATTTTAATAATTTAATAAGCAATTTGAAAAAATTGACCCAACCGTATGCGAAAAAATTCAACCGTTTACAAAACGCTCTTCCTTTATTGAAATCTGTAAGTCAGAAACAGAAGGCCCACCCAGGCATTCCTTTTATAATTAATGAGCGCCATCATGGATACCGTGATGGCTGAGAAAAAACACAGTGACATCGTTATCTTCGTTTGAAGCTCTGAGTAAAAGTCAAACCAAAAGGACGAGAGCACTGGAGATTTGTGCCTTACTTAAGTAAAGTAAACGCTGAGACAAGCTGATTATAGGGAAGGTTATCGTTGAAATTCAGGGATGGAGAGGAAAAAACAAACCATATTGGCAATTTATCTGCGGTAGTTCACGTGGTTACGTTGATTCCGTGTGTCCAGCGCATGTTAAGATCAATTAAATCCAAAAGAGACTGTCAAGCTATTTGTCTTTATTTGAAAAAGAGAAGTGGCAAGATATTTCTCATATTTGTCTTTGTACAGAGAATGGCATGTACAGAATTTCCAACCACGACCCCATCGACACCCAACCTGATCTTTTTCCGCTGTACCTCATTGACCTCATCGTCTCTAAACCTATTGTTTTTGCGCCGTACCCCATCATAAACATTGTAGTCGTTGAACTTAAATTATCAGAAACATATCGTGATTATATATGTAGTGGGTGTTGACGTTGCTTACCATATATGGTGATGTCATAGATATGGTGGGTGTTGAGGCTCGTTAGCCTAGTTCCTACGAGTAGAGCATATGATTAATGTGGCTTCTAGAGGTGTACAAACTTTCAAAGTTTGTAGCACATCTTGGGATTTCAGCATCTGACGTGTTTTATGCCTCTTAATAGTACTGGTTTTAATAGTACTACTATAAAGCTACTGGTCGAAGCCAAATTTGCGTACGAGACATCACTCAAGGAGCATCACTGGAATACAAGGACAATAATGCAAACACAAAATAAAATTGGAGTGAGCGTAAGTGTAGTGGAGTGAGCCACAAATAGTACTGGTTTTAATAGTACTACTAAAAAGCTACTGGTCATTGGTGTAAAAGCCAAATTTGCGTACGAGACATTTGAAACAGCTCAAGGAGCATCACCATAATACAAGGACAATAATGCAAACACAAAATGAAATTGGGGTAAGGGTAAGTGTAGTACCAGGTACATAAAATTTGTTTGAGCATCACCATAATACAAGGACAATAATGCAAACACAAAATGAAATTGGGGTAAGGGTAAGTGTAGTACCAGGTACATAAAATTAAAACAAAAGGAAATGAAAAAAATAAAATGAAATAAAAAATGAAATGAGACTTTTTTGTTGGTGGAATAAGGGATTTGTTTGGCCATTTGATTATTAAGTTTGTGAAGACATACATATTCTATCCTTTCTAATTTAAAGTTTGTAAAGACATACATATTCTATCCTTTCTAATTTTAAATATGTGACCTCTAAAAAAAGCATATTTTAGCAATTACACTAACCCAAATTATATATATTAATTATTTTTTTTATTAATCACAGAAAAATTGAACCCATAATTTATCCCAAAAAAATGCCATAATGCAACCATTGAAATAGTCGATGTCAAAAACTATATAGGGTATAATATGTTTATATGGCGTGTATTAAGTAATGAAAATTTACTTTTAACATAATGTTGGTTGGTGTCGTTTTTATTTTTCTTAAATAATATATTTTATAGTAGGATGTAATTATAATTTTGTTAAGTCCACTTGAAGTAATAATGACCCAAGCATATAATAAGTAGATAGATATTTATAATCACATTTGGTTATATATGAATAGTTCTATAAAAACGTTAAAGATAATGTGTTTCTCATGTAAATGTTTCAGTCATGTTTAAGGGATTTGTAATTTTTTTTATATGAATAGTAATTAAGGCATGTTTTTCCATGTTTTTTTTAAATGAGCTTTTGAACGAGGAAAATTGAGAATGTTTTTTTGGGTTTGTCATTGACTTAAATGAGTTAAATGATTTTTCATGTATATATATATTTTTTAATTTTTACACTTTATATTTAATAATAAATAGATGGAATGAGATTTGGTTATATATTATTATTTGAAATGAGAACAATATAATTTTTGTTAAGATTTATTTTGATAAATTGTTTAAAAGTATAATTAAGAATTGAGAAATTATAATAGTTTTAAAAAAGTTTATCATTCAATACTATATAATTTATAGATAATTTATATAGTAAATAATTAGTATAATAAATACAAATGAGAGTGTTTATTTTTTTGTGCTAGGCATAGATAACCACATTGAACCAAAACGTGAAAGGATTCTTATAGAAAGAAAAAGGTCTAGAAAATTCAAAAGCTAGAATCACTGATTTGAGAAGAATATAACAACATTAAGATGGTGTTGTAACCTATTGAAATGATGTATAATAAGGAAGAAAAACATATTATAGAATTTTTGTATGAAGATAATTAATTCATGAGATTCCACTATTACTCACAAGAGTAAGTACAAATTTTCCTAGATTATGTGTTTAGGTTTAAGGGGAAAACCAACATGTCAAATATCTCACGAGAAGAACCTAGGTTAGTAATGAAGTACCTTGGAAGCCTAAATGGTCATATTCCAAAATAATTATTTTTTATGATTGGTAGAAGCATGGATGAAGCAAGCCAAGAAGCTATTTATATCAATATGATCATGGGATCCATGCAACAAAAGAATCAAGAAGAGGTATCCCCCAAACTAAAGCGAAGAAATTTATAGACATAATGAAAATGGAAACTTCCGAAAGGAAAACTCCAAACATTATCATGTACATGGACATAGAAAAAAATTCATCAAAAACTGTGTCTAGAATGTACAAGTCCAATAAGGCAGCAATAACAACAATTAGGATTGAAGGTACAAAGATCGAAGGCATACTTGATGTGGACAAAAACCTTGTATGTGTTACATTGCAAGGGCCAAGGGAATGTATATAAAGGAATGTGCCTTTTCAAGGTTAAGAAGGTAAATGATCTTTTCAACAAGGATTGTTGGTTCGATATGATAAACTCGGGGCCCATAGAAGGTTTCCAACATAGGCCAAATGTAATCTAGTGTTTCAACATATGCAATGTTTTAAAAGGAAGGAGTCTTAGTGGATGTACATATGATTCAAGTGTAGATTATTAAACATTTCGTGGCATTGTCCATTCCATTTCTTATCCTTCAATCATATTCACTTAAGCTAACTAAACTAATAATGCACAAATCAAATATAACAACATACAAATAATCTAGATATAATATGAATGCAAATGCACAAGTACAATGAGTTTCCTTTATATAAGTAGAAATATCTTTATTACAACTATTGGTTGCTAACTTTTACAATAATGACTATGCCAAATCTTATATGTGTGTGTGGAGTGGTTAAAAAAGATTATTGGTTATATAGGAGAATATGTCAATTGTAATCCACTAATAAAATTGATATTTACTTTTAAAGACATATATAGATTCTTGGATATATTGGGGATTGAAGATGAATAAGACTTCCACTTAGCTTTTATGTACTCAAGCTTTGATGAAACCACATAATTGTGTGTGATATTCATTGGTTAACATTTATTCCTCTTGTTAATAATTGTAATTATTGAAATAACTTAGAAAGGGACATAGATTCCATTGCTTGAGGAAAGGGGTTGCTTGAAGAAATGCTTTTTCTTTAATAACAAACCTAGTTGGTGGAAAACAACTTAAAATGTTGATTATGCATTGAATCCAACTAAAATGGAAGGACTGGCCCAAGTGTCCTTTAGCTAACTACAAACAAAGAAAAGGACAAAAAATTAAGAGCAACATGGGCTATGCTATCATGTGAGGGGTCGTTGCATAAGCCATGAAGGAGATAAGGGTAGTTAATCAGTTTAGAA
The DNA here is from genome assembly GCA_031772625.1 of Pinus tabuliformis. Lineage (NCBI taxonomy): Eukaryota > Viridiplantae > Streptophyta > Pinopsida > Pinales > Pinaceae > Pinus > Pinus tabuliformis. The sequence continues at coordinate 462,453,950 of CM062820.1, read as the reverse complement.
AAATAAGGGAGATCTCAACCGAGGAGAACATAAGGGAGGTGGAATGGGAACATTAGTGAAAAACAAAATGTATGGGTGAACTGAGGAGAAACATAGAGAGAACAAAGAGGGAAAAAAACTCGACATTGAATGGAGCCCTGAAAAGAGTGGTATCTAGCTGTGGAAACCTCGACAATAGGCTTTCTGGTAATTGGGTTTAGAGAGAAAGGCTTACCTGTAAGGCATAAGGATCCAATAGAAGCTTGCGGTCTATGAACCTGTCGAATTGGGAGAATGACATAGGTGCTTCTGAGGGTTGTTGAACTTCCAGGAGTGCCTTGGGGCTAAAACGAGGGTGTTTGATTCACTATGGAACCATCTATAAAATTGATTTCTCACCCATAGGCAACTTGATCACTATTGAACCTTCCCGATAATGGCTCTCTTATCTTGAAGTGAGTTGGATATATTTGCATAATAAAATGTTGGCATGATTGTGTTTTTGCCTAAACGATATGAGTTATAAGGAGCTTAGCTGGTGGATGAAGGTTGTGAGGACCTTGTGACATCCTGTTTCAGTTGTGTTGGTTGTCTGAAAATACTCAGAAGCACCACACCTCAACCTTTGGAATCGGACTTAGGGGTGACAACTACAAGTGAGGCTTGGCTACAAATATCTACAATTGGGTGGAGAGTTGAAGTCCCACTCTTAGTTGGAACACTTCTTCCCTGTATACGATAAGTGTCTCTTATGCTCTTTAATCACCATGAAAATATCATTTCTAATTTGAACTGGTGCTAATGATGTATGAAGCATGGTATGTAATCTATTTTTCACATGGTTATTTAATTTGTTGTTGAGGCTATTTATAAAGTGCTAGAACAATGTGTGGTTTGGGATTGCAAATCTAAATAGGAATGGGATTCTTGTTTAACTATGAAATGTTGACTTCCTGTAGAAGTTGTAGGCATTATGTGGTGCCCTTTTTCCTCCCATGAGCTTGTTTTTCAGGTTGCTAACGAGTTAGAACATCTTTGAATGGATATGAGTCATTAATGGCTTAGGGATCTCATTATATTTGAATGGGCAAGTCCCCTTCATGTTTAAAATAATTTCCAAAAGAATTGTCGATTAAGTGCTGGTTTAATATTTCTAAGCTCAGGAAGGATAACTTAGTTATATATATAAACACACACATATGCATGTGCTATAAGCACAATTTCAAGACGCCCATGTAAGTGATGGTAGTGTTTGGGAAGTAAATTGTGTGTTGGCATGGGATAGTGCTGTGTCAATATATGAAAGAGAGGCGCATCTCTGAACCCATCTATGGTAATAATTCAAGGTGGGGGAATTCCTTCAAAAAATCATTGGATTTAAGATTGAGTATATCACCATGGTTAACATCTTGGGAAAAACTACCATGGCATAACCAAGGTCATAAATATTTGCGCATGGCACAATGGAAGCCATATCCTTAGCCTTATAAACCTTATACATGGTTGCAACGAGACTTATTAGGTTGTTAGAAGGTGGGTTTGAAGGCCAAGTCACTATCCATATGACTATGATCCATGACTGAGTGCGAATTCTGTGTAATGGTCAGTTAAGATCAAGCAAAGAAATTAGTGGTTAAAGCAAGACTTGGGATGATGTCAGCTCGAAAGTCTCATTCGCATAAACCCATAAAAAGGTTGTGTGAAAGGAATGCTACAATAACTTAGGTCGGACTGTGGTGGTATGTACATAAGGCCGGTAGGTCATTTATTGGTACAAGGCCATCCCACCATATACACAAGCTGAGAAGTGAGCCCCGATAATTTAAAAGAAAGGTATGTTCAAAGTGTGCAGAGTGATGTAGGGTGGGACACAATGACATACACATGGTCCCACCTCTTCTCCCATTGGTGCGGTGTGGCCCCATTCACAAGTTAGCCTGAAGGGTCAACCCTGTAGCAGTTAGTGAATGCATAAAGTGTTAGAGATGGGTAACAAAGTCCGGAAGACAGGAAGTTTGGCAGTAGGAAACTCCCCGTCAAGTGGTCAGATATATATATAGATATATATATATATATATATATATATATATATGTATGTATATATATATATATGTATATATATATATATATGTATATATATATATATATATATATATGTATATATATATATATATATGTATATATATATATATATATATGTATATATATATATATATATGTATATATATATATATATGTATATATATATATATATATGTATATATGTATATATATGTATATATATGTATATATGTATATATATGTATATATATGTATATATGTATATATATATATATATATATGTATATATATATATATATATATATATATATATATATATATATATATATATATATATATATATATATATATATATATATATATATATATATATATATATATGTATATATATATATATATGTATATATATATATATATGTATATATATATATATATATGTATATATATATATATATATATATATATGTGTGTATATATATATATATATATATATATATATGTGTATATATATGTGTATATATATATGTGTGTATATATCTATATATATATATATAATGGCTGATAGGTATAAAGTTTGCATTGTAATGCAAAGTGTGGGGTCACAAGGTCCAAACCCATGAATGAGCCGACAACCAGTAATTAATTACCAAATGGCACTGGGAGATTAACTAGGTGGGTGTAGCCACATGGTTTCCACATGGTCAGGATGATGATGTGGCACTCAGTAATTCACAAGAATTGTAACGTTCACATCTCTTGATCCGAAGGTTAGATTGAGGTAAAGTTTTGTATCACCAAATTTTTCTTGACAAGGTGAACACAAAGGTGATGTCAACCTAAAGTCTTGAGTAAGTTGAAAAGATAAAAAAAAATTACGCCCCATTTACATAAAGATAACTTGGATCTCAGGTCAACATAATAACCACCTCCTCTTAATTAGTGTTATCTTGAGGATTAGATGGGGGCTGATACAAAGTGGTATCAAAGCATCTAGGTTGAAAACTCATATTAGATGGGATATATCATAGGAAATCAATAATAAGAGTTCCCGCAAAGGAGTTCATATTGATTCTTAGAATATTAACTAAACAAATGTTTAGGTTTTAAAAGTCGGTTTATGGTAGATTGCAGGCATGTATGAGTGTTGTGCTTAATTTGTGATTTGAGTAATTAAAATGGTACTAACGAATGATATCAATTCATTATTATTGATGTGCCAATTTGTGACATATTTCTTAGCTAGTCTTACACCAAAAAATTTCAAACAATGAACCAAGGTAATAACAATGGTTATATGTTGAAACTATGTGTGTGCAACAACACATAAGGTAAGATAACATAAGATGATGGTCACCTAGTGTTGAAAATGTAACAAGTATGAGTATTCATAATTGTTGTCTAGCTCATGACATAATGTAATTCTTATGTATTTGTCAAAAGAAAGAGAAATAAAATTTATCATCAAATAAAATTCTTTATAAGCATGGGTTTCATGTTTTTTTTTAGGTCAAAACACCCATTTAGCGCTTCTAGGGTTACTGTCATGATTAATTTTCCTTTTCATTATGTACTAGACCCTTCTTGAGCTCATTGTATCAAAGAAGAAAAGTATTCTTTATGTAAAAGGTGTCACTTGTCACTCCTCCACCAAGTCAGCCTAAAGAGATGACAAGTCGACCTCACTGAAGGTATTCAACCACCTTGAAGACACCATATATAAAAATGCATTCAACCTAGTATGTAAGTCATTCAAGCAAGATACAATTTGTAGTTTCTAAGTGAAGAAGAAGAGTGCGAAGAGAAAAAAAGAAAAAGAGAATCATAATGAAGAAAAAAAACAATTGTTTACCAAGGATAATTTTAGGGGCGAATGTTCGCCCTTTGGCGAAATTAAGGGGTTTTAAATTTTTAGTGGGCGAATATTTTGTATCATAGTACATTTTTACAAATCACCTCAAATAGCCCACCTTATTTTAAGGGAGAGGGTAAAAAAGGTAAATTTAGCCCTTGAAATTAGGAGTTACAACCTTCCATTCGCCCATTTTCAAGAATAGGTTTTATTAAGTGAATCCATTCGCCCATTTTCAAGAATAGGTTTTATTTAAGTGAATCCTATGGGCCAAATACCATATTTATAAAAGAGGTATGGTAAATTAATAAAAATATAAATAAATGAGAGGTATGGTAAATAAATAAAACATTTTTTATATTTACTCCATAAGTCACTTGGTGTAAACAAATAAAAATATAAGTAAAGTGGAGGTATGGTAAATAAATAAAACGTCTTTTTATACTTACTCAAAAGGTATGGTAAATAAATAAAATTATAAATAAACTAGATGTATGGTAAATAAATAAAACCTCTTTTTATATTTAGTCCATAACCCTCGTAGGCTCAAGAAAGAGGTTTTATTTAAGTGAATCCTATGGGCCAAATACCATATTTGTAACAGAGGTATGGTAAATTAATAAAAATATAAATAAACAAGAGGTATGGTAAACAAATAAAACATTTTTTATATTTACTCCATAAGTCACCTTATATTTACGAACACTCAAAAAATGGGTTATATTTAGGTGAAACCTATGGGCAAAATACTATGGGACAAATACCATGGACTAGATTGTGTTTAATACCATGCAAAAAACCATTATTAACCCTAATATTAGAATTAATAAAAATAAAAATGGCTCATGGTATTTACCCATGGTATTCACCAAAATGGCACATGGTATTGACCCATGGTATTCTTGGTCAAGAGTAAAAATGGGTGTTGTAATTTAATGTAGGTTAAACATTTTAGGTTGGTTAAAATAAAAAATAAAATAAAAATCAACTATTAATTTTATTAATTTTTATAAATTACTAATAGTAATTTTTAAGCTCCAGGTTTATGATAACCCATGGTATTGACCCATGGTAATACCATGGTATTCATGTGAGCATAGACTATTTAAAGGGGAAATTCTATCGTCTTAGATCCATACAAAGTTTTATTATTTAGTGAAAGACTTGCCAAGAGCTTACAAGATTTTATAATTGAGTAAAATATTCGCCATGTCTGGTGAGAGATTCGCCAAAAAATTATATATACATATTATATTATTGATAAAATCGCCTTCCATTTTTCCTATATACCATGGAGATTCGCCCATTTATTATATTTATAAATTTAGGGGGGGTTCTTAAAATTTTCCCTGTTGTTTACCCAAAAAGGAGCCAAAATGTTTGTCTTTAGGTCACACGTGAAAATGAATTGAGGAGAGCTACATGCTTTTATGTGTAGGCTGAAATATTAGATTTGTAGAGAAGGGATAGGACCCTTGAAAGAGTGGACCTATGTTGGGATTTGGAGAAGTTTGACTTGAATTGAATTTTGAAGATTGGTTAACTATCTTGAGAGGATGATTTGGTGGATTGGATGAAGTCTTTGTCTTGGTCAAAAGGTCTTGGGTGTATCATTTTATTTGGTTCTTGAAGAAGACAAGAGAAATTTTTTGTTTTCCCATAGGAGAGGATTTTTTCCCTAACTAAGATCCTACATCTTGTGTGCTTGTTGCTTTGATATTCATGCATAATTTTATGTTTCAATAGTTTCTTGATGATAAGAAAAATAAAAGAAGACATAAAAGAAGATAACTCTAATAACAAGTAATTATCAAGATAAGAAAATATTTCTGCCTTTCTGATTTTTAACATGGTATCAGAGCTATCGTGACGAAGGGAAAAGGGCAGCTTGAGAATCATTTGTTATCTAAGAAGGATTTAAGAAAGGATTCAAGGAGGTCTTGGTGGTATCATATAGTGAGTCTTGGTTTATGAATTAGTATTCATTGAAAAAAACATATTAAAGTATAAAACTCATCATAAGTGAAGTAAGCATCATCAATAAGAGACTGAAAATTCTGCAAATATCTATCTCAAGAAGGGATTCTTAAAGTATGATATATCCCTGTGGTATAGCTTGTCACAGAGCATAATAAAGAATATAGGTTGAAATCTTGTGCTAAAAATTTGAGCTTGAGAATCATTGAAAAGGTGTTATAAAAAATCTAGTATATAAGGAGGACCGAGACCTAATGTGTTTGGTTCTACTTGTTGAAGAGATTTGCAAGTACACAATGTTTCAAGAGGTTATAAAGTTGTAAGACTACTTGGTAATGACTTTATGATGGTACTTGATGATGAATTTGATGATCATGATGGAAAGAGAGAGTTATGAAAACCATCATAATATTGAAGTTTACAATGATGTTTGATAACTGAGCTTGTTTCCATGAGAAGATGAAGAATGACGTTTCAAATTTCTCCGATAACATGATGATGAAAAAAAGGCGCGTGTAGTTGGAAGAATAAATTTGTTGATGGATTTATCTCCCAAGTTGAGAGGGAGTTGGATGAAGGAAAGTTTATATCATCCACAGTTAAGAGGGAGGACATGATTTGTTAGCCATACAAGAGAATGAGATCACATATTTGCTTGTATATTATGATGAACTAAAGAACATCAAAATTGTTAACAACCTCGTAGATTTTGCTAGTATATTGATAATAAGAACCAATATATTGGAAGTGATTAGGATTGTAAGACTACATTATGTTCAAATGCATGAACAAGTAGCTGATGTGTTAATCTCTCCCTGCGAAGTTTGTATATTTTAGAAGCAGGCTTGGATTGGTGGATATCTATGATTTGGTTGAGAGGGAGATATGAGTACCATAAAAATTCTCGTATGATGGTACTTGGGAGGATATCTTGGCCTGGTTTGTATTGAGATATCAATTATAGTTTTTCCTTGATGATGTCTAGATCCTAGTGTGGGAGGGTATCTTGGTCTTGTGGAGCTCCATTTTAGTGTTTGACCTTGGTGATACCTATATCCCTGAGGGTTGGTGTCTTGGCATGAAGGCCTATATGGTATCTATATCATGTTGGATTGATACTAGGGTTGTAGCCTAATGGTACCTGTAGTGGCAAGTTTCCTTTATGACACCTTAGTCCATGTTAGTGTCTTAGATATTTGTATTAGTGTCTTGGAAATGACACTTAGATCCTTGAGTTGATGGATCTTTGAAATGGTGTCTTGACACTTGGATCTTTGATGTGATACCTTGGTAGTTTGGTATCTAGCATTGCGTATGCTATTGTACTATTCTTAGAACATTTCAAATTGAGGTAAACCTTGTACCTGTTGAACAATTATGAATACCTCCCTAGTTAATAGGGAGTGTTGAAAATGTAACTAGTATCGGTCTTCATACTTTTTGTTTATCTCATGACATAATGTAATTCTTATGTTTTTATCAAAAGAAATAGAAACAAAATTTACCATAAAAGAAAATTATTTATAACCATGGGTTTCATGCTTCATTTATTTTATTTCTAGTTCAAAGCACCCATTGAGTGCTTCGATGGTTCGTGTCATGAGTCATTTTCCTTGTCATTATGTACTAGACCCTTCTTGGGCTCATTATATCAAAGAAGAAAATTATTCTTTATGTAAAATCTGTCACTTGTCACTCCTCCACCATGTTGGCCTAAAAATAAGACAAGTCAACCTCATTGAAGGGATTCAACCACCTTGAAGATACTATATATAGCAATGTACTTGACCTATTATGGAAGCCAATCAAGCAAGATGTGATATGCAGTTTCTAAGTGAAGAAGAAGAGTGAGAAGATCTAAAAATAAAAATGAGAATCATAGCAAAGAAAAGGAGACACTTTTCTAGCCAAAAAGAAGCCGAAATTTATGTCTTTCTGCCACACATGTGAATTAACTAAGGAGAGCTACAAGGCTGTAGGTGCAGGATAAAATCCCAAAGTTGCATATAAAGGTTGAGACCCTTGAAATAGTTGACCTATGTTCAGATTTGGAGAAGTGTGACTTGAATTGAATTTTGAAGTTTGGCTAACTATATTCAAAGGATAATTTGGTGGATTGGAGGAAGTCTTTGTCTTGGTCAAAAGGTATTGGTTATTTGATTTTATTTCGTTCTTGAAGAAAAGAAGATAATTTTTTGGTTTTCCCCTAGGGGAGGGGTTTTCCACTAGCTAAAATCCGACATCTTGTGTCCTTGTTGTTTTGATCTTAATGCATTTATGTTTTGGTAGTTGCTTGATTATAAGAAAAATAAAAGAATACATAAAATAAGATAACCATAATCACAAGTAATTATCAAGATAAGAAAATATTTCTACCTTTCTAATTTTCTAACACCTAGAACAACAAAGCATGGTATGCCATAAATCTTGATAGCCAAGAAATGAACAACATGATGGTACATTATAGTTCTGACCATACACAACATGGGAAAGAAGAAAGAATAATTGGGCAATGGGGGAGGGGCAGACTCTCCTGACTTAATGGATACCTTATAGAGTCTAAGGGAAAAAATTAAGAGCTGCAAGGTAGATAATGAAACGCCAGTAAGGGCTCGGGGAAATGAAGCAAAGTAAATGCAGTTATACTGCAAATGCTCTCAAAATTGCAAAGGAAGAGGTATTGTGAGTTTGGGGCCCACTATAGAGGTAGGCATAGTGCTTTTGCATCAGAAGAGAAATTAAGAGGGGAAGATGGTAGTAGGCCCAAGAATAGGCACAGATGGGAAAGTGAAGAGACATTGAGAGGAAATGCACCAAGGATCACCCTAGAGAGAAGCTCTATCACGCGTGAGCACCATTATGGGATGCATTCTAACTCTCCTATCTAGAGACATTTTCATCGTCATCATTATCATCAAATAAAGGGAGAACGGGACTACATGCCAAAAGCATTTAAGAGAGCCAAACCACCCATATTTGATAGAGAAATGAGGAAATTTGAAGATGAAAAAACTTAGTTTCTTGGAATGAGGACATTTTTCAAAATCTATAACAATTTTGAAAACATGAAGGAAAGGGTAACCACTTATAATTTCAAGATAAAAGAATACATATGGTGGGAATATTTGAAGAATGTTATAGTTATAACTGAAAAGGGATTGTATTGGAATGAGTTTTAAAAACTCTTTAGAGAAAATATTTATCAAACAACTACTATGACAACAAAGCAAAATAATTCTACTAGCTTAAAATGGGACAAATGTCATATGAATAATATGTCACCAAGTTCTTGGAGTTGCTAGGATATGTGATGTACCTTAAAGATGAGAAGGAAAAACTTCATAGGTTTATTAGTGGTTTACCTCTATAATTGAAATATCAAATCAAGTTCCATGAGCCTTAAACATTGAATGACACCATTAAAAAGATGAAACACTACTATACTTAGTCCAAGCACATACCAAAAATTAAATCTAAATGGAAGACAAATAGTGGTTCCAAATTTAAAAGGAAAAGGAAAAAAGAAAGGGGTCACTTACAGTGCGTGCTACCCAAGAAGGTCAATGAAGACCCAATGATGAAGGCAAAAATTATTAAACTCAAGAAGGATCCAAGAGTTATGGAAAAGAAGCATACAAGAGTTATACTTGTGGAGAAAACCACCTGAGGAAGGATTTCCCAAAGAGCAAGCATTCTAGTCCAAAATTGTACAATATAGAGGAATCAAAGATAGTGGGATATGTGACGTGTGACATGTCCATGATCTATGTAACACTGGAAAATTGGCAGATAGATTATCAGTTTTCCATAATATATTTGTAAGGTAATATTTGTAATCAACTATATTTGTTTTGATTCACCCTAGATCTAATTATAACTATGTTAGCCTTAAACTTGTGGGACAATGTTAATTGAACCAAGATCCACATGAGGAGTCCTGACTAGTTCAACTAGCCACAAGGACAAAGAAGAAGGTTGAAAATTGGGTGAAGGATTTCCTAATTGAATAAAATGGAATGCCAATAGTGGAAAATCTCAATGTGTTATCATTGGGTGTGTACAACATGATATTGGGCATGGATTGCTATATGCGCATAAAACCAAGGTTGAATTCTTTGAGAAAGTAATTGAGTGTCAACATGAGCATGGATAAAGGAGGATATTGCAAAGGAGGTGGAGGCCTACATCAAAAAGGTTTGTCACATCCATGCAAGCTAAGAGAAGCAATAAGAAAGGCTATTATTTGTTTGTTTTACACATTTCCAACAATGAGAAAGCCATTAACAACGCTTGATATGGGGAGAGAAAACTACTAAAAAAATATGTTCTGTTGCAACAATACACAAATGTATTTCTAGTGGAAGTTCCTGGAATATCTCCTCACATAGAGGTAGAATTCCCCATCAAATTGATGCCAAGAGAAACTCGAACATCCAAGGCACCATATATAATGAGTACATCAAAGTTGGTTGAGCTGCCATTATAGCTTAAGGAAATGTTTGACAAAGGCTACATAAGGCCAAGTGTGTCCCCATGGGGAGAGACAATGTCGTTTGTGAAGAAGAAGGATGGCACCCTCAAATTATGCATCATCTATTTGGCCAATAGAGAGGGAAAACAATGTTATCCAAGATTAACTTAAGGTCATGATATCATCAAGTGCGTATACAAGATGAGGGCATACACAAAAAAACCTTTAAGACGATGTATGGCCATTATGAATTTGTGGTCATGCCCTTTGGGCTCACCAATGCACCTGCAACATTTATGTGCCTTATGAACAATGTGTTGTGTCCTTATTTGGATAATTTTGTCATAGCCTTTGTGGATGAAATTTTGGTTTATTCAAAGACTAAGGAGGAGCATGAAGAGAATTTGGTAGTAGTACTGCAATAGGTAAGAGAGAATAAGATTTATGCAAATCTTAGTAAATGTAATTTTTTCCAATCACAAATTCATTACTTGGGGCACATTGTCTGAAAGGAAGCTGAGGCAATTGACCCACAAAATATTAAGGATATCATGGAATGGCCAACACCAAAGAACATGGCTGAATTTAGATCACTCATGGGGCTAGCATGCTACTACAAAAGGTTCATCAAAAACTTCTCCAAGATAGTGCACCCAATGACTTCCCTGCAGAGGAAGGGAAGGAAATTTGCATGGATAACTGACTGTGCTGTAAGCTTTGATCAATTGAATAAAATTTTGACCAATGAAACATTATTATAGATAACATACCTTGAAAATGATTTTATTTTATGCAAGGATTCCTGCAAGGAAGGAATTGACAGAGTGTTGATGTTGGAAGGTCAAGTGGTGTGCTATGATTCCCGCAAGATGAATGAACATGAGTATAATTATATAACTCATGACCTAGAATTAGCTGCTATCATCCATGTGCTAAAGATGTGGAAAATACCTTATTGGTAGGAAATTCACCCTAATGGTTGATCATGGAAGGCTGAAGTATTTATTTGAACAACCCAAGTTAAATGCAAGGCAATCAAGATGTCTAGCCATAATAAGTAAATTTCATTCTGAAATAAAATATATAAATGGCAAGGAGAATAAAGTAGAAGATGCACTCAACATGAGGGTGCAATTAAATCATTTAGTAGCCTTAAGTTCTTATGGAACTTATCTTGAAGATAAAATCAAAAGAATTGGACAACTTGATGAGAAACACTAGCAAATAAAAGAAAGACTACGACAAGATAACAAGGGTGATAAGGATGAAGAATATCACCTCACGGATGATGGCCTATTTAGATTCAAAAATAGAATGTATGTGCTAAATGATAATGACTTGAAGAGGCTTATCATGAGAGATTTGCATGCTAATCCATATTCTGGCCACCAAGGATACCAAAATACTTTCACTGCCATCAAAAATGTTTTATCATTGGCCTAATTTGCATAATGAAGTGGGTGATTTTATCACCAAATGCATATGATGCCAATAAGTGAAGGTTGAATGAAAAAATCCAATAGGCCTGTTGCAACCCATTCCCATTCCCTAATGGATGTGGGAAGTGATATCAATGGACTTCATCATTAGGTTTCCAATAGCTTCCAAACAACATGACATAAGTATGGTGGTGGTTGACAAGTTGAGGAAGGTAGCTCATTTTCTAGCAGTCAAATCCACCAATTCATCTAGTGAAGTGGAACAAGTATTCATAAAGGAAATCATAAGATTGCATAGATTTCCCAAGAATATTATCTCATATAGATATGCCAAGTTCACTTCAAAGCTTTGGAACTAACTATTTGCAGTTTTGAATTGGCATTCACTATAGTTTCTCATCCACAAAAACATGGAAAAATAGAGAGTACAAATAGAATGCTCGAAGATATGTTGAGAATGTATGTGGTGCGCTAGCAAAATAAGTGGGAAGAGCATCTTCCACTTGTGAAATCTGCATACAAAAATGGGCACCAAGAATCTCTAAGATAATCCTATTTGAGGCACTTTATTAAAGGAGTTGAAATATTCCTATAATCTGGAGCGATTTAGCAAACACTTTCCTTATTGGGCCTCATATGTTAAAATAAATGGAAAAATAGATGTTGGTCATCAAATAAAATCTATTGGTGGCACAAGACAGGCAAAAAATTTATGAAGATCAATATAGTGTACACAAAGAGTTCCAAGTTGGGGAGCATGTCTATTTGTGAATTAAACCCAAGAAAAGTTCCTTAAACATTGGGTCATGTGCCTAGTTGGTACCTTAATTTTGTGGGTCTTTCGAAGTACTTGAAAGGATAGGGCTTGTAAGCTATAGATTTTCCTTACCACCATTGGTGAAAGTACATGATATTTTCCATGTTTCCCTTCCTAAAAGATATATATATATCTATATATATATATATATATATATATATATATATATATATATATATATATATATATATATATATATATATATATATATATATATATATATATATGATGCTAATCATGTAATTGATTGGTATGTGATATAAGTGAAACAAGAGAGAGAGTTATAGTCAGAACCTATATGCATCCTAGATTAGAGACAACTCAAACTCTGGAATCGAGTAATACAGCAAATCAAGGTGAATGGAGGCACTTTGGGCATGAGGAAGCCATGTGGGAAATGACTAACCAAATGAGGGAAACATATCCTTCTCTATTTGTTGAGTGAAGAAAAATGTAAATGTTGTACAAAGTCATGTGTACAAAGCTCCATATAACCTGTGTTTTTTTTGTTTAAGAATATTGAACTTTGAGGATGGTGTTTCCCCTCAAGGGTGAGGGGAATGTGATATTCCTTGGTTAACATTTTTTCCCTCTTGTAAATAATTTTAATTATTGAAATAGTTGAGAAAGGTACGTGAATTCCATTACTTGAGGAAGGGGTTTTTCTTTAATAACGAACCTAGTGGGTGGAAAACAACTTTTTGTGTTCAATTTGAATTTAATCGCATTAAAATAGAAGGACTGAACCAAGTTCCCTTTAGACAAGTGCAAGAAAAGAAAAAGAAAAAGAATTAAGAGTAGTATGGGATACACTATTGAGTGAGGGGTTGTTTCACAAGCTGTGAAGAAGACAAGGGAGGTTAATCAATTTAGAAAAAAGACGGAGCTCTCGACTGAGGAGAGTATAAGGGAGGCATAAGAGAACATTAGAAAAAACGAAACATATGGGTGAACCAAAGAGAAAAATAGAGATAATGAAGAGGAAAAGAAACCTTGACATTGAATGGAACCTTGAAAAGAGTGGTATCTAACTATGGAAACCTCAGCAGGAGGTTTCTTGGCAATTGGTTTTAGATAATAAGGCTTGAATGTAAGGTAGAGGGATCCACTGGAAGCTTGGGATCCGTGAAAATTTTGAACTGGGAGAATCACATAGGTAATTGTGAGGGTTATTGAACCAACATTAGTTCCTTGGGGGTAAAAATTTAGTTCTTGACTCCCTATGACACCACCTAGAAAAGCGATTTCTCACCCATGGGTAGATTGATCATTGTTGAACCTTCCCAATAGTGGATTTCTTATTCTGAAAGTGAGTTTGAGATATTTTCATTTTAAAATGTTGGCATGACTATGTTTTTGATTAGATGGTATGAGTTATAAGGAGATTAGCTGGTGGATTAAGGTTGCGAGGGCCTTCTGACATTTTTTTTCAAGTTTGTTGGCTGATTGAAAATATTTAGAAGCACTCGGCCCCAGGCTTTGGAATCTATCTTGGGGGTGACAAGTACAAGTAAGGCTTGGATGAAACTGTCTACGGTTGGGTGGAGATTTGAAGTCCCACTATTATTTGGAACAATTATAAAATGTATAAGATAAGTTTCTCTTATTCTCTTGAATCACCACGAAAATATGTTTGCATTTCTGATTTGAGCTAGTTCAAATGATATATGAAACATGCTCTGTAATGCATATTTCAAATGGTTGATTAATTCATTGTTGAGACTGTTTCGAAAGTAATAAAATGATGTGTGGTTTGGGCTTTCAAATCTAATTCGGAATGATATTCCCATGTAACTATGGAATGTTTACTTCTTGTAGAAGTTGTGGGAATTTTGTGGTGCCCTGTTTTCTTCCATGAGTTTGTTTTTCTGGTTTTTATTAATAGGCCTTCATATCTTTAAATGGCTATGACTCACTAATGGCTTAGGGATCTCATTAAATTTGAATGGACAAGTCCTTGTCCTCGATAGAAACATTTCCAATTTTCCATTAACTCTCGATTTAATATTTCTAATCTCAGGAAGGATAACTTAGTTATATATATAAAGATACACATATGCATATGCTATAAGCACAATTATAATACACCCATGCAAGTGCTGTTAGTGTTTGAGAAGTAAATTGTTTGTTGGCGTGTGGGAGTACTATGCAATTATATGAAAGAGAGCCACATCTCTCAACCCATATATGGTGATAATTCAAGGTGGGACAATTACTTTATAAAAGCGCTAGATTCAAGCTCGAGTATATCACCATGGCCCAAATCCTAGGTAGAATCACCGTGGCATATCCAAGGTCGTAAACCTTTGCAAATGAATCAATAGAAGCCATATACTTATCCCTATAAACCTTATGCATGGTCGCTGTGGAACTTATTGGGCTACAAGAACGTGGGCTTGAAGGCCAAGGCACTAGCCATTTGAATGTGATGCATGATTGAGCGTGAAGTCAATGTAATGGTCAATTGAGATGAAGCAGATAAATCAACAGATCAAGGTAGACTTGGGATGATGTTATCTCAAAGGTCTGATTCTCGGAAGCCCAAAAAACTGTTGTGTGAGTGGAATGCCAAAATAACTTATGCCAGATGTGGTGGTGTGTATGTAAGTTCAAGTGGCCATTTATTGTCACAAGGACCCTCCTCTTCTTCCATCGATGTGGTGTGGCCTAATTCACAGGTTACCCTGGAGGGTCAAGCCTAGAGTATCTGACGAATTTGTAAAGCATAAGGGTTGGGCATCAGAGCCCGAGAGATAGGAAGTTTGTGTAGAAATATGGTGATAGAATTGCAATTTCTTAATAAATTTAATCTTAATCAAGAGACACAATTCTAATCTACCACTCTGTAGAAATTAACTCACAATTTAGAATAACATTCACAAACATGCATCAATCACATACACAAGTACATATATTTATCTAGGGGAAACAAACTGGTAAAAAACCCTTAATCCTTCTTTCATTAATTTGATGAGTAGATAATATATTACAATTGCTTGCTTGTTCTGAGCTCAACCTGCAAGTGAATAACCTTTCTCTTTGTTCAATGAGAATCTCTAATGCAGACTTAGTCAACTTCTACCTCTTCTTGAGCCCCTATGTCCTTGCACAAATCTTGAGGAATTAACCCCTACTTTTTAGGAATTTTCCTCCAATTGATTGTGAAATTCCTAAGGATTTATTACATGTCTGCATGTAACACTTGTACACTCAAACTATTTTACAACTGCTTGTTACATTGCCTTGGAATCTCCACCACAACCAAGGAACTTGAATTCCTTGCATGCACTATCTTTTCTGAGTTGATTGACTAGTTAATTGGATGACCACTGAGTTAGACTATTGTCCCACTACAACACTGACCTCCAACTAGTTCTACCAATAACTAGAACTAGTTTAACTGAATCCAATTGGAAATAACTGACCCTGATTGCCAAAAATTAGAAATCACACATGCTTAACTTAACTCCAAGCCCTCTACCTCAAATCTCTTGAGCTAAATGAGTAACAAGAGCCATGTCACCTCATTTAGCTGCCTCCTAGTTGTCTGCTAATGTGAAAATTCATTTTTTCTGAATTTGACCAAGGTAAAGTCAAATTGAGACTTTCTTGCTACACTTCTCAACACTCCCTCTTAGAAAGAAAGGGATTTTCAAACACCCCTATCCTGCACCTATGGAATTTGAACTTCCCTCTTGACAAAGCCTTTGTCAAGATGTCAACATCTTGTTCCTCCGTCGAAATGTATTTTAGCAACAATATTCGCATCTGCACACAGTCCCATAAATGATGATACCATATATCTATATGCTTGTATTGATAATGAAATATCAGATTCTCAGAGATCTTAATGGAACTTGATTATAACAGTAGATCACAGTTGGATCCATCACCTGACCAAACAATCCCACAAGTATCTTTATCTTCTAGATCCCCTCACATGTTTCTTAACTTGTAGCCATGTATTCAACTTCTATTGAGTTGAGTGCCACATATATTTGCTTCCTATTGTATTAGGAAACCGTTGCAGACCCAACACTGAAAATTCCACCTGATGTACGCTTCCGGTTAGATGGACTCCTTGCCCAATTTGCATCTGTGAATCCACACAACTTCACTCCCTTTGTATGTCTATACCATAATCCATACTGTGTAGTGCCTCTAAGGTACCTTAAAACATGCTTTGCTACCTTCCAATACAATTTGGTCGGCTTAGCCATAGCTTGGCTTAGTTGGTTGACTACATAGCACATATCTGATTGTGTTTTTATAATATACATCAGAAAACCCACTAGTTGTCGGTAAATGGTAGCAATAACCTCTTCAGCTGAAGTGGCATTCTCCTTCCTCCAAACTTTTCAAATCCTAGTGCTTCTCTAAATATGTCTGTGATCTGCTCTGAAGAAGGAAAATGTGTCAAATGAATAACTTCAGTGTTTACATAGTGTTGAATCAAGTGATATTTGGTGTTTATATTCTTTCTTCGATCATGAAAGTTGCAATTCTTGGCCATCTGAATTGAAAAGAGTTGTCAACAAGTAGTGGAGTTGAAGTCTTTTGTTTCCCCTGTGAGTCTTAAAGTATTTTGGGAAGCCAAATGATTTCTTTTGTAGCTTGAGTTGTTGCAACATATTTGGCTTCAATGGTAGAATCAACAAGAACATAATTCTTGTGTGATCCCCAATGTATGGTTTTTGATCCAAGATTCATCAAATAACTAGAAGTAGAGACCTCATTCTCCCTATCTCCATCAAAATCAAAATCTCAATAACTAGTGACATGGATGTCTGCAAATTTCGAATATTTGATGCCATATGTTTGAGTTCCTTTCAAATACTTGAGCACTCACTTTACCTTTAATAACAAAATCTTCAGGCTGAAACATATAAACATCCTCCTTCAAATCACCATTCAAAAACGTTTTTTTAACATCCATATGGTGTATCTTCCAGCTATTCTGAGCTACAAGAGAAAACAAAGTTCTAATTGTGCCCCATTTTTTTGTAGGAGAAAATGTATCTGTGTAGTCAACACCTTCCTTCTGACCATAGCCTTTTTCCACAAGCCTTGCCTTGTATTTATCAAGTGAACCATCTGCCTTGTATTTGATCTTTATGCCCATTTGCAACCAATATGTTTTTCACCTATAAGAGGATCCACTAACCTCCAAGTACCATTCTTGATAAGTGCATCATATTCATTTTTCATTGCATCCTTCCATTCATCACAATTAGTAGCTTCTTCAAAACAATTGGGTTCACTAATTTAGAATGATTGAATCCACAGTCATGAGGAACATTACCTAAACTTGAAGTAACATCACCTTTATAAGAACTTCCTATTTCAAAATCATCATACTTTCTTGGAAATATCTGAACACATGTGGATCTTCGTAAATGTTGTTGAAGTTGTTGTGATGGTTTCTCATCTTGAAAAATATGCTCAAGAACGGGCTCTTCAAGAGAAATTTATGGTCCTGTAGAAACATTACTATCATCAAAAATTTTCTTCAGCAATAACATTCTCACGAGTCAAAGATTTTAGAACCACAAATTGATCTAGAATGGGAACCTGCCATTCAGTATGTTGAACATAATTATCAGATTCAAAATAGAACTTTTTGGATGAAAACTTCCCCAAATGAGTCAGTTGTCTATCAACATTGGAATTATCTTTGTAACATTCAAGAAAAATAACATCTCAGGAAAGAATATATTTATTGTTCTCCTCATCATACAACCTTTAACCTTTGGAAGTAGCGAAATATCCCAAGAAAACACATTTGCAACTCCTAGCACCCAACATGTTGCGCTGATGTTTAGGAATTAATGAATAGCATAGAGAACCAAAGAATCTAAAATGTTGAACATTAGGAAGACGATTATACCACATTTCATAAGGAGATCTATTATTCACGACAGAAGAAGGACGATGATTGCAAATATAAGCTGCACAATGCACTGCTTCTCCACAAAACATCAACTTAACATTCTTAAAGAACATCATAGATCTAACCATATTAAGAAAAGTTCTATTCATACATTCTGCAATGCCATTTTGTTGTGGATTATAAGGTATGGTAGTTTGATGTTTGATTCTGTTGTCCTTTAAATACTGTTCAAAATAATTAGAAGTATATTCACCACTGTTATCAGTTCTGAGAATGCCAATGTTCAGTTGAGTTTCATTTTTTACCATCAAATGAAAAGTTTTAAAATTTTCAAATACTTGTGACTTATATTTCAACAAATACACCCAACACATTCTCGAATAATCATCAATAAATGTCAGCATATATTTATTACCATTGGCAGTTGCAACAGGCATAAGACCACATAAATCTAAATGTATGAGACCTAATTTTCTTGAAGCTCTAGAATAAGAAATATTAAAAGGTTGCCTAGAATGTTTCCCAAAATACAAGCATCACATGGTGTAATATTTCTTGGAATTGTAGGCAATCCTTTTATACCTTGTTATCTCATAATTTTAATACTGTCATAGTTAATGTGACCAAAATGAGCATGACATAATAAACTGGAAGATAGATTATCATTTCATTGTGCTAAAAGAGCAGAACTATCGTGAGAATTCATTATAGTAGATGATGTGCCATTCAATTTAAAAGAGTACCTTCTTCAACACCGGTTATAATGACTGCATGATTAGATGCGCTATGTATCTCAATGATGCCATCCAAGATATTTATGGAATTCCCTTGCTATCGAATATGTATAAGAGACATTAGATTTCTTTGAAATTGTTGGGTTGTGTTATATTCTTTTTTTGAACCCTATATTAGGTGGGCGAACCTACCTATGGTTTTGTGCATGTTTTTCGCACATGGTTTTGAGCGCGACGGTTTTCAGTCTATGGTATTTTATAGATCTGGTTAAGGGAACTACGATTATGTTCTGATCCAAGGTTAATGGATTGGGGTTTATGGATGCTCCAAAATGTATATATATGTATTGTAACATTGAAAGGAACATGATGAAAAATCAATCTGGTAGTCCCGATTTTGGGATCCATGGGAAATATCTGTGTATATTTGTTTTATGTGTTATGCTCTCGCCTTTGTTTATTTTCTGTTTTTAGAATTCGTATGCAGGTAATTTCTATACGGGGTTAAAACCTATAGAAATTGGGGAATGTAAATGACATCCTGCAAGCCTTGGTATCTTCAAACGAATGGATCCAATTTCTGAAGGATTAATTTGAGATTTTTAACAAAATATACTACTCCATCAACTTGGTCTCTAAAAGTTTCAAAAAAATCACTCCTAAAAGTCATATGACATGTGGCACCTGAATCCAAAATCCAACTATCTTGCCATGAAGAAAATGTAGTACTAAAAACATCATTAATATTAAAATTGCAACGAACAACAATATAATGTGAAAAATATGATGATTTTCCCTT
This sequence comes from Pinus tabuliformis, assembly GCA_031772625.1. NCBI lineage: Eukaryota > Viridiplantae > Streptophyta > Pinopsida > Pinales > Pinaceae > Pinus > Pinus tabuliformis. Next base: position 462,433,934 of record CM062820.1, on the reverse strand, counting down.
ATATGGTGGTGGTTGATATTTCTTTTCATTCAATTTTTTTCTTCTTTCACTGACTTTCTCCCAAGAAATTCTAAAATTACCTGCAGTGTGACCAACTTTTCCACATCCAAAACATTTGAAATTTTGTTTTTATCCTTGCTACCTATCACCTTAATTATTATGGTCCCTGCTTCCTCTAAACTTTCTTCTATCAACTATTGAAATCAATGAAGTCATTATTACTTGCACCCAAACAAATCTTTTTGCAAATATGAATTATGTGTAATATTCTTTAAAAAGAAAAACATAAATATCTTTATCCTTGTAGTTTAAAAAAGATTTGGCTTAATGGTTTTGGTGATCTCTAAAAATAGCCCAGTAGAGAGTTAGGTTCAATCCTCTTTGTTTCACTTTCTCTTTTTCTCTTCAACTTTTAAAACATATTTCAAATCAAAATAAAATTAAACTTGTCCTCGAATATTTCCACCACTTTTAACTCCTAACTCCAAGTTAATTAATTTCAGACTTAGCCACTTTTACTTTTACTTTCTCATTTCACTTTTCTTTAACCATTTTCTTTCTCTTAAATATATTTGATAAAAGAAATGAGAAATATTTTCTTTAATCACAATTTGATACAATTTCCATTCACTTCATACTCACCAACTTTTTCTCCTATTAGCTTTCACGTTTCTCTGTTACTTTTACTTTCTAATTTTCTCATTTTCACCCTTTTAACTCTACTTCTTTCTCTGTTCACTTTCACCTTTCTGGCTCTGCCTCTTTCTTTGTTCACTTTCACCTTTCTGGCTCTGCCTCTTTCTCTGTTCACTTTCACCTTTTTGGCTCTGCCTACTTCCACACAAAGATGTTGTTTCTGGAAGTAATATAAAATATATAGGAAATGTATTCACCTTACTTGTGGTCTCATATTCTGGAAAATGTCTCCATATTCATTTAATTTTTACAAATCCTTGTCAAAAAATGATGTAATTTTTTCTTTTACTTTCACTTTCATGAACCTTGAAGCATTCTCTACTTTCCAGTAGGATGTGGATTAAATTTAGATGCCAAATATGGAAAAAAATATTCCAGTAAAAATAATTAATAATTCACTTCCAAAAGATAATGCTTCAAGGTTTCTGTGATATTCAATGTTATTGATTCACTGTCAATTGTGCCAACAATAAGAGGTACTGGTGGGTAATAACTTTTACCTTTGTTTCTTATAACTCTATTTCCAGCACTCCCACAATCTTTATCTCACGCCTTTGCAAGCAATTCTCTCCTCAAAATTCATTTTATGAAACTTGTACATTCTTCTCTCCATAGACTTCAAAGAATGCCTCCTTATAAACAAACTCAATAGGCATAGATTTTATAAACAACTCAATGAGGGCTCTGATACCACTATACAAGCCCGAATAAACTCCACAATGAAAGAGCATCATATTAATGATAAAATCACTTATTTATACATGTACAATCTGGGTCTGAGAAAATTCTGTATCGGTAACTTACTAACTGTAAAAATGGAATATGAAACTAATTACATATTGTACAATAAGAATCTTGTAGGGTTAGTTAACATATTGAATATCCATTTCGCCCTCTTAGCACCAGAAAGGAAACCCACTCAATTCTGCCTCCCATATACACAATGTTCACAGAAATCAAAATCCAGAGAGAAATTAGACATACCTTCTACCATACCATTACCATGTAGTATTCGAAGGCCCTTATCTTCAACATGTCCAAGCCTCTAATTCCATCGCATGGTCTTTTCTCTAGAGACCACTAGGTTTTCTACTCCAATTTCAAGAATCACATAACTTTTTCACCCATCAATAAAAATGCTACCCATAAGCTTGTACATAGTTCCAATATTAACTCCCTGCACCAATACCAGTGCTCCCTGAACCGTTTTGCATGTATCTTTGTCGAACGCTATTTTTACGTGTGCATCATCCTTCTTTCTTATAGAAATCATATTTCTGGCCAATCAAAGAATATACAAAACACCAAGAAGTGTTCTAATCCTTCCACCTTACAAATTTAGCTTGAATTTTCCACATCCAATGATTCCAACCATCCTATCATCCCCTAAGAGGATATCATCACCATCATATTTCTTGTACTTGCAGAACCATTCCCTATGGGGAGTGAAATGAAAGGATGCACCTGAGTCAATCAACCATGCCTCATGATCTACATGTGTACTTGAAGAAGAAGCCAATTGCACATCCCCACCTTCATCTAAGGTGGTTTTCGCCTCTGCAGAAGGAGCATCATCATCTCCCTCTCCTTTCTCAGGAGATTTAGAATACATTTTTTTGTAGTTCCCTTCCTTTCTGCATTTCCAGCACACCTTTACAGGTTTTCATGGAGATTTAGATCTCCTGTTAGATTTAGATCTCTTGCTCGAGGAATTTTTTTTTTTTTAATGTTCTGGGACCTTGCTCGTACAAACAAGGAATTTCTATTATGTCTCTCCATATTTTTCAGTCTCATTTCCTCTGAAAAAACGATGACACTATTTCATCAAACTTCAAGGTAGTTGTATTACCTATTGCAACAACTAGATTATCCCACAAATGTAGTAGAGAACATAGAAAATTGATGCACTTATCTGCGTCTGAAACTTTTGTATCAACAGATAACAACTAGATTATCACAATATTAAAGTTTCTCATATGCTTTGTCATCGAAGCTCCATCCTTCGCCCTCAAGTTATAAAAAAAAATTCATAGGAAAAAATTGTTCACTAGAGACTTAGATTGGTAGAAAGTCCCTGACTTGACCCACAAATCCTTCGCCTATAGCTTCCCCTTATACATTTAATAATATTAAATCTAAGAGACACAATTGTATTTTTCTCTTCCCCTTCTGATCTAACTCAACCCAGTCTTATGCCAACATTCCTGTCAGTGTCTCACCTTGATTTACAACAATCCATTGATCTTTGTCCACCAACATATCTCCCATCTTGAGCTTTCACAACTAAAAAATCTAACCATTAAATTTATCGAGCTCTATCTTTCCATCGTTCGTCATCTTATTTCACTGCAATAATCAGTGCCATAGGTTTCCCATTGAACAGGGTCTACCACAGGTCCGAGATAAACCCCTTAGCAGAAAAGGCGCCCCCCTAAATACAAAACAACTATAAACTCAAATGTAGGTTTTAACCCTATATACAAATTACCTGCAAATGAATTATTCAAGCAAAAAAATAAACAATGGTGAGAACATAAAACAAATATACACAGAAATTTTCTGCTGGATCCCAAAACCGGGACTACCAAATTTATTTTTCATTATATTCCTTTCAATGTTACAATACATATATATACATGTTGAAGCATTCATAAACCCTGGATTACAACATAACCGTAGTTCCCCTGATCAGATCTACAAAATCCCATGGGAAGAAAACCATCATGCCCAAAACCATGTGAAAAACCATGGGTAGGTCCAACCACCATCTTTTGGTCCACCCCTAATCCTTGGGTCTGCCCAACTATTATTGGATATGCATAAAAAAATAAATTCCTAGGGCACTGCCCCAAACATTGTCCAAGGGGGCTACCGTCCCCCTCTAAATCCCCCAACAAGGCTGTGCCCGGTGCAACGTACAACACTCAGTTCTAATCGTGGAAACAATATGCCACATACCCAACACAGTAGCTACACAAATGGGGTGGAAGATACACTAGATGGGTGTGAAGACCGCCTTTCTCAATGATGTTGTTGAGGAGGAAATTTACATAGAGAAGCCACAAGGATTTGAGACATATGATCAGGAGTCACATGTGTGCAGACTCAAGAGAGAATTAAATGGTCTTAAACAGGCGCCCGAGCATGGTACGCTCAAATCAACAATTATCTCAGTGGATTAGGCTTCGCCAAAAGTGAGGCATATTCAGACCGCTATCACATAGTGGTAGATGGTAAGTTTCTTATTCTTGTTTTGTATGTTGATGATTTAATTTTGATAGGTGATGAGTAGTTGATTTTCTCTTGCAAAGAGGATCTTGCAAGGGAGTTTGAGGTTAAATACATAGGCTTAATGCATTACTTCTTAGGGTTGGAAGTATGTCAATTCAATGGTGAATCATTTTTCTCAGGGGAAGTATGCCTCTTAAATACTTTAGAGATTTCACATAGAGAGTTGTAATCCTATGGACACACCTCTAGCTACAAACTAGAGGAAGGAGAATGCCACTTCAGCTGAAGAGGTTTATTCTACCATTTATAGGAAATTTATGTGGTCTTTGGTGTATCTTGTGAAGACGAGACCTGACATGAGCTATGCAGTAAACCAACTTATTCAAGATATGGTGAGACCTACCAAGTTGTATTGGAAGGTAGAAAAGCATGTGTTACAATACCTCAGAGGAAATACCAAGTATGGATTATGGTATAGGAGGATAGAGGGAGTGAAGCTCCAAGACTTCAACAATGTAGATTGGGTAGGGATTCCATCAGAAAAGAAAAGTACTTCGGGCAATATCTTGAGTGTTGGGTCCACACCTAGTTCATTGTACAATAGGAAGTAGAGGTCAGTGGCACTCAATTAAGAATAGGTTGAATACATGGCTGCAAGTCAAGCAACGTGTGAGGCCATATGGATGAGGAAAATACTTGTGGATCATTTTAGTTAGAAGATGGATCCGAAAGTGATATATTGTGATAATCAAAGTTGCATTAAGATCTCTAAAAATTTAGTATGTCACGATAGGTTCAAGCATATTGATATTTGGTACCATCATTTGTGGGGCTTTGTGTAGAGGAGAATTATGTTGCTACAATACATTCCAACTAAGGAGAAAGATGTTAACATCTTGACAAAGGAATTGTCAAGAAGTAAATTTGAATTCCATAGGTGTAGGATAGGGGTGGTGAAAAATCCATTTCTTGCTAAGAGGGAGTGTTTAAAAATATGTAGCAAGAAAGGATCAATTTGACTTTAGCCTTAGTCAAATTGAGTAAATCAAATTTCCACATTAGCGGGACATCTTGGAGGTAGTTAACTAGTGTGGCATTTCCCTTTTCACTCAGTTATCTCAGTAAATTTGAGTTAGGGGCTTGGAGTTTAGTCATGAATGTGTTGATTGCTAAATTTTAGCAATCTAGTTCAGTTATTTTCAGTTATATTTAGTTAACTAAGCTATAGCTATTGATAGAATTAGTTTAAGGTTAGTAGTGTAGTGAGACATCACTCTAACTTAAAGATCTGTCATTTCACTAATCAATTAGCCTAAAATAGCTCATGCATGCATGGAATTCCAATTTCTTAGCTGAGGTGGAGGAGATAAGACCAATTTAACATGAGTTGTATAATAGTTGAGTGTACAGTTGTTGCATGCAATCACGAGATCAATTCCTTGGGAATTGTGTAAGGAAATAGGGACTTCCCTGTTGTTTAGGAGATCGAATTTTCTTATATTTGCACAAGGAAATAAGATTTTAGTGGAGCAAAAAATTGGCTAAGTGTTGGCTAGAGTCTCTCATTTAGCAGAGAGAACAATTATTCTTTTGTGGGTTCTTCTCAGAGCTAGAGAAAGCAATTGTAATAGTTTCTTTATTCAACTGATTAATGCAAAGAGTCTTGAGGGGTTTTTCCCATTTGGGTTCCCCTAGAAATCACTATGTACTTGTGGTTTTTCTTGTTGCATGTTGTTCTAATTTGTGATTTCAATTTCAGAAATTAATAGAGTAGAATTGTGTCTCTTATTTTCAGTTTGAAATATTGAGTAGTTGCAATTTCTATCAAATTTCTATACCAAGGTATTTTTGACTTGGGAAGAATTATTCTATTGGTTTAAATCAACCTATGACCAACCGTTAAGCATGGTTTATCTCCTGTGCAAATATAATCATTTTTCTTTCGTTAAAGGTGAATTTATCAAAACTTTTAATTTATGCTCCATCAAATTATGTGATCATATTTCAGAGACCATAAGACTTCAAAATCATTTATATTTATTTCAATATGATAGCTCTTTAGCTCCACCATACCGTCAACCTCTCAAAGAGAAAAGTGTTGATAAGTTAGGTTATGCTCTTCATACTTTCCAAGAGTATGAAGAACAACTATGTCAAACATGCCTCCCCATAGAGGATCATTCCAATCAAGCTGATATGTCTTCGATTCTCCATATCATGAAAGAAATGTGCAATATGATGGTTTCATTTAAAATAATTATTTCCATTCAATCTCATCCTCAAGCTTCTTCCCCAACTCTCATACCCGCTCCTCCACAAACCTATCAGCCCAATGCTCTTTTCACTCACCCCTGGTGTAACTTTTGTGTGAAGCACCATGATGTGAAGACTTGTAAAATTAAGAATAATGTGAGAGAAATGATATTTGGAAAAATGCTTGATCCTATAATTGCCACTTTAGATTAGGCTAAAAATGACAAGGTATTAGTTGTTGAAACAAGGATCACTTTCAGGGACCACAATAGAATGAATCATTCTTTAAAACAACCTAAAATCCATAACACTTTGGATTTTCAATTCTCGCAATTATCTGTAAATAGGACATGTTCTTCCCAAACTATAAATTCTACCGCCTCCTTTATCTCTTCAAATTTACCTAATTTTAGCATTCTTGAGAAAATTGCTAATACCAAGGCTGAAGTGTCCTTGCTTAATATTGAAACCATCTCCAACCAATGAAAACAACTCAAAATATTTATTGAAGGGAAAATTTGTATGCCTATGCATACGCTTGAAATCCAAAATAATAGGGAGTCTTGGGCGGTATAAATGCAAGATTTACACCAACATTTAATTTGTCAATTCAGGGTCATAAGACTTAGGGATGTAGCACAATATATTCCAGAATACGACCTCAGAGATCTATCAAATAAAAACCAAGCTTTTGTACAAAATTCAAAAGAAGCATCATCTAGGAAAAAGGAACAAGACTTTTTGAAAGTAAAGTAAACACATTCCGGGAATTTACTTCTGGCTCGTCTTCTGGGTTGAGTTGACTCCTGCAATAATTCTTCCTTAGTTGTCCAGGGGACAAAGGAAAGTAGGCCCCATTAAAAATAAAGTGATTCAAGAAATAGGGAATGTAAAACCTCTTAAAAATTATTGCTATGTTGCAAAGATGAAAAGCATGAAATAAATCATAAGGCAACTTCTTTCCAATTAATACGATGAAACCATTATTATTTGGTTGTGTAAACAGGCTTTTCCTGAGATAGTTGTGCATGTAATTTAGATCTTCTTTTTGATGTTTTAACTCATAAGGTTCATTTAATAATTAATCATGAAATTCAATTCTTTCTTCAAAAGTGTTTAGTTAAAGCACAAACCTGTAAGCTACTACAACATTCATTCCATATTCATCATAGCACAATTAAATCTTAAGTGAAACCTCAGATAATAATAAAGCCCTTAGTTTAGAAACAAACATCAATCTTGCAGGAAGGAATAAAGGAATTTCACAAAAGGAAAGGAGTAAAAGACTTGCAAAACTAAACCAATGAAATCAACTTGCAAAACCATAAATGCACTAGTATAGGCAGTGTGCTTGTACCATTCTTGTAGAAATGAAATCAAGAATTAAAAAGGAAATCTTATTAAAATAAAATACTTTTAAGCACTATGCAAAGCAAAATGCAACAAAGGAAAATTAAGAGGTTTGGGGCAATGGATTGGTTGGTGGGCCCAACCACCCAACTCGTTTCCCTTGCAGCAATTAAATCATAGTGAAAGTAGATTTAGAAAGAAGAAAAAATTGAATTGGATGCCAAATAAATTCATTTCAAAGTCCTATTACAAAATCATAAAACAATTTTGTGCTGGCTCCAGTGGTCCGCTCCATGGATCATCCCACTAGTGTGCAGCTCCTTGTTCCCTGCACAATCAAAATTGATCCTCCTTTTGTAATAAAATGTGATTTACAAAATATGATTTTCCATCCTACACTAGTAGACAGTCTTCCCCTTTATGAATATTTTGCCTCCCATTTATTCAGATCAACCCATATGAGTTTATAATTATGAAGAGATTCAATGATATGTGGTTTCCAACAACCAATGCCAAGTCATGAAGTATTTTCAAAAACATTCATAGGAAGAATATGTTGTTAACAACCTTTATAATTTATAGAAGGTAGTTTTCTACAATTCTGGAAAAGATAGTATTTTTAACAAACTGCCTCCAAAGAACGCTTCGTATCTCCTTAACCATTACGAATTTTGGAAAATTGTTTCGAGGAAACCTATTTGTTATATTTACAATGATAACCTTTCTTAGAATCTTCTGGTTCAACTCCATTGCCTCGGAAATCATGCCCAAAATTGACTGTTTGAAATCTAAGAGCCTAAAATTCTGGAAAACAGTCACCTTTTATAAAACTGCTTCAACAACCCTTATGTAACTTTTATACCATTATGAATTTTAGAAATTTGTTTGAGGCTTAGTCAAATTTCTATACTAGGACCAAAACCCATGTTCCAGAATTTCTTTATCCATCTTCACCTACACGGAAAATGAGGAGGAATTTGGAAGTCTGGAAACTGCTACAAATTCGGGGCTGAGGCATTAATTATTCCCTAAATATGAGTTCGTATGACCTGGGTGTATCTTGACTTATGTCGAAGTGTTCAAACAACATTTTGAACAAAAACCTCTTTCATATTTGCCTAGAAATCTGTCAATGTATGAAAGCCCCAAATTGGTGCAGGAATGTTGGGGCAGGCACAACTCGTGCAGAAATGTTGGTGCAGGCACAACTCGTACAGGAATGTTAGAACCTTCCACATAGGAGCCTAACATTAATGATATTCTCACATTAAATACTTTTCAATTTAACAAAACAAGGAGAATTCATAAATCAATAATTGTTAGCTCTAAATGCCTCTAAATAATAACTTAATAATGTGTAAAAAGAATAATAATGATTATAGACACTTAGTATAGGCATACAATTATTTAGTAAAATCATGAAGATCTAGAAAAAATGAACGCTCAACACTCCCCCACGTTGACCTTCTTGAATGTCCTCATGCAAGCCAAACCATAAGATTATAAAACCATGGAAGAAGGCAAGGGGATGTTTAAAGATCATACTATGCTTCCCAACAAAAGTCTTAGAATTTTTTTTAGCAAGGAATCATTATATGTCATCATTTTTAAATCATTCATCAAGTTTGCAACATCAGTATTACAGTGCCAACTAAAACCATGTTACAACCCTTATGAAAGTATCAAGTGCAGGAATGATAAAATTGCAACAAGATCAGGTATAGGAAAGTAATGCTTTGTACCGAACATTATAGAAAAAGAGTATTGCACTTTTATGATAGACATCAGATACCTGCTTTCTTGTTTCAAATGAACTCCCTGCTTGTTGTAGATTTTAGAGCTCTTATTTCTTCCCAAAGTTTTATTAACATTCATGATAAAAAAAATCAAATCTTTGCTGAAAAGGTACAATTTCAAAAAGAATACACAAGGTTCCTACACCTAATACAACAATCCTGTACCTAGGTCACATAGTGCTTATTTAGAGGCAACCACATTCAACACATATTGTTGTCCATCAACACCTGGTGAGTAATCATCATTGAGAAATTCATCACTCTAAATACCATAAAGAATTGGAGTTATGACACCAGAAAAGGGAAATAAAAATAGAACAAGACGATACCTTCTTGGACCAATCAACAAACACTCTAAATTTTGCTGTCATCCACATGAAAAAGTAAGTTTCTTCTTAATCCAGTACAAAGAATTACCTTCACTAAGGGTACCAAATCATTAAAGATTCCTATTTTTTGAAAGATAGAACTCAAAACATCATGCTCAAATCATTTAAAACCATCATCTAAGAAATAAAATGATGAGTTTTAGGGAAGGAGAAACATAATTGATTAAATCTTAGTATGCAATTAACTTTAATACCACAGACATGGCATTGCTTCCCACAGACGTCTATAGCCTTGGAAGGGATGTCTTTTAACCCAACGAAATGTTTGTGTCCCACTTATTAGAAGTAACATGGATGAACAGGTCGTCTCATGATGAGACCTCCTGTCTTCCAACTTTTCAGCTGAAAGCCATTACTCTCACTTGGTGACCAACACAATAGTGGCATTCATGTTAGGTCTCATGATCGTGGTAGGTCGGCTCATCACAAGACCTCCTATCCTCCCCTAAATATTTTGAAAATTATTATTGTAATTAACTTCAAAGGTTACTTAAAAAGTGGGGAGACAAATCTACTCCTTAAGAGTACGAGGTGGCGTGAAAAGTTATTAATGACTAATCATTACTGGCTAGTTCCTCTACCCTAAAGACTTATTAAAAATATCCATGATAATGATTGAAAGATTCTTTAAGTTAATAATTCTAGTGTTCTTATGAATAGATTATTATGATCTTTACAAGAGTGGTCCACCATAGGGGGCTCTCCAATAGTACCTTCTAAGACAAACTAAAAATATATATCTCAGATGACAACTTCATTAGAGTGGTTAATCATGGTTACTTCTACAAAATCATGAGGTATTAGAGTGAATCATACTCAACAATTTTTTTCACAAATGTGTGTGTTAACAACCGATGTGGATCAAAAGTAGTTTCAGTGGTTATGCTATGAAAGTCAAAACCTCAATTGCATTGTTGTAACAACTTTATTCATGGAATTTATTTATTCTTCTACCCTACTCTACCCTAAGAAGTGGAAGTCTCCCTTTTAAGTATAGGAGGACTTCTAGTGCAATCAAGTGCACAACAAGAGGATAATCATATTCATGTTCAAATTTTGAAAGTATATGCAAGAAAATACTAGAACATGAGGTACCAACTGCATTAACTGATGTGATGCTACAAATTGTTGAATGATAAGGGAGGGATGGATACTGACAGCCATCTGGAGCCAAGATTCTATGGGATCCATATACTCTTGGCCATTTGATTCATGGGAAACATCGGGTGCATCATGCAAATCCTCTAATTTTCTTTGTTCATCCTCTAAAGTGCAGGCTAGATCAGGTTGGTGTTCTTCAATCTTTGCTTCTGATGGCTTCTCTTCATCAAGCATGACCCATAGCTTCTTAGTCTCCCTAGGAAGATATTCTAGTTCTTCACGATTCTCTTCTTCCATAGGAGTAGACCGATTTCTAATTGATGCCAAGATGTGTTCTTTTTGTGAAGCAGAGACCCCAACTTCTCCTATAATTTGAGATAGTTCTTTGAATATCATCACACTTCCTCACATTTCCCTACTAGCTGGAAAGTCTTGTCAACACCTGGGTTGAGAATTGGGGGGGGGGGGGGGGGGGGGGGGGGGGTTCTTTTAGCACCTGAAAAACTCAAAATATAAATTGCAGTAAAAATAACAAACGAAGATTGTAAACAAAGGAAATCACACTTGCAAAAATTAAATAACCTCTATTGCAAAAAAAAAGTAACACACTTTGCAGTAAAAGAAATTTCTCATAAAATAATCAATTGTAGTAAATCATGCATCACACTTTGCAGAAAGAAAAATTACTGATAAAAACTAAACTGCAGTAAAAGAAACAAATCGCGCATCACACTTTTCAATAAAGGAAATCACTCATTTGTAGAAAGGAAATTATAGCTTATGAGCTCTCTGGGAATGTCATCCAGTTTGCTTCACCAAGCAAGGGGAATCTCATTAATCTAGAAATCCAAATGCGAAGGAAAGGGAGAAGCATGACAAGTCGTTGACGCCTTATTATACAATGCCTCCCCGGCAACAATGTCGAAATGTTGGGCGGTATAAATGCAAGATGTACACCAACATTTAATTTGTCAATCCAGGGCCGCAAGAGTTGGAGTCCTAGCATAATATATGCCAGAATACGACCTCAGGGATTTGTCAAATAAAAACCAAATTTTTGCAAGAAATTCAAAAGAAGCATCATTCGGGAAAAAGGAACAAGATTTTTGAAAAGTAAACTAAACACACTTCCAGAATATTCTTCTGTCTCCTCTTCTGGGTTGAGTTGACTCTTGTAGTAATTCTTCCTCAGTTGTCTAGGGGACAAAGGAATGTAGGCCCCATTCAAAAGAAAGTGATTCAAGAAATAAGGAATGTAAAACCTCTTAAAAATTACTGCTATGTTGCAAAGATGAAAAGCATGAAATAAATCATAAGGAAACTTCTTTCTAATTAATCTAATGAAACCATTGTTATCTGGTTATGTAAATAGGATTTTCCTAAGATAGTTGTGCATGTAATTTAGATCTTCTTTTTGATGTTTTAACTCATAAGGTTCATTTAATAATTAATCATGAACTAATTTATTTCTTCGAAAGTGTTTAGTGCAAGCACAGACCTATAAGTTACTACAACGTTCATTCCATATTCATCATAGCACAATTAAATATTAAGTGAAACCTCAGATATTAATAATGCCCTTAGTTTAGAAACAAACATCAATATTGCAAGAAGGAAATAGGGCTTTCGTGAAAGGAAAGGAGTAAAAGACTTGCGTAACTGAACCAATGAAATCAACTTGCAGAACCAGAAATGGACTAGTACAGGCAGTGTGCTTGTACCAGTCTTGCAAAAATGAAATCAAGCATTACAAAGGAACTCTTATTAAAATCAAATACTTCTAAGAATTAAACAAAGCAAAATGTAGAAAAGGAAAATAAAGGGGTTTGGGGCAATAGACTGGTTGGTGGGCCCAACCACCCAGCTTGTTGTCCTTGTATCAATTAAATCACAGTGCAAGTAGATTCAGAAAGAACAAAAATGAAGAATTGGATGCCAAATAAATTCATTTCAAAGCCCTCTTACAAAATCATAAAACAATGTTGCGTTGGCTCCAGTGGTCCCCTCTAGGGATCATCCCACTGGTGCGCAACTCCTCCTTCCCTGCACAATCAAAATCAATCCTCCTTCTGCAATAAAATGTGATTTAAAAATATGATCTGTCATCCTGCACTAGTACACAGTCTTCCCCTTTATGAACATGTTGCCTCCCATTTATTCGGATCAACCCATATCAATTTAGAATTATGAATAGATTCGATGATCTGTGGTTTGCAACAACCAATTCCAAGTCATGAAGTAGCCAAAAAAGTCATAGGAAGAATATGCTATTAACAACCTTTGTAATTTATATAATGAAGTTTTCTAGAATTCTGGAAAAGTTAGTATTTTTAACAAACTTCCTCCAAAGAACTCTTCGTATCTCCTTAACCATTACAAATTTCAAAAATCTATTTGGAGGAAACCTAGTTTGTTATATTTACAAAAATAACCATTCTCATAATTTTCTGGTTCAACTCCATTTCCTCTGAAATTGTGCCCAAAACTGACTGTTTGAAATCTAAGATCCTAAAATTATGGAAAAACAGTCTCTTTTTATAAAACTGCCTCAAAGACCCTTATGTAAATTTTATACCATTATGAATTTTAGAAAATCTTTTGTGGCTTAGTAAATTTGCTATACTGGGACCAAAACCCGTGTTCCATAATTTCTCTATCCACCTTCACCTGGATGGAAAACGAGGAGGAAGTTGGCATATCTAGAAACTACTGCGAATTCGGGGCTGAGGCATTAATTATTCCCTAAATATGAGTCCGTACGACCTGGGTGTATCTTGACTTATGTGGAAGTGTTTAAACAATATTTTTAACAAAAGCATCTTTCATATTTTCCTAGAAATGTGTCAATGTATGAAAGCCCCAAATTGGTGCAGGAATGTTGGTGCAAGCACAGCTGGTGCAGAAATGTTGGTGCATGCACAACTGGTACAATAATTTTAGCACCTGCCACATAAGAGCCTAACATTAATGACATTCTCACATTAAATACCTTTCATTTTAACAAAAAAAGGAGAATTAATAAATCAATAACTGTTAGCTCTAAATGCCTTTAAATAATAACTTAATAATGCGTAAAAATAATAATAATGATTATAGACACTTAGTACAGGAATACAATTATTCAGTAAAATCACGAAAATCAGGACAAAATGGAGGCTCAACAAGGAGCCTTCTAAAGAAAAAATTTCATTGTACATAATACATGTAACCTTCTAAAGAATCCTCCTTTCTATGTTACAATGAAGATTCATGGTAACATTACACATTTCTCCCTCGTCAATGGTGGCTATGGTTTGAATGTAGTTCCCAATATTATTATGGAAGAGCTAGGTCTAGAATGCTCCAAATTCCTAAAAAAATTTATCCTTCAATAATTCATTGCAATAAACAATAGATGAAATAAAGGATGTCACACTAGTAATTTATGCATATCCTTAGATAAGGACAACTTGCAACATTCAAGTTGCAAATATGCTAGTCAACAATTATTCAATCATTCTTGGTAGAGACTGGAAAACATGAACAAGAAGGTACCTATCTCTTAACAAATATCACATGACATCACCAAAGAATAGAAAAAATATAATATCCTTAAGAGAAGGTCAAATTACAAACAATGTTGAGAACATGTTGCAACTCCATGTAAGTTATGTTGAAGAAGGCATAGGAGTTTATTCTCTCTTTACTAAAGATGACCCTCCTCCTTTGTCTGAAATCCCCAAAGATGACTAAGTTTAACATCCACATTTTGATGGTGCATCTTCTAATGAAGGAAATGACACCAAAATTGTACTTTATTCCCCACATGGAAACATGTCAGTTCATTTTTAAACTTGAATTCTTTATGGATAATGTGGATTTTGAAGCTCTACTCCTAGCAATCAAACAAGATCTCAATATTGGCTATAATTTTTTGACTTCTTATGGAGCTTCCAAACTTTTTGTTAATCTAGTTCAAAAATTTTATTCTCCTTCTACTGAATTTATAAATTGATACACACAGATTTTCTCGAAGAACATTTATGAACTTCTTGACTTTAATATTACCCATGCTCAGAGAGAACTGAATCCTTTAGCTGATTACTTGGTTTTTTATGATACCATCCCTTCTTGCCAAATTTTACCCGAAATGCTTGATTGCCTCTTCCAATCTCTTTACATGCCTCATGTTCTAAATAATAAGGAATAATAGTAGGTGTTCTCTAGCAAAGAAAGCATTTGTGCTTTCATTCAGGGTTGGCCCTTAAATAAGAAAGAGATGATTTACTTAAAAGAAAAGAATTATTTGAGTGGGATTTCTCCTTTTTAGAGCTCTTTGTCTCATAATAATGTTCTTAATACTAAGAAAGAACACGAGGAGCTAAAAATAAAAAATGGTGATGGACATTCTATAGCCCAGATGAATCAAAATCTATCAGATGATGAACTTAAATATTCTTTAATTAAAAAGCATCCTTTTGCATTCGTCAAGGAAAATCTGTTTGCATTAGTCAAGGCTATAGAAAAATTTAAACATTTCACTCTTGGTAAGCATATAATGATGAGGCAACCATTACCCACTGATAATTTTTCCTTCTCAGAATCAACTATTCAAAAATATGGAATATTTCCTTGCCAAGGTCCAAGAACATGATTTAATGATTATTGATTAAAAAATTATTGAGAGGCATAATATTTCCCTTCACCTGACCTAGAATCTTGAGCCAAGCAAAGAAAATAACGATGATAAATATTTAGTATATCTTTCCCTAATCAATAAGGAGAAAATTGATTTCACAAATAAAACCTAATATAAAGACACAATCTTTATATGCAAAATATAAAACATTATTACAATTTTGATAAGGAATAGAGAAAAAAAAATTACTATTTTTTTTGTACATATGTTTATCTTTTCTTTGTTGCTCTTTCAATTTTAGTTAATAATATGGTGCTCTCTTGTTTGCATATTTTACTACTACTTTACCTTTTAATTTTTGTTTTAGTTTATTGCTTTTCCCTTACATTTTTGTTCCAAACTTTTTGTTTAAGTTTTTCCTTCTTTTGTTACATTTTGCATGATTATTATACAACAAGATAAAAAAAGAAACGGTAAAATCCTTGCCTAATATAATTATTAGAAGTTATTTTTATCTGTAATTTTTTATAAATTTCACCTGTAATTGATAAAAATCATTAATAGCGAAGCACAAAGCATTTGGTTGGTGTGGAGAGATGGAATTGCAATGGTTACCAGTCAAAATCTTTTCCTACATTAAAACACCCCAGATTACCCATCTTCATCTTGTGTCTCACATCCCATGCTTCCCTTCCCCACATGATAACTTGTTGCCATATGTCTTGCAATTGAATGTTATCTTTCACAACAAGAAATTCTAAGTTCTAATTTATCTGCAAACCACCTTATGGAGTCACTGATGTTGAAACACGTACCTAAACACTCCACAAATCATTGTGTGTCTTGAATAACGTTCTCCCAAAGATATAAACTTGAATCGAAAAAAAAAGAAAAGAAAAAAAAAGTAAAAAAAAATCAATAGTATGTGTGCCCCTACTCCATGGGTGATATAAGGAATACATGATGGTTTATATTTTGAATTTATTTGAGAAAAATAAACTCAAGTATTTGTTAGCATAAAGAAGCATTGAACCTCAAAATTGCCTCATGAAAGAATTGATGTGATGGTGGCATGTGTTATTTTCTTTTGAATATCTCAGGTTGATGGATAATTTGGTAAATAGAATTGTTTAGATGAGGTCCCTTATTTTATTAAATGAGTTATCCTTATTAACTTTGGTTAGGATCCATTAAATGATGGAGTTTTGCAAAATTTTGGGTAACAACATACCTTGATCTCAAATCTTACAACCCAAGCCTATCCCGATTATCTCAATGTTTTCATCATGTCATAGTACATGAACCGACATACTTTGATGTTCACATTTCACCAATATATATTACAAGGTTATAGTATATCAACACATGCACATGGGATTATTGTTATATTGATGCGATAGTGTCGTGAATATATATATATATATATATAGATTTATTGGACTAAGATACATTGCTACCCCACATGTGGTATAATAAAATGATATGTAAAAAAATGATTAAGTATGGATATACTTTCCATAAGATACATAAGTTTGATTTTTAATACACATTAATCAAAGGAATTGTGGTACATTATTTAATAGATATGGTGTTGACCCGATATTTTTTTGTTCATGACGATTTAAAAATTGTGTTAAATTGTTTGTACATCAAGTCTTAATAACATAATGTTGGCACATTAATATGTATTGATTTTTAGATCATATGTGGCTTCTACACATTCATTGGATGGAGGTTTAATACACCACATGGAAAGTATAACCACCATGCAGGTGCTTATCTTGCAAATAATTTAAGCCATGACTTGATCATAACACAGTTTGGATTGAATGATGTGGAAATGAGTAGGTTTATGGTATATTTTCATGATAATGTGAACTATTATTCTCCATAAACATAGCCAAGGCACTTATTCCACTTCCTAAGTGGGATTAGGGAAGTTTTCTTTCTGTTCATTGTCGAAGAGGTGTTACCAAGTATGGAACTATCAAGAACTTGATTAGAAATGTTAACTTTCTTATATCAACAACCACTTGAACTTCATTATTGAATGCCATTTAAGCTCAAAATGGTGAAGGTATGGCTATGTTCCTTTTGCATACATCAATTATTCTAAGGAATCAGGTTCATTTATCTATTATTGTTTGCAAGGGTTAACCCCTTCTATGTTGCTTTCCCCTTTCATTTCACATGTGTTTTCCACTCCATATATATTGATTAAGGATGTGATTGCTACTAATATATTACTGTCATTTTGTACCATGAGGTGCATGATTATTTTGTATGAACAAAGTTGGTATACTTCATGACTTGGGAATTACAACTTTTGTTTCTTACCTAGAAAAGAATGAACCATTTTATGTCATGTTTATATTTTTTGATTGAATTCCTCCTAACCAAAATTTATATAATTATGAATGAACCCATTTTATTTCATGTTTATATTTTTTGATTGAATTTCTCCTAGCTAAAATTTATATAATTATGTTGTATAGTGATGAAGATAGCCTTAGGTCATACACATACCTTTTCCTTTCTTCTATACCACTTCAACCCCCTAAGGGCATAAAAAAATCATAAATCTATGTGTTTCCCATGGATATATATATATATATATATATATATATATCATCACTCTTGTTCTTAGGGCAAGCCCTATGGGCCTCAACATAAGTTTGGGTTAATTCTTTTTGGGATTTAGCCTTATACTTGTTGTTACACATCATTTTGTCACCATTAGGAAAATGACCACCAATCCGGATCTATCGCTATCTAATGAAGTGTTCGAAAAAATTCCCTTACAATGTTAGAAGAAAAACAATGCCAAAGATAATAATAATCTTGGATTGCATTGCTCAAAAACCTACTTTTAAGCACTTGCGCAGTTTTCTAGCAAGAATCTGCACAACCGTAGTTTTCACCATTATGGACTATGAATTTTTTTGCTCTGTCTTCCATTATAAATTGCACAGATCATTTAATGTAAGTAAAAATAAAAAGTGATTTCTAGAAGGCTTGTTGGAGGAATATTTCCCAACTGAAAGCCCCGAGCTTCTACATACTTGGACCTCATCCCTATGTTCATGGAGAAAACTTCCTCCCTTTGTGGAACTTTAATCCCTCCTTTTGAGGATCTCATCCCTTGAGAAGAGGATCTCAAACCTTCTCCTCTTGGCCTATAAATTCAACAAAGAATAGAGGCATAAGTAGGACTTGTAAGTGTAAAATTATGCTATTAGAATAGGGATGGAAATCTTGTCACCTAAAGGGAGGTTTGGAGACCATTGGAAGGAGGCTTACATCATCAAGGCAAGGTTGTATTTCTTCTTCTGGTTCAAATATTAATACAAACAATTGTTTCTTTCCGAATTGCAATTGTTTTAATGCTGTTTGCAAATTTCCTTGATCCTTTGCATGATTTATAACTTAATGTTGGTTTAATCCAATGATATGTGTTATATTGAAACTTTCATTTGCTTTTTGTTTCATCTTTATACGCGTTATTCTTTTATGCCTTGTTTGTTTCTGTTATGCAGATCTTCCATTGAAGCAATGAGGAAAGGCTTTTTAAAGCATCAAAAGGGCTTCCACAAGAATTCCGTAGAAAGGTAAGATACTCTTGCATATCTCATACTTTGTCCTTTAGTTATGAATTAAGGAATGGTAGCAGTCACTTTTTTTGTTTTTTACTAGATTCCTTTATATTCTAGGGATATCACTCTTGTCTGCAAGAGAGATTTGTCTTCCATAACAAATTGGTGACCATACTGGGAAACAATTTGTTCTTCATGATGTCCTCCTGTGACCTCTGATTTCTTTCTCTAGCCTTATATAACTGTGTTCTCAACCTTGAAATCTTAAAGTTCTATATTTTTAGCTGTTTTTTCTTTTTATTTTTTTAATTTTCTTAAGTTTTCTCAGCTTCCACACTTTTTCTTTAGCAACAATGAAAAATTTGTGAACTTATCCTTTAGCAAAATCGCCTCTACGCGCTAGACCTAACTGGTTACCTGCGCAAGTCTGTAATTTTTTTTAATTAGGGTTTTCATCTACGGGGCCTAGAATATTTCGATTGTTTTACTTTCTTGGATTTGTTTAAATTATGAAGAAGTCCATTTTATTTCGATTGGATGTTTTGAATTACCTTCTTGAAGAATTAATCAACTTTGCAAACTAGGGTTCAGGGTTTGATCTGGGGAATTGTTGATTAATTAGAAGAAAGATAAGTCATTGCTAAGATACCTTGAGTCTTTCCTTCTTCTATCAAAAGATCATATTAACTACTTTTTTTTCATGATTGCAAAGGATCATTAGTATTGGTAAAAGGTTATGGTTTTTCAAAGCAACACTTGTGATTTGCAGTCTGTTATTTTTGTCGAAATGAATAGTGGTTATTCCTTTCTATAAGACACCACAATATTATTCTTACAGTGATTTGTAACTCATTACATCAATTTGAAATTATGGCTTATGTCTGTTGAAGGAGGAATTAATTTTTTGAGTTTTTGTATAAAAGAAGTTGTTAAGAATAAACTTTTTCATTTTGTAGCTTAGATTTTAAGGAAATGAGGTTCCATTTCAAAAAAATCATGTATTTTGCATTATCTATGATTTTTATTTTGAATATGATTAATTGATTCTTCCATTATTAAAGTGAATGAAACCTCTCTCCTTACTTTAGTTATGATTCATCGAAGTGAAAATATTACATTATCATATTCGATTGCATTTTGTTTTGAGTCAGGTTATGTTGGGTCCCTATAATATTAGTGATTACCCCATTACTATTGTAGTTATACCCCCTATTTATATTGTTGTGCCCCTATTACCCCCATATTGTTATTTCTGTGCCCCATAGAATCCCTCTATTGTTATTTTTGTGGCTTTATATTATTATTGTTAGGTCGGCTGGATTATATTGTGACTCCTTAGACTCCTATATATAGAAAGGAGGTTTTGTCATTTGTATCATCCAAGAATTGTTCATTTATGTAATGTAAAGGAGGTTGCCCCCTCGAAGAGGCTGAATTCTAAGGCGTGGATTTATCTTTTCTATCTTTTCTTGAGCTGGTTTCATAACATTTGGTATCAGAGCTTTGGATTCTAGGGTTTCGCTGCTCCAAACAGGTCATCGTGGAATTTTCGCTATAACTTTTTTTCTGTGACGTTTCAGAAGTCGCAAAAAAAACCCATTTGAGAAGAATTGACGCTGAACCTTGGGTCCGAATTTCAGAGCTTTTCGCGTGATATTTTCGGAGATATGATCTGAGGAAGTTGGCCTTTTTGCAGACTCCTGAATTACATTCAAAACAGGTGACCTGGGGAAAATCGTCATAACTCTCTCTCTGAGGATCGGATTGAAATTTCGTAAAAAGGTACAGAAAGAGGACGGACTTTAGTTTCTTGTATGTGTGTTTCAGATTCAAAGGTTGAAACAGTGACTCGTGGCACGTCGTACAAGTTCGCTCTACTGAACCAGTCTAAAAGCAAGTCACTGTGGGAGATTTCACATAACTCTTCCTTGGAGAATCCAATTTGGCTCAGACTTGTGGCATTGGAAAGAGGATGCAGAAGGCTACTACAGGTAGCAATTTCAGAATTGTATGATCCGAAATTACAGAGATACATCAGATTCAATATCAGGCTTCTATAAAGTGAAAAAAGGTGTGTAGTTTTTTTTTAATTTTTGTGTAAGCTTGGTTTAACGGAATTCAAAGGGCATAGTAAAACATTATTATCGGTAACTGATGCCCCGAGGAAAGAAAATGCAAACACCTAGTAAGGAACCTGAAAGCTCTAGCATGACTCATGAAGAAGAGGAAGAAATGCTACATGATATATCAAAATTACAAGAACAAGTGCAACAAATGTCACGCTCACAAAAGCTAACAGAAGCTAAGATAAGTGGCGTGGAATCTAAGGTAAATGGCGTGGAATCTAAGATAAAGGGCATGGAAGTTAAGATGGATGGCATGGAAGCTAAGGTGAATGGCATGGACGCTAAAATTGATGGCATGGATGATAAGATGGATGAATTGAAGAAGTTGCTACAAGAAAGGGTCACTAATGGTGAAAAGGTAGTAAAGGAAACTCATGATGAGAACAAAAGAAATGTTAATCATGATTCCATAGACTCTAATGTTGGATCGAAGACTCACCATGTTCCAAAAATCGATATGAGGAAGTTTGATGGCAAGGATCCCGCCACATGGATATTACAGATGGAGCAATTCTTCGATCTCAATAATGTGCAAAACACACAAAAGGTACGTATGGCAACTTTATATTTGGAACCAAATCAGTTTGTATGGTATCAATGGCTTTGTTCTCGTAAAAAATTTATCACTTGGGCAATTTTTACGGAAGAATTGATAGCACATTATGAGGATACAAAAAGCAACACTTTTTTTAGCCAATTGATAAGTCTCAAACAAAAGGGTTCAATAATGGAGCACATTGAGGAGTTCCAAAAATTGAACATAAGGGTAAAAGATATTCCAGAGGAGCATAGGATTGATGTGTTCATAGGGTCTTTAAAGGATAATATCCAACATGATGTGTGCCTTTGGGAACCTGATTCATTAGAGAAGGCATTCAGGTTAGCAAGAAAAATGGAAAGCAAAATTATGGCAACTAGGAAGCATACCGTTCACAACTATAAAGACGGAAGTGTTGTTGCCCATAGTCTTCCACAACCTACAAGGTTGACACCACAACAATTGGAAGAAAAAAGAGCAAAAGGGCTTTGTTACAGTTGTGATAGCAAATACACAAAAGGTCATAAGTGTGCTGAGAAGAAATTATTCTACATAGATTGTGAAGAGGAAGAAGAAAAGGAGCAAGAAAGGTCAAAAGAAGAGGATATATTCCAGGAACAAAGCCTAGATGAAGAACAAATAAATCCGACCATATCTTGTAATGCATTGGCGGGAATTACCACTCCTCAAACCATCAAGATAGAAGGACAAATCAAGAAGAAAAAGGTAATAGTGTTGATTGATTCAGGAAGCACCCACAATTTTATTCATTGTAGGGTAGCAAAAGAATTGAATTGCTTCCTATATCCAGCACCAGAGTGTCAAGTGATGATTGCAAATGGAGGAACAATAAATTGTTCTGGAAAGTGCCATAATATCAAGCTATCCATGGGAGAATATGTATTGACTAGCCCAATGCTTTCCATTCCAATGGGAGGTGCTGATGTTGTACTAGGAGTCCAATGGCTACAATCCTTGGGTACAATAGCTTTTAATTTTCAAGAACTTTTCATGAAATTTTCTGTGGAAGGAAAGGAAGTTGAATTAAGGGGTATTGCAGGGAAACCAGGAAAGATAATCAGCTCTAATGGCATGACAAAGCTTCTAAAAAAGGAGCAAAGAGGTGTAATTGCACAATTATGTTCGCTAGATGTTTCCACATTGGAATCATCTATTTCTCCAGATCTCCAAAAAGTCCTGGACAATCATTCCAAGGTATTTGAGACTCCCAAAGGTCTCCCACCTATGCGTGATCATGATCATGCTATTCATCTGATTCCAGGAAGTGTTCCTCCAAACATCAGGCCGTACAGATATCCATATGTCCAAAAAAGTGAAATTGAACGTATGGTTGCAGAAATGCTAGAGGCTGGTATAATTCAACCGAGTCAAAGTTCTTTCTCAGCTCCAGTAGTATTGGTGCACAAGAAGGATGGATCATGGCGCATGTGTCCAGATTATAGGGAGCTCAACAAGCTCACTATTAAAGATAAGTTCCCCATTCCTGTTATTGATGAATTACTGGATGAATTGCATGGATCAATTTACTTCACCAAGTTGGATCTTCGTTCGGGATATCATCAAATCAGAATGAAGATTGAAGAC
The DNA here is from genome assembly GCA_031772625.1 of Pinus tabuliformis. NCBI lineage: Eukaryota > Viridiplantae > Streptophyta > Pinopsida > Pinales > Pinaceae > Pinus > Pinus tabuliformis. Next base: position 462,410,638 of record CM062820.1, on the reverse strand, counting down.
ATTCCGAAAACAGCATTTAGAACTCATGAGGGTCATTATGAATTTTTGGTCATGCCTTTTGGCCTTACCAATGCACCTTCAACATTTCAAGGTTTGATGAATTCAATTTTCAAACCATTCCTTAGAAAATTTGTGTTAGTATTTTTTGATGATATACTAATCTACAGCAAGTCTTGGAAGGATCATGTTGAACATGTTGACAGGGTGCTACAACTATTGGAGGAGAAACAATTATATGCAAAAAGATCCAAATGTTTCTTTGGAGTCCAGGAGGTGGAATATTTGGGTCATATTGTATCTCATGAAGGAGTTAAGGTAGACCCTAGCAAAATTAAAGCCATTAAGGAATGGAAAATCCCCACATCCATAAAGCATCTGCGAGGATTTCTTGGGTTGACAGGGTATTATCGCAAGTTTGTTAAGAATTATGGGAGAATAGCAGCACCTCTAACAACATTATTGAAGAAAGATTCATTTTCATGGACTTCGGAAGCAACAAAGGCCTTTGAACATCTTAAAGAGGCAATGTGCCAAGCACCGGTCTTAGCTACACCGGACTTCACAAAAACCTTTATTGTGGAATGTGATGCTTCAGGAAATGGAATTGGTGCTGTTCTAATGCAAGATGAAAGACCCATTGCTTTTGAAAGTCGTCCAATCAAGGGAAAGTTTTTAAACAAAGCTATTTATGAGAAGGAAATGTTGGCAATACTCCATGCACTTAAGAAATGGCGACCCTACCTAATGGGAAGACACTTCAAGGTAAAAACGGATCATGATAGCCTTAAATACTTTTTAGAACAAAGATTATCCTCTGAAGAGCAACAAAAGTGGGTCACAAAGATGTTGGGTTATGACTTTGAAATCATCTACAAAAAAGGGAAGCAAAATGTGGTGGCAGATGCACTCTCAAGAAAGGATGAGGATGTGGAAGCATTGTTGTGTGCCATTTCTATTATCCAACCAGATTGGATAAACGAAGCAAGGGAGGAATGGAAGAATGACGAAGAAGTGTGGGCACTTATTCGAAAGCTACAACAAGATTCCAGTACTTCTGATACATTTAGCTGGCAAAATGATTCGTTATGGTACAAAGATCGCTTATACCTCTGTAAGAATTCCCAGCTAAAACAAAAGATTCTTATGGAATTGCACACTTCTCCCTTAGGAGGGCACTCAGGATTTTTAAAAACTTACCACAGGGTTAAGAAGGAATTTTTTTGGGATGGCCTTAAATCAGATATTCAAAAGTTTGTGGCGGAATGTTTGGTTTGCCAACAAAATAAAGTTGAAACAATTAAGACACCAGGTCTATTACAACCTTTATCCATTCCAAGCCAACGTTGGGAGGAGGTTTCAATGGATTTTATCACAGGTTTACCCAAGTCTGAGGGAAAGAGTGTCATCATGGTGGTAGTTGACAGACTTACCAAGTATGCACACTTTTGTGCATTATCACATCCATTTAAAGCCAGTACAGTTTCTACTGCATTTATGGAAACAGTTCAAAAGCTACATGGAAACCCAAAGATTATTGTAAGTGACAGAGATCCCATTTTCACTGGAAATTTTTGGACAAAATTATTTTCTTGTCTTGGTACTCAGTTAGCTCATAGCTCATCTTATCATCCTCAATCTGATGGGCAAACTGAGATAGTAAACAAATGTTTGGAAGGATATCTTCGTTGCTTTGTATCTGATAAACAGACACAATGGGTCAAATGGTTGCCTCTGGCTGAATGGTGGTATAACACTTCCTTCCATACAACAACAAAAATGACCCCATTTATGGCACTTTATGGGTATCAACCACCATCCATCACATCATATTTAAGAGAAAATTCTAAGGTTCAGGCAGTGGAACATCACATCGAACATCAACAACAAGTCCTCCAACTCTTAAAGGATAACCTCGTGTTGGCACAAAATAGAATGAAACAACAGGCAGATCAACATCGCAGTGAAAGAAGTTTTGATGTAGGTGATTGGGTATTCCTACGGCTACAACCATATAAGCAAATGTCCCTAAAGCAAGCTAAGAAGGATAATAAATTATCACCAAAGTATTATGGTCCGTACAAGGTGTTGGAAAAGATTGGTACTATGGCATACAAATTGGAGCTTCCTGCAGCTTCTCGATTGCACCCAGTTTTCCATGTTTCATGTTTAAAGAAGGTTATAGGTGACAAGCTCCCAATTCAAACAATATTGCCAGAACTTGACGAGGAAGGAAAAATTATATTGGAACCGGAAGCAATCACAGAAACAAGAACTCGACAGCTACGAAATCGATCAATTTCAGAGTATCTTATCAAGTGGAAGAACTTATCCGCTGAAGATTCCACATGGGAGGATGAGAATTTTATGTAGAAGTATCCAGAACTGCTCAAGCGTTGAGGACAACACTTTTTTGAAGGAGAGGGGCATGTTGGGTCGCTATAATATTAGTGATTACCCCATTACTATTGTATTTATACCCCCTATTTATATTGTTGTGCCCCTATTACCCCCATATTGTTATTTCTGTGCCCCATAGAATCCCTCTATTGTTATTTTTGTGGCTTTATATTATTATTGTTAGGTCGGCTGGATTATATTGTGACTCCTTAGACTCCTATATATAGAAAGGAGGTTTTGTCATTTGTATCATCCAAGAATTGTTCATTTATGTAATGTAAAGGAGGTTGCCCCCTCGAAGAGGCTGAATTCTAAGGCATGGATTTATCTTTTCTATCTTTTCTTGAGCTGGTTTCATAACAGGTTATAACATCACCAATTCAACATCCATCAACCTACTGGGTAAATAATGACTTAAAATCAACACTAACAAAGTACATTTGACTTTTTATATTTATAGGGCTCATTGAACCTACATTAGATCATATTGTAGGGATTTGGAATAAGAAAGTGAGTTAAATTTCCAAAGCTATGAACAAACAATAGAATCTCGCGGTAGGGAGTAAATCCATATATTACAATTTGACTACAGGGTGATCCTCTTATAAGGCAGTTAAGCACAATATCATATCAGAAGTAGTGAAGTGATCGAACTTGCTTCATTAGTTACGGTAGTGCAATTTTCACACATTAGAAAGAGTTCCAAAAGGTGCTTGGGAGTCACTTGAGGGATAAACCTCAGATTGACCATTTTGAGGAACCTTTAAGGGGATTTATCTGTATTACTCTTCCCTTGCGTGTATGATGGATTTGTGACTATCCCCCGAGGTTAAATTATGGTTCGTGGTAACATTAGAGACCACTATCTTAGGGATTTTACCCAAGGTGATGGTGAGAGATGTCCCTGTTGTACCTGGAACAAAAATTGACTACACTCACTTGGACCTTTTTGGAGGGTATTCTTCAATCAAGATGGCACAAGTGAAGTTACTTGCACCAGATCGTGGCCATTAAGCATGTTTTTAGTGTAAATTATTCCACCTACTCTATCTCTATCCACTTTTCACATTGATCTCTGCGACGTTGGGTTTCATGATTAACTAGTGATTTAACTGTGAGAAGGTTATTTACATGGTTTGACTCCTTAGATTTAGTAGTGCATGTTATTTTCTCATTTTAATTTCTACAAAATTTAGGCGTGGATTGTGAATTTGGGTTTTTAATATTGTTAAAATTATTAATTAAATTTATTAAAATCGAATCTAATTGCAATAATTCCAAAATTTATTGATAAAGAAACCCATTTTAATGAGAATCCTAGTCCTTTTCCTGCCTTGGAAATGTCAGTCCTCCTTATATGGCTACATTGTCACTTCATGGATTCCCGATAGGTTTACCGGTGTGGTTGTTTTCAACTTATTTAGTCTCAAATACCCAAATTGTGTTGAAAAATGTAACTAGGTTCGATCTTCATTAATGTATTTGAGTCATCATGAAATGTACCTATCAAAAGAACAAAGAAAATAATTTTTATTATTGTAACAATGACTTTTAAAGCATGGGTTTAATGCTTGGGTCATAACTATATTAGTAAGAGTCCCCATTGTGGACTCCTAGGATTACTATTGAGTTTACAGAGTCATTGTATATTCAAAGAGACCCTTCTTGGGATTTTCAATCATGTACAAAGGTTTACTATAGAGTCAAATAAAATTTATGTATCCTCCATAGCAATTCGGCCTAGAAGAGATCATGTCGGCCTAAGGACACTAATTCGACCTGACTTGGAGACTATAAATAGAAGCAAGTCGAAGTCATTTGGAGCATATCATCTCAAGCTAATTTGATATCTCAAGAGAAGCTCGAGAAGTGCGAAGTAGGTCAAATTTTGTCTAAGGAAGATGAAGGAAGTGCGAGTTGGGTGGAGTCTAAGGAGAAGAATAAAATCAAAATTTTGGTGCCTCTCTCTATTTCGTTCCCTAGTTTGGGAGATCAAATTCTTCAAAGTTTCATTGATGTCGGAAGCTACTGCATAGTTGAAGTTGATGGAAAAGAGGTCAAAGATTCGGGAGCTTGACTTGGTGTGGATGGAAGGTTTGGTATTTCTCTAGGGTAAAGAGTCTCAAATAATACTATTAAAGGAAGAATTTTTTACTGGGTTTTCCCCTTAAAGGGGAGTTTCCTTGGCATATTGCCGACATCTTGTATCTCTTGTTTTGTGATCTCCATACACACATAATATGGTAATTGTTTGATGAAAGATAAGATAATGAAGAAGTGAAATAAGCCAACACAACTCAAAAGTAATTATTAATAAAGGAGAATTAAACCCTAATCCATTTTCATTGATTTTCCAACATGGCATCAGAGCTAAGGTTAGGAAAAGTAGAATATGACTTTGTTGGCATGGATTATCCCTCTTTGATGGACTACATAAGAATGGGTATCAACATTGTTGGAAATTGGATGAAGAAATCCATATACTGCTTATTCAACAAGTTCAAAAGTCAAGGATTTTTAGCCGCTCTTACAGGTTATCTTAATGATGACAATGCATGGATCATTGATAGTGGAGTATGAAGGCACATGATTGGAGAAAGTAAAAGACTTCATAAAGTATCAAAGGAGCCATCTTCTCATGCAATGGAATTGGGTGATAACAAAAGCTATGTTGTTAGAGGATTGGGATAAACATCGTTGAAGCTCGATAATGGATCAAAGTTGAACCTCAACAACATTCTATATGTTCCAGGTTTGAAAAAGAATTTGCTTTATATTTCTTGTTTAGAACATAAAGAGGAAAGAGTTAATTTTTTTGATGGAAAAGTATTGGTTTCGGGAAAAGACTCTAACATTGATAACGCTAGGGTTATTGGAGTTCATGAAGGAAGCCTTTATAGAGTCATTACACCACCTCCTCAAGTTTTGGTTCATATGGAAATAAGTCCCATTGAGCTATGGCATAGGAGGTATGGCCATCTACATTATAAGGTCATCCCTAGTCTTAGTGAATTGGTTCATGATATTCCCAATATAAAGTTAGATCATGAAGGCATGTGCAAGGGATGCTCTTTGGAAAAACATACAACAAATCCATTTCATAATAGCGAAACTAGGTCTAAACAAATATTAGACCTCATTCATTCTGATGTGTGTGAGCTCATGTCTGAAAAATCATTTGGAGGTCAACTATACTATGTGACATTCATTGATGGCCATTCTAGAAAGACATGGCTCTACCTCCTCAAAACGAAAGATGAAGTATTTGATAAATTCAAGGATTTTACGACCGAAGTGGAAACACTAACCGAAATAAAGATAAAAACTCTCAAGTCTGACAATGGTGGGGAATACACTTCTAAGGAATTGATCGCATATTGTAAGGAAGAAGGAACTAAGAGGGAGCTCATTGTTCCCTATTATATCGAACAAAATGGATTCAACAAAAGGAAGAATAGGTCAATTGAAGAAGTCATTCAAAATATGCTCCTTGATCAAGACCTACCAAAATTCTTATGGGGAGAAGCAGCAATGACAACTGTGTACATTCAAAATAGAAGTCCTTATGAGAGTCTTGATAATAAAACACCCAAAGAAGTATTCACGAGAGATAAGCTGAGTATGGATCACGTTCGAATCTTTGGAAGTCCATCATACATCCATGTTCTGAAAGACAAGTGAAATAAGTTGGATTCTACAAGTATCAAGGGAATATTCATTGGATATAGTCTCTCTTCAAAAGATTATAGAATCTACATCAAGTAAGGAAGATATATTGAAGTAAGTAGGGATGTCATATTTGATGAAAATCAAGCATACAAGAAAACAAAGGATATTCCTATTGATTCTAATGACGAAGAAGTTCCCATATTTGAAGAAGAAGAAGTTCATCTTGAATACCCTACTACAAATATTGAAGAAGAAGGACCAAGTGCGCTTACTTAATCAGTGATCATCCCAACCACAAGGAAAATGCCAAATTGGTTAAAAGATAAATTAGAAGATGTTGAAGGACATGAAGCTATGAACGGAACCTTCAGGGAAAGAAAGAGACCAAAAAGATATTATGGTTTGTTTCATATATGACGAGATTGATTGAAGCCAAACCATCTACATTCAAGGAAGCTACACATCAAGAGGTTTGGAAGAAATAAACGCAGGAAGAATATCAATCCATCATGAACAATGGGGTTTGGGAAATCCTTCCTAAACCTAGTGACAAATCAATTTTCACATCAAAATGGATCTATAAGATCAAACATGTTGTTGATGGAAGTATATGCAAGTACAAATCAAGATTCGTTGCAAGGGGTTTCTCTCAAAAGGAAGGCATTAATTATGAAGAAACCTTTGCACCCAAAACAAGGTACACTAGACATTTGGTTTCATTGATTGATACAATGATTTGGAGTATCCATCAAATGGATGTGAAGACCACTTTTCTGAATGGGACCATTGATGAGGAAGTGTACATCAAACAACTTGAAGGCTTTGATGTTAATAGCAGGGACTCTCATGTTTGCAGACTTAAGAAGGCCCTATATGATTTAAAGCAAGCACCTAGAACATGGTATGCTAGGATGGATTCATATCTACTTAGAATTGGATTCATGAAGAGTTATGTTGATCCAAATCTATACATCAAGGTCATGAATGATGAGTTCATCATTATTCTACTACATGTGGATCATATATTCATCACAGGTGTGGAGCGAAGAATTCAAGAATGCAAGAAGATGTTGGCAACTGAATTTGAAATGAAGGATCTAGTACTGATACACTATTACCTGGGTCTAGAAGTATGGTAGAGACCTCGAGAAATATATTTGGGGCAAGGAAATTACATCGTCAAGTCATTGCAAAAACTCGGGATGATAGATTCCCAACCAATGACTACTCCTATGATCACCAATATCAAGAAGTTGAGGGATTCTAACTCTAGTCTCATGGATCCTACCTCCTATCAATAGTTAGAAGATTCCTTAATGTATCTAGTAAATACTAGGCCATAGATATGTTTTTCAGTAAAAATTCTTAGTCAGTTTTAGTTGGAGACCCGTCATGATCACTGGATAACTGTCAAACATAAATTGAGGTATCTTCGTGGAACTATATATCACTGCCTAAAGTATGATAGTAAGGAATTCAAGCTAATTGGATTCATAGACTCTGATTGCGGTGGCAGTGAGGTAGATGGAAGGAGCACTACTGGAGGATGTTTAGTGTGGGAGCTGCTATGATTTCATGGATGAGTAGGAAGAGAGATCATGTTGCCTTAAGTAGTGTCGAGGCAGAATATGTGGCTGCATGTGAACTAGGAAAGGAGGTTGTTTGGTTAAGGAAGGTTCAAGAATATTTGTTCGATAATTCTCTAGGCTCTACTATGATTAATTGTGACAATCAAAGTTGGATCAAGATGTGTGGAAATACCGTGTTTCATGCTAGAATGAAACATATCAACAATGAGTTTCACTTTATTAGGAACCTGGTGCAGGATGGGATCGTGAAGTTGGAGTATGTCTCAACAGATGAACATGTAGAAGAAATAGTAAGAAACACTCTCTCCTAATAAGAAGTTTGAGTATTTTAGGAGCTTGCCTGGTTTGGTAGACATTTCTAGTTGTATTGATGATAAGGAAATGAAAGTGATTTATTAAGGCTTTGCGAGTGAACAATTTCCTAGGAGGACATATGGCCAACACTTTGTGTTGATGTCTTGGTCCCTAAGTAGGGAAGTTGGTATGGGTCACAAAGCTATGACCATGGATACGCACCTAGGTCCCTGGGTTAGTGGTTAGAAAGTAAGCCTAATCGTACCTAGAGGGGCTGAAATCTTGATTCCACCTTATTCCCACTTGGATATATTTCCCTGGTCAGGAATCTAGTACGTGGCAGTATGGTGCCTAAATTGATGATCCAGATTTAAGCAGGAACACAACAAATTATAGATATAACCATAAACACATAGATGTAGCAGAAATAATACTTCATTTCATTAATGTAAATACTGAAATATGCTTACAAACAGAAATGGAAATAAACGAGCTAGGACGATGGTATCTTATCTCTGAGAAGAGATGTGGTGGCTACATGCCTCTGAACTGTGTTACAATGAGGCTCGAAGGCCTATTTATTGTTGAGAAACAATGGAAAACCCTAAACATCCAAAAACCTAACCCTAGGAGATGAAACACCAAACTGTGGGCCCCATTTGGGTAAATTGGTACATCAACTTCCTGGGGTTGTAACTTTGGCATACGAACTCTGTTTGACGCGCACAATATCTCGTTAGAAAGATCTATCCGAGGACTAAAACTTTTGGAAGTGGAACATTTTTCCTAGTTTTCCCAAAAAAGCATCGTTTAGGGCCTCAAAACGATTCCAGAAGTTCAGGACCCGAAAAACTGCTAAAAATAGTAAATTGTGCTACAATTAAGGAAACTAAAAAACTGAAAGAGACAATTGTGGGGATTCAAGTGGGATAGGTGGGTGGCCACCAACATCCACCTAGATCATTCCTCCCCCCTTAGGAAGTAATGGTCCCATTCGTTCATTCCTCCCTCAGATGAGGAATCTTCTGCTGAGCTCGGTCCCTAGTGAGCTATTCTGCAACCTCTGATGTGTTCAATAATGGTGGGAAGCTTGGTCGTGGGTGGTCCACATTGAAAACTCAGTGTGAGTGAAGGAATGAGGGAAATGTTGTACTCCAAAGCATTGTTTCCCACGGCCTTGGTACTGGTGTAAGGACCATATCAACGTCGTCTAAGCTTCTGATAGGCTCTTGTAAGGCATTTGTTTTGTAGATGCAACCAGACTTTCTCACCCACTTGAAATTTGTGTGGTACCTATGCTAATCATGTCGCTGCTTGTACTTGGCATTTTCTAGAATGGAGTGGTGATATATTGACCCATTGGGTAGAGGTGCTCTTGGAGTCAGATCAAATGAATGCTTGACCTGATAGTGCAACAGTGTCCCTGTGGGTGAGGAGAAGATTTTCCTATCTGCTTTCATGACCGTATCCATCTGCTGCTATTGCTACACGGAGGAACCCTTCGCAGGGGTCATGGATGTGGCGATGACCTTCCCCTTACTTTGGGAGTGAACCAGACAAAAAATGAATTTCCTAGTCTGGGATATGAACTTGTTGCATTTATTAGCAGTGATAAAATAGGTGGTGGTAGGCGGGGCTACCTCCGGTATCCTATATAATGAATTACCCAAAGAAATAACAATAACACGAGGCCTTGACTCATACACAACATGTCGCCTCCATAAGTATGGTTGGCATAACAGTACATGACAAACATTAAGAGATGCAACATCACTTAATACCTCATTTGCAAAAGGCTTGATGTTGTAGGGAAGGTGACATTGCTGGCAGACTCGGAGATCTCGTCCTTGGTTAAGCCACCTGATACTATATGGCTGTCGGTGCGGTGTAGTCAGTAGGCCAAAATACTTCACTACCTCTACTAAAATGAGGTTCTTTTGGCTCCCACTGTGAACATTGAATTGCAATGGCAAACTCTTCACCCACATCTATGAGTGCAAAAGATGCTCCCCTTCCTCTAGATCTTTAGGCTCATTCTTCGGGATCTTGGCAGTGGAAACAGTGGAACTGGGCTCCACGTCAATGATCTACTTCCCTTTGTCATTTCCCTTATCAGGTTCTGACTCAGGGTCAAAACATGCATCTAATTCTGAAGCCTTCAACTTGGCCACCAGCGACTGCTTGGTCTGACACTCACTTGTGTTGTGAGTGGGGCTCTTATGGAACTCACACCACTTTCCTATGTCCTTCTTTGACTTTGTGGTTTTGTTCTTTTCTTGCGGCTTCGACAGTTTGTATTGGGTCACCCCACCTTGGTTTTGTCCTTTGTTCTTTGGATTTGTAGATCCAAAGTCTCGCTTCTTTTGTTTAAACTTCTGCTCGATTTTGATAGCGTATCGGTACACTGTGCTGAGCAAGGGTATGTTCAGGAACTTCGCCTCCTCTTGGACGTATTTGTGTAGGAAGCTGCAGTATTTGAGTACCAAATGCAGCTCAAAATCCTTGATACCCTACTATGTGTGAAGGGTATGAAAACTGTTTGTGAACTCCAACACATACTGGTCCCTTCCCTGCCGAAGTTTGGTCTACTTTATGTATTTGACCTCATAGCTTTTGACAGGGTAATACTTCTCCTTAATGGTGTCCCAGAATGAATTCCAAGTGGGAGCGACTAAAAATAGTGAGTTTGTACTTTCATCCTTCTGCTCAAAGTAGGTTTCCCACCAATCCTTGATGTGGGGAGTTGCTTTGAGAAGAGCGAAAATAATCTTTTCCCGACTGGAAAAATCATGAACAGAAAAATACCCTTCTAGCAGATTTAACCATTTATTTATAGCCTCTACATCTATCTGACCGTCGAATATGGGGATTTCAAAGTTAACCTGTACCCTAAAGGGTGTGATGTTTCCAGAGTAGCTGTTGGAAGCTGATGCATCACCTCTGGGTAGCCGATAAAGGATCTGGGCAAAGCTTTCCATCATCGCATTCATTTGTCACTCAAGGGCTTCTTAGAGCAAGATTTTGATAAGATCTCCTGCCCCCTCATCTTTCTTTTCATCTGCCATGGGAGGCCGTTGGGCTTTGCAAGGTTGTTCTTGCAAAGGTTCAACTAGTTCAAGCCCTAACTCCTTATACCTCGACCTCATTGGGGACATGAAATGAAACACAGAGAAAGAGTAGACCGCTTTGATACCACTGATCCGAATTTAAGCAAGAATGCAACAAATTACAGATAAAACCATAAACACAAAGATGCAACAGAAATAATACTTCATTTCATTAATGTAAAATACTGAAATATGCTTACAAACAAAAATGGAAATAAACGAGCTAAGGCGATGGTAGCTTATCTTTCAAAAGAGATGTGGTGGCTACATGCCTCTGAATTATGTTACAATGAGGCTTGAAGGCCTATTTATTGTTTAGAAACAATGGAAAACCCTAAACATCCAAAAACCTAACCCTAGGAGATGAAACGCCAAACTGTGGGCCCCATTTGTGTAAATTGGTACATCAACTTCCCCGGGTCGTAACTTTGGCATACAATCTCTCTTTGACGTGCACAATATCTCATTAGAAAGATATATCCGAGAAGTACAACTTGTGGAGGAGAAACAATGGAACATGGACCAATGTTGCTCCCAGTTTTTCCAAAAAACATCATTTAGGGCCTCAAAATGGCTCCGGAAGTTCAGGACCCAAAAAACTGCTAAAAATAGTAAATTGTGCTACAATTAAGGAAACTGAAAAACTAAAAGAGATAGATGTGGGGGTCCAAGTGGGATAGGTGGGTGGCCACCAACATCCACCTGAATCATTCCTCCCCCATTAGGAGGCAATGGTCCTCATTGCATTGAGTTCCTCCCTCAGATGAGGAAACTTTCACTGAGCTGGGTCCCTGGTGAGTTGTTCTACAACCTCTGATGTGTCTAGTAATGGTGGGAAGCATGGTCAAGGGTGGTCCACATTGAACACTTGATGCGAGCGAAGGAATGGGGAAATGTTGTGCTCCAAAGCATTGTTTTCCATGGCCTTGGTACTGGTGTAAGGACCATATCAGAGTGGTCTGAGCTTCTGATGGGCTCTTGTAAGGCTTTCTTTCTGCAAATGCAACTAGACTTTGTCGCCCACTTGAAACTTGTGCGGTACCTGATGCTGATCATGTCGCTCCTTCTACTTGGCATTTTCCAGAATGGATAGGTGATATATCAACCTGTTGGGTAGAGGTGCTCTAGGAGTTAGATCAAATGAATGCTTGACCTGATAGTGCAACGGTGTCCCTGTGGGTGAGAAGAAGATGTTCTTGTCTTCTTTCATGACCGTATCCATCTACTGCTACTGTTGCGTGGGGGAACCCTTTGGCGGGGTCATGGATGTGGTGATGATCTTCCCCTTAGTTTGGGAGTGAACCAGACAGAAAATGAATTTCCTAGTCTAGGAGATGATCTTGTTACGTTTCCTAGTAGTGATAAAAGAGGTGGCGGTAGGTGGGGCTACCTCCGGTATCCTGTTTAATGAATTACCCAAAAAAATAATAATAGTGTGAAGTCTTGACTCATACACAGCATATCGCCTCCATAAGTATCGTTGGCTTTATAGTACATCACAAACATCAAGAGGTGCAACATCACACAATACCACATCTGTGAAAGGCTTGATGCTGTAAGGAAGGCGGCGTTGCTGGAAAACTCGGAGATCTCGTCCTTGGTGAAGCCACCTGATATTGTACGGCTACGGGTGTGGTGTAGTCGGTAGGCCCAACTGCTTCACGACCTTTGCTGAAAGGAGGTTCTTTTGGCTCCCACTATCAACTATGAATTGCAGCGGCGAACCCTTCACCCACATTTGTAAGTGGAAAAGATGGTCCCCCTCCTCTAGATCTTTGGGCTCATTCTTCTAGATGTTGGTAGTGGCAACAATGGTTTTGGGCTCTGCGTCAATGATCTGGGGTCGGAACATGCATCTGATTCTGAAGCCTTCAACTCGGCCACGAACAACTGCTTGGTCCGACACTCACTTGTGTTTTGGGTGGGGCTCTTATGGTGCTCACACCACTTTCATGTGTCCTTCTTTGACTTTGTGGTGTTGTTCTTTTCTTGTGGCTTCGACGGGTTGTCTTGGGTCACCCCGCCTTGTTTTCGTCCTTTGTTCTTCGGATTCGCAAATCCAAAGTCCCGCTTCTTTTTTTAAACTTTTGCTCAATTTTGACAGCGTATCGGTACGCTGTGCTGAGTGAGGAGATGTTCAAGAACTCCATCTCGTCTTGGATGTATCTATGTAGGCAATCGTGGTATTTGAGTACCAAATATAGCTCAGAATCCGTGATACCCAACTGTGTACAAAGGGTATGAAAAATGTTTGTGAACTCCAGGACATCTTGGTCCCTTCCCTACCACAGTGTGGTCCACTTTATGTATTTGTCCTCATAGCTTTTGATAGGGCAGTACTACTCCTTGATGGCATCCCAAAATGAATTCCAAATGGGAGCGTTGAAAATAGTGAGTTCGTACTTTCATCCTTATGCTCGTAGTAGGTTTCTCACCAGTCCTTGACATGGGGAGCTTCTTTGAGAGGATCGAATAAATTCTTTTCTTGACTGGAAAAATCATGAACATAAAAATACCCTTCTAGAAGTTTTAACCATTTATCTACAGCCTCTGCATCTATCTGACCATTGAATATCAGGATTTCAAAGTTAACTTGTACCTTAAAGGGTGTGGCGTTTCCAGAGTAGCTATTGGAAGCCAATGTATCGCCTCTGGGTAGCCGCAAAAGGATCTGGGAAAAGTTTTCCATCATCACGTTCCTTTGTCGCTCGAGGGATTCTTTGAGCAAGATTTTGATAGGATCTCCTGCCCCCTCGTCTTTATTTTCATCTGCCATGGGAGGCCGTCGGGATTTGCGAGGCTGGTCTTGCAAAGGTTTGGCTAGTTGAAGACCTAACAACTTATATCTCGACCTCGTTGGGGACATGCAAAGAAAAAGAGAGAAAGGGCAGACCACTATGATACCACTGGTCTGGATTTAAATAGGAACACAAAAAATTACATATATAACCATAAAAACAGAGATGAAACATAAATAATACTTCATTTCATTAATGTAAAACACTGAAATATGCTTACAAACAAAAATGGAAATAAATGAGCTAGGGTGATGGTAGCTTATCTCTGAGAAGAGATGTGGCAGCTACATGCCTCTGAACTGTGTTACAATGAGGCTTGAAGGCCTATTTATTGTTGAGAAAGAATGGAAAACCATAAACATAAAAAAACCTAACCCTAGGAGATGAAACGCCGAACTATGGGCCCTGTTTGGGTAAATTGGTACATCAACTTCCTGGGGTCCTAACTTTGGCATACGATCTTTGTTTGACACACACAATATTTTGTTAGAAATATCTATTCGAGGAATAGAACTTTGGGAAGAGAAGCATTGGTCCCTGAACCCATGTTGCTCCCAAGTTTCCCCAAAAAACATCGTTTAGGGCCTCAAAATGTCTCCGGAAGTTCAGGACCCGAAAAACTACTAAAAATAGTAAATTGTTCTACAATTAAGGAAACTGAAAAACTAAAAGAGATAGTTGTGGGGGTCCAAGTGGGATAGGTCAGTGGCCACCAACATTGACCTGGATCATTATTCCCTCCTTAGGAAGAAATGGTGCGAGAGAAGGAATGGGCAAATGCTGTGCTCCAAAGCATTGTTTCCCACAACCTTGGTACTAGTGTAAGGACCATATCGGAGTGGTCTGAGCTTTTGATGGGCTCTTGTAAGGAATTCTTTCTATATATGAAACTAGAGTTTTTCGCCCACTTGAAACTTGTGTGGTACCTAATGCTGATCATGTCGTTGACTGTACTTGGCATTTTCAAGAATGGAGCACTGATATTTCGACCCGTTAGGTAGAGATGCTCTAGGAGTCAGATCAAATGAATGCTTGACCTGATAGTGCAACGGTGTCCATGTGGGTGAGGAGAAGATGTTCTTGTCTGCTTTCATGACTGTATCCATCTATTGCTATTGCTACGTGGAGGAACCCTTTGCAGGGTTCATGGATGTGGCGACGATCTTCCCCTTACTTGGGAGCGAACCAGAAAGAAAATGAATTTCCTAGTTTGGGAGATGAGATTATTGCATTTCTTAGCAGTGATTAAAGAGGTGGTGGTAGGTGGGGCTACCTCCGATATCCTATATAATTAATTACCCAAAGAAATAATAACAGCGCAAGGCCTTGACTGATACACAACATGTCACCTCCATAAGTATGTTTGGCCTAATAGTACATCAAAAATATCAAGAGGTGCAACATCACACAATACCTCATCTTTGAAAGTCTTGATGTTGTAGGGAAGGAGGCATGATAGGCAGACTCATAGATCTCGTCTTTGGTGAAGCCACACGATACTGTATGGCTATAGGTGTGGTGTAGTTGGTAGGCCCAACCACTTCATGGCCGCTACTGAAATGAGGTTCTTTTGGCTCCCATTCTCAACAATGAATTGTAGCGGCAAACCCTTCACCCACATCTATGATTGGAAAAGATGCTTCCCCTCCTCTGGATCTCTGGGCTCATTCTTTTGGATCTTGGCGGTGGCAACAATGGTGTTGGGCTCCGCGTGAATTATCTGCTTCCCTTTGTCATTCCCCTTGTCAGGTTCTGACTCAGGGTCAGAACATGGATCTAATTCTGAAGCCTTCAACTCGGACACTAGGGACTGCTTGGTCTGACACTCGTGTTGTGAGTGGGGCTCTTATGGAACTCACACCACTTTCTTGTGTCCTTCTTTGACTTTGTGGTGTTGTTCTTTTCTTGCAGCTTCGACGGGTTGTCTTGGGTCACCCTGCCTTGGCTTTGACCTTTGTTCTTAGGATTCGCAGATCCAAAGTCTCACTTCTTTTGTTTAAAATTCTGCTCAATTTTGACAGCATATCGGTACGCCATGCCGAGCGAGGAGATGTTCAGGAACTCCATCTCATCCTGGATGTATCTGTGTAGTCAGCCGCAGTATTTGAATACCAAATGCAGCTCAGAATCCTTGATACTCAACTTTGTGCGAAGGGTATGAAAAATGTTTGTGAACTTCGACACATCTTGGTCCCTTCCCTGCCGCAGTGTGGGCCACTTTATGTATTTGTCCTCATAGCTTTTGACAGGGTATTACTGCTCCTTGATGTCATCCCAAAATGAATTCCAAGTGGGAGCAGTTGAAACAAAGCGTTCGTACTTTTATCCTTCATCTCGCAGTAGGTTTCCCACCAGTCCTTGACGTGGGGGCTACTTTGAGAAGAGAGAAAATAATCTTTTCCCGACTGGAAAAATCAAGAATAGAAAAATACCCTTCTAACATATTTAACCATTTATCTACAACTTACGCATCTATCTGACCCTCGAATATGGGGATTTAAAAGTTAACTTTTACCATAAAAGGCGTGGCATTTCCAAAGTAGCTGTTTGAAGCTGATGCATCGCCTCTCGGTAGCCGCTGAAGGATCTGGGAAAAGTTTTCCATCATCGCATTCCTTTGTCGCTAGAGGGCTTCTTCGAGTAAGATTTTGATAGGATCTCCTTTCTTTTCATCTGCCATGGGAGGTCTTCGAGATTTGCGAGGCTGGTCTTGCAAAGGTTCGATCAGTTCAAGCTCTAACTCCTTATATCCTAACCTCGTTGGGGACATGCAAAGAAAAACAAAGAAAGAGCAGATCGCTCTGATACCACTGATCTAGATTTGAACAGGAATGCAACAAATTATAGATATAACCATAAACACAGAGATGCAGTAGAAATAATACTTCATTTCACTAATATAAAATACTGAAATATGCTTACAAACAGAAATGGAAATAAACAAGCTAGGACGATGGTAGCTTATCTTTGAGAAGAGATGTGGCAGCTACATGCCTCTGAACTGTGTTACAATGAGACTTGAAGGCCTACTTAATATTAAAAAACAATGGAAAACCCTAAACATCCAAAAATTTAACCCTAGGAGATGAAACACCAAACTGTGGGACCCGTTTGGGTAAATTGGTAAATCAACTTCCTGGGGTTGTAATTTTGGCATACAATCTATGTTTGATATGCTCAATATCTCGTTAGAAACATTTATCTGAGGACTACAACTTTGGGAAGAAAAACATCGATCCATGCACCCATGTTGCTCCTAGTTTTCCCAAAAAACGTCGTTTAGGGCCTCAAAACGGCTTTGGAAGTTCACGACATGAAAAACTGCTAAAAATAGTAAATTGTGCTACAATTAAGGAAACTGAAAAACTGAAAGAGACAGATGTGGGGTTCCAAGTGGGACTTGTGTTGTACCTGACACTGATCATGTCACTTCATGTACTTGGAATTTTCCATAATGGAGTGATGATATATCGACCCGTTGGGTAGAGGTGCTCTAGGAGTTAGATCAAATGAATGCTTGACCTGATAGTGCAATGGTGTCCCTGTGGATAAGGAGAAGATGTTCCTATTTACTTTCATGACCGTATCCATCTGCTACTACTACTAAGTGGAGGAACCCTTCGCGGGGGTCATGGATGTGGCAACGAGCTTCCCCTTACTTGGGAGCGAACCAAACAAAAAATGAATTTCCTAGTCTGGGAGATGAGCTTGTTGCATTTATTTGCAATGATCAAAGAGGTGGCAATAGGTGGGGCTACCTCTGGTATCCTATATAATGAATTACCCAAAGAAATAATAACATCGCGAGGCCTTGACTCATACACAACATGTCGCATCCATAAATATGGTTGGCCTAATAGTACATCACAAACATCAAGAGGTGCAACATCACACAATACCTCATTTGTGAAAGGCTTGATGTTGTAGGGAAGGCAACATTGCTGGCGGACTCGGAGATCTCGTCCTTGGTGAAGCCACCTAATATTGTACGGTTACGGGTGCGGTGTAGTTGGTAGGCCCAACCGCTTCACGACATCCGCTAAAATGAGGTTCTTTTGGCTCCCACTATTAAAAATGAATTCCATTGGTGAACCCTTCACCCACATCTGTGAGTGGAAAATATGCTCCCCCTCATATGGATCTTTCGGCTCATTCTTCTGGATCTTTGTGGTGGAAACAGTGGCGCTGGGCTCCTCATCAATGATATTCTTCCCTTTGTCATTCCCCTTGTTGGGTTTTGAGTTAGGGTTGGAACATGCATCTGATTCTGAAGCCTTCAACTTGGCCACCAGTGAATGCTTGGTCCGAAACTCACTTGTGTTGTGAGTGGGGCTCTTATGGAACTCACACCACTTTCCTGTGTCCTTCTTTGACTTTGTGGTGTTGTTCTTTTCTTTTGGCTTTGACGAGTTGTCTTTGGTCACCCCACCTTGGCTTTTTCCTTTGTTGTTTGGATTCACAGATCCAAAGTCTCACTTCTTTTGTTTAAACTTCTGCTCAATTTTGACAGCGTATTGGTACGACATGTTGAGCGAGGAGATGTTCAGGAACTCCATCTTGTCTTGGATGTATCTATGTAGGTAGCTGCAGTATTTGAGTACAAAATGCAGCTCAAAACCATTGATACCCAACTATGTGCGAAGGGTATGAAAAATGTTTGTGAACTCCGGCACATCTTGGTCACTTCCCTGCCACGGCGTGGTCCACTTTATGTTTTTGTCCTAATATCTTTTAATAGGGTAGTACTGATCCTTGATGGCATCCCGAAATGAATTCCAAGTGGGAGAAGCTGAAAACAGTGAGTTCATATTTTCATCCTTCTGCTCGCAATAGGTTTCCCACCAGTCCTTGATGTGGGGGGCTTCTTTGAGAAGAGTGAAAATAATCTTTTCCCGACTGGAAAAATCATGAACAGAAAAATACTGTTCCAGCAGATTTAACCATTTGTTTACAGCCTCTACATCTATCTGACCCTCGAATATGGGGATTTCAAAGTTAACTTGTACCTTAAAGGGTGTAGCATTTCCAGAGTAGCCGTTGGAAGCCCATGCATCACCTCTGGGTAGCCGCTGAAGGATTTGGGAAAAGTTTTCCATCATCGCATTCCTTTGTCACTCGAGGGCTTCTTCGAGCAAGATTTTGATAGGATCTCTTGCCCCCTTGTCTTTCTTTCATCCAGCATGGGAGGTCGTTGGGATTTGTGAGGCTGGTCTTGCAAAGGTTCGACCAGTTCAAGCCCTAACTCCTTATATCCCGACCTTATTGGGAACATGCAAAGAAAAATAGAGAAAGAGTAGACTACTCTGACACCACTAATCCAGATTTAAATAGGAGCATAACAAATTATAGATATAAGCATAAACACAGACATTCAATAGAAATAATACTTCATTTCATTAATGTAAAATATTGAAATATGCTTACAAATAGAAATGGAAATAAATGAGCTAGTGCGATGGTAGCTTATCTCTCAGAAGAGATGTGGCGGCTACATCCCTCTAAACTGTATTACAATGAGGCTTGAAGGCCTATTTATTGTTGAGAAATAATGGATAACCTTAAACATCCAAAAACCTAACCCTAGGAGATGAAACGCTAAATTGTGGGCCCCGTTTGGGTAAATTGGTACATCAACTTCCCAGGGTTGTAACTTTGGCATATGATCTCTGTTTGACATGCACAATATCTCATTAGAAAGATCTATACGAGGACTACAACTTTAGGAAGAGCAACATCAACCCATGGTCCCGTGTTGAACCCAGGTTTCCCAAAAAATGTCATTTAGTGCCTCAAAACGGCTCTGGAAGTTCCGAACACAAAAACCTGCTAAAAATAGTAAACTGTGCTAGAATTAAGGAAATTGAAAAAATGAAAGCGAAAGTTGTGGGGGTCTAAGTGGGATAGGTGGGTGGCCACCAACATCCACCTGGATCAATTGATGAGAGAAAATGGGTAGATTTTCACAGTAAAAAATGTAGTCCATGGCATTGCGATGCCTAAATTTCTTCATTGTTCATATAGATTGAGATCTTCATTGTATTTGCATATTATGAATACCTCCCTAGTTAAGAGGGAGTGTTGGAAAATGTAACTAGGTTCGCTATTCATTAATTTATTTGAGTCATCATGAAATGTAATTGTAAAAATAATATAGAAAATAATTTTTATGATTGTAACAATGATTAAAGCATGGGTTTCATGATTGGGTCATCATTATATTAGTAAAATAACCCATTGTGGACTCCTAGGATTAATATTGAGTTTATAGAGTCATTATATATTCAAAGAGACCCTTCTTGGGCTTTTGAATCATGTAAAAAGGTTTAATATTGTGTCAAATATAATTTATGTATCCTCCACATCAAGTCGGCCTAAGGACAATAATTCAACCTCACTTGGAGCCTATAAATAGAATAAAGTCGAAGTCATTTGGAGCATCTCATCTCAAGTGAATTCGATATCTCAAGAGAAGCTGGAGAAGTGTGAAGTAGGTCGAAGTGGGTCTAAGGAAGCTAAAGGAAGTGTGAGTTGGGTGGAGTCTAAGGAGAAGAATAAAATAAAACTTTTAGTGCATCTCTCTCTCTTTGTTTTGTGCCCTAGTTTGGGATATCGAAGTCTTCCAAGTTTCACTGATGCTGAAAGCTACCTGATGTTGGAAGATGCTGTATAGTCGAAGTTGTTGGAAAAGAGGTCGAATATCTAGGAGGCTGACTTAGTGTGGAGGGAAGGTTTGGTCTTTATCTAGGGTAAATATTCTCAAAGAATACTATTGAAAGGAATAATTGTTTACTAGGTTTTCCCCTCGAGGGGGGTTTTTCCCTAGCATAGTGCCTACATCTTGTATCTCTTGTTTTGTGATATTCATACACACATAATATGGTAATTTCTTGATGAAATATAAGAAAATAAAGAAGTAAAATAATCCAACACAACTCACAAGTAATTATCATGAAAGGAGAATCGAACCCTAATGTATTTTCATTTGTTTTCCAACAAATTGTTCCACCTCAGCCAATTTCTCCATCTCAACAACAACAATCGTTTTTTGACCCTTTTCCTTCTTCACCTAAAATGTCTTCCTCCCATTATTCTTCTTTGCTTAGTAAAAGATTTGATGCTAGTAACCAGGTGACTAAGAGAAATAATAAAGGGAAGAAGAATAAGAAGAATCAAGATAAGAAAGAAGTCAACCAACCAACTATTACTATGAGTATGAAAAATGTTGAGGAGCCGTCTAAAGTGCATCACAAGCCAAAATTCCCTTGCAATATTTGTAAGGGTGATCACCTTCTTATTGATTCTCCTATTATTCCAAAGGTGTTATAACTTTGGTCTAAAAATTCTCATCAACTTCCTATTGATCCATCGATAGTGATTGTGAGGTTCCTCGGGAAAAGCGTAAAGTTAGGTTTCCCTGTCGATTATTCAAAGAAGTCATCAAACTAATATTTTACCTCATATGGATGAAGCCCAAAAATTGTTGGAAAACCTTATTATTTCTCAATAGAAACTTCCAACTGGTTACCGTATGCTTTCTCCCATCCTACCATCAGTTGACAGGGTGGTTGACCTAATTCCAAGTACAATCAATCCTACTCTTCCATTGGAGACTTAAACACATATCACTAAGGTTGATGAACTATTAGTTGATCAAGTGGTCGACACAATTCCATATTCAATCGATCCACTCTATTTCTATAGAGTGGCATTAATACCACTCAAGTTCTTCTTGTTACTTCAAACTATTCTACACATGGGGGCATTCTACCTATTTCTACAAAACACCCTCGAAGTAATTAGGTCATTTCCTTTCATTGAAGTAGATTGATAGAGCCTCGTCTTCCTTCTTTCACCTCTTTCTAAATCACTGTGAAGGCTTATGATAAGAATGTGTGTCACACAGATATAGATGAGAGTGCTTTTATTAGTATTTTATACTCAACTACTTCACAAGCTTTGGGTTCCCCTTAGCTTGTATCTGTTACATATAATATTTTGACTTTTAACAGAACCATCAACAAACCTTTAGGGATGCTTCCTAACTTACCCATTACCTTAGAAGGTAAAAATGTTTGTACTGATCTTATGGTAGTCCAAGGCCCCTTATTTTTCAATCTTGTCCTTGGGCAAGACTATGTGTATTTCGAGTGATGTCTTTCCCTTAAAATGGAAACATTGTGACTATTGACCAAATTCATTCGTTATTCTTGATTCGACAACCAACCATCTGACATCCCTTAATGTTCCTTATCGGGAAGTGGTATCTACCCAACCACAGGTAAATTATGTGGCAACCTGTCCCATGTTTTCAGTTACAGATGTAAGTGAGCCTCATGCTATTTGCTCGACTTATTTTGACTCAGATTTGCTAGCTGACATGGGGAACCCTATGAGGTTATTTGAACCCAATTTTCTTACCCCTATTAATTCTCTTCACATGTGTTTTTTTCATAGAAATGTTTTTCCTTCTGATAAAGAGATCTTGGAAGCCATGATCAAGGTATGTCCCTTGACATGTGTTTCTTCTAGTAGGAATCCATGATCAATTCTCCATGAGGATAATTATTTTATTGTGTCAATCTCATTAAACAATGAAACATGTGACTATGAGGATGATTCTTTTATTGTGTCAATTGTGTTAAAAAAAGAAACAGGTCCTTGTGAGGATGTTTCTTTATTGTGTAAATCTCATTAAAAAAACCAAAGAAGGTTTGAGCATAGTTATTTTCATTTCAAAATCACATAAAAATTAAACCTACTTATTAGATTCGTGAGAATAGTCTTGTGTCAAGCTCATTAAACAATGAAACATATCCCCCTCTAATTGAGTAGAGTCTTTGATTCTCACAAAAATGTTAAATAGAATATTTCATCTGATCTCGTGAATGAACCTTCATTTCATCCACCTATTAATAACTAATTGTTTACTTAGGTAATTCAAATGAAGCTTGGGGTGCATGTGCATCTGCATGGGTACATTGTAAATTATTGTATCATATTTCACATGTGTGGCAATTTTACTTATTTTTGTAAACTCCTTTCTACTTCTCTTGTTTATCTTATGTTACACTTGATTTGTAGATGGAAATTCTCCCTCAAACTTACATTTGCTATGCTAATGGCACTAGTAATATTACTCATAATTTGCCTTTTGTAGCTTGGGATATTTATTCACCCACTGATGAGTTAGTAAGTCTCCACGAAATACTCCTTGGTTGAACAATGAATTATATTGCAAAATATAGTGTAGTTATTGAGCTATTATCTGGTGCCATTTCATTTGGTATTTGTTGTTTAATCATAAGGTTGGATTCTCAACTCATAGTATTACATTTAAACTGTGTTTATTCAATAAGAAGATCTATAATGTTAATGATTTTTTAGCAGTTCTGTCTCTTGGAGAGAGAATTTGATTATAATGAATACTAGCACATTCGAAGACATTTAAACACATTAACTGATTCATTGGCTAATTATCTATTAAATTGACATTTACAACATTTGTAACAAGAAAAAAAAAACAATCATTCACACATTGTACAAAATAAGATGAGAAAATAGAAGTAGTCTCCATTAATCATAATGTTTGTAAAAAGTTTGGGTTTACAAGAAATGTCATCCAAGGCATATGAGGCCTCGTGGCATTTATTATTTGATCCTCTTGATAGATCAAAAAACAAAATATAACCCTATGACTAGTAGTTAAGCATGATGATCATGATAGAAGAATATAGCACGAGCCACTCGTCGTAACAAATTACTAATCAACCCTGGTACTCCCACTTTATGCCTTTGGTAGTAGAGAGGTAAATCATCAATGATGATATCTATGATATGCAGAGTTAACCTCTCTAGGTTATTCTCAATATTCACCAAAACCTTTGTTACCTTATGGTTCTGTTCTACAGGAGTTGTGGGCTTCTAGTCATGCCTATCAAATCGTCGCACTATCTACTAGTCTGTTTGGGCCCACATCTACATGATTATTTCAGATGATTAAAAATAAAAATGAAAAAACAAAAAACAACCAAAGTGAGATTTTTTCCCTATATCACCCCATTACATTCCTGCAGGGAGTGGGATTTCTGGATGACTGGTGTATCCCATACCCACATGTGGGTAATCCTCAATCATAATAATCTGTCGATCCATCCATCTAAAGAAAGAAGGAGTATATTTGATAAGCAACCCATCACCACCTCTATGGTGAGCCAACAATGAAACCTATTGTAGCACGCGAGGATCACATGGTCCTCCCATCTCCATAGATACCTGTGGACAACGAAGAGGAATCCTCTCTGGAGAAAATGAAATAACTATGGCACCATATCCAACATTCTTTAGTTTTCTATTATTTGCTCTGGTGATTTTCCCTTTGAAGTTTGCAGCAACTCCTTCGCACTAGTTAAAAATAGTAGGTTGTAAACACTCTAGATAGATCTGATTTTTGACTTAGTAACCAAGTGGAGTGTAGCACTCACATGTAGATGAGAAACAACAAATGCAATGGTCCTCAATGGAAGAATTTGGATGGTTTTAATACCATTTCTTCCATTTCTAAGTTTTGACCTTGGAGCATTATGTTGGGACATATAAGATTATGTTGGTTCACCACCTGGCCTGCCTCCAAATAATGAAATATTGATCCTCCGATGTGGAATCCCAGTCAAGAAATAAATATCATTGGAATCTATGGTGAGACTTTGATCCCCAATATTAAAACATTGTTCTTAGCAATTCCAATATCTCACCAACCAAGTCAATAAATCCACTTGAGCTTCCATTCCCGGAATCATAAAATATTCGAGCAAGCCACAATTTCTCAAAGCCTGTAATGTAGCTAGATCATTCAAGGCCTCAGCGTCTTGAGCCTCATGTTCTTTGTCTCTCCATTCTATTTTTTCACTTCAAAGATCTGAAATCTATGATGGAAATCAATTAGAAAATAATATAGAAGCTTTTTGCAAAAAGAATGGTCACTTTTTATTATTTTTAGAAACCCTTGGTGCCTTGCACAGTCACCTTTTTTTGGAAATACTGAGAGGGGGGTGAATTAGTATTCCTTTTCAATTGTTACTTTTACAAGTTAAATCTCTTATATTTAGAACAAAAAATGAACAATAGAAATAAATTCTTTTATTAATATAATCTTTACAATGTATCAAGTTAAATATAGGTAGGGCTCCAACCCTAGAAGAAGACACCCAGGCTCCAACCTGGGATGTTCCAAGCAACTACTTGGACTTTAGTGAGGCTTCGACCTCTAGGTCTTCAACCCTATCTTATCCAAGGCACCAACCTTGAGTTTAGGAGCACCAAGTCTAAGGACACCAATCCTATAACTTCGCTTTGTCAATATATGTTTGGTTTCATAGCTCCAAAAGTCTTCTTCACCAAGCCCTGTCAATCTTCAGTTATCCCTTCACTTAGTCTCCAAGTCACATCATCAGTGACAAGCTTTTCATACACAAAGTGTCACCACATTTCTTCATAATACCCAATCAATTTCTTCAAGTTAACTCATCATGATATCAACAATGCATTATGATCTTCAATACAACACTTCAATGTGTCTTCAATGAACTGCACCAAGTTCTGCACTAGCTTTAATAATTATTTTGCATCTTCTTCAAATTTGGTCCAAGGTTATTCCCAAATATTACTTCAAGTTACCTCCAAAGGTCTGCACCAAAGTTTGCACCATGACTTCTGCACTGCACCAATATTTCAACACCAGATTATCTCAATACTACTCGACCACTGTTGCACCAAGACTTCAACACTAGATTGTGACAATTCTTCTTTACAAATGTCCTTTCATCGCACTACACCAGACCACTGTTCAAATTGTTCCAATACATCTACATAAGGATTTATACACCACACTGCACCATCTATTCTGCACCACACTTCTTCATCAATTCTGCACCAATGTTCTTGCACTAACCTGAACCTTCTGTAGTTCACAATTTTTAGATATTTATGCCACATATATGATGTCTTAGTGCTACAAGTCTGAGCCACTGCAACTACTATTCCACAGACTAGTCCGAGTTAGCTCACTAGTCACAAGTTACCAATCTAAGCTTGAAGAGATGAATCTATACACACCGAATGATTATCCTGAGTTTGAAGAGATAACTATCTAGATGGCTACTATAGATATAAGCTTGAGCCTCACCAACAAATTTGAGTCATTCACAAGATTACTTTCCACTAACTTCTCTTCTTCGAGTAGTTGTCCACACACACAGATCTACAATTCGTAATAGGTATGTTCAGGTCTGAGATGAACTCTTTCTACAAGTGGTTTTAATCTTGAGCCTAAGCGAATATGACTATAAATCCAAGCTGATTGTCACACAGATCTATCCTCCAAAACTGGTTCGAGCTCCATAGGCAGACCTGTCAAATTTATGTCCAAAGAAGCATCCTTCCTCAACCTCCTATTTACTATGTGCCTCTTATACATATTCTTCACAAATATTGATGACTGGAATGATGAGTCTAATGTTTTTAATTTTCTAAAGGTCTGACTTTTGTAATTTGTTGTAGTCTTCGGTCTATCACAGATCTGAGTTCCTAACAGTATCTGAGTTGTAATAAAGAATTAGCCCAAAATGCCCAAATAATGGTTTCCTTTTAGCTCTCCTCGGCCTTCTGTTCATTTATGTGCCTCCTCTTCATATTCTCTAAAATCTTGACCGAACATAGTGCTTGAAATGAGTGTCTATGTTTTGTATTTATAGTGATTTTGAATTTGGAATGAAGGGACACAACCTTTGGAATTGAGGCCGACTTGATATAACTTTGCACAGGTCAGCTCACTGTTCGGTGTAATTTTCCTTATTCTTAAAAATTCAATATCTCGAAAAATTCTAGGATTTTTGGGATAAGTAAGAGCTCTTTGGAAAGCTAAAATTATACTCTTCAAGATGGTGTAGGTCTCATGGTGAGATTTTTCCTCTAAGGTGGAGACAAATATTTTTTAATGTGTCTGTTAATTAATTAATGCAGAAATGGACATCGATATTCTTTCATAGATAAGATTCTCCTTCATGAATGGATTTCTTCGTTATTTTTTCCTTCTACTTCATAGGGTCAACATGTCACCATTTCCTCAAGATAGTGCAGAGATATTCCATCAATCAAATGCATCATCATGACATCTTTCATCACCGGAGGTAAGGACATCAAGGATTGTGGCTTCACATCATTGCAGGTAGGACATGTCATCAGGTATTCTTTCATTATGAGTGTTGGAGGTAAGATAGACTATGTCATAGGGATACAATGGCAGTCTTGTAATTATGTACATCAAGAATGGTCATCAAGTTCTTGTAGATAATTAGGTACATGATTAGCACTTCTTCCATCAAGAGTAATTTTGACATCTTCATCATCATCATCTGTCACCTACAAGAATATTTTCCATCCCGTCCAATGCCATATTGACATCAATGACAACCTTGATTAACAAGGGATAATGAAAATTTATGTAGTTCCCTTTCATGTGAACTACGCAAATCACATTTTTCTTACTATAAGAAAAATCAGGTTTGCACAGTCTCGATAAAGAGGAACTGTGCAAGACTTAGGGTGAATTTTAAACTAATAAAACACTTAAAAAACACCACATCGATGGTGAAATGCAAAATAAAAACTACGAAAATGAAGACAAAGGAATGATCTTTTACCTCGAAAAGACATCTTGTGAAATGGTCCACGAGTCTGATCAGAATTTGTTGATGAAGTTTTAGGTGAAAATGCACTGTTAAAGAGCTCCCAATGGTAAATAAATTTTTACTTTTTGAATTTTTATAAGAAAAATAGGCCTATTAAAACAAGGATTTTTTCCTTTGCCTTCTTAAAATTCAAATTTTTAATGTTTTTACTATTTTCTGAGCAGTTATGATGATTTTTGGGTTTTAATGTGCAGTTTAAAGGTCTAATTATGAAAATAGATCATTCTGGCGACAAGTAAACTTTTATCACCTTTTCGGGGTCTTAAAAATTACGAAAAAGTGAAATACTGGAGTTATCTTTAAGCTCTTTTCTGACTCTCGAAATGTGAAAATATTACCGAGTATGTTTATTTGTTTTGAATTCATTAAAGAAAACGAAAAACATCTACTTGATATAAGTTTACCCCTTTTATGGATCATGTAGACCGTTTACGAAAAAGGTATACTTTGAATAATCATGGTCAAAAGAGTTCTCTCCTATATTATTTTACCCTTCTCTAGGCTTGAGAGACTAAATCTACGAAAATGTACATTTTGGAGTTTAATTATCTTTTTCTCTTGAATCCCTACTTATGCAAAACACTAATATTTTCTTTCTCTAGGCTCGTTAAAACTTTACGTTGAAAGAGTTGGATGGGTTTTCTTTTTGTGCCTTTTCAAAATATGAAAATGAAATTGAGTTACCCCTTAACTGGACTCGTAAAAAAGAAAATAATGTAGGACTCGTGAATCATGATGAGACCGAACCACTCCTACCTAGTGTTCATTAAAAATACTTCAAAGGACTCCACCAAATGATTAGCTTACAGAACATGCATATTTATCCTCTTTAAGCTTTCAAAAAAATAAAGAGGTACTTTCCAGTAATGGTGGGGGGAAATTGGGAAGAGATATTTGTTTTCATATTGTAAGAAGGCAGTATGTCGCTCTTGAACATGACACTCCATAACCTTTATGTCTGGGTTGGGAAATCCATTTGTCTCTCAGTTGATCATACCTCATTGAATGTCTTAAGTTTGGTTTTGAGTCATTTTTTAGTCAAATGCTGCCAAGTCAAAATGTTATGTTTCCAATATGTTTAAGAGAAGTCCAACCTTAGTTAAATTTACCTTTCAATTCATATCCCTCAATCACGGCGATAATCCCTAAGTTAGTCCTGTATCACTCCAAATTTGTTCTTCAAAATTTGACATGAGTTTCTTGTTGTCTGCCCTCCTATGACGAATCGCTTCCTATCAACTTCATCTCATTATCTAGGAAGTTGATATAGAAACCTCATTTAGTACCATGGAGTTTGCATGCCTTAACGACATGTTTCTCACTTTTGACAATAGTTTCTCATCATTGATCATTGATCAAATTATTCTATGAGTCTTCAACTTTAATAAATTTAATCACACTTCATAGATTGTACTGGAGTATCTTGAGAACCGTTGTCATTATTGGTAGTTTCTATCGCACTTGTTAGCGGTTCACATAATTGACTGATTCACTGGTTTCTACCATGTTTGACTTTGAAACACTCATTCGCATGGTTAGATTCGTAGTATGGATTGATAGAGATGAAGACCAAGACCCTAGATCTAGTTTCATCCTTCCAGGCTACGTAGAATCTTAAATATTCATGACTGTAAATATAGATCCATATTTTATGGCTATGTTCATACTGTGTCTATTAATGACGTGGATCTATGTACATTTCCATAATGATTCTTTGAGATACTTTTTCTCTGAGTATGGGAATGCCTACCTTAGTGATGATTACATGAATATATTGTACTGTAACCCTTAATTGATTGTTTCAGGTCTCTAACCATGGTCTCTAATCCGAATTTTGGCATGATAAAGAAATTCAGACCTCAAACATTTTTCTAAATTTGCACTTTAGGGGGCAATCTGTTACACATCATTTTGTCACCATTATGGAAATGACTGCCAATCCAGACCTCTGACTATTCGATGAAGCATTCCAAATAATTCGCCTGTAATGTTAGAAGCAAAACAATCCCAAATACAACAAGAATCCTGGATTACATTGCTCAAAAACCTACTTTTAAGAACTTGCACAGTTTCCTAGCAAGAATCTGTACAACCATATTTTTCACCATTATGGACCATGCAAATATGTGCTTTGTCTTCCATTATGAACTATGCAAATATCTTAACGTAGGTAAAAATAAAAAGTTATTTCTAGAATCCTTGTTGAAGGAATATTTCCCAACTAAAAGCCTCGAGCTTCTACATACTTGGGCCTCATCCCTTTTCATGGAGCAAACTTCCCCCCTTTGTGGAAACCTAATCCCTCCTATTGATGATCTCATCCCTTGAGAAGAGGATCTAAAACCTCTTCCTCTTGGCCTAAAAATTCAACATTGGCCAGAGGGTTAAGGAGGACTTTTGAATTTAAAATTATGTTATTGGAATAGGGATGGAAAGCTTGTCACCTAAACGAAGGATTAGAGACCATTGGGAGGAGGCTTACATCATCAAGGAAAGTTTGTATCGCTTGTTCTTGCCCAAATATTAGTACAGGAAACTATTTCTTTCCTAATTGCACTGGTTTTAATGCTTTTTGCAAAGTTCCTAGATCTTTTTCATGATTTATAACTAAATATTGGTTTAATCCTATGATATGTGTTATATTGCAACTTTCATTTGCTTTGTGTTTCATCTTTATCTACGCTATGACTTTATTCCTTGTTTATTTCAGTTTATGTAGATATTCCTTTGAAGAAATGAGGAAAGGATGTTGAAAACATCGAAAGGAATTCCACATGAGTTTCATAGAAAGGTAAGAGCCTCTTTCATATCTCATACTTTATCCTTCAATTGTGAATTAAGGAAAGGTACAAGTCACTTGTTTTTTTTGTTACTAGATATTTTTAGAGTCTAGGGAGATCTCTCTTGTCCACAAGAGCAATTTGTCCACCATAACACTTTTCATATTGTAATTCATCAATAGTTGAGATATACACATGTCATCATTTTCCGAGAAAAGGGCAATCAGAACCTTCAGTCTCAGGCTTTGAAAGTTCTCCTGGCCAGTAGAAATATAACCAATGTAGTCATATTTTATCTACCAAAACATTATCCATAACCACATGTGTCCCAAGGAATTCACAAGACATCAAAAATCAAACTTTCTACATGTTTTAGTCATTTTATTATCCATTCTATATATCATGTCAATAATTACACCATATCATGTTCAAACAATTGACTTGGGGCTCTTTTAAAGCCATTCTCACTATACAAACCACACTCTATGTCAATATTCGTCAAAACTATTATTAGGTCACAATGGTGTTCTAAAATATATATATACTGCATAATTTTTTATTTTATTTTTTAAATATGGCAAGGGTCACTCCAAAAGCTAGTTATTATATTTATTTTGAGACTTATAACATAACAATTTTTACTCCATCTCAAAGGTAGCTCTCAACCGTTGGTCATATTCAAATAATTTCTTGTTGTAGAACACACAACATTATGATTATACCTTAGTTTCCTATAAATTCCTCCTCACTTACTATACGTTGTCATTTGGCTACAAATCTCTACTTTCCATACATACCACCTTTCGTGTTCCCAATGTATGATAAAACTTACATCACTTCATTTGTCCTATGATAGAAATCATACTCAAAAAATGTTATTTGCTCATATTTTGAGATAAATTCTGATTGCTCTCTGTTTACATATGACTATACATTTTTCATACATATTTGAATATTTTATGCATGATAAAGTATTGTGGATGCATGCTAAAGATCGAGATATGAATATTGTACTGGCTTCTTGAAGATATGTTTAAAATTATACTTAGAATATGTTCCCAAAATAGTATGTACATGGCATACATACCATTTTTTGATGATTTGGGACACTTATGTCCATTTCTTTTCAGCATGTGTTAGTGTAAATCTGCCCCATTTTTTTGTTATTTTCTCATGAAAAAAAATTTATGCACCTAGAATTTACAGAAAAATGTGACTCTTAGAAATGGCATAATTTGTTAAGGATATACACTCACATTCTGAGTATTAATGTTATACAAATTTTTGTGGGCTGTTTTATATATAAAATAATCTTCTTCAGCAATGGTAGTCATGGAAATGGGAGGAACAACAAGGTTAGAGGCCTAAAACTGTGGAAAAGAGGGAAAATAATATTAAGGTTTTCTATATAGTTTGATGTAGATTCATAA
Organism: Pinus tabuliformis; assembly: GCA_031772625.1. Taxonomy (NCBI): domain Eukaryota; kingdom Viridiplantae; phylum Streptophyta; class Pinopsida; order Pinales; family Pinaceae; genus Pinus; species Pinus tabuliformis. The sequence continues at coordinate 462,378,829 of CM062820.1, read as the reverse complement.
GAATTAAACCAAATTTTACAATCTGGTTTCCTCAACCTAGTTGGAAAACAATCATATTGCTCACCCCTTCCACCTCCTAATCCACAATCCAACATTGTCATCCTAGTTTCCCCATATGTGTCTAGTCACATTGTCATTTTAGCCACCAATGGTTGGAAATATGTTGTTTATCCCCCACAGAAACAAGTTGAAGGATGTCTCATTGATTCTTTTCCACTCCCGCCACCTTCTCCATTTGTGAAGTCATCTAACCATGCTCAGTCTATGGCCTCTCATGTCCACTCTACAATACATAAAAATTCCAGAACTATTGACCCTGAAGCAAGACATGGAAAACAAATATTGGTGGCAAGCAAGTCCCATCTCAAGATTATTTTGATGTAGTCATATCATATGATCATCATGACTAGTAGGAAGAATCAAACACCAAGAATGAGCAGGAAGGAGAAAGCAGTGTGAAGAAGAAGTGCAGAACATATTAAATATGGTTTTTGATTACTTTCAAGATGGTGGATGTTTGCTAGTTTATACATGTTAATTTTCCATATAGTTTTTAATTTAGTTTTCAACACTTTGATTTTGAGAATTTGACATACTTTTCAGTACCTTTTTTGTTACAATGTGTTTTAGTGCATTGATACTATTATGTTCGGATATGATTATGATGTATAGTGCATTGTATATATATAATATGCTACATTTGGGTTATTTTCTTTGTGTTCTTATTTTTACTACATGCAATTTTGTGGCAAAAGTTGGGAGGCATAAAGCATATGTTTATATTTCATCTTTATAATTTTATGAGCCATGATTGCTAAATGATATGGTTGCTTTGATGACATGTATATACTTTTATTTGTTGGCACGCATTATGGGATGGATAAGGAATATATTTTTCAGATTATTCTTATTTATTATGAACACATAAAGTGTCGAGAGTAAAAAGTAAATCTGTTAAGTCCCTATAATACTAGTGATTACCCCATTACTATTGTAGTTGTATCCCTTATTAATATTGTTGTGCCCCTATTGTCCCCATATTGTTATTATTGTGCCCCATAGAATCCCTCTATTGTTATTTTTGTGCCTTTATATTATTATTGTTAGGTTGGCTGGGTTATATTGTGACTTCTTAGAATCCTATATATAGAAAGGTGGTTTTGTCATTTCAATCATCAAAAAAAATTTCATTTGTGTAATGTAAAGGAGGTTGCCCTCTTGAAGAGGCTAAATTCTAAGGCGTTGATCTATCTTTTCTATCTTTTTGTGAGATGGTTTCATAACATTTGGTATCAGAGCTTTGGATTCTAGGGTTTCGCTGCTCCAAATAGGTCATCGTGGCATTTTCGCTATAACTTTTTTCTGCGACGTTTCAGAAGTGAAAAAAAAAATCCATTTGGGAAAAATCGCACCAAACCTCGGATCCAAATTTCAGAGCTTTTTTTGCTATATTTGCGGTGATATGATCTAAGAAATTTGGTCTTTTCACAGACTCCTGAATTACATTCCAAATAGGTGACCTGAGAAAAATAGTCATAACTTTCTCTCTAAGCATTGGATTAAAATTTCGTAAGAAGCTATCGAAAGAGTATGGACTGTAGTTTCTTGTATATATCTTTTTAGAGCCAAAGGTCGAAAAAGGGACGCATGGCACATCGTACAAGTTTGCTCTACTGAACTAGTCTATAATCAGGTCACGGTGGGAGATTTGGCATAACTCTTCCTTGGAGAATCTAATTTGGATAAGACTAGTGGCATTGGAAAGAGGACATAGAGGGCTACTGTAGATCACAATTTCAGAATTGGATGATCCGAAATTACAGAGATACATTAGAGGAAATATCGAGTTCCTACAAAGTGAAAAAAGGTGTGTAGATTTTTTTAAATTTTTGCTTTAGCTTGGTTTGAAAAATTATTTTGAAGGAATTCAAAGGGCATAGTAGAGAATTATTATTGGAAACTGATGCCCCGAGGAAAGAAAATGCAAACACCTAGTAAGCAACCTAAAAGCTCTAGCATGACTCATGAAGAAGAGGAAGAAATGCTACATGATATATCAAAATTACAAGACCAAGTGGAACAAATGTCACTCTCACAAAAGCTAACAGAAACTAAGATAAATGCCATGGAATCTAAGATAAAGGGCGTGGAAGCTAAGATGAATGGCATGGAAGCTAAGATAGATGATTTGAAGATAGATTTGAAGACAGATTTGAAGACAAACATGGCAGATTTGAAGACAGATTTGACAAAGTTTCTACAAGAAATACTTACTAATCGTGAAAGGGTAGTAATGGAAACTCATGATGCGAACAAAAGAAAGGTTAATCATGATTTCATAGACTCTAATGTTGAATCGAAGACCCACCATATTCCAAAAATCGATATGAGGAAGTTTGATGGCAAGGATCCCGCAACATGGATATTACAGATGGAGCAATTCTTCGATCTCAATAATGTGCAAAACACTCAAAAGGTACGTATTGAAACTTTATATTTGGAACCAAATCAGTTTGTATGGTATCAATGGCTTTTCTCTCGTAAACAAATTATCACTTGGGCAATTTTTACAGAAGAATTGATAGCACATTATGAGGATACAAAAAGCAACACTTTTTTTAGCTAATTGATAAGTCTCAAACAAAAGGGTTCAATAATGGAGCACATTGAGGAGTTCCAAAAATTGAACATAAGGGTAATAAATATTCCAAAGGAGCATAGGATTGATGTGTTCATAGAGACTTTAAAGGATAATATCCAACATGATGTTCGCCTTTGGGAACCTGATTCATTAGAGAAGGCAATTAGGTTAGCAAGAAAAATGGAAAGCAAAATTATGGCAACCAGGAAGCATACCAGTCACAACTATAAAGATGGAAGTGTTGTTGCCCCTAGTCTTCCACAACTTATAAGGTTAGCACCACAACAATTGGAAGAAAAAAGAGCAAAAGTGCTTTGTTACAATTGTGTTAGCAAATACACTAAAGGTCATAAGTGTGCTGAGAAGAAATTATTCTACATAGATTGTGAAGAGGAAGAAGAAAAGGAGCAAGAAAGGTCAAAAGAAGAGGATATACTCCAGGAACAAAGCCTAGATAAAGAAGAAATTAATTCGACCATATCTTGTAATGCATTGGCTGGAATTACCACTCCTCAAACCATCAAGATATGACAAATCAAGAAGAAAAAGGTAATAGTGTTGATTGATTCATGAAGTACCCACAATTTTATTCCTTGTAAGGTAGCAAAAGAATTGAATTGCTTCCTATATCCAACACCAAAGTGTCAAGTGATGGTTGCAAATGGAGGAATGATAAATTGCTCTGGAAAGTGCCATAATATCAAGCTATCCATGGGAGAATATGTATTGACTATCCCAATGCTTTCCATTCCTATGGGAGGTGCTGATGTTGTAATACGAGTCCAATGGCTACAATCCTTGGGTGCAATAGCTTTTAATTTTCAAGAACGTTTCATGAAATTTTCTGTGGAAGGAAAGGAAGTTGAATTAAGGGGTATTGCAGGGAAACTGGGAAAGATAATCAGCTCTAACAGTATGACAAAGCTTCTAAAAAAGGAACAAAGAGGTGTAATTGCACAATTATGTTCGCTAGATGTTTCCACATTGAATCATCTATTTCTCCAGATCTCCAAAAAGTCTTGGACAATCATTCCAAGGTATTTGAGACTCCCAAAGGTCTGCCACCTATTTGTGATCATGATCATGCTATTCATCTAATTCCAGGAAGTGTTCCTCCAAACATCAGGCCGTACATATATCCCTATGCCCAAAAGAGTGAAATTGAACGTATGGTTGCAGAAATGCTAGAGGGTGGTATAATTCAACCTAGTCAAAGTTCTTTCTCTGTTCCAGTAGTATTGCTATAAAAGAAGGATGGATCATGGTGCATGTGTTCGGATTATAGGGAGCTCAACAAGCTCACGCTTAAAGATAAGTTTCCCATTCCTGTCATTGATGAATTAACGGATGAATTGCATGGATCAATTTACATCACCAAGTTGGATCTTCGTTTTGGATATCATCAAATCAGAATGAAGATTGAAGACATTCCGAAAACAACATTTAGAACTCATGAGGGTCATTATGAATTTTTGGTCATGCCTTTTGGCCTTACCAATGCACCTTCTACATTTCAAGGTTTGATGAATTCCATTTTCAAACCCCTCCTTAGAAAATTTGTGTTAGCATTTTTTGATGATATACTAATCTACAACAAGTCTTGGAAGGATCATGTTGAACATGTTGACAGGGTGCTACAACTATTGGAGGAGAAACAATTATATGCAAAAAGATCCAAATGTTTCTTTGGAGTACAAGAGGTGGAATATCTGGGTCATATTGTATCTCATGAAGGAGTTAAGGTAGACCCTAGCAAAATTAAAGCCATTAAGGAATGGAAAATCCACACATCCATAAAGCATCTGCGAGGATTTCTCGAGTTGATAGGGTATTATTTCAAGTTTGTTAAGAATTATGGGAGAATAACAACACCTCTAACAACATTATTAAAGAAATATGCATTTTCATGGACTCCGGAAGCAACAAAGACTTTCGAACATCTTAAAGAGGCAATGTGCCAAGCACCAGCCTTAGCTACACCAGACTTCACAAAAACCTTTATTGTGGAATGTGATGCTTCAGGAAATGGAATTGGTGCTGTTTTAATGCAAGATGAAAGACCCATTACTTTTTAAAGTTGTCCAATCAGGGGAAAGTTTTTACACAAAGATATTTATGAGAAAGACATGTTGGCAATACTACATGCACTTAAGAAATGGTGACCCTACCTAATGGGAAGACACTTCAAGGTAAAAATGGATCATGATAGCCTTAAATACTTTTTAGAACAAATACTATCCTCTGAGGAGCAACAAAAGTGGGTCACAACGATGTTGGGTTATGACTTTGAAATCATCTACAAAAAAGGGAAGAAAAATGTGGTGGAAGATGCACTTTCAAGAAAGGATGAGGATGTGGAAGCATTGTTGTGCGCCATTTATATTATCCAACTAGATTGGATAAACGAAGCAAGGGAAGAATGGAAGAATGATGAAGAAGTGTGGGAACTTATTCGAAAGTTACAATGAGATTCCAGTACATCTGATACATTTAGTTGGAAAAATGATTCATTATGGTACAAAGATCGCTTATACCTCTGTAAGAATTCCCAACTCAAGAAAAAGATTCTTATGGAATTGCACACTTCTCCCTTAGGAGGGAACTCAGGATTTTTAAAAACTTACCACAGGGTTAAGAAGGAATTTTTTTTGGGATGGCCTTAACTCAGATATTCAAAAGTTTGTGGGGAATGTTTGGTTTTCCAATAAAATAAAGTTGAAACAATTAAGACCCCGAGTCTATTACAACCTTTATCCATTCCAATCCAATGTCGGGAGGAGGTTTCAATGGATTTTATCACAGGTTTACCCAAGTCTGAGGGAAAGAGTGTCATCATGGTGGTAATTGATAGACTTACCAAGTATGCACAATTTTGTGCATTATCACATCCATTTAAAGCCAGTACAGTTTCCACCACATTTATGGAAACAATTCAAAATCTACATGAAAACCCAAAGATTAATGTAAGTGATAGAGATCCCATTTTCACTGGAAATTTTTGGATAGAATTATTTTCTTGTCTCAATACTCAGTTAGCTCATAGCTCATATTATCATCCTCAATCTGGTGGGAAAACTGAGATAGTAAACAAATGTTTGGAAGGATATCTTCGTTGCTTTGTATCTGATAAACAGACACAATGGGTCAAATGGTTGCCTCTGGCTGAATGGTGGTATAACACTTCCTTCCATACAGCAACAAAAATGACCCCATTTATGGCACTTTACGGATATTAGCCACCATCCATCACATCATATTTAAGAGAAAATTATAAGGTTCAAGCAGTGGAACATCACATTGAGCATCAACAACAAGTCCTCAAACTCTTAAAGGATAACCTCGTGTTGGCGCAAAATAGAATGAAACAATAGGCAGATCAACATCGCAGCGAAAGAAGTTTTGATGTAGGTGATTGGGTATTCCTACGGCTACAACCATATAAACAAATGTCCCTCAAACAAGCTAAGAAGGATAATAAATTATCACCAAAGTATTATGGTCCATACAAGGTGTTGCAAAAGATTGGTACTATGGCATACTAATTGGAGCTTCCTGCAGCTTCTCGAGTGCACCCAGTTTTCTATGTTTCATGTTTAAAGAACGTTATAGGAGACAAGCTCCCAGTTCAAACAATATTGCCAGAACTTGATGAGGAAGGAAAAATTATATTGGAACCGGAAGCAGTCACAGAAATAGGAACTCAACAGCTACGAAATCGATCAATTTCAGAGTATCTCATCAAGTTGAAGAACTTATTCGCTGAAGATTCCACATGGGAGGAAGAGAATTTTATACAGAAGCATCCCAAACTACTCAAGCGTTGAGGAAAACACTTTTTTGAAGGAGAGGGGCATGTTAGGTCCCTATAATACTGGTGATTACCCCATTATTATTGTAGTTGTATCCCTTATTAATATTGTTGTGCCCCTATTGTCCCCATATTGTTATTACAGCGCCCCATAGAATCCCTCTATTGTTATTTTTGTGCCTTTATATTATTATTGTTAGGTCGGCTGGGTTATATTGTGACTCCTTAGACTCCTATATATAGAAACGAGGTTTTGTTATTTCAATCATCAAAGTATAATTCATTTGTGTAATGTAAAGGAGGTTGCCCCCTCGAAGAGGCTGAATTCTAAGGTGTTGATCTATCTTTTCTAACTTTTTGTGAGCTGGTTTCATAACAAAATCATAACTGGATGAGGGGGGCTCCACCTACCAAACATTATTAAAACTTAAATTTAATTTTAACTTATCCTTTACAACACACCTTTCCCGAACAATAACAAAAGATGATTAAAATAGAATAATAAAGAATTAAAAAAAAATGAACTACCTAACTATTTCAAAGACATTCAAAAGGGAAAGGAGCCTATGAAGGAGAGGGGTAGTACCCCATGAGAGGTGTGCACAAGTTGTAAAAAAAAATATTTTATTCCTCCATCTTATCTTTCTGAGAGTTAAAGGAGCTAATTTCTTTGGTGGTAGCAGACTCATTCAAAGGCGAGATAGGGTAGAAAGGAAGATTAATGTCATTCTTCTAAGTATTTTTAAGGTGATCTTAGTTTCCTACAATTTTATTTTCTTTATAGAAGGTCTGGTTGTTTATGCCAGTGCTAACAGCTACCAATTTTGAAGAGAAGGCTTATTGACTTAATTCTTGTAGGTTGACGAGAAGGATTTCCTATAGCTATTTCCTATATTCTTTTTCTCTTTGAATGTTTATATATGATTATTTTACATTGTAAAAATTTCAAAGAGAGTTTTGGCAAAGAGTTTTCATAGAGAATTTTCAAACAAAAAGTTATACTGATTATTTTTAATATAAATCAGTCATTTTTTAGCCATTAACTTATGTGCACACTTCTCTATTTATCTATTTCTCATAATTAGTTTGTAATTCGAGTCTTATTTAATATTTTGAAAAACTTTACAACAAATTACCGTAAGTGTTTGTGTAGCTGTGTGGCTCATGAAACACTCTTTTATATTTTTTTATATTTAATTTATTTTACATAAATTTTAGATTCATTTTATGTCATTAAATATTGTATATTTGTATCGGATTTCATTTTTCTAGGGAAAATCTTGCATAATTACTTTTTTCAATTTATTTTAGTTATGTATATAATAGTTAATTACTATTTCCCATTGTTGTAAATTAACTTGTAAATTCCTAGTCACTCATTAAAATCAAACATAAAACACTTTGGGTTGAGTCCCATTATCTCACTAGCCCTGTGAGATTTTAGGGTTTGACAAAGAAGCTTAAAAAACTTCCCTCATCAATGAATAGGTCCCTAACCCCTCCACCCTAAAGTGAGACTACTCTCAATAATTAATGTAAATTATTTCTAGTCTTCGCTGCTTTTCCCCACATCTTGCATAAGGTATCTTTGACATTGATTTTGTTAATTTTTGGTATGTTCTATGCTAGAGCAATTTATTTAAATTTTCACAGTTACCAATCACATCAGCATTACGATAAACTGCAGATAGAACATAAATATAATATGCAGAAGACAAGCCAAGACAAGAGGACACAAGATATGGCACAAGCTAGGGACAAACCCCACAATGTGTGTGGAAACCCTTTGATCAAATCTTCTTTTACCTTCAAAGTTCAACAGAGAAAGAGAGAGAGAGAGATAATACATTTACAACAAAAGTCAACACTTTGACTTATCTGGATCCGAGCATAGATAATTTCCTATAATGATGAGATCAGTTGAAGACATTCTTCTTCAATTGAATCTCCTAGGTGATGACTTCACCTATCCATTTTGTTCGTCTGCTGCATGTTACCATGTAGCATCATCATGCATCTTCATGCTTCTCATGATCATTGTGCTGCCCATGATCTCGCCAAGCTTCATGCTATCCAAGCTGCATCATACTGTTTTATTGCTGAGTTGATGTACACAACTTTACTGCCCTCCATCATCATGCTGTACATATTTTGCTGCTGTCATCATGATGACTGGTTAGGGTACCAAGCACTATTGAAACAGTCCTTCAAACAAACACTACTCTGGATATGCTGTTGATTTGGGCATATGTACAAGTCCTCAAACTCATACACAATCCTAGACTGTGGTGTTATGGCCTGCGGCCTAACACACGGTCTTTCTGTGGCTTCCAGGTAACATAACCTTTGCTTCTTGTCCTTCCAACAAGATCCCAACAGATCTATCCCTTAGCTCTTCTAACTTGGTTCTCCTACAAGAAGAGAACAACTTCATGCAGTCACAAAAGAATATACAAAAAGTCCTGTCTCTATGATAGTGCTATTACCTATAGTGATTCGAACTTTCCTTCTTACTGTCAACAGGCTTTGATTAGCTGTGATAGTGACTATTCTGGTAGTGCATATTATCTGTGGTTAGGGCCTCCTTAGGCCAGCGAAGATGGACTGCATTAGGCTACGTATGAAGGCCTGAGTATAAGTCTATAGGTCAGTGTATTAGGGCCTCCACATAAAACTTCTGGACAGTGTAATAGGTGCATCCATATTCAACTTCTGGATAGTGTATTATGTGCATCCATATTAAAATTCTGAACAGCGCATTAGGTGCTTCCATACTCAACTTCTTGACAGCGTATTATATTCAACTTCTGGACAACGTATTTATGACTACGTACATCAGTATAATGATTGTTGTGTATGTTAAGGTTTTCCAGCGTTTACAAACACATTTATAAAACTGTCCACCGTTTACAAACTGTCCAGCGTATATGTAAGATTGTCCAGTGTTTTCCCAAAATCCAGCATTTATATTATGCGTATGAATATCCACCGTCTACGGCTTAGGGTATTTGTAGCGGTTCCATATATAGACTGCATATATATGTTTCCATGTATAACCATGCAACCAGATTCACTGCGTGCCTTGTGTAACCACGCTACCAGATTCACTGTGTGTGTATATATGTTTCCAGGAGCAGAACAACGTATGAGAAGACTTGTGAACAGTGTGGAAGAAGTCTTCAAGAACAACATGTAAGATAGCTTCAATTACTGCGTTGAGATCCTTTATGACTACGGCCGGGTCTCCATAATTGCGTAGAAGGTCTTCCTTTCCAGCGTATGAGATATCACCATTTGACAATGTATAGGTGTCTCTGTTAGCTACATAGATCGACCTGCAGCTAGGGCATCACCATAAGGCCAACATATTACTCTTGGTGTCTCACTCCTTCTCCAAAAACCCAAGACGTGGAGAGGAGGAGATCACTCAAGAATGTGTGTAAATGACATCAAATCCTCAACTATTTATACCAAAAACACATGGGTTGAATAGACATGACGTTTGGGCTTCTAGAGCCTACATAAGAGCTGGTCGGCTTGATGATAATTACATAATCAAAATAAATTCATATCTCCATAAATACTTATCGGAATCAGATGATCTTAGGATCAATCCTACACCTCTCGACGAGAGGGATCCAATAAAGATATCAGCTGCCATAAACAAGCCAACCCACATGGAGTTTGGCCCTAGTTTCCAATTTAACACTCCCTCTCAACTAGGGGGAACTCCATTTGCTGATCCATATGTCCGACTATACTATCTCTTCCATCAGTGCCCTGCACTGCTCTGCTCATCTTTGCTCAGCTCTGCTGGCTCTACTCTACTCTGCTCAACTCTGCTTGCTTTACTTTGCTCTGCTCAAATCTGCTGGCTCTTCTAGCTCTGCTCTGCTCAGCTCTACTCAGCGCTGCTGGTTCTGCTAGCTCTACTCTGCTCAACTCTGCTGAACTATGAAGAAGAAGAATTGATCGAGAATGTCTCATACTGAACCGAAGTCAGATTCAGAGTGCATACCACTGGTCCCAGACCAGTCTCAATCGACCCAAAGTCAACATCATACTAGGTACCACTCCTACTACTGGTCCCAGACCAGTATCACAGTCTCAGAGAGTGTACCACTGGTCCCAGACTAGTCTCAGCGGACCCGAAGTTAGTGTCATAGTATGTACCACTCTCGTTGGTCCTAGACTAGTACTGCACTGGCACGAAGTTAGTCTCAGAGTATGTACCACTGGTCCCAGACCAGTCTCAGCCGACCCGAAGTCAGCGTCATAGTATGTACAACTCCTACCACTGGTCCTAGACCAGTATCGCAGGCTCAGAGAGTGTACTACTGGTCCCAGACCAGTCTCAACCGACCCGAAGTCAGCGTCATAGTATGTACGACTCTCACTGGTCCCAGACCAGTCCTGCACTGACACGAAGTCAGTCTCGGAGTATGTACCACTGGTCCCAGACCAGTCTCAGCCGACCCGAAGTCAGCGTCATAGTATGTACAACTCCTACCACTGGTCCCAGACCAGTATCGCAGGCTCAGAGAGTGTACTACTGGTCCCAGACCAGTCTCAATCGACCCGAAGTCAACATCATAGTATGTACGACTCTCACTGGTCCCAGACCAGTCCTGCACTGGCACGAAGTCAGTCTCGGAGTATGTACCACTGGTCCCAGACCAGTCTCAGCCGACCCGAAGTCAGCGTCATAGTATGTACAACTCCTACCGCTGGTCCCAGACCAGTGTCATTGATCCCAGATCAATGGAGGACATCCTAGAATAGGGAGTACTGTAGATACAACGATGCATCCATCAGTACTACTATGCTCCCTAACTTTATTTCCCTGCTCATTGATCAGATGAGAGGTACTTCCCATGAGTCCTAGACTGCATGGGTAGGATGCCTCGATTGGAGAACTTAATCAATCCTATCCTCACAGGAGAACACATCAATCCTACTACAATCGCCATGGAGAACACATCAATCCAGGCCGCCATGGAGAACACATCAATTCAGGCCTCACAGGAGAACACATCAATCTTGCTACACAGGAGAGCAAATAATCCTGTTCCACAAGAGAGCGAATCATCTTGTCCCACAAGAGAGCAAATCATCTTGTTCCAGTGCACACCACTAGGGGAGGGTGAGTCACCCTGTGGTCGTATGTTGCTCCAGTAGAACTGCAAGCCCCGCAGAGCTCCTAGAGCTCAATGTATGCAACATGCAGGACCTTTTACAAAGGTCTCTTGATGACTCCAAGTCATTCGGGAAAATCACAAATTTGATCTTTCCCTCGGGGCTTTAGCGACCTGTATATCATCTCAGTGCGATGGAGCCTCCTTTCTCATCGACTTTCCATATCGCAGATAAGGCAGTATCTAATGTCTGTCTGCTGGAGCAATTGTCAAATACAGGATTCCTCAATAATCGAATCACACCTTTGGTTGTCACAGATAAAAACAACTAACATAAGAAATTCCGCAACCATGCAGCTTCATACGAGATCATACTCGTAGCCATGTATTCGGTCTTAGCGGTGCTTATAGTGACCAACTTCTGTTTCCTCCATCGAAGCAAAATCCAAAGAGAACCAACACTGAAAGGAGCTCTAGTGATCCTCCACACTGCCTGCCCACTCATCATTCGAATAATCATGTGGTTTCATATTTTCGGCAGTGTATCTCAATCCATGAGAGATTGTGCCCCTGAAGATATCTCAGAAGATTCTTGGCACCAATCCAGTGAGGCTCAACCAAATATGAGCTCACCATGCTAACTGCAACACATATGTTCGAACGGAGTTTCTCCAAGAGCATCAATGCGAATGAGTTTATGAAACTCAAAGGCATTTCCCAAATCTGGTCCTACATCATTACCATATAACTTCTGAAAGTTAAGATCCTCGAGGCAGTCACAATCTTGCAGCTTATCTTCCCACATTCTGAATCCAACTCCCTCTGTCTCCTATAAATGAGAGGGTCTGCACCTGTGTTAAAATTGGCAACCAGGGAAAAACTTCATGTGGGTCATCTTATTCATGGCTAATAATATTTTTATTAGATTCCTCTCATCGAGAGGTGTAGGATTGATATAAATATCATCGAATTCCAATAAGTATTCATGGAGATATGAATTTATTTTGATTATGGAATTATTATCAAGCCGACCTACAACTCATGTAGGCTCAGAAGCCCAACAGTCGCATCTATTCACCCACCAACGTTGTGTATAAATATAAGAGGACTTTTTCTCATTTAGACTCACTCATCTCATCACATCTCTCTCTCTCTACTGTGCAGATATGAGTCTCTTCTCTACTGCACTGAAATGGGTCTCTCTCTCTCACACATGTGAAGCCGGAAGATGTTGAATTTGAAGCTGCAACTGTAGAAGTAAAGATTGACTTGCATGGCCTAGAAGATATGCTCTTTGGAACTACACTGTAGGTTCATCTGAACCTCCTCTGAAAGCCGCAACTTTTGGTGGTGGAATGAAGTCAATTCGACGAACGGTTTGCAAGATATCGACTGCCCTAGTTTGAAGTCGAAAACTGCTGAAACTGAAGCTACAACTACAGAAGTAAAGATTGACTTACGTGGCCTAGAAGATCTTCTCTTTGGAACTACGCTATAGGTTCATCTGAAACTCCTTTGAAAGGCACAACTTTTGGTGGTGGAATGAAGTCAATCCGACGAACGGTTTGCAAGATATCGACTGCCCTAGTTTGAAGCCGGAAACTATTGAAACTGAAGCTGCAATTTCAGAAGAAAAGATTGAATTGCGTGGCCTAGAAGATCTCCTCATCTGAACTGCACTGTAGGTTCATCTGAACCTCCTTTGCAAGCCGAAACTTTTGGTGGTGGAATGAAGTGAATCCGACTGTCGGTTTGCAAGATATCGTCTGCCCTAGTTTGATAATGAAGCCACTCATGCTAATGCTGCTGATCTAGGGTTTGCTACTGTTGATATGAATCAGATTTATTGTACTATTTATCTCTGCTGAATTATTGAAGATAAAAGAAGATTTGATCAAAGTGTTTCCCCACACATTGTGGGGTTTGTCCCTGGCTAGCTACCACATCTTGTGTCTCTTGTCTTGGCTTGTTTTCTGTCGATCGTTTAATGTTCTATCTGCACTTTACTTTATGTACATGTGATTGCTAATCGGTGGAATATAATAAGAAAAAGAAGTAAACTGTTATAAGCATAGAACATACCATAATCTAACATGGTATCAGAGCTGAGGTGAAGACAAATCCCAAGCAAGAGCAAGAGCAATCATTGAAGAGAAGATTGGCAAGGCTATCCTAAAAGAACTATGGGGTCCTCAACACTCTTTCCTGCCGAAGACAAGCTCCGTGAGAAAGCTGACTATCACGGATGGAAGATGTCTATCGATCTAACCCTTGAAGACCAAGGAGTGCTGGACCATGTAAGAGGCAATATTGTTGAGCCTTCATCAAATGCATCTATTGCTGCCTGGAACAAATGGAAAATTGGAGAAGTCAAAACAAAGAAGATCATCCGGGACTCTATCGACAAGCGCTTGGTGGCCTACATCTCTGATCTAGACACCTCCAAGGAAATCTACGACAGACTGGTGAGTTTATTTAAAGTTAATGATGCAAATCAAGTTTTGTTTCTTAGAAATAAGTTGAGGGAAATCAAGAAGGGTAAAGATGAAAGTATGCAAGCATACTTCTTAAGAATCACCGAGATCAAGAACGATCTCCTATCTATTGGGGAAAATATTACTGACAGAGAAATGGCACTCACAACTCTCGGAGGATTACCATCTGAATGGTATGTGTTCAGGACTACTCTTCTGAACAATAATGTAATTCCTAGTTTCGAGGAATTAATGGCTAGATGCATTCAAGAACAAACAAGGGTAGAAGAGCAGGAAATGCCCTTGCCTAAAGGTCCTCCTGCTGCTTTTTCTTCTCATGCTAAGAAAAGAAATAATTCTGGGTCTAAATCGAAAAGAAAGGCTGGATTTAAGGGTGGAAGAAAAGGACGATGTTTCATTTGCAATAAAGCAGGTCACTATGCAAGGGAATGCCCTGATAGAAAGGACTCTCACCGTGACGATGATCAAAATCCCTCTGATGGCAAATCAAAGGAATGACAAATTCAACAGCAAAGGTAAGAGGAGAGCTAGGGATCGAGGAAGAGGACAACCATTCAAGAAGGCTAGAAAGTCCAAGATATATTAAATGCACCTAACCTCAAAAAGAACCTAGTGTCCATCTCAGTAACGGAAGACAAAGGCTACAAGGTAACCTTTAATGATGGCAAGGTACGTATATGGAAAAATAATGTTAAAGATGCCTTTACTCTTGGGTTTAGTGTTGATTCATTATATCAGGTCGATGGAAGTCTGCTAGGTGTCATGACTTATGACACATCTCTTCAGTCTGATCTTTGGCATTAGAGGTCCCCGCCCTTCATTATAAAGCTATACTCGGTGTAAGACAAATGGTGATAGGGATGCCCGAATTTTGAGTAGAGAAAGAAGGTGTATGTCCAGGATGTGCTGAAGGAAAGCTCAAAAGGGGACCATTCCCCTCAAGCCAAAGCAAGACCTCTGATATATTACAATTGGTTCACTCAGGCATACCTGAGGTTGGTATTAAGAGGGAGACTACTACACCACATACTCCTGAGCAGAATGGTGTGGTGGGAAGGAAGAACTGCACAATGATGGAAGTTGTCCGGGCCATGATCAAAGACTTCTAAAGTTTCTATGGGCTAAAACTACAATCACCGTCGTATATGTACAAAATTGATGCCCTCATCAAGCATTGGGTTCCAAGACTCCTGAAGAAAAGTTCACCGCAAGGTGAACAATCTTCCGACTTTGAGGAGCTCTCAAGAAGCCGACACCAGGGAATGAAAGAAAAGGATGATGAATCAATGCCTGATGTAGAAGAACCCATGGATCTGATTGATTCTCATCCACATGAGCCTTCCTCTTCTAGGAAGAGGCCTTCATGGCTTAAGGGGTTACTTGATGATGCTGAAGGACATGCTGCACCCCGAGGAACCTTTCGTGAAAGTAAGAAACCTAATAGGTATCAAGGATACCTGACCATCATGAGCACGATCATACAAAATGAGCCTTCGTCATTCTCAGATGCCGTCAAGCATCAAATGGAAGGATGATATGACCGAAGAATATGAGTCTATCATAAAGAATGATGTTTGGGAAGTAGTTCCCAGACCCCAGGACAAGATTGTTGTTACTTCCAAATGGCTTTACAAGATAAAGCATGCAGCAAATGGAAGTATGGAAAAGTATAAGGTTCATTTTGTTGCTCATGGTTTATCCCAGAAGGGAGGTATAGACTATGATATTTGCACCTGTTGCCAAATATACGACCATCCGCTTGATCATAACTCTTGTGGCTCCACAAGGATGGAACCTACATCAAATGGGTGTTAAGACCACGTTCTTGCATGGTTCTATCAAAGAAGAGGTCTATGTGGAGCAACCTGAAGGATTTGAGATTTATGATTGAAAATCTCATGTATGCAGGTTGAAGAAGGCTCTCTATGGGCTGAAGCAAGCACCCCGAGCATGGTATGAGAGGATCAATAGCTACTTGATGAAGCTGGGATTCACTAGGAGTGAAGCCGATCCTAACCTTTACTTTAAGGTTGAAGATGACAAGCCTCTCATACTGGTGTTGTATGTGGATAACGTCTTTCTAACAGGTGCAGATCCTCTCATTCACAAATGTAAGAGGGAGCTGGCTTCTGAATTTGAAATGAAGGACCAAGGACTTGAAGTATGGCAGAGGCCAAGGGAAATTTTCCTATCTCAAGGGAAATATGTGGTAAAGATATTGAAAAGATTTGGTATGATGGACTGCAAGCCTGTGACTACCTTGAGGATCTTAACTTTTAGAAGTTATATGGTAGTGATGTCGGACCAGATTTGGGAAATGCCTCTGAGTTTCATAAACTCATTTGCATTGATGTTCCTGGTGAACCTCCATCCGAACATATGTTTTGCAGTTAGCACTATGAGCTCATATTTGGTTGAGCCTCACTACATTGATGCCAGAAATCTTCTGAGATGTCTTCAGGACACAATCTCTCATGGATTAAGATACACTGCCAGGAGATGTGAAACTACTTGGATATACTAATGTTGATTGGGCAGGCAGTGTGGTGGACCGTAAGAGCACTTCCGAGTGTTGTTTCACCTTGGGATTTGCTTCGATATCCTGGATGAGCAGAAAGCAGAAGTCGGTGACTTTGAGCACCGCCGAAGCAGGATATATTGTTGCTAGCATGACCTCATGTGAGGTAGTCTGGTTGCAAAAGCTCTTCAGTGAGCTGCTTGGATTTACATTGGATACCACTGTGATTCTCTATAACAAGTGGGATTCGATTATTGAGGAATCCCGTATTCGTCGATTGCTCCAGCAAATAGACATCATCTGGGATATGGTAAGTTGATGAGCAAGGAGGCTCCATCGCATTAAGATGATGTATAGGTTGATACACCTTGTCAAAGCCCCGAGGAAAGATCTAATCTATGATTTTCCCAAACGACTTGGAGTCGGTAAGAAACCCTTGTACAAGGGTCCTGCATGTTGCATACATTGAGCTCTGGGAGCTCTGAGGGCTTGCAGTTATTACTGGAGCAATGTACGACCACAGGGTGACTCACCCTCCCCTGGTGGTGCACACTGGAACAAGATGATTCGCTCTCTTGTGGGACAAGATTATTCACTCTCTTGTGGAACAGGATGATTCGCTCTCCTGTGTAGCAGGATGATTAGTTCTCCTGTGAGGCCTAGATTGATGTGTTCTCCATGGCGATTGTAGCAGGATTGATGTGTTCTCCTGTGAGGCCTGGATTGATGTGTTCTCCATGGCAATTGTAGCAGGATTGATGTGTTCTCCTATGAGGACAAGATTGATTAGTTCTCCTGTCGAGGCATCCTACCCATGCAGTCTGGGACTCATGGGAAGTACCTCTCATCTGATCAATGAGCAGGGAAATGAAGTTAGGGACCATAGTAGTACCGATGGACGCATTGTTGTAACTATCGTACTCCCTACGCTAGGATGACCTCAATTGATCTGGGATCAATGATACTGGTCTGGGACCAGTGGTAGGAGTTGTACCATACTATGACGCTGACTTTGGGTCGGTTGAGACTGGTCTGGGATCAGTGGTACATACTCTGAGACTGACTTTGAGTCAGTGGAGGATGATATTGGTCTGGGACCATTGGAGTTGTACTCACTATGACGCTGACTTTGGGTTGGTTCAGACTGGTCTGGGACCAGTGGTACATACTCTGAGACTGACTTTGAGTCAGTATGATACATCCTCGATCATTTCTTCTTCTTCATAATTCAGACAAAAGCAGAGTAGAACAGAACAATGCAAGAGCAGAGCAGAACAGAACAAAACAGTACAGATCAGTGTAGGGCAGAATAAGACAAAGCAGAACAGGCAAAATAGAGCAGAGCAGGGCAAGGGTCAGGCTGTACAAGGCAGTGCATTTGATGGATGAATAGTAATGACCGATAGACAGATTGCAGATGAAGTTCTCCATGGTTGAGAGGGAGTGTTAAAATTGGCAACCAGGGCAAAACTTCATGTGGGTCATCTTATTCATGGCTAATAATATTTTTATTAGATTCCTCTCGTCGAGAGGTGTAGGATTGATATAAAGATCATCCAATTTCGATAAGTATTCATGGAGATATGAATTTATTTTGATTATGGAATTATTATCAAGCCGACCTACAACTCATGTAGGCTCAGAAGCCCAACAGTCGCATCTATTCACCCACCAACGTTGTGTATAAATATAAGAGGACTTTTCCTCATTTAGACTCACTCATCTCATCACATCTCTCTCTCTCTACTGCGCAGATATGAGTCTCTTCTCTACTGCGCTGAAATGGGTCTCTCTCTCTCACACATGTGAAGCCGGAAGCTGTTGAATTTGAAGCTGCAACTGCAGAAGTAAAGATTGACTTGCGTGGCCTAGAAGATATCCTCTTTGGAACTACACTGTAGGTTCATCTGAACCTCCTCTGAAAGCCGCAACTTTTGGTGGTGGAATGAAGTCAATCCGACGAACGGTTTACAAGATATCGACTGCCCTATTTTGAAGCCGAAAACTGCTGAAACTGAAGCTGCAACTACAGAAGTAAAGATTGACTTGCGTGGCCTAGAAGATCTTCTCTTTGGAACTGCACTGTAGGTTCATCTGAACCTCCTTTGAAAGCCACAACTTTTGGTGGTTGAATGAAGTCAATCCGACGAACGGTTTACAAGATATCGACTGCCCTAGTTTGAAGCCGGAAACTGCTGAAACTGAAGCTGCAATTGCAGAAGCAAAGATTGACTTGCGTGGCCTAGAATATCTCCTCATCTGAACTGCGCTGTAGGTTCATCTGAACCTCCTTTGAAAGCCGCAACTTTTGGTGGTGGAATAAGTCAATCCGACTATCGGTTTGCAAGATATCGTCTGCCCTAGTTTGATAATGAAGCCGCTCATGCTGATGCTGCTGATCTAGGGTTTGCTACTGTTGATATGAATCAGATTTATTGTACTATTTCTCTCTGCTGAATTATTGAAGATAAAAGAAGATTTGATCAAAGGGTTTCCCCACACATTGTGGGGTTTGTCCCTGGCTAGCCACCACATCTTGTGTCTCTTATCTTGGCTTGTTTTCTGTCGATCGTTTAATGTTCTATCTGCACTTTACTTTATGTACATGTGATTGCTAATCGGTGGAATATAATAAGAAAAAGAAGTAAACTGTTATAAGCATAGAACATACCATAACTTAACAACCTGTCAGACATAGGTGCCGGTACGAGAGGTTTATCATCCACAACCTTCGAGTAATGGTTTGGATCAGTTTCACTCCTAGTGAATCTCAGCTGCATTAGATAGCTATCAATCCTCTCATACTATGCCCGAGGTGTTTTTCTTCTACCCATAGAGGGCTTTCTTCCACCTGTATACATGAGATTCCTTGATCATGATTCTCAAACCCCTTGGGTTGTTCCAAACCTGTGAACCTACTGCATGAGGGGAATGGTCCCCTTATAATATGTTCCTTCGGTACATTTCAGACATGTACCTTCATGCTTCTTTTTGAATTCAGGCATCCTAGTCACCATCTGACTTACAGACCTCCAGTGCTGAGTTAATTGACATGGTCCCAAGTGGACTTCCTGCAACTTGATACAACCCTGAACTTAAAAACATCTTTAAAAGATCTATTTTCAAACACGTACCTTTCCATCGATAAGTGCCACCTTGTAACCTTTGACTTCCATTTCCGAGATGGACATCAGGTTCAATCAGGTACATAAAAGGGATTTTGGGGTTCCTTGCTTTCGTGGAAGAGTTGACCATTGTCTTTCATGACCCGTATCTTTGTCATTCGGGCACTCCTTCGCATAAGGGCCGAACTCATAACCAAGACATCTACCTTTTCTTCCTACCCTTAGATCTGAACTTCCCAATAAAGTGATGCCATCAGAAGTTTTGCTTCGCCATTCTAATAACATTCTCTGCTTCAACTTCACCCTAGGTGAATTATGAGGAACCCATTGATCCTTCTGTCTTGTCCCAACTGTGTTTGGTGATTGCTCTTTCACTCTTGCTTGGGCATTGTCGTCACCTCAGCTCTGATACCATGTTAATTTTTGGTATGTTCTATGCTAGAGAAATTTATTTAAATTTTCACAGTTAGCAATCACATCAGCATTACGATAAACTATAGATAGAACATAAATATAATACGTAGAAGACAAGCCAAGACAAGAGGACACAAGATATGGCACAAGCCAGGGACAAACCCCACAATGTGTGGGGAAACCCTTTGATCAAATCTTCTTTTATCTTCAAAGTTCAGCAGAGAAAGAGAGAGAGAGAGAGATAATACATTTACAACAAAAGTCAACACTTTGACTTATCTGGATCTGAGCATAGATAATTTCCTATAATGATGAGATCAGTTGAAGACATTCTACTTCAACTGAATCTCCTAGGTGATGACTTCACCTATCCATTTTGTTCATCTGCTGCACCTTACAATGTAGCATCATCATGCTGCATCATGCATCTTCATGCTGCTCATGATCACTGTGCTGCCCATGATCTCGCCAAGCTTCATGTTGTCCAAGCTGCATCATACTGTTCTATTGCTGAGTTGATGTACACAACTTTACTGCCCTCCATCATCATGCTGTACATATTTTGCTGTTGTCATCATGATGACTGGTTAGGGTACCAAGCACTATTGAAACAGTCCTTCAAACAAACACTACTTTGGATATGCTGTTGATTTGGGCATATGTACAAGTCCTCAAACTCATACACAATCCTAGACTGTGGTGTTATGGCCTGCGGCCTAACACACAGTCTTTCTGTGGCTTCCAGGCAACATAACCCTTGCTTCTTGTCCTTCCAACGAGATCCCAACAGATCTATCCCTTAGCTCCTCTAACTTGGTTCTCCTAGAAGAAGAGAACAACTTCATGCAGTCACAAAAGAATATACAAACAGTCCTTTCTATATGAAACAATGTAAACTTTGAAACGGGAACTGATACTGTTACCCGTTTTGTAGAGATAGCAAAAAAGTGACCCGATTTTGAAAAGGGGTGATGTAGAACACACATGTTTTTTTTAGAGCATAGTTTTTGGCACTTTAATTTTTTTAAATTCTTGTTATGTACATTGCGTTTTAGAATGGTAGTGATTTTCATGCCGATTTAAAAAAGTGGTTATTCTGCATCAGACCCTTTTTTTAAAAAGCATGTTTTCTTAACTTTAACTTTTCTAATGTATGAAATGTAAATAATTATTTTGTAAATTTAATAATTTTGGAAGTGGTCTTCCTCTTCATAGTTTTTTGTTTTTATTTTTATTTTTATTTTTTTTTGTAGTGAGGTTTTTATTGATTTGCATATTTAAAGAAGAAGGTCGATATTTTTCATTTTCAATAATTTACATATTTATACATAGTTAATTAAATTTTCAATCCAAATGAAATGATTCTCTCTAAAAAACAAATAAAAAATTATATATATAGAAAAGACAAAAATAAAAAATAAAAAATGTTAAAAAAAATATCTTATAAACCATAAAACAATTTGGAAATAAAAAACAAAATTAATATATATATATATATATATATATATATATATATATATATATATATATATATATATAAGTCAGTAAAAATTGAGGGAAAAAAAAACATGAGCAAAAACTAAGGAAAAAAAATTAAAAACAAACTAATTAAAAAAAAAAAAAATTAATGAAAAAAATTTAAAAAATAGTAAAATTAATATTTAAAAAAAAAATGTTAAAAAAATTATCTCACAAACCATAAAAGGATTTGGAAAACAAAAAAAAACACAAAATTAAAATATATATATATATATATATATTAAGTAAGTAAAAATAGAGAAATAAAAAAAAAAACATTAGAAAAAAACGGGAAAAAAAAAAATTAAAAACAAACTAGTTTAAAAAAAAAATAGAAATTAATGAAAAAAATTTAAAAACTAATAAAATTAATATTAAAAAACAAACAAAAAATTCAATTAAAAAAAAAAAAAAAAAAAAAAAAAATGTGTGTTTTTTATTAAAAAAAAAAAATGTAATTATTTTTTATTAAACATAGATATTTTGTTTAAAAAAAAATCAAAATTTAATTTTTTTTTTAAACAATCTCTTTTATTATTAAAAACAAATTTTATTTCTATTTCTATTTTTTATTTAAAAATAAAATTATCCAACAGATCTTTTATATTTAAAAAAAAAAATAAACCTATATTTTATATTTTAAAAAAAAAATTACATTAAACTTTTTCTTTTAAACAATGTTTAAAAAAAAAAAAATGAAAATTAATTTTTTTTTTTTTAACAATTATGTTTTTTTTAAACCATTTTTTTTGTTATAATTAAGAAGAGTTTTTTTTTTTTTAAACCATTTTATTTTTTTTTATTTTAAAAATTATTAAAAAAAATAAAAAATTTAAAAAATGAAATTGTTTTTTTTTTTTAATTAAAAATTAAAAAAATTTTAATTTAAAAAATAAAACAAAACGATATTAATTTTTTAAATTTTTATTTTTTAAAATTTTATTTAATTTTTAAAACTTTAAATTTTTTATTTTTTAAATTTTTAATTAAAAAAAAAAAAAAAAAAACGATTTCATTTTTAAAATTTTTAATTTTTTTAAGTAATTTTTAAAATTTTAAATGAAAAAAAAAATTAAAATGGTTTAAAAAAAAAAACTATTCTTAATTATAACAAAAAAATGGTTTTTAAAAAAAAAAATTGTTAAAAAAAAACATTAATTTTCATTTTTTTTTAAACATTGTTTAAAAAAAAAATTAATGTAAATTTTTTTTTTAAATATAAAATATAGGTTTATTTTTTTTTTAAGTATAAAAGATTTGTTGAATAATTGTATTTTTAAATAAAAAATAGAAATAAAAGTAAAATTTGTTTTTAATAATAAAAAACGTTTTTAAAAAAAAAAAAAAAAAATTGATATTTTTTTTAAAAAAATATCTATGTTTAATAAAAATTAATTACATTTTTTTTTTAATAAAAAATACATTTTTTTTTAATAATTTGATTTTTTTTGTTATTTTTTTAATATTAATTTTATTAGTTTTTAAATTTTTTTCATTAATTTCTATTTTTTTTAAACTAGTTTGTTTTTAATTTTTAATTTTTTTTCCCAGTTTTTTCTAATGTTTTTTTTAATTTTTCTATTTTTACTTACTTAATATATATATATTTTAAGTTTGTTTTTTTGTCTTCCAAATTCTTTTATGGTTTGTGAGATAATTTTTTTAACATTTTTTGTTTTTTTTTTTTTATATTTTTGTTTTTTATATATATTTTTATATTTGTTTTTAAGTAATCAACATTTTAATCTTAATTTTAGTAGCTTTTATTTTTTTTTTTAATTTTTTTTTTTTTTTTTAAATTTAGTTTGTTTTTAATTTTAATTTTTAATTTTTTTGTTTTCTTGTTTTTCTGTTTTTATTTTTTTTTTATTTTTCTATTTTCACCCACTTAATTTTTTGTTTCTTTTAAATGTTGTTTTTTTTTTTTTTTTTCCATATATATTTTATTTTGCCAATTTTTTTTTGTTTACAAGATTACTCATTTTTTTCCCCATTTTTTTAAAATATTTTTTTTACTATTTAATTGTTTATATTTTTTTTTTTTTTAGTTCTTATCATTAATTTCATTCTTTTTACATTTTATGATTGATTTTTTTTTTTCATTTTTTATTTTTCTTTTAATAGATAATTTAATCTATGTTTTGTTTTTTTGGTTTTTATTTTTTTATTTTTTTGTGTTTTTTCATTGTTTTTTTTATTTTTTTTTATTTTTTTTTTATGTTTTCATTATTTTTTTAAGTTTAATGTTTTTTCGGGGTCATGATAAAATATTTCATGCCATTATTTCGAGATGTTGAAATTTAACTTTTGAAAAAAAAAATCTTCTTCCAGAATCAACCCTTTTCATTTTGAAAGTGTTTTTTGGATAATTTTTGCACAAAAAATTGGTTTTCACCACCATTTTTAAAACATGTTGAAAATTTACCCAAGAAAAGAAAAGGTGTTATTCCAGCATCAACACTTTTCACTTTTAGCACTGTTTTTGATTTTTTTTCAGGGTTTTTTGGCCAGAGTTCCCGTTTTGAGTTTATAGTTCCCGTTTCAAAGTTTACATTGTTATGACAGTGCTATTACCTATAGTGATTCGAACTTTCCTTCTTGCTGTCAACAGGCTTTGATTAGCTGTGATAGTGACTATTCTAGGAGTGCATATTATCTGTGGTTAGGGCCTCCTTAGGCCAGCGAAGATGGACTGCATTAGGCTACGTATGAGGGCCTGAGTATAAGTCTACAGGTCAGCGTATTAGGGCCTCCACATAAAACTTCTGGACAGTGTAATAGGTGCATCCATATTCAACTTCTGGACAGCGTATTATATTCAACTTCTGGACAGTGTATTATGTGCATCCATATTAAACTTTTGAACAACGCATTAGGTGCTTCCATACTCAACTTCTTGACAGCGTATTATATTCAACTTCTGGACAGCGTATTTATCACTACGTACATCACTATAATGATTGCTGCGTATGTTAAGGTTGTCCAGCGTTTACAAACACATTTATAAAACTGTCCAGCGTTTACAAACTGTATATAAAACTGTCCAGCGTATATGTAAGACTGTCCAGCGTTTGCCCAGCATCCAGCATTTATATTATGCGTATGAATATCCAGCGTCTACGGCTTAGGGTATTTGTAGCGGTTCCATATATAGACTGCGTATATATGTTTCCATGTATAACCATGCAACCAGATTCACTGCGTGCCTTGTGTAACCACGCTACCAGATTCACTGTGTGTGTATATATGTTTCCAGGAGCAGAACAACGTATGAGAAGACTTGTGAACAGCGTACAAGAAGTCTTCAAGAACAACGTGTAAGATAGCTTCAATTACTGCGTTGAGATCCTTTATGACTACGGCTGGGTCTCCATAATTGCGTATAAGGTCTTCCTTTCCAGCGTATGAGATATCTCCATTTGACAACGTATAGGTGTCTCTGTTAGCTACATAGATCGACCTATGGCTAGGGCATCACCATAAGGCCAGCATATTACTCTTGGTGTCTCACTCCTTCTCCAAAAACCCAAGACGTGGAGAGGAGGAGATCACTCAAGAATGTGTGTAAATGACATCAAATCCTCAACTATTTATACCAAAAACACATGGGTTGAATAGACATGACGTTTGGGCTTCTAGAGCCTACATAAGAGCTGGTCGACTTGATGATAATTACATAATCAAAATAAATTCATATCTCCATAAATACTTATCGGAATCGGATGATCTTAGGATCAATCCTACACCTCTCGACGAGAGGGATCCAATAAAAATATTAGCTGCCATAAATAAGCCAACCCACATGGAGTTTGGCCCTAGTTGCCAATTTAACAGATTTGCACCAATAGAAGCATATAAAGTGGGTAAGTTGTGATTTTTTGGAGGTTTATATATATATCACACAAATAACTTTATATGAGAATTGTAATGAGGATTGAATTCTTGGAAAGTACTTTTGGGGAATTTCAAAAATTAGTAGAAGAGTCTCTAAGCTTTAATTGACAAACAATTTTCAATGTGCATGACCACCTAGGTTCCTTAAACCTAGAGGAAAGGGTATGAGATGAAACTAGGTATAAATAAGAATAAAAAATTAACCTTTATGATTGTATAACATTCTATAATGTAGTAGTCATGGAGAAGTGAAAGTGAAATTATTGGCAAGAGCATGAATATTTGAGGTGCTTTTCAACCAACAAACTGATTGTTGGAGATGGATAGATCTACCTATGAGTTGGACTTATTAATCAAATTGGTCAAAGGAAAGCCAAATAAACTACTTTATTGCTTAGGAAATGAATTTAGTTTATGCATTTCACCTTTTTTAACATGTGCAAATAGAGTTTTCAAAGGATAATTGTAAATGATCTTGCCTTTAAGAACACTAGATCTAAGGAAAGAGGGAATGAAACAAAATAGGCATCCCCAACATAAGTATGAGATATATCAACTAGGTATATATGAGATTCCCATGTATAAATACACACACTTGACTACTTTGATGAAGTGAATGGTATAATGAGACATATCTAAGTGAGTAAGCTACAAGAATGATTTTGTAACAATGAAAAAATGAATACAAAATGAATATGGAGAATGTTAGAGTGTGTTTCCATATTGATTTACTAGTAAATAATTATTCATTGTAGACATATAAAGATATAGTGAAACTCCTAATTAATACTTATACAAAGCTTTAATGATCACCAATACTCTTCGAATAAATAAAACTCATAATAGTTTTGCTCAAAATAATTTTTTAGTGTTAGGTATATGTAGAAAACTTGGGTAAAATTTTAATAATCATATTCATATTTGGAGAATTTATTCATTTGAACATTCAAAGAAAGAGGATGTGGTTTTTTAACTAAATTAAAATGTTGAAGGTTGAATAGATATGTGTTCACTAGATGTTGAACACGCTAGGAAGAATTGAAAAAGTGATCTAATTTTTGTTTCAAACTTCATTGCATTGGTCATTTAAATAGGGATGGAATGGATCCCCTATAAACTCTCGATTCCATAATGTGTGGACTCAATTTTAATAGAAAAAATACATTCCAATGAACCTTGGTGAATGAAATAATAAAATAGAGTAAATATGAATTCCACAAGCTGGTATAACTACAAATAAATGGTATTCCCATAAAATTAGAGTGAATATATCCCCATAATTTCCATTACTAGAAAAGTAGGGTGAATGAGAGGTAGTAGTTGGAATTTTGGAAGGAGAAATGATTTTTCAACTCTTCCCCATCAAAACCATATGGGATAATGGTTTTATAACTATCCTCTTTAAATAAATATTGGGTGATGCATATTCAAACTACTCTTTGCAAATAATTTGCAGAACAAAAATTGTAAATACCATATATTCACCCATGGCTGAAATTTTGCCTCTAAAATTTTCTATTCTTGACATATCATCCTAATTGCATGAGGACAAGTTCCTAATAAGTGTAACAATTACATTATTGTGGACCTTTATGTTTTCTAAATTTATATGATGATAAGTCTCTTATTCATGTAATAAAATGGATTTCTTATTTTATTGCATCATCCAATGTTGTAACATTTTTTGTTATTGACTTATTAACATAAAAATGATTTACATTATTAGAAATAATATATGTGTAATACGTTATGTAATACATTTATGCAATCATTATATCAAAATAAAATAATTAAAATATAGAAATCAATATTATTATAAGAAATATTTGATTTCAGGATGATTAATTGAAAATCAACAAAAAGGAACCATTAATATATTACCATGCCCATTCATAAAGTGACTTTCAAAATAGTGAAAAATAGAATGTATAAAGAGTTTTTCAGAATAAGTCACATTTAATATTTGGGTTGACGCGTTTCGAACCAACAAGTGTGGTTCATCTTCAGGACACGATAAAGAAATAGATCCAGGAAGAGGGTTAAATAGGAAGACAGGTCAACCTAATAATTAGAAGAAAACAGCCATGTTTGACTCTGGGAGGGAGAGGGGACATGTTTAATAATAATTAAATTAATAAATATATAAATATTTATTTTTAATATTAAACTCGTTAATGACTATATCTTATTAGGATTAATAATATTCAATTCTTTATTACTTTATCAATATATACATCAAAATAACTAAAGATTAAAACTATAGTAAAGATTATATATATAAAACAAAAGATTAAAACTTGATAATAAAGATTAAATATATAATATATATATATATAAAACAATAAAACACACATCAATATTAATAAATAATATTAATACTAAATTATTAATATATATATATATATATATATATATATATATATATATATATATATATATGAATTACTAGTATTTATTAAGTTAATGAACTTAATGACTATTTGATTAGGGCAAATTTCATTCTTTTTATTTTATTTTATATGTATAATCAAGATTAATGAATCTCTAATATTTACAAAAATATTTATAATGAAATTTAATTATATCATAATGGTAATACATATTGTTTACATATCTATCTATATCTATATATATATAAGGACAGAGAGGATTACGAGGAGAATGCATGAATCCAACAACTACTAATTTTCCAGCCATCATCCCTGTTAATATTACTAGAAGACTTCTCAATTTCAATGGCTTCACTAAACTTACGATGATAAAAATGAGGAATCTTAGCAATAACCCTAGCCTCCTCAATGCATGTATGATGCTTGGTTTTCTCAGCATGTTTGGCTAAAGTTGAGGATTTCGTCCTCCCGTGTTTAATATCAGCAACATGTTCCTTAATCCTTTGGTTTATAGAATGACCGGTTTCACCTATGTATGAGGTACCATAGGAACAAGGGATGATATAAACACCTTTCATATCCATAGGGTTCACTTGGTCATTAACAGACTTAAGAGAACTCCTAATGGTGCTGAGGGGTCTAAAGGTTGAGGGATATTATGCTTCTTTAGGCTTCTCGCAATCTTTTCAGTCGTCCCTTAGATGAAGGGGAGGTGGACTCCTGAACTATGGTCGGAGGGTTCCTTCTTGACCTTGGGACCTTTGCTTGCTTTGAGGAAGGCTTTGACACCATGCTGCCTACTATAGCCATTCTGGACAAAAACATTAAGGATATGGGACTTTTATTTACCAAAATGGTCTTCATCAGAAATACTTACAGCACGAGTGGCTAACATGCTGAGAAAACCTATCTTCTGAGCAGGCAAATGATGAGAAATGGCATGAAGATACTGCTTAGTGTGAGTCTTCTTTCGATAAACCTCTAGGAGAAAGAACCATAATCTTTCCTAGAATGAGGACATCGAGAAAAGGCAGGCAACCATTAACCTCACGCTCCATCGTAAACTGGATGGAGTTAGAATGATTATTGAGATGCTGGAAAAAGAGATCTAATTTCTTAGGTCTGTGCTGCCAAATGGTGCAAGTGTCATCAACAAATCTTTTCCAGAGCTTGGGTTTAAATAAAGTTGAGGATAAAGCTTTAGATTCAAACTCTTCCATGAACAAGTTAGCAACAATAGTGTATAGGGGGAACCCATGGCAACCCCACAAGTTTGTTCATAGAACACACCTTCAAAATAGAAAAAAAGTGGAAGTGAGGCAAATCTCAACTAACTTAGCCATCTCGGGATCTGTTAGGCGAAAGATGATATCAAAGGCTTCTTTAATGGGGATGCAAGTGTACAAGCAAACCACATCAAAATTGACAAGATTATCACCAGGTTCAAATTTCATATCTTTTAAGTCATTAACAAAAGAAGAGGAGTCTTTAACAAAGGACTTCATTCGCCCCACCAGGGGTTTTAGCTTCATGGCTAAAATCTTAGCTAGAAGGTAGTTCAGCCCACCAATGGTGTTGAAAATGGGGCGAAGGGGGACTCCCTCTTTATGGATTTTGGGTAGCCCATAAATCCTGGGAGTGATAGGGCTACTTTCAATCAGCTTATGGCTAAAGGAGGCAACCGTGCTGTTGGATTTAATAGCGAGAGTGATAGCCTTAGAAATATTTTTCAAGGGATTCTTGTCAAGCCTTCTATAACTACCACTATTGATCATATGGTCCATCATCTTCTTGTGATAATCATCCTTGTCAAGGATAACATCAGTCCCCCCTTTGTCAGCTTTTAGGACAACAATATCAGGGTTCCTATTCAAGGATTTTAGGGCTTCAAACTGTCCTTTACTGATGTTATTCTTAGGGGGCTTCACTTTTCTAAGAATAACAATGCAGTCATGTCTAATAATATCTTTAGTATTATATGGTAAGCCCTTTATCCCAATTTCGACATCACACATAATATCAGCCACCGGAATCTTTTTAGGAGCAAGGGAAAAATTCAATCCCCTTTCCACAAGATCGAAGACCTGAGGAGGAAAATAAAAACTTGATAAATTAGCGACTTTATTATTATGATGGCTAGTAATATTATTGGAACCATGGTTGGAATTATTATTATTGTAAATAATACCACTAAACTTAATGATATTTTTACCATATTTATTATCATTAATATATTTAGGAGTTCCTTCTTTATTATTCTTTTTGGATAATATCGTAATTTTATTATTATTAACTAAAGTATTAGATTCAAAATAATTTAAATTGTTCCTATTATTATTATTATAGTTATTACTATTAGTATTACAATAGTTATTACTATTATTGTTAAAGGAATCAACACAATCATGGATCGCATAATGGGAAGGTAGGGATGGCTGACTTAGAATGGAGGGGGTTGGTGGACTCAGAACAGAAGGGGATGACGGGAACTCGGGGATCAAACCAATGTTATAGGGAATAGACCGTGGAACACGCAGGTGGGAGGGAACAGAAGAGGATGACAGGGACACAGGGGCCAAACCATTGCCGGAGGGAATATAACGCAAGTGGGAGGGAACGACCTCTGTTGGGCTATTGCGGGAGGCAACCAGGTCAAGGGAATGTGTGAGGGGAACTGAGGGATTCAGGACAGAGAGGGGAAGTGAAGACTGGATGGAGGGGTCAATGGAGACTGACGGGAGATGAGGGAAGCGTGCTGGAGAGGGGAAGCGACTGCAGGTTGGAACAATGACATGATTGCAGGTGGAAGACGGACAAGCCTGCGACCACGGAAGGGGAAAAACCCTTAACTCAGAGATCGGTTAGTAGTCTGAGACAGGGGATGTCGAGGGATCTCTATTATTCGAGGATGTGAATGGAAGGGAACTAGAAGTAGGGCACTCGGGATGGGACTAGCAATTGGCCCCGGAACCAAACCTATCGCTAGAAGGACAATTTGAAAATCCCAATCCATCTTCTTCACTAGATA
The DNA here is from genome assembly GCA_031772625.1 of Pinus tabuliformis. Taxonomy (NCBI): domain Eukaryota; kingdom Viridiplantae; phylum Streptophyta; class Pinopsida; order Pinales; family Pinaceae; genus Pinus; species Pinus tabuliformis. The sequence goes on along the minus strand of CM062820.1, from coordinate 462,347,863 downwards.
TGGAAGCTGGCGCAGTGCGATCATCACTAGAATTTCCATGAATCCAGGAGCTAAGGGCTGCCACTTGATCGCTATTGATTATGTTGTTAGAGGAGAAGTCGTAGAAGCCAGATTGGATCGAAGAATTTTCGCCAAAAGAGGAGCTATTCGAAAGTTTGGAAAATTTAGCACGTTGCTCCTCTCTCCAGATCTCGTCCATACACAGAGCTTTTAATGCAGAGCAGGCTTCAATTCTAATCCAAAGCTCTAGGGATAACAAACTAAAAAGCTCCATATGTAATGGAAAAAGATTTATAGAAAGAAAATCAAGCTTACTTCTCACCCTGGAAATCTCAGAACGAATCAAGGCGAGACGAGCATTTATAAAGATTCGATGATTACTGGACTTGTTAAGGCGATGACTGATTCAAGCAAAGATAGGAAAAACTGACGAATCCCTACACCTCTTAAGAAAGCAAGACCTCTCTTCATCTTAGAAACCTGCAAGCGTGCTCGTTCAAAGATATGAACTTTAATGGTAATGGCCCTCCCGTGGAGGGTAGTGATATTCGAATTCAAGCTTCTGTGATCCATATCATAATGTATAAAGAGGATTTCAGAATAAGTCACATTGAAGATTTGGGTCAACGCGTTTCGAACCAACAAGTGTGGTTCATCTTCAGGACACGATGAAGAAAGAGATCCAGAAAGAGGGTTAAATAGGAAGACAGGTCAACCTAACAGTTAGAAGAAAACGGCTATGTTTGACTCTGGGAGGGAGAGGGGACAGGTTTAATAATAATTAAATTAATAAATATATAAATATTTAATTTTAATATTAAACTGGTTAACGGCTATATCTTATTAGGATTAATAATATTCAATTCTTTATTACTTTATCAATATATACATCAAAATAACTAAAGATTAAAACTTGATAAAGATTAAATATATAATATATATTAAAAACAATAAAACACACATCAATATTAATATTAAATTATATTATATAATATATATATATATATATATATATATATATATATATATATATATATATATATAAGAATTACTAGTATTTATTAAGTTAAAGAACTTAGTGACTATTTGATTAGGGTAGAATTTAGTCTTTTTATTTTATTTATATGTATAATCAAGATTTATGAATCTATAATATTTACAAAATTATTTATAATGCAAGTTAATTATATCATAATGGTAATACATATTGTTTACATATCAATATATGTATATAAAAAAAGGACGGAGAGAATTAGGAGGAGAGGGCGGGAATCCAACAACTACTAATTTTCCAGCCGTCATCCCTATTAATATTACTGGAAGACTTCTCAATTTCAATGGCTTCCCTAAACTTACAATGATGAAAATGATGAATCTTAGCAATAACCCTAGACTCCTCAATGCATATATGATGCTTGGTCTTCTCAGCATGTTCAAAGCTGAGGATTTGGTACTCCCGTGTTTAATATCAGTAGCGTGTTCCTTAATCCTTTGGTTGATAAAACGACTGGTTTCACCTATGTATGAGGTACCACAAGAACAAGGGATGATATAAACACCTTTCATATCCATAGGGTTCACTTCGTCTTTAACAGACTTAAGAGAAATCCTAATGCTACTGAGGGGTCTAAAGGTCGAGGCTATATTGTGCTTTTTCAGGATTCTTGCAATGTTGTCAGTCATCCCTTGGATGAAGGAGTGGTGGACTCCTGAACTACGGTCGGAGGGTTCCTTCTTGACCTTGGGACCTTTTCTTGCTTTGAGGAAGGCTTTGACACCCTGCTGCCTACTATAGCCATTCTAGACAAAAACATTAAGGAGATGGGACTTTTCTTTACCAAAATGGTGTTCATCAGAAATTCTCAAAGCACGAGTGGCTAACATGATGAGAACAGCTATCTTTTGAGCAGGAAAATGATGGGAACTAGCATGAAGATACTGCTTAGTGTGAGTCTTCTTTTGATAAACCTCATGGGAGAAAGAACCATCATATTTCCTAGAAATGAGGACATCGAGAAAAGGCAGGCAACCATTAACCTCACGCTCCATAATAAACTGGATGGAGTTAGACTGATTATTGAGATGCTGGAAAAAGAGATCTAATTTCTCAATTTCGTGCTGCCAAATGGTGCAGGTGTCATCAACAAATCTTTTCCATAGCTTGTGTTAAAATAAAGCTAATGATAAAGCTTTGGATTCAAACTCTTCCATGAACAAGTTAGCAACGAAAGGGGACAGGGGGGACCCATGGAAACCCCACAAGTTTGTTCATAGAACACGCCTTCAAAACAAAAAAAAGTGGAAGTGAGGTAGATCTCAACTAACTTAACCGTGTTGGGATCCGTTAGGTGAAATATGACATCAAAGGCTTCTTTAATGGGGATGAAAGTGTACAGGGAAACCCCATCAAAGCTGACAAGATTATCGCCAGGTTCAAATTTCATATCTTTTAACTCATTAACAAAATAAGAGGAGTCTTTGACAAAGGATTCTGTCTGCTCCACCAGGGGTTTTACCATCATGGCTAAAAACTTAGCTAGAAGGTAGGTTGACCCACCAATGGTGTTGACAATGGGGCAAAGGGGGACTCCCTCTTTATGGATTTTGGGTAGCCCATAAATCCTGGGATTGCTAAGGCTACTTTCAATCAGCTTATGGCTAAAGGAGCCAACATTGTTGCTAGATTTAATAGCAAGAGAGACAATCTTAGAAATATTTTTCAAGGGATTCTTGTCAAGCTTTCTATAGCTACCATTTTTTATCAGATGGTCCATCATCTTCTTGCAATAATCATCCTTGTGAAGGATAATAGTAGCCCCCCCTTTGTCAACTTTTAGAACAACAATATCAGGGTTCCTATTCAAGGATTTTAGGGCTTCGAACTCTCCTTTGCTGATTTTATTCTTAGGGGGCTTCGCTTTTCTATGAATAACAATGCAATCTTGTCTAATAATATCATTAATATTATCTGGTAATCCATTCATCCCAAATTCGACATCACATATAATATCAGCCATCGGAATCTTTTTAGGAGCAAGGGAAAAATTCAATCCCATTTCCAAAAGATCGAAGACCTGAGGAGGAAAAGTAAAACTTGATAAATTAACTACTTTATTATTATGATGGTTAGTAATATTATTGGAACCATTTTTGGAATTATTATTATTGTCAATAATACCACTAAATTTAATGATATTTTTACCATCTTTATTATCATTAATATATTTAGGAGTTCCTTCTTTATTATTCTTATCGGATAATATAGTAATTTTATTATTATTAACTAAAGAATTAGATTCAAAATAATTTTTTTTGTTCCTATTATTATTATTATTATAGTTATTACTATTATTATTACAATAGTTATTACTATTATTGTTAAAGGAATCAACATAATCATGGATCACATAATGTGAAGGGAGGGATCGCCGACTCAGAATGGAGGGGGATGGCGAACTCAGAACAGAAGGGGATGACGGGGACTCGAGGATCAAACCAATGCTGGAGGGAATAGACCGTGGAACAAGCAGGTGGGAGGGAATAGAAGAGTGATGGGGACACGGGGGCCAAACCAACGCTGGAGGGAATAGAACATAGGTGGGAGGGAACGACCTCTGTTGGGCTATCATGCGAGGCACCCAGGTCAAGGGAATGGGTGAGGCGAACCGAGGGATTTTGGACAGAGAGGGGAAGCGAAGGCTGGACGAAGGGGTCAACGGAGACCGATGTGAGATGAGGGAAGCATTCTGGAGAGGGGAAGCGACTACAAGTTGGAACAATGACATGATCGCAGGTGGAAGACATACAAGCCTGCAACCACAGAAGGGGAACAACCATTAACTCAGAGATCTGGCAGTAGTCTGAGATAGGGGATGCAGAGGGATCTCGATTATTCGAGGATGCAAAGGGAATGGAGCTAGAAGCAGGGTGCTCAGGATGGGACTAACAATCAGCCCCGGAACCAACCTTATCACTAGAAGGACAGTTTGAAAATCCCAATCCGTCTTCTTCGCTGGATCTGGAAGCTAGCACAATTCCATCATCATTAGAATTGCCATGAATCCAGGAGCTAAGTGCCGCCCCTTGATCGCTATTGATTCTGCTGTTAGAGGAGAAGCTGTAGAAGCTAGATCGAATCGAAGAATTTCCGCTAAAAGAGGATCTATTTGAAAGTTTGAAAAATTTAGAACTTTGCTTCTCTGTCCAGATCTCTTCCATCCACAAAGCTTTTAATGCATAGCACGCTTCAATTCTAACCCAAATCTGCGGGGATAACAAACTAGACAGCTCAAGATGTAATGAGAGAAGATTTCTAGAAAGAAAATCAAGCTTACTTCTCACTGTGGAAATCTCAGAATGAATCAAGGCGAGACTGGCATTTAGAAAGATTCGATGATTACTGGACTTGTTAAGGCGATGACTAATAGAGTCAATATATTGTAGGTGCTTACAGGGGATTATCTTTATTGTTAATATGTATTGAGAGGGGTTTACCTAAAGGAGTTTTGGATATTTTTCTCAATATCTAGTGGTATTAAGGGTATTCTTTAATATCCCATGAATGTAAGTGTTATGAGACAAGTTAACTACCCCATGAAAATATTATGGTGCTCATGATTGAAATATGTTGGACAATTGGTGGTGGTTGTGTTAGTATTGATGTCAACTAGACTAGCATGAGTTCTTGTCGCAAGCATATGCATGCAGTAATGGCTCAGGAGAACTCCCATGATAGATGTAGGATTTATGTAGAGAATCATCACATTAGCAGGATTTTTGGAAAATCCATAAAACGATGAATAATGTGTTATTTAGGAGGAATCCCATTGTTGTTGGAGTGCTTTGTAGAAAATAATCATAGTAGCAGGCTTAATGGAGAAGTCATAAAATAATAACTATGGTGGTTGGGAGTTCAACATTCCAAGCACAAGAAGAAGAGTCAACAAAAAAAGTGTGGTAGAGAGTTTGCATCCATATCAGAGGTATAAGATGGATATAAAGCCTACATCAGACATTTTCCATTGGAATGTTCTATGTAAGAGCTTTCCAACAGTATGAAAAAGTCTAAAAGTTGACTCTTGGATCAAAAGTTATGGTCTACCAAAGTTTAGGAAAGTGAAGCCTTAAGAAGGATGAAATATCATAGATCGGGGCCCATAGGGACCTGATATCGGAACCCCAAAGACCATCCTATCGGATATCGAAGCAAGCAATATATCGTATATTGGGATATCAGAGCATCAGAGCATTGGAGCAGGCAGTATATCGGATATCGGGATATCAAAGCAGGTCACATATCAGATATTGAGATATCAAATCAGGTGGAATATCGAATATCGAAATATCAGAACTTCTTAATATAGTAATTTTTAGAAGTTACAATATCCAGCAAATGCGATGGTGCTAAAAAGCACTGAGGATTTCTGAGCTAGTTAATAAAGGAATTGTTGCATAGTGAAGAATGATTAAGACTCTTTCTCTCTCCTCTAGATGAACATGTGCCGACATGTCAGTGGGCCTGAGAAAGTGTAGTTCCTAGTGATGTAATCATATCTTAGGATAGGATATCAGACATAGAAATATCTTAACAATTCAACTATGAGAGTTATGGTATTGAGGGGCTTTGATATAGAGCTAAGCCCCTAGTCATAACTCTTGGTTCCATGGGAAGGAAAAGACAATGGGAGCTAAGCACTGAGGGAGCTAAGGGTATTAGATAGAGAAATATAGTAACATTTCAATTGTGAAAGTTACGATACTGAGGGGCTCCGGTATAGTGCTAATCCATAGTCACAACTCTCGGTTCTATGAGAAATAAAATGCTAAAGGAGCCTGAAGGAAAAGGTATCCAAGGATATCAGTGAGTGTAGTACCCTTTGTAGGTTATATTATGGTGTGTTCCAATGAGGAAGTACATCTAGTTTAAAAGGATGTATGGGTTAGAAGTTGTAGAATTGAATGCAAGATCAGTGGAGTTGATTTGTGAAATGGGTTAAACCTACAAAAGACTCTGAAACAAGGAACCGAGGACACCATTTTATAGAGACGATTGTGTGAAATTAAGGAAGCAATCATATTCTTCATGTGCACATATGAGAGAGTTAAATGAAGTTCAAAGTAGCCATCCCTGAGGGCTATCAAACTTTTTTGAGCAATAAATAAGAATGTGTTATATACCTAGGGGGGATAATATGGGGTACCAAGGGAGGTACCCAAGGTAATAATGTAATAATGGGATGGGCCATAGTAATAAATAAGGTGGTTAACCCATATCATGTAAGGGACCACAAGTAGTTAATAATAATGTAATGGGCCCATGGTATTAGTTGATGGTATGAGGGAACCATGGTAATGACCCATGGTATTGTATGTATGAGGCCTATATAGAGGCTAGAGACTCCATGTCAATATAGTGAAGGATTATTGTATGAACAGGCATATGGCTTGTGGAGTGTTCTCCTTCCTTAAGGAGTGAATGTATGGTGTTGCCCTACCTTAAGGGTTTGATCAATAAACAAGCATTTCTATCTATTTCTATCTTGTTATTCTTGGGTTATTTCCATTATCATAATATATTTGGGTTAGATCTATAACAAGTGGTATCAGAGCTATTTCATATCAGATCTATAATATTTCTGGGTTAGATCTACAACAGAATGGGTCTCTCGGCGAAATGTGCAAGTAGTTTGAGAATTATTTTCTTAGCATGGAGACTTACACAGTTGATTAGTAAAAGCTCCAAGGTCTATCTGTATGTTTACTACCATGACATTGGTCACCCAAGATCATGTGATAGTTGCAGGGGAAGCCATGCTGAAGTAAATTTTGGTAGTATGGGTATAGGTAGCAGAGAATTCTTTGTGCAGTGTGCATATGTGAAGTAAAACCAACATTTACAATTGAGAAAACTAGGATTTGAGCACATTGTAAAAGTGTTGAGGAGTGAGAGTTGTGTGTAGAGACAATTAGTCAAAGAACTGAGAGCACTCTGAGTGATTGTGTAGTAAGAAAAATAGGTGTGTTGTGAGGAAAACAACAAGAGTAGTGCTAGAGAATAAGTAACAGATGATTGATGTAAGAGGAACAAAGTGAGCTGAATAGAGGGGTAGCAGCAGAGAAGCTTGTGAGTGAGGAGGCAGAGTGATGAGGAAATGTTGCAGTGAATAACAAGTAAAGAAAAGTTGCATGAGACCAAAGAGAATCAATGGAATAGTAGAAGATAAAGATCATAAGTTGAGTCTGTGACCAACCATTTTTGTATTTTACTTGTAATATACATGCCTCTATTTTTAGTTTGAAAATTGTATGAAACAATAGAATAGTGGCAGGAGCAGGTTGGTGCCTCTTGGAAAGTTGGTGCCTCATCTGAGTGGGTGCTCACAATACAAAAGATGTAATTAAGTAGGTGCTTAATTTACATAATCAACACACAACAAATTTGGTGGTTTTTTCCCTCTGGGTCTCCACGTGAAAAACACTCTGTCAAATGTGTGTGTTGCTCATGTGATACATGTATGTTTGAACTTGTTGTTCACTCCCTTTATGAATGAATTATTTCAAAATTAATAGAATATAAAAAGGGATTGTAATAATAATAGAAAAAGAAAATAATCTCACAATTACTGATTCACCCCCCTCTCAACAGTCCCTTATTCCAACAATTGGTATCAGAGCTAGGTTCCTTCAGGAATAGTCTAATCACTAGAAGGTAGATCTATAAGGAATTATGTATAGGAAAGAGAGTCAAGAGGCTTACTCAATTAGAATACTAGTCTTTGATGGGACAAACTATGCCTTTTGGAAGGTAAGAATGGAAGCTTATCTAATGTCCCTAGGATCATATGTTTGGGTATGAGTGCTAGTAGATTACAATGTCCCTAATATTCCACAAACTGATGCAGATGGTAAAAAATTATATGGAAACAATTCTAAAGGAAATAATGTCACTCTCTTTAGTCATAGTCAATCAAAACTTGTAAAAGTTATGCATTGTAAGTATGTTAAGGGAGTATGGGTAAAGCTTAATCAGAGTAATGAAGGATATGACAAAGTCAAGTAAGCGAAACTTCAAACATTTAGAATGAGGTTTGAGAACTTGAGAATGAGTGAAAATGAAAGCATAGGAAAATACTTCCTTAGATTTGATCAAGTAACTAATATTATTAGAGGACTTGGTGAAGAGGTTAAGGAAGAGATGAGTGTTCATAAAATATTAAGATCTTTTCCCATGATATTTATTGCTAAAGTCTCAGCTATTGAAGAAATGGCTAATTTAAAGGATCTCAGGAAGGACCAACTGCATGGTACTCTCACATCCTATGATATGAGAGTAGGAATAGAGAAGTTTGAACCTAAGGAAGAAGCATTCAATGTATCCAAAAAGGCCAAGGAGCATAAACATCATCAAGACTGCTCGAGCTGTGAATTTGATCAGGAGTTGGCTCAACTAGCCAAAAAACTAAAGCGTGGCTTAGAAACATATAAAGGAAATGTTCCCTTTGAATATTTTGACTTTGGAAGAGTTGGACATTTATCTTCCAAGTTCCCTTATAAGGAAAAGGATGAAAATGAAAAGGATAAAAAATTTGGGAACAAATCTTAGACATATAAGAAGAAAAAACTCTATAAAAAAAAGGGTTCTACTCCAAAGAGGATAGATCGGCACCAGAGTCAGATAGTGAAAACTTGTTGGAGAATTATTCATATAATTATCTCCTTATGGCTTTAGGAACAGACTCCAAGAAGCAAGGTATTATGGGCTATGAAGAGGAAGAAGAAGAAGGAGTAATGGACCTTGAAGGGGAACTCATCAGTGTCCTTGATGAGCTAAAGAAAGTGAGGAAGAAGAATAAAAAGTTGAAGGAAAAACAAAAGTGTGCTAAAGAAGGTATGTATAACTCTGATAATGAGGAACTTTCTTATCAAAAAGGAAAAATTGGAGAAACTATCAAGAGAAAATATAGTTTAGTCCTTCTACTAGAAGAAAAACAGAAAACCTATGAGAAAATAGAAGAAGAGAATAAGCAATTAAAACAAGATCTTCTCAAGTTGAGGAAGTAAACAATATCTAAGACATAAAAATAAGATATTCTGTCTTTGAAATTTAAAATGGAAGAGGCTAAACGAAAGGAAGAGGTTCTTCAAGATTTGATCCAAGAATGGGAAGAGAACTGTCAATGTCTTGAAGTAGAGGTTGTCTCTCTAAGAACAGATCTTGAGAGAACAAAGAATGAGAACGGCTTAAGTGAAAATTTTATTGAAGGGACAAGGAGAGTAGAATAGATCATAAGTAGTAAAAGGCCCTCAAGAATCAAAACCAGTCGAGGATACTCAAAGACACAAGAATTTTCTATGGAGAAGATAAACTTCAGGTCCGCAGGATTCGAAGAACCATGAAGCTATGGGAAGAATCAATGAAGATAAAAGAGTAGCAGGGAAAAGAGGAGACCATCAATGGAAGATGAATCAATTAGCTAGACAACCAAGGTACTTTCATACACAATCCCATGCATGCCTATTTATTTTATGGTCATTGTTATAAATGTCATATCTTTGGTCATAAATTTGTTGATTGTAGAAGGATCAAAGTTGAAAGAAATGAAAATCCTAGATATAAAAAATATCAGAGTTATAGATCTCAAAACTCTTGTCTCAGAGATCGAAATGTCTTCTCTCCTTTGTTAAGCGAAGTAGAATGCTTCAAATGTAATAATTTTTGGCACAAATCAAGTGAGTGCAGAAGAAGGTTTGAATGCCAGTCTAAATTCAAAAATGTTAGACAATCAACTATGCAACAAGATAAGGAGAGTTGGAAACAAAAAACTAAAAGGAACATGTAGTGTGGACTTTCTTTATCGACTCACAATCAATAAAATAAATGGTATGTGGATAGTGGTTGTTCCAAACATATGACTGTTGATAAAAGAAAATTCTTGTTGCTAAAGGAAAAGGGTAGGGGAAATAATGCCACCTTTGGAAACAATGCTCCAACAAGAATCAAGGGTAAAGGTGTAGTCAACATTGATAAAAAAAGAGAAGCACAATCTGCCCAATGTTAGCCAAATGTGTGATAACGGCTACAATATGACCTTTCTATCTAAATAATGTGAGATATGCAACATGAAGAATGGAAAATTGCTAGGAAAATAAATCATAACCCATAATAATGTATATATTTTTGAAGATTCTAAGGTTAACTGTTATTTGAGCAAAAGAAGTGAAGCACAGTTGTGGCACAAGAGGCTTGGGCATATGAATTTTGACAGTTTGATAAAAGTTGGCAAGATGGGAGCCATGAAAGGATTACAAAGACTTTCAAGGCCTGATAACACAATCTGTAAGTCATGTCAGTTTGGAAAACATAATAGGGCTCATTTCAAGAAAACATAGTTCTCCTTGTCGAGACCCCTAGAGCTCATTCACACAGATATTTGTGGCCCCACTAGAGAAAAAATCCCAAAAGGAGAAAGGAATTTTATGCTGCTAATTGATGACTTTAGAAGGGCCATTTGGATTGTGCTCTCAAAATAAAATTCAGAGGCAATCAAGCACTTCATGAAATTTAAAGCTTAAGTAGAAAATGAGAAAGACTTGAAGATAAAATTCCTAAGATTAGAGAGAGGAGGAGGGTGCACCTTAAGAGAGTTTGAGGAATTAGGCAAAGAGCACAACATCATAAGGCAATACTCAATGACTATAACTCCATAGCAGAATGAAGTAGTGGAGAGGAAGAATAAAAGAATTCAGGAAATGGCCAGAGCAAAGTTGGATGAAGCAGGTGTGTCTAACATCTTCTAGGGAGAATCACCATAGGCAGCAATATATCTCTCAAATAGAACTCAACTTAGGCCTAATAGTAATAAAACTCCCTATGAGTTGTGGAAGGGAATATCTACATCAGCTAAACATCTTAAGGTGTTTGGAAGCAAGTGCTTCATCAAAAGGAATGATAAGAATCCTAGAAAGTTTGAATATCATGCTACTGAAGGGATATTGCTCAGGTAATATGTTTGAAGTAAAGGATATAAGTGTTATGCCAAGAAGACAAAGAATATTAAGGACTGCATTTACATGATATTAGATGAGATAGGTTCACAACCTGAGTCCTCTAAAATAAATTTGAACTTAAATGATGAAGAAATTTTAGATATGAGGTTCGCGGATCTAGAAGAAACAGACTCAGATAGTGAAGGTGAGGAAGCTGGCACAACTCAAAGCCAAAGACACCTTCCAGGTACGTCCGAAAAGAACATCCTGAGATTCAAATAGTTGGAGATCAAAGACATGCTGTCCAAACCAGGAGAAAACTTGTTGGCAATACAAGTTATACGGATTTGGCTTTGTTATCACAGATAGAACCCAAGAATATTTGCCAAGAAAGTGAAGACAAGTTTTGGGTGAAATATATGAATGAAGAACTTGATCAGATTGAAAAGAATGGCACTTGGGAGCTTGTTTCAATGCCGAGAGAGAAAAATGTTATTGGAACCAAATGGGTTTTAAAAATAAAACTGAATGAACAGGGTCAAGTAATCAGGAACAAAGCTCGATTGGTCTACAACTAATATGCTCAAATTGAAGGGGTATATTTCAAAGAAACCTTTGTACTAGTAGCATGACTGGAAGCTATCATGATATTTCTTACTCTTGCCTCACATAAAAACGTCAAGGTGTACCATATGGATGTGAAGTCTGCATTTCTCAATGGATATTTGGAAGAAGAATTTTAAATTGAGAAACCAGAAGGATTTATAATCAGCAGAGATGAACGATTCATATGCAAATTAAAGAAGGCTCTGTATGGACTGAAACAGGCTCCTGGAGCTTGGTAGAAAAGGCTAGATAAATACCTTCAACAACAAGGCTTTATGAAATGAATGATTGACAGTAACTTATATGTAAAGTCTGAAGGAAACCATCTACTGATAGTAGTTGTGTATGTGGATGATAAAATATAACAGTGTAAACTTTGAAAAGGGAACTGATACAATTACCCATTTTGTAGACGTAGCAAAAAAGTGACCCGATTTTGAAAAGTGGCGATGCAGAATACACATATTTTTTTTTTAGCATAGTTTTTAGCACTTTAAATTTTTTTATGTACATTACTTTTTAGAATGTTAATGATTTTCATGTTGATTTTAAAAAGTGTTGATTCTGCATTAGGCCCTTTTTTTAAAAGACCTATTTTTTTACTTTAAATTTTCTAATGTATGAAATGTGAATAATTATTTTCTAAATTTAACAATTTTTGAAGTGGTCTTCTTCTTAATATTTTCTTGATTTTATTTTAATTTTTCTTTTGTAGTGAGGTTTTTATTTTTTTGCATATTTAAAGAGGAAGGTCGATATTTTAAATTTTCGATATTCTACATATTTATATATCATTAATTAATTTTTCAATGCACATCAAATTGTAGGAATTTACAGGGTAAGTTTCTCAGACAGGACACCAAAGGACACCACTCACAAACATGTCACAGATCAATACAACAATATTCTTGATGTGGTTAAAACCCTCAAAGAGGGAAACAGTCCACAGCCTGAGCCAACATGACCACTTCATGCAATTTATTAGTAAAAGAAATATAATTTACATAAGCTTCTCTCATGAATGGTTACCCTGCAAATGACCCTCCATGCTCTTTAAATAGAGATCATGGACCAATCGGGTGTTAAGCCACAGATCAAGTGTCAGTAATACTGAGGAGAGAATGAATCATTAGATCACTTCATGTCTAGAACATATCGTGACCGTCGGATTGTAAGTTACAAAAATACATAATAAAGAAACACACTTTACCTAACTCTACACTACACCAAGTTATACTTAACTATTTCCTATGTGTTGGAATATCCTAACATCCCCCTTTAAGAACAACTTGTGATAGGATTGAAGGATGTACAAATATGACACAATAGGAGAAGGAAGGAGGCATTAGAGCCTATCCCCCCTTAGTGACAACTTCCTGAACTCCAACCATAAATCGAAGTTTAGTAAATTTCGCCTCTGTGAGAACCTTTGTAAAGATTTCTGCAACTTGAGCATCTATTGAAAAATATTTCACTTCAAGAACATGGTCATGAATGAGCTTTTTGATAAAGTGCATGTGCAGTTCAATGTGTTGCTACGCTGATGTTGAACTGGATCTTTGCATAGTTGAATGACAATTTGATTATCACACCAAAGTGTAGTCGGATGCTGCTGCTGGAAGCCAAACTCTGACAGGATCTGACAAAGCCATAAGGCTTCCTTACTAGCTTCAATGCACCACGATACTCTGCTTCTGTTGAAGAAAGAGAAATGGCACTTTTCTTCTTGCAAGCCCATGTAATAGGTCCTGAAACAAGAGTGAACACATAACCTGCAGTAGACTTCCGATCATCAGGGTCACCAGCCCAATCAGAATCAAGGAAACCAAACAGTAGAGGAGATGCTTTTGCACTGTAATGAATCCCAAACTAAACTGTACCTCGAACATAATGAAGTATTCTTTTAGCTCCTTTCCAATGACTTTCATTTGGGTTTTGCATAAACCGAGAAATAAGGCCAACAACAAAGGAAAGGTTAGGACGAGTATGGGTTAGCTACAAAAAATTTCCTACAAGTTGACGGTATAAGGTAGCATCCACTTCAGGGGAAGTACAAGTGATTAAAAGTTTGGCTCTAAACTGAAAGGGAGAAGGGGCTAGCTTACAATCTTCCATGTGAAAATGGCGTAGAATATCACAGGCATACTTGGACTGGGAAAGGGAAATACCTTCCTTGGATTGCAAGACTTGAAGACCAAGAAAATAATGCAAGTGTCCTAAGTCTGTCATTTCAAACTTCTTTTTAAGGCTGGACTTCACATGGTTTATAAGGTTGGGATCACTACCAGTAAGGATAAGATCATGAACATAAAGAACAAGAATGATAAGTGACATGTCCACTTTCTTGGTTTAGACAATATTGTCCAAATGACAGCTAGAAAATCCAGTTGCTAAAAGAAAGCTATCCATTTTGGTATACCAAGCCTGAGGGGCTTGCTTGAGACCATAAAGAGATTTATTAAGCTCACATACAAGGCTGGAGTCTATTTGTATAAAGCCAGTAGGTTGTTCCATATAGATTTCTTCATGCAAGTCCCCATGCAATAAGGCATATTTAACATCCATCTAATGGACTTGCCATTTGAAAGAGGCAGCAAGGGAAAGAAAAAGGCGGATAGAGTTCATTTTGGCAAGAGGGGAGAAGGTTTCACTATAGTCAGTGCCGTCAACTTGTGAAAAAATCTTAGCAACAAGACGAGCTTTATGTTTATCAACTTTTCCATCTGGTCCATACTTGGTTCTATAAACCCATTTGCATCTAACAAGTTTTCGTCCCTTTGGAAGAGGAACAAGATCCCATGTATTATTTGCCAATAATGAATGATATTCTTCATTTTTAGCTGCATCCCAATTTGGATGGCCTGAAGCTTCTGCAAAGGTGTTAGGATCATAATTCGCTGAAGCTTGAGCTAGTAAAGAAGAGGCTCTATCAAACTGAGAAGGTGTACATCACTGATCTGTAGGATCACCAGCAAGAGCACCTGCTGCATCCCAAGTGGCATGGACCCATTTTGGAAGCTGAGGAGTTGAAGGAGGATCCTAAGAAGGTGGGGGAGGATTGTGATCCTCAATCTCATCATCTGAAGAAGAAATATTTTCAGAAGTAGAAGGGATAGAGAGAGGTGGCACATCCGCCGAACTAGGCTCGTAGGCCGATATATTTTCAGCAAACTTTACATCTCTTCTAATGATAAAATTTTTGGACTTAAGTGGAATAATTCTATATCCTTTGACATCTTCAGAATATCCAGCAAAAATACATTTTTCACTCTTAGGTTCTAAAGCTTTATGTTTCTCATCTGGAATATGGGTCCATGCTTCACTTCCAAAAAAACGAAAGTGACTTACATCTGGTTTAATTGAGCTCCATGCTTCTTCTGGAGTGATATTCTTTAAAACCTTAGTAGGAGTGCGATTTACTATGTAATTTGCATAGTTAATTGCTTCTGCCCAAAAATTAAGACTAAGTCCTTTAGATTGAAGCATACAATTAGTCATTTCCTTTAAGGTGTGATTCTTCCTTTCAGCTACACCATTTTGTTGTGGAGTATATGGAACAATATGTTGCATTTGAATTCCATTCTCAGTGCAAAAGTTGATGAATTTGTTGTTAACATATTCTTTGCCATTATCAGATCTTAGCTTACGATTTGATGTCCATATTGTTTTCAACAAAGGCCTTAAAGGACAAGAACATGTTAAATACTTCACTCTTGAGTTTTAAGAAGTATACCCAAGTGCATCTAGAGAAATAATCAATGAAAGTTAAGAAATACTTGTAGCCATAGAATGAAACAATTGGAAGTGAACCACATAAATCACTATGCACAAGTTGTAAAGGGGTTGAGGCGTGCCAAGAGGTATGTTTTTCAAAACTATCCTGATGATGTTTTCTGAGTACACATGCAGAACAAACACCATCTTTGCAAGATACCATTGGAAGACCTGTCACCATATTTTCTTTACATAGATTCTGAAGGGAGTGATAGTTTAAGTGACCAAATAGCTCATGCCAAAGTTTGCTCACTTCATCATTATGAACAACAAATACCGAGGGAAGATTTGATGACCAAAATTCGTTAAACTTATATAACTTTATAGAATATTCAGCTATGCTAGTAGCTAAAATCTGTCTAGGATCTCTTAGGTCCTTAATTACAACATCGTGAGGTGAAAATTCAACGATTTTACCTTCACCTAAATGAGTTATTTGATATATAGATAAAAGGTAGTAGGATAATGTTGGAACACATAATACATCAACGAATTGACCATTGTCTAGGATGAACAGTTCCAGTCCCTACAACACTAAGAGATCTATCATCACCAGCATATATATTTTTGGTGTTACAATCGTTTAACGGAGAAAACATGCCTTTGTTTTTGGCCATGTGATAAGAAGCTCCAGAATCAATGAGCCACTCATGAGAATGAGAAGAAGAAGATACATTTAGTAGATAACCAGACTGAGATGTTTGACAACCACATGCAGAAAGTGTTATTCTTGAAGATGAAGTTGAAGTTGAAGAGTGCTCGAAATGGATGTTATGCTTCTTCATTGTTGCTTTCAAGGCTTCCATATTCTTAAAGCATTTGGATTCTAAGTGGCCATCTCGATTACAAAAGTGGCAATGTCTATCAGTCTTCTTCCCTTTATTTTTATTTTCCTTATCATTTTGTTGAAATGATTTTTCATTTTGAGACTGAAATTGCTTAGGACCCTTGTTTGGTTTAGGACCATTATTTTTAGGATATTGCTTCTTAGGATTCTTTGAATTTGCTTTCTGCTGGGCAGCTAAGGCTTTCTTAGAAGAGTTTCCAAGATTAAGAAGACTAAGATATAAGATCTTTTCTTGTTCTCTTATTAAAGAATCACAAAAGGAATCAAAAGAGGGGGACTTGTAGTCTTGTCCTTGAGAAATAAAGTCTTCTCTAGTAGAATGGAAGGTAGAAACAAACACAAAGTAGGTTGGTTCCAACTTAGTAAGAAAGGAATATATAAGGCTACCATCTTCTTTCTTAACCTTAACACCTTCCAAGAGAAGTTTAAGGGTCTTGAACTTGGACAAAAAATCTTCAATGGAAGAAAAATTATTGGGGTCTAATGTAAGCAACTCATTTTCGAGTTGATAGGCTCTAATTTCCATTTTAATTCCAAAAACTTTAGTGAGCTATTTCATTGCTTCATTAGGAGTATCAAGTTCTGTGATACAGAATCTAAGGTGTGGAGAAATAGACATCCCTATCAACCCATGTGCTTGAACTTGCCTATTTTCCCATTTGGCTGCCTTATCTTCATCTTGACGTTTGGCTTCTTGGCCTGAGGCCATTCTGTAAATACCTTTACTTCTAAGTAAATCCACAATGTAGGACCACCATTGGAAGTAGTTGGTGCTGTCAAGAATAACTTGGCATTAACTTTCCATTTTAATAGAAGATGAAGTTGTAGATGTTGAAACTAAGTGTTCCAATGGAAAGATCTCGAAAAATTAGGCTGATTAAAAAAAAATGGCTCTGAAAATGGCTTCCGAATGAAGAAGTTATGGCGTTTTGAAGAAAAGTTGTTGAAGATTCCAACGAAGTACGTGAATGTGCGGAAATGAATGATAATGTTATATTTAAAAAAGAACCCCCCTACCTTTCCAAAATTAATCTAATTAGCTCACTTTAAAAAAAGATTTTATGTGACTCACTTTTATAACTAAGTGAAAGTCACTTTTACAATGGTACTTTATGAGCTACCCACTAAATTGTAACTTAAATAAAAGATAAAGAGACTTTAGAATTATAAGTGACTCACTTTTTATAATGGGTGAGAATACTTTTACATAAAGTAACTTTAAAACATAAGATACATGTGCTTTTTGAAAAAGTAACTCAACAAAAGGAAAGACTTGAACTCAAGACCTCTATTTTCATAAAGTAACTTTGGACCAAGTGAGCTAGTTTAAAAGGTTAGTAGTTTTTGGAAAAAAGGAAGGTTTTTTTTTTTTAAGTCACTGAAGCTTTGGGGTATGTGCTTACTTGAAAAATACATTTTTTCCTACAAAACGAAAACCACAAAACCCAACACGGACATACAAAAAAAAAACAAACCTTACGGCTTGAAGTTAGCTTTAGCTAGAAAGTAAATATTTTCTTCAATGTTTCTGATTTTTCGAGATCACACTAAGGCGCGGCAGAAAAGAGCATATGCATGAGAAAAATCCTTCCTTTCTATTTCTGACTTTCCCATATCGCACAGAGTCACAGGGCAAAGAGCATACGTAGAAATGAAAGGTATAGGTTTGGTAATAAAAAACAGAGAGCTAAATAAATTGAAATAAACAGAGAGATGAATAGCTAGAACTGCAAATAAAGACTGTATACCTCGAGATCTTAAAAATGACGTAGATAGGGCTAATGAAAACCTTTTCGTGTGAAATGAAAGGGTTTCCTCACGGGAACAGATGCTCCTAACACAATAGAGTAGTCCTCTCGACTTGAAAGTAATCAGAAATAGTAGATCTAGGAAATGACAATCAGATGCAGTTGTACGGCTTTAGATTTAGGTCACCAATGGATGCGGCCCTCAAATAGCTCTAATACCATGTAGGAATTTGCAGGGTAAGTTTCTCAGATAGAACACCAAAGGACACCGCTCACAAACAAATCACAAATCAATACGCCAATATTCTTGACGTCGTTAAAACCCTCAAAGAGGGAAACAATCCACGACCTGAGCCAATGCGACCACTTCAAGCTATTTATTAATAAAATAATGAAAATTTACATAGGCTTCTCTCATAAATGGTTACCCTACAAATGACTCCCCATGCTCTTTAAATAGAGATCATGGACCAATCGGGTGTTAAACCATAGATCAAGTGTTGGTAATACTAAGGAGAGAATGAACCGTCGGATCACTTCATGTCTAGAACATACCATGACTGTCGGATTATATGTTACAAAAGTACATAGTAAAAAAACACACTTTACCTAACTCTACACTAGACAAAGTTATACTTAACTGTTTCCTATGTGTCGGAATATCCTAACAGAAATAATTGTCTCTAAAAAACAATAATTTTTAACAATTGACATAAAAATAACCATTTTCAGCATAAATATAACTAAAAAATTACACATTTTGATTTTTTTTTGCTAGAAATGGCATGTCAAAATCACAATTTTATAGGAAAAATTTAACCAAAAATGGTTAAAAAATAGTTTTTTTTTAATGAATTTCGTGTCAAAAAAAAATAGTAATCACCGCTTTTTTCAAAAAATAATGATTCACATAAAAATTAATGTTAAAATCACATAATACAAATATTGAACACATAACAACATTAATTATATGCTTATTCTTCTCATAAAATGTCAAATTCAAAACATTACAAGTATAACTAATTAATAGTTACAAAAAATGAGTTTGATTTCCAAGCATAACTTAAATTTAATCAACAACATCATGTAATCCAAACTCTTCATCCTCTAGAGTTTCATCATTGTCTTCTTACACAATATTTTCTGCTTCATTTTTCTCATTTTCTTCTTCTAATGGATCTTTGATGTTTTCAAATCTCCCAATGTATGCCTTTCCAATAATTCCATATAATGGTGGTTGAGGCTCCTTTGCCTTTTTTTCCACTTGTGATTCACTAAAATCCCCTTTCTTCAACCAAATTTCTTGCATTACATCTGAAGGAAATTGAAGAGCATTAATTCTTTGTTGAATAACATTGCACTGTACTAGATATTTTTCAATGGCAATTCAATTTCTTCCTTTTTGTAGGCAACATGCTAGTGTTGTACCTAATTATAAAGAACAAAAGAAATAATGAAGTAAATTAGTATAATGACATATAAATTAAGAAAGAAGATATTGAAATTCAATTCCATATAATAAAACTTACCTGAGCTATAAAATAAATCTAGAACCCAATCTCCTTCATTTGAACATATGTTTATAAGATAGTTAATCAATAACTGTGGTTTTTTATAAATGTTAACTATTTCTCCTTTTGCTTCTTTGTCTTCATATGTTAGCTTTTCACAACAACATCATAAGCCAGTACTTGGCTATGTCTCTTTCCATGTACTCGATTAAAAACCATAGATAATATAGCTATAATATTTTGCCCAACTATCAGTATGGATGAAGTCACAATCACTTATAAATGGTTGATCTTCATGGTTAAGAAGATTTTACTTTTTCCTGTAACATGAAATAGTAAAAGTTCAATTAACTTATACATAAATGAATTTTTTAACATTAATCAAACATGCATTTTCAACGTCTTACCATGTAAGATGCATCCTTGAGTTTGTTTTCCCCTTGAAGCTTGACAATAACATTGCCAATTGTGTGTCTGAATGAAATGTCACAAATCTCTATAATGGTGATGATGTGACTTCTACAAATCCTGCAATCACTTTACTAAGAGCTTGATAAGTATAAGGGTCACTATCATAGTCAATGTTTGGGATATTGAAACCACGGGGAATACCTGCAATAACTAGGGCATAATCCCTTTTAGGTATGAGTTTAGCAATGTCTTCACAGTCGCCTTGTATTACTTGATATTGAATAGTATCAAGCCCATTCCAAGTGAAATGAGTAAGAGTTGGATCAAGTTCAACATTCCTAAGACGTTGCTTCTTCAGTCTTTCGATCTTAACTTTTTCAATAATGGTTCTAAAACTATCTGGTGCTCCATTTGTATCCTTCCTCATCTTTAATAAAATAAAAAAATATATGTATAAGTTATAAAATAAAAATAGTATACAGATGAATACAAATGAATGTATAAATCAACATACCTTTTTAAATTCAAGATAATTTTTTTTAGTGTTGATGTTGAACTTGAATCTGGATAGTTACATACAACATCATCCCAACTATCTTCATTCAACAATTTAACCATTTTTTCTTGTATTTTCATGTAAACTTTGTGACTGAACAGATAAAGTAAAAAAAGTTTATATAATTATATGTATAACAAATACTACCAAGAACAATATGTTATATTTAAAAGAAAATTATAATCTAGAAATAAGTAAAAATAATTCAACAAAATTACTTTCGAAATTCCTCAGACATTTCCTCCAATGATAATTCCCCCAACCTCACACAAGATAATATTGCTTTGACAAGTTTTTCATCCTTCAATCCTTGCAATTCTCTCCAAAGTGTGATAGTCATATCTTTCGGAAGCTGCTTCATTTCAGGACCTAATTTACTGTTGCTACATATCAATGGTTTAGACATTTTGGCCCTCTGGTTTTTAATGCCAATGTTCTCCCACATGCTAAAAATCTCATTAATCAATTCCCATATCTCTCCAGTTCTAAATGTCAACTGGAAAATGTTATCAATACCTCTGAACATATCAGTATTTACTTTGCCGCCTTTTGAATTGATTTTCTCCTCAATTTGATAGCCTATTTCCATACAACATTCCTTTTGGAAATCTATAGTAACATTTATCTTAACCCCACCACATTTTGCTTCAAATTTACAATGAATAAATCTAACCCTTTGGATGAAAGTCATAGACATCCTATACTCATTATCTGAATTATGATCCCATGCCACTAACTTTGCTTCTCTATCTGATAAACCAACATAAATGATACATTTCATTATTTAAAAATTTGGGTTATTGGGATATTCCTCCATCAATTGTCTTTGAGCTTCTATAAAATGGTTTCCCCCAAGCACATAATAATTGTATTCAAAACATTTTGACTTATCAAATGCTTCTTTGTTTGGAACTTGAACTGGATCAACAAGAAGCACATAATTAACCACACAATAATATGGATTGTACCTCATCAATGTCTTCAAGTTGTGAACATGCAGATGGTGTGGATTTATGATTTAATATTTACATTTTCCTTCATTTGCCTTATACATTTGTCTCAAATTAAGCTGAAATGTATAACCACCCTCAATTAAGTTTTTCTTTGTCAAGTTCTGTCGAATGGCATTTTGTTTTGTTTTAATAATGCCGTATTTTAAATCAGCTTCTGGTGTAATGATTTCCCTGCTTTCTTTTAAAGTTTCACTATGATATTCACTATTGGTAATGACTAATTGAGAATGTTAAACTTTACTTTTCTTCCTCCTAACATTCTCATCATTAACTAGAACAGAGACATTCCTTGACATTGTTACCTTTTCTCTTTTATGGCTCTTCTCCTTTCTAACATTAGTTCCAATTTCAGCCTCAATAATGTAAACATATTCTTCATTGTCAGTTTCAACTTCCTCATCTTCAAAAGTAACTTGTCTACCTTTGCTAGATTTATCCACTAGAGGCATTTTTTTCTGATCCTTTGGATGTAGTTTTGTTGCATCATGAATTACTACATTTTTCTTGTTTTTCATATCTTCTTCCGACCCTAAGTAGAAACTTCTGACAACATTCATAACATCTTGGTCTATGAAATGAATGCCTCCCAACATAATTGAAGGACTTTCAACAAAATTATGTCAAACAAAATATCATATGTCAAGAAAAACTAAGTTATAAAAATATAATGAGACAGTTACAATAACACAAAACACAAAAATAAATAAGAGTACTTACAATATCTTGTGTAATCTCATTTACAATTTATTCACACAACTTTGTAGATACCTCTCTCGTGTCATACAATGAATATAATATTTTATATTTAATCATGTCATGTGACGTGGACAATTTTGTAAGTATATAAACAACTTCAGTGTCCTGTACCAAACACATGTCTATACCTTTCCGAGCACCTCATAAATTCAACTATCATTTGGGATATCAACATATAGATATATCTGCACATCTTTACCTTCTCTTTCTTTCACATACCATATATTTTCTGGAAGTCTCGCTTCTTTTGATTTCTTCCAGTATGAAATAATATTCTTATCATTTGAGGCACTTGAAATATTTGTAGCTATCAGCTGAGGTTTGGTTCGTTCAACAATTCTTTTTGAGGATCCACCTTTAATTTTAGCAGTCATTGGTCCAGAAAGATTCACATAAATATTCTTTGATGTCATTTTCTAGCAAAAAAAATACACATATATATCAGTAAATTACAAAAAATAATGGCTTAAATTAACAAACAAAACGATAAATAATAATTAATTTTGCAAAATATAACAATTAAAAAAGTAATATTTTATAAAATACAGCCCCCTACCACCCCACCCCGGAAAATTGACCCGCCACCTGGGCTAGCTCCTAGACCCCCACCCCACTCCAATAGTCATTTAGAGCCTCATTTCTTATGTATTTTGTGTATGATATTTATTACACTCATTCCTGTTTTGATATATTCACCTTTACATGGTATATAAATGAGAAAACTTTGCATATTTTGTCTCTATTGGCTTGGAATCATGGTCTTAAATCTTAAAAATATTGTTTTCATTAAAAATTAATTATTTAATGTATTTTTTAAAACCGCTTCATTTAGACCTACCAGTTTCGATTCAAAACCCGGTTCATTAGGTGGACCAGTTGAGTCACTGGTTTTGGTTTTTAAAACATTGAGTATATGACATCTTCTGTCCATTAATTGAATAGTTTCAATAAGGTAGCATATGCTTTTGTCTATCTTGAACTTAAAATTAAATAAAACTGAGTTTCTTACTATTAGCACATGTGTTCTTTTTCGTATAAGGTTGGTCATCCTTCACACTGTTGCGATCAAGTTGTGCCTAATTTTCTTTAGATGGCCTGCGTAACTTTCATTTTTTTCTTAGATGATCCTATCCAGTGTTGATAATATCGGTATCGGGAAAATATCGGCGAGGGTCCGGAAAATATCTTATCGGAAATATCGGCGAAAATATCGGCAAAATATCGGCAAATATCGGCAAGCATAAAAAATGCATAATATATTCATTTTTTTTCAGATTTCTAAACATATAAAGCAATAACAACATGAACTAAACACATTGGCACATAAATATGAAGAAAACACTGATATATATGATGTCAAATAGAAATGATACATCAAACTTCAAAGGCGATACCAAATCCTGCTGATCCCTGATAGTGATAAATTGATAATTGTCCAATCAAGGACTCAAACAAAAATTAAAATAACATCACACATCCTTGATAATTGTCCAATCAAGGACTCAAACAAAAATTAAAATAACATCACACATCATTGGCATAATTATGAGGATCTTTGTGATACACTCTCGACATGCTCTATAGACAGTCACAATCTAAGCATCATTGTGGTGAGAAGGATCTCGGTGATCCTATAGTAGCTCACTCTGTCTCGACATACTTATAGTCTTAGAGTATTAGAGATATATGAACAAGAATAAATTATTGGTCTTTGTAACTCAAAAGATAAAGAAAACTCCACGCTATTTGTATGTTCTGGTTATGCTTCTCAATAGATATATCATATTACCAATATAATGTGTTGCAGGCTGCAGCATTGCGTTGACGGTTGTATTATTGAACAGTGAAGACGTCGGGACTCGGACGATTGCACCGGGTAAACCCTCCTTCGCAGCACCGACCGCCACCGGTTCCGTCTCTCTCCAGCTCGCACGAAAACATTAACAAAGTGACGGGAAAAGCAAAACACTATAACCATTTTATAACCCGATTAAACCTAACCCGCGATATTTACAGTCGTAGCGCGATATTTATGAAAATATCGCCGAAATTTCGGAAATCTCGCGAGAATTTAAAAACATGAAAATATCGCGCTATTTTCCAGCCGAAATTTCGTTTTCACCAAAATCGCGCGATATTTACGAATATCGCCGAAATATCGGCGATATTATCAACACTGATCCTATCAGTAGTGTGTAGAGGTGCAACCAACTAAACTTGGTAGGTTTACTAATCTAAATAGTATCATAATCTAAATAGTATCAAGGTCATATGTTTTCTAAATTTTTAATTTAATTATCAATATTTATTAAAGTAGGAATTTAATTTCAATTGGATATGTTAGAATATTTATAATAATATACAAAAAATAATGGTTAATATTTACAAGTAGGTAATTATGCTTTTCTAATTAAATTAATTAATTTTAAAAATTATCATATAAAATGAATTTTGTTTTTGGGGCATTTTGTATTGATAAGTCATGATATTGTAAAAAACCTTATTCTGATATGTATAATAAAGTAAGTGTTCACTTAGTTTTTATGACTTTTTAACTTTAACAACTTAAAAATGTATAATGAAATAAATGTTTTGATGCCTATTATTGATTGATTCCTATGAACATTTATCAGCCATTTAGTTTAGCTATTTAATTTATATGACTACTCTATTATATATTTAAATGACGAATAAATTAAGAATCAAAATAGTTATTAATAGTACATCCCACATAGTTAAGATTAAAAAATCATAAAAAATAACTAAATTATAACTTTATTTTAAATATTATTATAAGTTATAAAAAAAAATAATATATAATTTAGACATGTATATATTTTTAAAAACAAGTAACTATATTTTTAACTATGGAGATTCATCCCCACTTTACCATAGAAATTTTTAACTTGTAAATAACATTTGTTACAATACCATGGGCGAATACCATTGTTTATCAATACCACATGCTCAATATAATACATGTTGATAATTATTTGAAGATAAATTAAATAAAAGGGAATAACTAACTTGGAAAGAAATCGTATGTCTTGATATGTGACTACTACTAAGAATATAATATTTTTTTATAATTAAATTAAAATTTTAGAAGGCCTATTCTAAAATAAACATGACTATAAACAAAATTACCATTATTATATTCTTTTCACAACTATGAAAATCACCCATGGTTAACCATGGTCAATCATACTTATTTTAGGGTTTATAATATTTATATTAGGGTTTATATAGCTTGGGTTTAAACTATTATTCCCTTGGGTTTAATATTATTCTCTTACCTTTGTAATCCATTGGAGTTTTAGTATTAATCCCTTGGGTTTATTATTCCCATGCATTTATAATATCAATCCATTGGGTTTATTAATATAAGGGTTCATATTCCTAGGATATAATATTATCCATATGATTTATAATATTAATCTTGGGGTTTAATATAAACCCCTTGGGTTTATAATCTTAGTCAATCATCATCCAATGCCACATTATGACAAAGATTATCTTGATATGAAAACCAACCATGTTCAACCATTATCAACCTTCGTCAACCATGATCTATCATGGTCAACCATGGTCCAATGTCACATTGTGACAAAGAATATCTCAATATGAAAATTAACCATGGTCTAGTATGGTCAGCCATGGTCCAATGTCTCATTGTGAAAAATATTGTCTCAATATGAAAGTCAATCATGGTCATCCATGGTCAACCATGGTCCAATGTTTCATTGTGACAAATATTGTCTCAATATGAAAATCAACCATGATAAAAAAAAAATCAACCATGTATATTTTTCCATTTATAATATTTATCATATGGTTTATTGTGGTTTATATCTTTATCAAAGGATTTATATACCTTGATTTATAATATTTATCTTAGTGTTTATCATAGAAAATTTTCAATATGAAAACGAACCATGGTTAACCATGGTAAATCTTGGTCAAAATTGGTCAGACATGGTTAACCATGGTCAATTATGGTCAATCATGAACAACCATGGTCAACCATGGTCCAATGTCACACGTTGTGACAAATATTGTCTCAATATCAAAATCAACCATGGTCAATCATGGTCACATTGTGACGAAGTTTATCTCTTGGTGCAATGTCACATTGTGATAACCATGGTCATCCCTCGCTAACCATGGTCAACCATGGTACAACGTCGCATTGTGACAAAGATTGTGTCTATATGAAAATTGAGCATGGCCAACAATGGTCCAACATTGCATTGTGACAAAGATTGTCTCAATATGAAAATCAATAATGGTCCACCATGGTTAATTATGGTCAATCATGGTTAATAACCATGGTCACATTATGTCAAAGATTGTCTTAAGGTCCAACATCACATTATGACAACCATGGTCAACCATGGTCCAACGTCGTATTGTGACAAATATTGTCTCAATATGAAAATAAACCATGGTCAACCATGGTCCAACGTCTCATTGTGACAAAGACTGTCTTGATATGAAAATCAATCATGGTCTACCATGGTTAATCATTGTCAATAATGGTCAACATTAGTCATATATTGTCAATGATGGTCAATTATGGTGAATCATGGTTAACCATGGTCAACAATGGTCCAACGTCACACTATGACAAAGTTTGTTTCAATATGAAAATCAACCATGATCAAGCATGGTCAACCATGGTCCAACATCGCATTGTGACAAAGATTGTTTGTCAACCATGGTCAATAATCATGGTCACATTGTGAAAAATATTGTCTCTTATTTAAACATCACATTGTGACAACCATGGTCAACAATGGTACAACATCGCATTGTGACAAAGATTGTCTCAATATGAAAATCAACCATGATCAACCATGGTCCAACATCACATTGTGACAAAGGTTGTCTCAATATGAAAATGAATCATGGTCAACCATGGTCTAACATCACATTGTGACAAAGATTATGTCAATATGCAAATCAATCATGGTCAACCATGGCCAACCTTGTTTATTTTAGAGTTTATAATATTATCTTAGGGTTTATATACCTTTGGTTTATAATATTCATCCTGTGGGTTTAGAATATTAATCCCCTGGGTTTAATATTATTCCCTTTAGTTTTTAGTATTAATCCCTTGGGATTATTAGTGGCCTGGATTTACAATATCAATTCCAAGTTTATTAATCTAAGGGTTTATATGGCTACTCGATGGTTTATTAATCCCTTGGGTTTTTAGTATATGAAAATCAACCATCGTTAAGCATGGTCAACCATGATTGAACGTCACATTGTGTCAAGGATTGTCTCAATATGAAAATCAACCATGGTAAACCATGTTTATTTTATTATTTACAGTATTTATCTTATAGATTATATACCTTCAGTTTGTAATATTAGCTCCTTGTGTTTAATGTTATTCCCTTGGCGTTTTGGTATTAATCCCTTGGGTTTATTATTCCCTTCGGTTTATAATATCAATTCCTTGGGTTTATAATATCAATCATAGCCAATCATGGTTAATCATAGCCAACCATGGTCAAATGTCACATTATGAGAATGATTGTCTCAATATGAAAATCAACCATGGTCAACCACGGTCCAACATCTTATGGTGACAAATATTGTCTCGATATGAAAATCAATCATGGTAAAGCATGGTAAACCATAGTATAATGTTGCATTGTGACAAGGATTATCTCAATATGAAAGTCCATCATGGTCAACCATGTTTATTTTAGCATTTATATACCTTGGGTTCATAATTTTTATTCCCTTGGGTTCATATTTCTAGGAATATGAATCCTTAAATTAATATACCGAATTGATTGCTATTATAAACCCGAGGGAATAATAAAACCAAGGGATTAATACTAAAAACCCAAGGGAATAGAAACCGTAGGGTTTTTAGTGTTAATCCCTTGGGTTTTTTATAGCTAAGGTTAGTTTTATTTCCTTTTTTTATAACCATGGTCAACCTTGGTCAACTATGTTCAACCATGTTTTATAAAATCAAACATGGTCATCCATGGTTAATTATGGTTAGCCATGGTCGAACATCTCATTGTGACAAATATTTTCTTGAAATTGAAATCAACAATGGTTAAGCATGGTCAAACATGGTCCAACATTGCATTTGTACAAGAATTGTCTCAATATGAAAATCAACCATGGTCAACCATGTCAATTTTAGTGTTTATAGTATTTATCTTAGGTTTTATATACTTTGAATTTATAATATTATTCCCTTGGGTTTGATATTATTACCTTGGGTTCATAATCCATTCGGGTTTTAATATTAATCCTTTGGGTTTATAATATATACACCTTGGGTTGATTATTCCCTTGGGTTTATATTATCAATCATGGTCAACCATGGTCAACCATGGTCAACCATATTCAACCATGGTCAACCATGGCCGAATGTCATATTGTGACAATGATTGCCTCAATATGAAAATCAACCATGGTCCAACGTCACATGGTGACAAAGATTGTCTTGATATGAAAATAAAACATGGTAAATTATGGTCAAACATAGTTCAACATTGCGTTGTCTGAATATGGAAATACACCATGGTAAACCATGTTTATTTTCGAGTTTATAATATTTATCTTAGCATTTATATACCTTGGGTTTATAAATTTTATCCCTTGGGTTAATTATTCCCTTTTGTTTATAATATCAATCCCTTGGGCTTATTATTCTAAGGGTTCATATTTGTAGGGTTTCATATTATTCCCTTATGCTTTTAATCCCTTGGCTTTTTAGTATATGAAAATCAACCATGGTTACACATGGTCAACCATGGTCCAACAACGCATTGCGACAAGGATTGTTTTAATATGAAAATCAACCATGGTCAGCCATGTTTATTTTAGTTTTTATAATATTTATTTTAGGGTTTATATACCTTGAGTTTATAATATTAGTCGAGTGGGTTTAATATTATTCCCTTGGGTTCATAATCCCTTTGGGTTTTAGTATGAATGCCTTGGGTTTATAATGTCAATCCCTTGGGTTTATTATTTACTTGGGTTTATAATATCAATCATGGTCAACCATGGTCAATCGTAGCCAACCATGGTCAACCATGGTCGAATGTCACATTGTGACAATGATTGTCTCAATATGAAAATTAATTGTGGTTAATCATGGTCCAACGTCTCATGGCGACAAAGATTGTGTCAATATGAAAATCAATCATGGTAATGTATGGTCAACCATGGTCCAAGGTTGCATTCTCACAAGGATTATCTCATTATAGAAATCCACCATGGTCAACCATGTTTATTTAGGGTTTAAAATATTTATCTTAGTGTTTATATACCTTGGGTTTATATTTTTTATCCCTTGGGATTATAATATCAATACCTTGGCTTTATTAATATAAGAGTTCATTTTCTTAGGGTTTAATATTATTCCCTTAGGTTTATAATCCCTTGGTTTTTTAGTATATGAAAATCAACCATCATTAAGCATGGTCAACCATGGTCCAACATCGCATTGTGACAAGGATTGTCTCAATACGAAAATCAACCATGGTTAACCATGTTTATTTTAGTGTTTATAATATTTATCTTACAATTTATATACCTTGAGTTTGTAATATTAGTTCTTTGGGTTCATAATCCCTTACAATTTTAGTATTAATCTATTGTGTTTATAATATTAGTTCCTTGGATTTATTATTGTATTGGGTTTATAATTTCAATCATGGTCAACAATGGTCAACCATAGCCAACCATACTCAGCCATGGTCAACCATGTGAATGTGTCATTGTTGTCTCGATATGAAAATGAATCATGGTAAAAAATGGTCAACCATGGTCTAATGTTCCATTGTGACAACGATTATCTCAATATGGAAGTTTACAATTGTCAACCATGTTTATTTTAGGGTTTATAATATTTATCTTAATGTTTATATACCTTGGGTTCATACTTTTTATCCCTTGGGTTTATTATCCCTCGTGTTAATATTATTCCCTTGGGGTTTTAGTATTAACCCCTTGGGTTTATAATATCAATCCCTAGATTTTATTATTTTAAGGGTTTATATTCCCAGGGTTCATATTTATGTTATATAATTTAAAATTTATTTTAATAAATAACATTTAATATTAATTACTAATTATTATAAAGAAATCATTATTATTAATTATAATGATAATATCAATATTTTTATTGCAATAGTTTTTTTTATATATTATTATTTTTATTGTTACATATTTAAAAATAGTAGATATAAATGAAGCCTTAGGAAATATCAACCACATAAATATTTTTAATGTGGTTGTGCTAGTATACCACAAGTTGAAATAATATCACCTATCAATGAATTATATAATTTTAATTTTTCTCGCTTGTTGGTTGATAAATAAGTTTTAATATATTATTTTTTGGATTTCATATATATGTGCTAAGGAAAAATACTTGTATTTCATTTATATAACAAAAGAAATTACAATATCTTAGTTTAAACATTCTTGTAACTCTTATGAGGTTTGATCATATATGTTTCTATATAATCATACACATATGAATAAAAATATCCAAAAGATTATATACGTATCCAAAAAATTTCCAAACTCAGAATAGTGATTTATCTTATTGTACTATCCACTAATTCTTCAAAGAGATTGAGGAGATTGAGCTTTTGCAGTTTAGAAAAAGAGCAACTATTACCCATATGAATCTTGATTTTAAAATTTTATTTACAAAACAACTTCATAAACCTCTATAACAATAATTTTATGCATATGATCAATATAAAAGTCGATTTGCTTTTTATTCCATTTAATATAGCAGCGATAAAGTAAAATTTAATACTCAACATATAGAATTTTTTTACATAATAGTAATATTCTTTTTATCTTAATTATAATAATTTTTGCTACTAATTATTTTTAATTTTTACAGTTTTGGATAAGCATCACGTACTAAGCAGCTATGCTACATATTGGACTTATTAGAGTTACAAATAGTGTTCTTATATTTATTAAATGCTCATAATTTATTTTTGAAATAAATTATGTATGAAGTACCTAAGCAACTAGGCTATGTATTACACTTGTTAAAGTTACAGAAAGTGTTTTTATATTTATTAAATGCTCATCATTGTTTTTTTAGAAATAAATTGTGTATATAAAATTTTGTGTGATGATATCACACATGTATTAGCAAAAATTACTTCGGTGGCATATATAAAGGTAAGAAAAATAAATGCGACCTCTTAGTTGTCGAACGCAACCTAAATGGTTAGATTGGACGAGTGTGGATCAAATCAACATCCTTGGGCAAATAGGAAATAAAGGAATATATTACTGATTATTAAGAAACAAAAGAACGTACTCGCGTGCAATGCACCATATCTACCAACCCAACCAGTAGCAGTCCGAGAGCTTAGTAGCACACGATTAGGCAATGTGTTCATATATTTGCAAAATAGTAACATGGAATGGGATCTGTTATCCTGTAAATCATCCGGTAATTTTAGCAATATGAAAAGAAAAAAAATCAAAGAGATATATCAAGTCGAACATAACAGTTAATTCAGAGTCGTTAAAATTGAATATAGAGTTGAAATTAAAATGGATCTTCCTACCACAAAACCATAATTGGCTTCACATAAGAGTTTTGAGTTTTCCTCCATGAATAGAAAAAGCTCAATTTCTAACTAATAGCAAGAGTAAAATATAGGATATTAACTATTACAAAACTATAACTCGTAGTACACTGGCATCTGTATTAGCCACATGACAAATTTGTACATATGCTAAGGACCATATTATAAAACTGCAACTCCTAGGACACTAGTATCTGTATTAGCCACATGATAAATTTGTACATATGCTAAGGACCATAAGCTGCATAGGATGAGATGGTTAATCATAGTTGACGAGTGATCAGTATGTAGCACGGGGTAAGAGTAAACTATAGGATATTAACTGTTATAAAACTACAACTCGTAGTACACTGGTCTCTGTATTAGTCACATGACAAATTTGTACATATGCTAAGGACCATATTATAAAACTGTAACTCCTAGGACACTAGTATCTGTATTAGCCACATGATAAATTTATACATCTGCTAAGGACCTTAAGCTGCATAGGATGAGATGGTTAATCATAGTTGACGAGTGATCGGTAGGTAGCATGGGGTTGCCAATTCTGTGGAATAACGTTATTTGCTGTAAGCGTTCTTCCAGTTGAAAGAGACTGCAAGCGAATAGAGAATGGAGCTTGTAAAGGGCCGCTATTCAAACACCAATTTGCACCCCATATCTGTCGCATCCCTTGCCATGTATCAGAGTTTGCCTGCATACATGAGAATCCAAACATGAATCGCCTAGCAATTATGGATTTATACACATAAGTACATTAATTTTCTCGATTGAGCTGTATGATTGAGATTTATAATAACAAACCTGCTTTAGATCGACCGCTCCAAGATCGCCATCTCCGTCTTCGTACTCAACAAGGAAGGCGAACCAAAGGTCAGTGGCGCCTTCGTTGACATGGAATGCAATATTGTTCCCCGGATATTCGCAAGGTACACTATGTAACATAACACAAGAAATAAAGGCATTATCAAGCAAGTCAAAGGAATTCAAACTCTGCAAATTCCTCTTATATATTTTATTGCCGAGTAGAAGTAGATAGGTACCGTCGGAATAAAATAGAGACGATTCCGGCATTAAGAAGATCTGAAGATGTACCAGGATATGCCATGTCAGTGAAGGAAGTACCGCTTAGATCAAAGTGTATTTTGCCGGTACCTGAGCAGATTCCACCAGGACATTCGTCTGTAATCACCACAGTCACTGCAGTCTGGGAGCACACACTCTTCTCCGTGCACTTTACCTGTTAACATACAACATTTAACAAGGTGTCGAACTTTATGAATACCTCAAAAAGTGAATCACGCAATATAAATGTAAATATAGTTAAACCTGATAACAAGCTCCGCATCCTTTCCCTCCTTCGAATAGGGCTGGGCTTCCCGCAGCTACTTTTGATTGGAAAGGCTTCTCTTTCACTATGCTGCCATATCCGCATGCACCGCCTGCGACAAAGTAATAATATACTTTTTTTTTCATTAAGATGTTTATATTTTTAATGATGGTCAAATTTTTTCAATGAATTCATTTGGGTTTATGGTTTATTAAATAATATTTTTAATTTGAAGTGAGTTTATGGTATATAAAATAATATTTTTAGTTTGATTATATATTAAAAATATTTATAAATATCATATTATTTAATTTCTTATTTCAATAAATCTCTAATTTTATTTTTTATTAATATTTTCTAAATTTTTTATATTTTTTTATTAATTTTGAGTTTCATTTTTTATACTTAAATATAAACACTCTTTACCCCTAATATATTAATATATGGTCAATATATTATGTCAATTTTTTTTATTATATAATTCAATATAAACTCACATAGTTCAATATTAATATCACATGTTAAAAATTAATACCCCAAATAAAAGAAATTAATAACCAAATAAAGAATTATGCGTTGCACTTACCCTCGCTCCCATCTCCATCTGGACTCCCATACCATGTAGCAGTGGCTGGCTGCCAATCGCTACCTACTTCTACTAACCTCTGTTTATCGAGATGGACACCAAGAGCGATTTCAAAGAATATAAGTACTGCGATGCAAGTTTCAAGTGCTACCACATAAGCCAAACTAGGTGTAGCCTTTCTCATTTTTGAAGCAAACCTAAAAGACAATTAGTTTATGGTGAGCTCAAAGCAATTGTTGCACCTTAAGAAATGGAAGAATGGCACAAATTTATAACAACTTCAGCCTTATCGCAATTGGTAAGTGCATGTTTTTCTTTTCCTGCGCCATGAAATCATGTCTGTCTGTCGCATGCAGAAGGCCCACCCGTCCATTTTGTGTTTAGGGAAACGTCATGAATGAAGCAGTGAGCAGATGGAAAGAGACATGAGTAGTAAGGTGTTGTCTACCAGAGTCCCAAATTTCGAAGTTATTCTTTATTTGAGTTTGGTGAATTTTCTAGAAAAAATTGAGATTATAGAAATGTTTGAATTGTTGATTGAGATTATAGAAATGTTTGAATTGTTGATTGAGATTATAGAAATGTTTGAATTGCTTTTTAGACTGAAAATAGATTTGATATTAACAAAAAAAATTTCTGAACACTTAACATTTTCTAATTTAACCATTTTTTAGATCATTCCAAAATTTCCATTATTTTCCGAGCAAATATGTGACCCAAATAGACTACCCTGAGCCGAGCCGTAATAATGATGAACTTCAAAAAAGTGTTAGATAACACGATAATAGGCCCATCGTAGAATTTTAGACAACCAGAAAAGGATGGAAAGGAAAAGAGCGAAAGCTGGTCGTGCATTTGCATGTGGCACCGCATTAAAGATGTCCCAAGCCCATGGGATTCCAATGTTCAACTCGTGATATAATTTGTATAATTTTGGACGTAAGCGGACTGAGTATGTTAGACAATGAGATGGATCCGAATGATGATGGCAACGTGTTTGTCTTTGTATATGAAAGATTTTCACAAAACCGTCATTTTGTTCAGTACACTTTCCTGATTTACTCGTTCGGAGCTTGTAAGTTCAAGGAAAAGGAGGAGACCGAAAGATAATTGAGCATTGATTGCGGAAACTAAAGCATCAGAGGAGGCAATTTTAAGGTATGGTGTCTTTTAATTTCAGTGATGAGCAGGAAAAAGCTAAAAAGATTTGGAATTTGTATGCGGCAGCCCACATGCCCCATGCCCCATGTTGTTGTGTAATTTACTAAATCCAAAGGAGGATGGCGGGATGGCAACGTGATTGTCATTATATTGAGAATGGAGTATCCCAGTGATTCAAATATGACATCGTCTACTAGATATTTAAGGTGAGATGTTCAATGCACTTTCAAAATAGCTTCGGTAAGTATATGACATCTTCTGTCCATTAATTGAATAGCTTCAGTAAGATAGCACATGCTTTTGTCTAACTTAAAC
Organism: Pinus tabuliformis; assembly: GCA_031772625.1. Lineage (NCBI taxonomy): Eukaryota > Viridiplantae > Streptophyta > Pinopsida > Pinales > Pinaceae > Pinus > Pinus tabuliformis. Next base: position 462,312,652 of record CM062820.1, on the reverse strand, counting down.
TTAAAATTAAATAAAACTAAGTTTCTTAGAATTAGCACATTTCTTCGTTGTTCATATCAGGTTGGCCATTATTCACGTCGTTGCCGTCAAGTTGTGCCTAATTTCCTTTAGATGGCACACGTAGCTTTTAAATTTTCTTAGATGTTCCTGGCTGGTAGTGTCCAGAGGTGCCGTCAACTAAAGCTGGTATGTTTACTGATCCAAATAGTATCACAGTGATGTCATATGTTTTGTAAATTTTTAATTATTTTAATTTAATTATTAATATTTAGTAAAATGAATGGTGAAGATTTAATTTCAATAGAATATGTTAGAATATTTGTAACAGAGTATAAAAATTAATGGTTGAGATTTATATTTAAGAAATTATGGTTTTTTTAATTAAATTAATTAATTTTAAAAAATATCATATAAACAATTGTTATATAAAAATGAATTGTGTTTTTCTTTTTACATGTGGTATTGATAAATCATGATATTATAACAAATTTTATTATTACAATAATATGAATTGATCTGTATGAACATTTATTGACCATTTAATTTGGCTATTTAATTTATGTGACTACTTTAATATATATTTAAATGGCTTGTAAATTAAGTATCAAAATAGTTTTTTTATTTTAGACTTTGTGTGGTTCATACTGATTTTGATAATGTCTTTGGGATTAATCACATCTTAAGTTATTGGTGTTTCCATCTAATGTGGTTCTTCTTCATAAAAAGGTCAAAATAGTTAGCCATGATACATCCCACATCGTTAAGATTAAAAAATCATAAAAATTAGCTAAATTATATCTTTATTTTAAATATTATTATAAGTTATAAAAAAATTAATATATGAGTTATGGATGTATGTATTTTAAAAAACATGTAACAATATTTTTAACCGTGGACATTCATCTCCACTTTACCATAGAAATTTTTAACTTGTAAATAACATTGTTAAGATACCATTGGTCAATACCATTGCTTATCAATACATCATGTTCAATATAATATATGTTGATAATTATTTGGAGATAAACTAGAATTTGCACTAGATGTTGCAAAGAAAATGTGTAAGTCGGTAACACATATGGAAGAAGAGCATACATGAATTGGTAGCACATATGGAAGAAGAGCATAGATGAAAAAATATGTGATATGTTATGTGATCTAACTATAGCCCAATTTGAGTGAAAAAAAAATGTTAATGTTAAATGTAATACAATCAAACAATCTACTCAAAACATAGACATGTGCAACTTCCTTCCCAAGTGCTCAATCGAAGAGCTTATTTTCATTGACAATTGCATCACAAGTAGGACCTTTGTCTTTCATTACCTCAACCAAACAAAACCATTGACCCTCATATGGTAATGGTTCTAGATCAAATTTATCTATGAGTATTCTCCAGAGGCATTTCCATTTATAGTCGAACATTATTTTGCCAATATTCTACAACTCCATGATTTTCCTTCTTTTGTTTGTGGATTATTGATGCTAGTCCATTTATAGTCCAACATTATTTTGCCAATATTCTACAACTCCATGATTTTCCTTCTTTTGTTTGTGGATTATTGATGCTAGTCTGTCTGGTAGCACTTTGTTTCTTCCTCATATGGTGGATTCGCCATCCCAATAATGATGCAATGTGGCTATGTGGATTTTTATTTGTTCGTGAGATTTGGTTTTCTTTATCATGAATTTTGGATCAACTCCCCAAACTCTGTCCTATAATTAGAATGACTAATTTGGATGTTCTCAACGAGATACCTTCGAACCCTATGGGTAGATATGATGTTCTAGGGATTGATGTGTTTGTCTCTACTGTTGATTCAGACAAGGAAACTCCTCTTGTTACTTCCAACACTATTCTTTCTATTCATGTACCTAACTATCTCGTAGAGAAGCTCCCTTGCTAGACAAGGAAACTCCTCTTGTTACTTCGAATACTATTCTTTCTATTCTTGTAGCTAACTATCTTATAGAGAAGCTCCCTTGATACTTATGTAATGATGGTGGGTCTCTTATCATGTTTGAAGCTTTTGTAAAAGAGAAAGATTTCCAAAAACTGGGTACCTTTCTATAGAAAGCAAAACATTTTGTCAGATTTGGTTTTCTTTATCATGGGTTCTGGACCAACTCCCCAAGCTCTATCCTATAAATAGAATGACTAATTTGAATGTTCTCAAGGAGATACCTTTGAACCCAAGGGGGAGATATGATATTCTAGGGATTGATGTGTTTGTCTCTACTGTTGATCCAGACAAGGAAATTCCTCTTGTCACTTCCAATACTATTCTTTCTATTCTTGTACCTAAGTATCTTGTAGAGAAGCCCTCCTCATACATTCCACTCTTTGCTTCTGGTTCCTCCTCAAGAACATAACATAAGAACATGACATACCATCTTAAAAGCACATGATATACCATCTTACGCAACATGATATACCATCTTATAAGAACACAATAATCCTTATTCCACGTTGAGTTGTCACTACTTTTTCTTCTTTTTAATCATGTTTTTAATCTTGTATTCTTCAATAGCTATAGGTCCCCTCTTCATACATCCCACTATTTGCTTATAGTTATTGCTAAAGAACACAACATAAGAACACGATGTACCATCTTAAAAGCACATGATATACCATCTTAAAAGAACGCAACATACCATCTTAAACGCTTAAAAGAACCATCTTAAAAGAACCATCTTAAAAGAACACAACATACCATCTTAAACACTTAAAAGAATACCCTAGAAGGGAAGATGGATATTACTCTCTTAGATATGTTTTTGCCCATTACCACCCATTTAGGGAACATCTAAATTATATTCTTACAAGTGTTTTTACCTATTACAACCTATTTAGGGAACACATTAATTATATAATTACAAGAAAATTAAAACATGATCAGTAAAATATAAATTTTTATAAAAATAATAAAAATATATTTTTCTTGACAAAAAATAGATTTTTATTATTTTTATAAAATTTTAAATTGTAATGATAATATGAAAATGGAAATTCAATTTTACAATTTGTTTTAAATGAAGGAAAACTAAATGTTAAAAATAAAACAATATATTTGATGGAGAAATAATTTCTGTTAGACAAAAAAAAAGAATTTTATTATTTTTATAAAATTTTATATTTTAATGATCATACAAAAATGGAAATTCAATTTTATAATTTGTTTTAAATGAAGAAAAACTAAATGTTAAAAAGAAAACAATAGCTTTGACGGACAAATAATTTCCCTTAAATGAGTCATGAACAATCCATCCATTGAATGGGTGATGAATTCCCTTGACAAAAAAATAGATTTTTATTATTCTTATAAAATTTTAAATTATAATGATAATACCCAAATGAAAATTCAATTTTATAATTTGTTTTAAATGAAGAAAAATTAAATGTTAAAAAGAAAACAATAGAAATTCCCCTTAAATGAGTCATTAACAATCCATCCCTTAAATGAGTCATGAACAAAAGAACACCCATGGATATTACGTTCTTAGATATGCTTTTGCCCATTACCACCGATATAGGGAACATCTAAATTATATAATTGCAAGTGCGTTTTCCCATTACCACCAATTTAGGGAACATCTAAATTATATAACTACAAGAAAATTAAAACTTGATCATTCAAATTTAAAATTTTATTTACAAAAAAATAGATTTTTGTTATTTTTATAAAATTTTAAATTGTAATAGGCAAATGGAAATTCAATTTTATAATTTTTTTAAATGAAGGAAAACTAAATGTTAAAAATAGAAAATAATTTCGTCTGACCAAAAATATTTTTTTATTATTTTTATAAAATTTTAAATTGTAATCAAATAAATTTTCCGTTGACAAAAAATAGATTTTTGTTATTTTTATAAAATTTTAAATCTCTACCCAAAAAAATAGATTTTTATTATTTTTATAAAATTTTAAATTATAATCAAATAATTTTTCCCCTAGACCAAAAAATAGATCATTTTTATTTTTATAAAATTTTAAATCTCTTGACTAAAAAATATATTTTTTATAATTTATATAAAATTTTAAATCCCTTGACAAAAAATAGATTTTTATTATTTTACAAAATTTTAAATTGTAATCAAGTAATTTTTCCCTTCACCAAAAAAAAAAAAAAAGATTTTAAATAATTTTATAAAATTTTAAATCCCTTGACAATAAAATAGATTTTTATTATTTTTATAAAATTTTAAATTGTAAATTCAATTTTATGATTTGTTTTAAATGAAGGAAAACTAAATGTTAAAAAGAAAACAAATCAATTTTATAATTTATTCTAAATGAAAGAAAACTAAATCTTAAAAAGAAAACAATAGCTTTGAGTGACAAATAATAAAATTTTAGATTGTAATGTATAATTTGTTTTAAGTGAAGGAAAACTAAATGTTAAAAAGAAAACAATTCAATTTTATAATTTGTTTTAGATAAAGGAAAACTAAATGTTAAAAAGAAAACAATAGCGAGTGACAAATAATAAAATTTTAAATTGTAATTGATGTGTTTGTCTCTACTGGAAACTCCTCTTGTTACTTTCAATACTATTCTTTCTATTCCTGTACCTAACTATATTGTAGAGAAGCTCCCTTGCTATAAAAGGAAACTCCTCTTGTTACTTCCAATACTATTCTTTCTATTCCTATAGCTAACTATCTTATAGAGAAGCTCCCTTGCTACTTATCTGATGATGGTGGGTCTCTTATCACATTTGAAGCTCTTGCAAAAGAGCAATATTTTCCAAAATTTGGGTACCTTTCTATAGAAAGCATAGCATAGAGACTTGCAATCGTTAGAGCTACTTAAATGTGACTTCACCAAAAACAAAGTGAAAGGCTAGGAGGGTGAAGAGAAAGTACAATGAGTTCATATGAGATATATCTAAAGTTTTTAATCAAATGAAAAGTGATAATACTTTTACATATAGACCTAGATACATCTAAATGAGTGAAAAAAGATTTGATCCCTCTTGATGCTTGGTAGATCAGGTTTTAATAAAATGAAAAGTGATAATACCTTTATATATATATATATATATATATATATATATATATATATATATATATATATATGTATATGTATATATATATATATATATATATATATATATATGTATATATATATATATATATATATATATATATATATATATATATATATATATATAGATCAATCTTAATGAGTGAAAAGAGATTTGATCCCTCTTGATGCTTGGTAGATCTTGAGGTGGTAGATTTTGAGGTAAGATGGATCTACTAGTTACTATGAAAAGAGTTCATAACATCCTACACAAAAAACAAGCACATTTACAAATATATAAAAAACAATCAAAAGAAACAATAATGATTACTACCCTTAACTACAATGTATTCATGATCTAGTTAATCTAATTTTTTATCAAGGAAAATTGTCAATAATAAACCTAAATTACAATTAAATGTATTTCTAATTCCTTTAATTTAGAGTTCATAACATCCTACATAAAAATAAAACACATTTACAAATATATAAAAAGCAATCAAAAGAAACAATAATCATTACTATCCTTAACTAAAGTGTATTCATGATCTAGTTAATCTAAGTAAAATTGTCAATAATAAACCTAAATTACAATTAAATGTCTTTCTAATTCCTTTAATTTTATTTATCAAATCAATTCCAAAACTTATATTGTACAACAAAATAAGTCAACAAAACTAAAAAAATAATACCATAGAAAGTTTTAACTTGTAAATAACATTGTTACGATATCATTGGTGAATACCATTGCTTATCAATACCACATCTTCAATATAATATACGTTGATAATTATTTGGAGATAAATTAATTAAGAGGGAATAACTAACTTGGAAATAAATCTCAAATCTCCCTATAAATAAAATTATCATTGTTATATTATTTTTACAACTAAGTGTGATATTGTTAGTAAAATTAAATATAATAATTGAATATATACAATTAAGAAGGATTTAATGGTTTTAGGTTAAAGATTAATTATGATGATGATTATGATTAATATCTATTGAAATTATAATTAGTTTATCCATATTAAAATAATTAAAGATTAGTTAATTTTACTTTTAGTCTTATTTCCTGTCTAAAAATATTATAAAAGTAAATATCTAAAATTATTATAGTTTCAATGTCCAAGCTAAGAAGGCATTCTCCAAATGGCCTTTTAAGGGATGTGATGATGTGACTGGGGTGAATGGCCTGTTAAGGGATGTGACTGGGGTGAAGAGTAAGGAAGCCATCACCACAAGCAATGAGTAAAGTATATGTGGCTTACCACCTCACATTCTTCATGTACTATGAAGCAGTGGTTAAATGTGCTTAAAAAAATTCAACCCTAAATGGTGTGGGGTGCTCTTTTCCTTATGATTCCAACTTAGTGCATGATTGTACTTGATCTATGAGGAATTGGATTAATGATGGCACTTCTGTCAATCTATATGTTTCTATAATTGGCTCCAAATTGTCTCTCTATGTAGTCTCTTCTCATGGTTCTCCTAATTGTGTGCTTCTACTCTTTCTTTCCCTTACTTTTGAGGGACTACGAGTTTGGCCCCACTTTTTGTGCTAGCTTTGTAAACTCCTTGTTTTGGTTTTGAGACTTTGGTGTCTTTTCTTGGATTCACCACCTCCACTCCCAATTTCCCTAGCCATCCACCCTTCTCATCCCTTCCATTTCATTCTTCACATTGCCACCATGACAAGATAGCTAGCTAGATACAAGAGAGGTGGCGGATGTCCCAACATGTTTACAAGCTCAATTTAGAGTTTCGTATCATTTGTGTGTTTCATAGCCACAATCCACTATTAGTGCAACAAGAATTCAATGAAATGAATGAACAATCACATTAGGAGAGGCCTTTTTACTTAAACTTGAGGTGGTTGATGAGCTAGCTTTCTAGGTTCCTGATATTGGGAATATGAGGGGTAAAAAAACCAATAAATCCACCCTTTTGACTTGTATTGGTAGACTAGATTTCTCCTAGTAATGATCTTACTCAGGTGCAATAATGTGAAGGATGATATTTTACTAATGTTTGACAAAATTCAATTACAACTAAAGGATATAGATGAGCGGTTCACTGGCATCAAAGCAAGTTTTGATCTAGCCTAGCTCACAGACCAATAGAAAACACATGGGAGTGTCATGATAGGGAAAAAGAAGAAACAAAAGTAGAAAGAAGAAAGTAATTGTAAGAAAAAAGAGAAAGATGATTAATTAGAAAATGCTACTTTTTCTTTATTGTGAGAAGTTGGAAAAAAGATTGATATTTTTATCAGTTTGAATATAATTTTGGAAACCTATAAACAGGGGGCAAAAAAAGAAGTAAAGAAAAAAGGAAAAAAGAAAAGAAAAGAAAAAGAAAGTCAATAATCTAAGGTATATTTTGAACAAAATTACGATAGTTTTCATGATTTAGTTAGGAAGGTCAATATTATGAAATATGTTTTGAAATTGAATTCTAATTTAGGTATATCAATGTAATATCCCTCCATTGTTGTAATATTGTCTAGTTAGAGTGAGTTACGATAGAAAGAATTGTCAAAAATCCATGAAAAATGTAATACTTATGTAAATTAATATTTTATTAAATTGATGAATGGAATGTAAGTACTGAGTTAGGATAGAAAGAATGGTGAAAAATCCATGAAAAATATAATACTTATCTAAATGAATATTTTATTAAATTAATGAATGGAATGTAAGTACTGAGAATGAGACACATGGAAAATGAGATTCTTGTCAAATATATACATGAAAAGTATCTGAATACTTATGTAAATGAATATTTTATTAAATTAATGAATGGAATGTAAGTATTGAGAATGAGACACTTGGAAAAACATATTCTTGTCAAATAACTATACACAAATATCTCATTACAAAATGGGATTGGAATATTCTTTCATGATAAGAAATCTAGATGAAATTCTAGATAAACTTAATGGATGAGAGAGAGAAATTCATTAAATTTCTTAACTGGAGAAAGATGTTAAGCTTGGACAAAGCATAAAAGGGTTGCGTGAGAGAAAGGTCGGATTTTATGGGAAAGTCTGAGCAAGTGGATAGAAAGGCCCACAAAAGAGGGACGCCACTAAATGAAACTTTATCATGAAAGAATTGTATTAAATAACTATAAAAGGGATCAAACACTATATCTGGGATCTGCTGAGAATGTTTGTTATGTATGTGTTTGTTTTTGAGTTAGTATATTATTGATGAATTCTTTAAACCTCTAATTAATATTGATCTATCTATTATAGTATATTAATATTTTGCGAATCTGGTAAAGAATTGGTAAATTTTTTTATTGTTAACTTTACTTTTGAGACGTGGAAAATTGTTGGAAGATACAGTAGATCAGGAGATAGATATGATATTCAAAGGAAGAAATAATTAAATCAAATAGCCAATATGAAAAACAAGTAGTGATTATCTTATAGAAATTGTTAGTGTCTACCTTTCTTGTGGAAATGCCTAATTGTATTATAGAATTTGTTAGAGTCTACCTGTCTTGTGGAAAGATATAACGTGCTCTCTTCTTGAATATTCCTTAAACATTTAGTCACAATTAACAAATGCTTATGTTTTATTTCATGTGTTATTAAATTGGGTGAATGCTTAAATGATATATTGAAAATAAAATATATATAAAAAAAAGGGAGCCACTGTCATAGCGGTAGTCCCTGCCAGGGTTGAGAACCTGGGCCCGCTTGTTTTGCGTTGTTTCAGTCGAACTTTACATAAATATTTAAAGAACCTGGGCCTGCTTGTTTTGCGTTGTTTCGGTCGAACTTTACATAAATATTTAAATATAACAAAACGATCATCATTATCAGTCTCATAGCACTTTATAGGATCTCTAAAACAATGCAATAACTTGGATGACCAAAATTCAAAAATAAAAACAAAAAAATTAAAATGGTTTGAAATCCCAAAAGTTAAATCTAACCTTCTTGGAATCTTGTATAACAGCGGCCCCTCGAAAAATCTAACGTTATGGGAATCAGACGGATTATGACATGTAACTGAGTGAAAGATTATTACTACTTTCACCCGAAAATGAAGTGGAAGAAGCGCATCGACTCTCGTTTGCCACAATCCGCCTTGATATCCTTTAGTGTCCAGCAACAACGTTTTGATCTTCTCGGGTGTAACATCGCCCCATATGGGTTTCTCATGACTTGTGTAAAACAACAGAGTTAGAGCACACGACAAAGTACACCCAGAACCCTGATTGTGGATAGAAGTAACCCAGGTTTCTACAACAGAACATGTGGATGTTCAACACCTTCCCTTCTCTTGTCCTCACGTCCACCAGAATTTCTAGCACAGAGGATATCAGAAGCGATTCTCTTCCTCAGCAATTACATTCTATTATGAAACTAGCTCAAGAAAAAGATAGAAAAGATAGATCGACACCTTATAATTCAGCCTCTTCAAGGGGGCAACCTCCTTTACATTACATAAATGAACAATTCCTTGATGATTCAAATGAAAAAACCTCCTTTCTATATATAGGAGTCTAAGGAGTCACAATATAACGCAACCGACCTAACAATAATAATATAAAGCCACAAAAATAACAAAGGACACCGCTCACAAACAGATCACAGATCAATACACCAATATTTTGACATGGTTAAAACCCTCAAAGAGGGAAACAGTCCACGGCCTGAGCCAACACGGCCACTTCAGGAAATTTATTAATAAAAAAATGAAAATTTACATATGCTTCTCTCATAGATGGATTACACTACAAATGACCCTCCATGCGCTTTAAATAGAAATCATGGACCAATCGGGTGTTAAGCCACGGATCAAGTGTCGGTAATACCGAGTAGAGAATGAACCGTCGGATCACTACATATCGTGACCGTCGGATTGTGAGTTACAAAATGTACAAGGTAAAGAAACAAACTTTACCTAACTCTATACTAGACCAAGTTGTACTTAACTATTTCCTATGTGTCGGAATATCCTAACATCCCCCCTTAAGAACAACTTGGGATAGGATTGAAGGATTTACAAATATGACACAATAGGAGAAGGAAGGACCCACTAGAGCCTATCCCCCCTTAGTGACAACTTCCTGAACTCCAACTATAAATCGAAGTTTAGTGAACTTCGCCTCTGTGAGAGCCTTTGTAAAGATGTCCACAACTTGATCATCTGTTGAACAATATTGCACTTCAAGAACATGGTCATGAATGAGCTTTTTGATGAAGTGCATGTGCAGTTCAATGTGTTTGCTGCGCTGATGTTGGACTGGATCTTTGCATAGCTGAATGGCACTTTGATTATCACACCAAAGTGTAGTCGGATGCTGCTGCTGAAAGCCAAACTCTGACAGGATCTCACGAAGCTACAAGGCTTCCTTACTAGCTTCTATGGCACCACGATACTCTGCTTCTGCTGAAGAAAGAGAAATGGCACCTTGTTTCTTGCAAGCCCATGTAATAGGTCCTGAACCAAGAGTGAACACATAACCTACAGTAGACTTCCGATCATCAGGGTCACCAGCCCAATCAGAATCATTGAAACCAACCAATAGAGGAGCTGCTTCGGCACTGTAATGAATCCAAAACTGAACTGTACCTCGAACATAACGAAGTATTATTTTAGCTGCTTTCCAATGACTTTCATGTGGGTTTTGCATAAACCGAGCAACAAGGCCAATGGCAAAGGAAAGGTTAGGACGAGTATGGGTTAGATACAAAAGTTTTCCTACAAGTTGACGGTATAAGGTAGCATCAACTTCAGGAGAAGTACAAGTGACTGAAAATTTAACTCCAGACTGAAAGGGAGAAGGAGTTGGCTTACAGTCTTCCATGTGAAAATGGCGTAGAATATCACAGGCATACTTGGATTGGGAAAGGGAAATACCTTCCTTGGATTGCAAGACTTGAAGACCGAGAAAATAATGTAAGTGTCCTAAGTCTGTCATTTCAAACTTCCTTTTAAGGTTGGACTTCACATGGTTTATAAGGTTGGGATCACTACCAATCAGGATAAGATCATCAACATAAAGAACAAGAATGATAAGACATTTGCCCACTTTCTTGGTGTAGACAGTATTGTCAGAATGACACCTAGAAAAGCCATTTTCTAAAAGAAAGTTATCCATTTTGGCATACCAAGCTCGAGGAGCTTGCTTGAGACCATAAAGGGATTTCTTAAGCCGACATACAAGGCTGGAGTCTGTTTGTATAAAGCCAATAGGTTGTTCCATATAAATTTCTTCATGCAATTCCCCATGCAAGAAGGCGGATTTAACATCCATCTGATGGACTTCCCATTTGAAAGAAGCAGCAAGGGAAAGAACAAGGTGGATAGAGTTCATTTTGGCAACATGGGAGAAGGTTTCAGTGTAGTCAATGCCTTCAACTTGTGAAAAATCCTTAGCAACAAGACGAGCTTTATGTTTATCAACTTTCCCATCTGGTCCATACTTGGTTCTGTAAACCCATTTGCATCTAACAAGTTTTCGTCCCTTTGGTAGAGGAACAAGATCCCACAAGTATCATTTGCCAATAATGAATGATATTCTTCATTCATAGCTGCTTCCCAATCTGGATGGCCTGAACCTTCTGCAAAGGTGTCAAGATCATATTTCACTAAAGCTTGAGCTAGTAAAGAAGAGGCTCTATCGAACTGAGAACGTGTACGTCGCTGATCTGTAGGATCACCGGCAAGATCACCTACTGCATCCCGAGTAGCACAGACCCATTTTGGAAGCTGAGGAGCTGAAGGAGGATCCTAAGAAGGTGGGGGAGGAGTTTCATCCTCGCTTTCATCATCTGAAGAAGAAATATTTTCAAAAGTAGAAGAGATAGGGAGAGGTGGCACATCCACCGAACTAGGCTCACAGGCCGATATATTTTCAGCAAACTTTACATCTCTTCTAATGATAACATTTTTGGACTTAAGTGGAATAAGTCTATATCCTTTGACATCTTCAGAATATCCAACAAAAATACATTGTTCACTCTTAGGTTCTAAAGCTTTATGTTTCTCATCTGGAATATGGGCCCATGCTTCACTTCCAAAAACACGAAAGTGACTTACATCTGGTTTGTTTGAGCTCCATGCTTCGTTTGGAGTGATATTCTTTAAAACCTTAGTAGGAGTGCGATTTATTATGTAATTTGCACAGTTAATTGCTTCTGCCCAATAATTAAGACTAAGTCCTTTAGATTGAATCATACAATTAGCCATTTCCTTTAAGGTGTGATTCTTCCTTTCAGCTACACCATTTTGTTGTGGAGTATATGGAATAGTATGTTGCATTTGAATTCCATTCTCAGTGCAAAAGTTGATGAATGTGTTTTTAACATAATCTCCACCATTATCAGATCTTAGCTTAAGAATTTGATGTCCAGATTGTTTTTCAACAAAGGCCTTAAAGGCCAAGAACATGTTAAATACTTCACTCTTGAGTTTTAAGAAGTATACCCAAGTGCGTCTGGAGAAATCATCAATGAAAGTTAAGAAATACTTGTAGCCAGAGAATGAAGCAACTGGAAGTGGACCACATAAATCACTATGCATGAGCTGTAAAGGGGCTGAGGCGTGCCAAGAGGCACGTTTTTCAAAACTGTCCAGATGATGTTTTCCGAGTACACATCCGGAAGAAACACCATCTCTGCAAGATACCATTGGAAGACCTGTCACCATATTTTCTTTACATAGATTCTGAAGAGAGCGATAGTTTAAGTGACCAAATCGCTCATGCCAAAGTTTGCTCACTTCATCATTATGAGCAACAAATACTGAGGGAAGATTTGATGACCCAAAGTTATGAAACTTATACAACCTTGTAGAATCATCAGTAATGCCAGTAGCTAAAACCTGTCTAGGATCTCTTAGGTCCTTAATTACAACATCATGAGGTGAAAATTCAACAATTTTACCTTCACCTGAATGTGTTATCTGATATACAGATAGAAGATTGTAGGATAAGGTTGGAACACATAATACATCATTAAACTGACCATTGTCTAGATGAACAGTTCCAGTCCCTACAACACTAAGAGATCTATCATCACCAACATATATATTTTTGGTGTTACAATCATTTAAAGAAGAAAACATGGGTTTGTTTTTGGCCATGTGATAAGAAGCTCCAGAATTAGTGAGCCACTCATGAGCATGAGAAGAAGAAGATACATTTAGTGCATAGCCAGACCGAGATGCTTGACAACCACATGCAGAAAGTTCCATTCCTGAAGATGAAGTTGAAGTTGAAGTTTGCTCCAAATGGATGTTATGCTTCTTCATTGCTACTTCCAAGGCTTCCATCTTCTTAAAGCATTTGGATTGTAAGTGGCCATCTCGATTACAAAAGTTGCAATGTCTATCAATCTTCTTCCCTTTGTTTTTATTTGTCTTATCATTTTGTTGAAATGATTTTTCATTTTGAGGCTGAAATTGCTTAGGACCCTTGTTTGGTTTAGGACCATTCTTTTTAGGATACAACTTCTTAGGATTCTTTAGATTTGGTTGCTGCTGGGCAGCTAATGCTTTCTTATAAGAGTTTCCAAGATGAAGAAGACCAAGGTGTAAGAGTTTTTCTTGTTCTCTTATTAAAGAATCACAAAAGGAATCAAAGGAAGGGGACTTGTAGGTTTGTCCTTGAGAAATGAAGGCTTCTCTTGTAGAATGGAAGGTGGAAACAAACACATAATAGATTGGTCCCAACATAGTAAGAATGGAGTAGATAAGGCTACTATCTTCTTTCTTAACCTTAACACCTTCCAAGAGAAGTCTAAGGGTCTTGAACTTGGACAAAAAATCTTCAATGCAAGAAAAATTATTGGGGTCCAATGTAAGCAATTCATTTTCAAGTTCATGGGCTTTAAGTTCATTTTTAATTCCAAAGACTTTAGTAATTTGTTGCAGTGCTTCATCAGGAGTATCAAGTTCTGCAATATGGAATCTAAGATCTGGAGAAATAGACATCCCTATCAACCCACGTGCTTGGTCTTGCCTATTTTTCCATTTAGCTGCCTTATATTCATCTTTCAGTTTGGTCTCTTGGCCTGTGGCTATTCTGTAAAGACCTTTACTTCTAAGTAAATCCACAATGTAGGACCACCATTGGAAGTAGTTAGTGCTATCAAAAATGACTTGGCATGGACTTTCCATTTTTAACAAAAGTTGAAGCTGTAGATGCTGAAACTAAGTGTACCAATGGAAAGATCTTGAAAAATTAGGCCGTTTAAAAAAAACGGTTCTAAAAACGGCTTCCGAATGAAGAAATTATGGCTTTTTGAAAAAAAATTGACGAAGTGCGGGAATGTGCGGAAATGAAAAAATCTGCCCCCACAAAATGGAGACTTGAACCCAAGACCTCTACTCTCATAAATTAGCTTTGCACCAAGTGAGATATACAAAAATTTTGAGCGAGAGAGAGAGAGGTTGATGCTTTGGGTTGCGTGCTTGCTTTGAGAAAGCTCTTTTTCCCTACAAAACAAAAAACACAAAACCCAACACATAAATACAAAAAAAACGAACCTTGCGGCTTGAAGTTAGCTTTAGCCGGAAACTAAATATTTTCAAAAATAAAGTTAGCTTTAGCTGGAAACTAAATATTTTCCTCAATGTTTATGATTTTCCGAGATCACACTAAGGCGCAGCGAAAAAGAGCATACGCATGAGAAAAATCCTTCCTTTCTGTTTCTGATTTGCCCAGATCGCACAGAGTCGCAAGGCAAAGAGCATACGCAGAAATGAAAGGTATAGATCCGGTAATAAAAAAAAACTAAATAAACCAAAACCGAAATAAACGGAGAGAAAATAACTGTAAACTGCAAATAGACACTATATACCTCCAGATCTTAAAAATGACGCAGCTAGGGCTACCAGAAACCTTTTCACGTGAAACGAAAGGGGTTCCTCACTGGAACAGATGCTCCCAACACAACAAAGTAGTCCTCTCAGCCCGAAAGCAGTCAAAAACAGTAGATCTAGGAAATGACAGTCAGATGCAGTTCTACCGGCTTCATATTTGGATCACCAATAGACGCGGCCCTCAAATAGCTCTAATACCATGTAGGAATTTACAGGGTAAGTTCCTCAGATAGAACACCAAAGGACACTGCTCACAAACAGATCACAGATCAATACACCAGTATTTTGACGTGGTTAAAACCCTCAAAGAGGGAAACAGTCCACGGCCTGAGCCAACACGGCCACTTTAGGCAATTTATTAATAAAAAAATGAAAATTTACATATGCTTCTCTCATAGACGGATTACACTACAAATGACCCTCCATGCGCTTTAAATAGAAATCATGGACCAATCGGGTGTTAAGCCACGGATCAAGTGTCGGTAATACCGAGGAGAGAATGAACCGTCGAATCACTACATATCGTGACCGTCGGATTGTAAGTTACAAAATGTATAAGGTAAAGAAACACACTTTACCTAACTCTATACCTAACTCTATACTAGACCAAGTTGTACTTAACTATTTCCTATGTGTCGGAATATCCTAACAGAAACCATTTGACCCATTGTGTCTGTTTATCAGATACAAAGCAATGAAGATATCCTTCCAAACATTTGTTTACTATCTCAGTTTGCACATCAGATTAAGGATGATAAGATGAGCTATGAGCTAACTGAGTGCCAAGACAAGAAAATAATTTTGTTCAAAAATTTTCAGTGAAAATGGGATCTCTGTCACTTACAACAATCTTTTGGTTTCCATGTAGCTTTTGAAATGTTTCCATAAATGCAGTAGAAACTGTACTCGCTTTAAATGGATGTGATAATGCACAAAAGTGTGCATACTTAGTAAGTCTATCAACTACCACCATGATGACACTCTTTCCCTCAGACTTGGGTAAACCTGCGATAAAATCC
Source organism: Pinus tabuliformis (assembly GCA_031772625.1). Classification (NCBI taxonomy): domain Eukaryota; kingdom Viridiplantae; phylum Streptophyta; class Pinopsida; order Pinales; family Pinaceae; genus Pinus; species Pinus tabuliformis. The sequence continues at coordinate 462,296,758 of CM062820.1, read as the reverse complement.
ATTGAAACATCCTCCCAATGTTGGCTTGGAATGGATAAAGGTTGTAATAGACCCGGTGTCTTAATTATTTCAACTTTATTTTGTTGGAAAACCAAACATTCCACCACAAACTTTTGAATATCTCATTTAAGGCCATCCCAAAAAAATTCCTTCTTAACCCTGTGGCAAGTTTTTAAAAATCCTGAATGCCCTCCTAAGGGAGAAGTGTGCAATTCCATAAGAAGCTTTTGTTTTAGCTGGGAATTCTTACAGAGGTATAAGCGATATTTGTACCATAATGAATCATTTTGCCAGCTAAATGTATCAGACGTACTGGAATCTTGTTGTAACTTTCGAATAAGTGCCCACACTTCTTCTTCATTCTTCCATTCCTCCCTTGCTTCATTTATCCAATCTGGTTAGATAATAGAAATGGTGCACAACAATGCTTCCACATCCTCATCCTTTCTTGAGAGTGCATCTTCCACCACATTTTGCTTCCCTTTTTTGTAGATGATTTCAAAGTCATAACCCAACATCTTTGTGACCCACTTTTGTTGCTCCTCAAAGGATAATCTTTGTTCTAAGAAGTATTTAAGGCCATCATGATCCGTTTTTACCTTGAAGTGTCTTCCTTTTAGGTAAGGTCACCATTTCTTAAGTGCATGGAGTATGCCAACATTTCCTTCTCAAAAATAGCTTTTTGTAAAAACTTTCCCTTGATTGGATGAATTTCAAAAGCAATGGGTCTTTCATCTTGCATTAAAACAACACCAATTCCATTTCCTGAAGCATCACATTCCACAATAAAGGTTTTTGTGAAGTCCGGTGTAGCTAAAATCGGTGCTTGGCACATTGCCTCTTTACGATGTTCGAAGGCCTTTGTTGCTTCTGGAGTCCATGAAAATGCATATTTCTTCAATAATGTTGTTAGAAGTGCTGCTATTCTCCCATAATTCTTAACAAACTTGCGATAATACCCTGTCAACCCGAGAAATCCTCATAGATACTTTATGGATGTGGGGATTTTCCATTCCTTAATGGCTTTAATTTTTCTAGGGTCTACCTTAACTCCTTCACGAGATACAATATGACCCAGATATTCCTCCTCTTGTACTCCAAAGAAACATTTGGATCTTTTTGCATATAATTGTTTCTCCTCCAATAGTTGTAGCACCCTGTCAACATGTTCAACATGATCCTTCCAAGACTTGCTGTAGATTATTATATCATCAAAAAATAATAAAACAAATTTTCTAAGGAATGGTTTGAAAATTGAATTCATCAAAGCTTGAAATGTTGAAGGTGCATTGGTAAGGCCAAAAGGCATGACCAAAAATTCATAATGACCCTCATGAGTTCTAGATGCTGTTTTCGGAATGTCTTCAATCTTCATTCTGATTTGATGATATCCTGGACGAAGGTTCAACTTGGTGAAGTAAATTGGTCCATGCAATTCATCCAATAATTCATCAATGACAGGAATGGGAAACTTATCTTTAATAGTGAGCTTGTTGATCTCCCTATAATCTGGACACATGCGCCATGATCCATCCTTCTTTTGCACCAATACTACTGGAGCAGAGAAAGAACTTTGACTCAGTTGAATTATACCAGCCTCTAGCATTTCTACAACCATACGTTCAATTTCACTCTTTTGGTCATAGGGATATCTTTATGGCCTAATGTTTGGGGGAACACTTCCAGGAATCAGATGAATAGCATGATCATGATCACGAATAGGTGGGAGACCCTTGGGAGTCTCAAATACCTTAGAATGATGGTCCAAGACATTTTTGAGATCTGGAGAAATAGATGATTCCAATGTGGAAACATCTAGCAAACATAATTGTGCAATTACACCTCTTTGTTCCGTTTTTAGAAGATTTTTCATACCGTTAGAGCTTATTGTCGTTCCCGGTTTCCCTGCAATACCCCTTAATTCAACTTCTTTTCCTTCCCAGAAAATTTCATGAAAAGTTCCTGAAAATTAAAAGCTATTATACCCAAGGATTGTAGCCATTGGACTCGTAGTACAACATCAACAACTCCCATTGGAATGGAAAGCATTGGGCTAGTCAATACATATTCTCCCATGGATAGCTTGATATTATGGAAATTTCCAGAGCAGTTTATTGTTCCTCCATTTGCAACCATCACTTGACACTCTGGTGCTGGATATAAGAAGCGATTCAATTCTTTTGCTACCTTACAATGAATAAAATTGTGGGTACTTCCTGAATCAATCAACACTATTACCTTTTTCTTCTTGATTTGTCCTTCTATCTTGATGGTTTGAGGAGTGGTAATTCCTACAAATGCATTACAAGATATGGTTGGATTCATTTCTTCTTTATCTAGGCTTTGTTCCTGGAGTATACCCTCTTCTTTTGACCTTTCTTGCTCCTTTTCTTCTTCCTCTTCACAATCTATGTAGAATAATTTCTTCTCAGCACACTTATGACCTTTAGTGTATTTGCTATCAAAACTATAACAAAGCCCTTTTTCTCTTTTTTCTTCAAATTTCTGTGGTGTCAACCTTATAAGTTGTGGAAGACTATGGGCAACAACACTTCCATCTTTATAGTTGTAAGTGGTATGCTTCCTGGTTGCCATAATTTTTCTTTCCATTTTTCTCGCTAACCTGAATGCCTTCTCTAATGAATCAGGTTCCCAAAAGTGAACATCATGTTGAATATTATCCTTTAAAGTCCCTATGAACACATCAATCCTATGCTCCTCTGGAATATTTTTTACCCTTATGTTCAATTTTTGGAACTCCTCAATATGCTCCATTATTGAACCCTTTTGTTTGAGACTAATCAATTGGCTAAAGAAAGTGTTACTTTTTGTACCCTCATAATGTGCTGTCAATTCTTCCGTAAAAATTGCCCAAGTGATAATTTTTTTACGAGAGTAAAGCCATTGATACCATACAAACTGATTTGGTTCCAAATATAAAGTTGCAATACATACCTTTTGTGTGTTCTGCACATTATTGAGATCAAAAAATTGCTCCATCTGTAATATCCATGTTGCGGGATCCTTGCCATCAAACTTCCTCATATCGATTTTTGGAATATGGTGGGTCTTCGATCCCACATTAGAGTCTATGAAATCATGATTAACATTTCTTTTGTTTGCATCATGAGTTTCCTTTACTACCTTTTCACCATTAGTAAGTATTTCTTGTAGAAAATTTGTCAAATCTGTCTTCAAATCTCCATGTCTCTCTTCAAATTTGTCTTCAAATCGTCCATCTTAGCTTCCACACCCTTTATCCTACCTTCTATTAGCTTTTGTGAGAGTGACATTTGTTGCACCCGGTCTTGTAATTTTAATATATCATGTAGCATTTCTTCCACTTCTTCATGTGTCACGCTAGAGCTTTCAGGTTGCTTAGTAGGTGTTTTCAATCCTCGGGGCATCAGTTACCGATAATAATTCTCTACTAAGACCTTTGAATTCCTTAAAAATAAAATTTCAAACCAAGCTTAAGCAAAAGTTTAAAAAAATCTACACACCTTTTTTCACTTGGTAGGAGCTCGATATTGCCTCTGATGTATCTTTGTACTTTAGGATCATCTAGTTCTGAAATTGTGACCTACAGTAGCCCTCTATGTCCTCTTTCCAATGCCGCCAGTGTGATCCAAATTGGATTCTCCAAGGAAGAGTTATTCGAAATCTCCCACAGTGACCTGATTATATACTAGTTCAATAGAGCGAACTTTTACGGCGTGCCACGAGTCACTGTTTCGACCTTTGACACTGAAAATTATATACAAGAAACTACAGTCCATCCTATTTCTGTACCTTCTTAAAAAATTTCAATCTGATGCTCAGAGAGAAAGTTATGACGATTTTCCCCAGGTCACCTGTTTGGAATGTAATTCAGGAGTCTGCATAAAGACCAACTTCCTCAGATCATATCTCCGCAAATATAGGACGAACAACTCTGAAATTTGGACCTGAGACTCAGCGTGATGTCTTATCAAATGGTTTTTTTTTTTAGCTTCTGAAATGTCGCAGAAAAAATTATAGAAAAAATTCCACGATGACCTGTTTGGAGCAGCGAAACCCTAGAATCCAAAGCTCTGATACCAAATGTTATGAAACTAGCTCAAGAAAAAGATAGAAAAGATAGATCAACACCTTAGAATTCAGCCTCTTCAAGGGGGCAACCTCCCTTACATTACATAAATGAACAATTCTTTGATGATTCAAATGACAAAACCTCCTTTCTATATATAGGAGTCTAAGGAGTAAAAATATAACGCAACCGACCTAACAATACTAATATAAAGCCACAAAAATAACAATAGATGGATTCTATGGGGCACAGTAATAACAATATGGGGACAATAGGGGCACAAAAATATTAATAAGGGGTACAACTACAATAGTAATCGGGTAATCACTAGTATTATAGGGACCCAACACATTCATACCTAAAAGAGATGACAAGCAATCCAAAAATGAGACATGATCACACAAAACCATTGAAACTTGTGTACAAAAGGAGATTTAATGGAACATGTGACATTTCACTGTGATAAACAAAAGAGGATCCATAAAATTTTGGGGAAGACAATCATAGGTAGTTGTATGCCACTTAATACAGAAAGGCTTTATGCTAGATGTGGTGTCTAATTGCTCTCATTTTTGTATTTATCTGATGTATTTTAGTATTTTCTGTTCAACTTGCAGATCCCAAGTGCACTGCCTCGAGGACTGTACATGTCACATGATGCCATTACAAGCCTTATGTGCCACTTACAGATAATTATTTTTTGTTTTCACTTGACGAAATCAGCGCGATGGTAGTGCTTGCTTCGATGTCTTTAATTTTGGACTAAACAACAAACCTCGTTAAGAAATTCGGGGTAGTTTGAGTACAAGGACCTCAAGTTGAAGGGGATAGACATGAGCTCGATATTGAGATTATTAATACACTGTGGAAACTCCTCCATTTAATCAACAACATCTACCAATGTTGAAACCCTATCCATTTTCTGAACGAAAACCTCAGGGTCACTTACCATTAATAAGCCTCATCTCAACCAACATTCAAATATAAAACTCTCACTGATGACAAATTTGTCCAAAAAAAATGGTGAAATTACAGGAAAATAAAGGCAAATATAATGTATTTTACTTATATGCTGAAACAACACCCCTTTATGGCCATTTTGTTGCCTTTTGTTTTTATTTTTTTTAACCTATCTTATCCCGAAAATGAGTCGGTACATTTTAGATGTCCAATGTCAAAGACCTGGGGTGTAAGCTCGGTATCACCTATTACAAAATGCTTTACAAGCAAAATATCTGGTATTTTCACCCGCATTACAGGCCCAGTATATTTCTCAATCAATTGAACTATATGAGAACCAACCACTAAAATGTAAAGATAGTGCACAATAAAGTCTAAACTATTTACACAACCTATCCACCACTAAAGCCATGACAGAGTAAAAAATTAGCGTTAGTCCAAATTTTGATCCACAATTCCCTAGATCGTGACATTGTAAGAAATTAGAGTCAATCCAAATTGTCATGAACCAAATTCCCTAGAGCATGTAACAAGCTAACAACTCAGGCAGTCAAAAGTTCCATAAAGAGAGTAATAATAGAAAAAATTAAAGGGTTTTGTAGATGCATAATTTGGATTATATTTTAGTGAGTATAGACCAGGATTTCTCAATGCCAAACATTAAATTTAGATTATTATTTTTATATCCCATTAGACGTATTATCGCTGACAACACTGAAGATTAAATTTATATTATTATCTTTACTTGTTGCGAGGATGGATCATGTAGTGTGCCAGCTATGACCTCACATGCATGTATTACACTTGTATCCCCCTTTTTTCATATTAACTATTCGAATTCCGCCGGGTGCTTCATCAGCAATAACCTTTAGCTTGCGAGAACTTCAACAGAGGATCTTGAAAACTGTGGGATTGATTCTAGAAATTAAAGAGGTATTTGTTTGATGAAACCTGACTGTACCTATCAATTCTGGTGCCTGCAATTCCGGTAGAAGAAATGATCATCTCATGGCATTTTGAATTAGCATGTAAAATTCAAGAAATGGGTGGTATGTCATGGGAGTCCTTTTTTGTGATTCTTATTCTTGGAAATCTCTAACAATGCATTCACTTGCTCAGATATAATTGAAGATCTATATAGTCCCCGCACTACATCCACTAATTTCATTACTAAGCTGGTTTGGAAACGTGGAAAAGAAAACCTCTAGAAATTCCTCAGTTTTATTGTTGAAGTTTTTAGGAGGTAAAAAAATTGTTATTTTCATTGCACTTTCAAAATCTTAGAAATCAAGCCTGCCAACTAACAAACGAAGTAGATTAGAGTTTTTATAGCTACTGGAAGTGTGCAAACATGGAAAAGAAAACCTCCAAAAATTCCTCTTTTATTGTTGAAATTTAATTAAATTTTTTAATTTATTGTACCTTTTGGAAGTATTTGCTGCAATATTCTTGATTCTTGTTAGGTTTTTCCTTTCTGATGCAATTGTATTGATGTGTCTTTATTTGCGGTTAGAATCTGATGAAATTTGATTAATTGGTTTCCAAATTCTCTGGCAGAACTTAGGAAGATCATATTTTTATAAGTTAGGAAGATCATCTTTTTGTGTATGTCCCACTGGTGAAATTCTGACTTTTTCTCTTTGTTTTATTGCTTGGTTGAGCAGATTGTCAAGCATATTTAGGAAGCCCCCTTTCTGCACTATGTATTTGACAGAAAATCTTCTTCAACAAGTTTGAAGAAACAAAGGGATTATGCAGATTATGCGGATATGTTTGGAAAGGTCGACAGTTGGGCTAGGATCAGAAATTTTGTGAGAGATATATCTCCTGATGCGGTCACATACAAAGTAGTAATAAATCACCACGTTTTACGCTGTGGGCCCACAAATTTACCATTTGTCTAACTCTTTGGGCCCACTACCCTACAACTTGTCTCGCATGCGATAGCTCAAACTGCAAGATGGACAACACAACATAAGGTGTTGTTTGATGGTTATGGGCTACATTTTATGTAGCATTTGACGAGGATAAGAAGGTACGTAATGTTTCTGTGATTTGATTTCAGTATTTCCAAGTCCAATACATACCAGCTGTTAAAGCCGGAACTTGATATAGTGCTTTTTGAGATCATATTCCATCTCATGTGTTTCAATGACAATGATGAGAAGCTTTGGCGTGAATATCCTCATGAATACGTTAGGAAAGGTTATGGTAAGTGGCCATCTTTTATATTTTTTAGACATGCAAATATTACTCAACTGTTGTGTAGAAGAAATGATCATCTCATGGCATTTTGAATTAGCATGTAAAATTCAAGAAATGGGTGGTATGTCACGGGAGTCCTTTTTTGTGATTCTTAATCTTGGAAATCTCTAACAATGCATTCACTTGCTCAGATATAATTGAAGATCTGTATAGTCCCCGCACTGCATCCATTGATTTCATCACTGAGCTGGTTCAGAAATGTGGAAAAGAAAACCTCCAGAGATTCCTCACTTTTATTGTTGAAGTTTTTAGGAGGTAAATTTTTTTTTATTTTCATTGCACTTTCAAAATCTTAGAAATCAAGCCTACCAACTAAAAAACGAAGTAGATTAGAGTTTATATAGCTACTGGAAGTGTGCAAACGTGGAAAAGAAAACCTCCAGAAATTCCTCTTTTATTGTTGAAGCTTTCAGGAGGTAAAAATTTGTTATTTTCTTTGCATTTAAAAATGTAGAAATCAAGCCTGCCAACTAACAAATGAAAGTAGACTAGAGTTTTTTATAGCTACTAGAAGTGTGTACTAGCAAATCCTTTTTTTTAGGTATGATGAGGCAGCTCCAGGCTACAAACTCTATAGGCAGAAAGATGGTGTGGTTTTGGCAGTTGGGGCTTTATGTGATAAACTGAAGCAGACAGAACCATATAAATCTCAACTTGAGAGAAAAGGTTTGTATCTTCTAGTTGACCCTATTTAAGTGTCTTGTAATTAATGCATATTGGAATCTCCTCGCTGGTCTTTAATTTTGCAAACTGAAACTTGATTTTTTTTCAAAATTTGAGAACTTGAAACATTTCAAATCTCTTTTGACTGTGTCGAGCTTGGAAATTATGTTTGTTTTTTTCGTAAGCTTTCTAATTCATTATCAAAAGTTCATAGAGGTACATAATACATAATTTACAATTCATTTCGTTAACAATAAGGTTGTAGATTAACGAATATAAAGTTGCTGTAAGTGTTTTTTCATAATTCTGTTTTGTTTACCTTGTCTTCTGCGGTGCAGGTGCAGATGAAAGGAGTCTCCATTTCTGCCACTCCTCCATTGCTACCACTCCTGCCATTGTAGACTTCGACTAACAATGAAAACATTTATTGGCTCTCAAGAGAATAGAAACGACCACAGTTTACCTCAACTCACCGATTAAATCCATAGAAACAACCGAAGTTTACCTCAGCTCACCGAGAACATGTGGCATCAAAGATTGTGACAAAATTCAGGGCAACAAGAATAGGTGGCATCCAAGAAGATGGCTATGACAGAATTCAGGGCAACAAGAACAGGTGGCGTCCAAGAAGATGGTAGTGGCAGCATACAGGAAGCAAAAGTTACTTTGGATATCACAAAATGGACAAAGAATAAATGCAATCCGAACTTTGGATAAAAACGCTTTTGTACATCTAAAGTTTCCTCGAGAAACATGAAGTTTCCAATAAGAGGTCGATTTGAAAACTTTGCTTAAAATTTTTGGTGCAGCCAAATTGCCAGCAAAAACTTTGGTTAAATATCTATATACAAGCGAAATATTTGATCAAAGAAGCGTTTAATTGTCAGTCAACATCGTATCGAACACTATAGTATACAAACCCTGATTATATGCATATACTGATTGAATGCATATTGTAACCATACATGCATATATTGATTGCATGCATATAGTAAATTGTTACAAGCACTCTCAATCAATGGCTTGTGCAACAGTAATAATATATATATATTAGATATTGAATTTCTTTTGGGATTTGTATTCAGGGAGGAATTACAGCTTTATGAATTATTTTACGGTATAATTCAAAATGACTAATTATGCTTTGGTGAATGCGTAAATGATAAATTGAAAATAAAATGTATAAAAAATAATTTCACAAGCCCTTATTACATTCATATACTGATTGCAGGCGTATAGTAAATTGTTACAAGCATTCTCAATCAATGGTTTATCTAACCATAATAAAATATATATTAGATATTGAAATATTTTTTTTGGGGTTTGTATTCATGGAGGAATTACATCTTTATGAATTATTTTAAGGTATAATTCAATTAAGATGATTAATTATTTTAAGATATAATTCAAGATATAATTCAATTAAAATGATTAATTACTAAAATCATATATGATTAGCTGCTTAAAATCTATCCGGGAGAAAATGAATGCTGGTATGTAATAGATAAATGGAGTTACATAAATCGGTTTAGTTATCAAATTATATAAGAAATGTTTCATTTGATTTATTGCTAATTCAAAAGCATACTAACCATCGAAAACGATGGGAATTTAATTACTAAGAGATATGTCGTTGTATGTAAACTAAATAAACCATTCCATATTATGCTTTGATAGTAAATAAATAATTTTCAGTTTGTGAATCGAACTTAGCAGAACAAACTATACGCGGAACTGTTTGAACGGATATTATTTAACATTGTATGGCATGGTAATCAAGTACAGGTGTTTTAATTAATTATCCTTTTTAATAATATTATTATATATTGTTGTAACGCTATACGGTTGTAGTCCACACTAAAAAGCTTAAAGCATAAGAAAAATATAAAGGAGTTGTCTATAATGCGACTTTTTGGAGATTCCGGTGACGGAATCCGGCAGAAGAAATTGAGGTTAAATCTTGATTTGTTGCAGTTAAAATGGTTTTTTAATTGCATATTTGGATTCAGCACCCTAAAAAACCCTGGGAGGCTTTGATTGTGCAGAAACTAGCTATCAAACTTGCGATTCCAATAAATTGCTGCTGGATTTTGACCGGAAAAGCCCACTGGAAAAGCTTCCAAAAAATCTCATTATAGACAACTGCAAATATAAATAGAAGAAAAAAAATAACTTTTAAAGCACATCATGGTCAAGGATATACAATTTTACACTAGTTGACTCAAGTTATATATACTATTATGGGACATCTTTTAACACAAGAATTTTATTTGGGAGATCTATTAACACAAGATTTTTATTTGAATTGAATACATAGTGTAGGCGAGTAAATCAAATTTGATTTCGATTGAATGGTAAATTAATCTAAAAGTAAATTTTCTTGGCGTGAACGAACATGAGGCAGTCAATTATATCATAAATTAACAAAAAAAACTCATTTTGTTTGAGAGTTTGGTAAAAGGGACTCAGGGGTTGGTAGAAAAAAAATATTTTTATTTATAATTAAATTATTGGTATAGTCTGGATGAATAGTAAATTGAGATGCTATGACCAGAGTAATAATTGGATTTAAAAGTTATTATACCTATGTAAAGAATTTTTATTATTTATTAATTAATTTAACTATTTCAAATTTAATAACTAGTAAGAATCAAAGAAGTAATTGGCATGTTGTTCCAGACTTTAAAGAAATTTTAGATTTGATAAGATAATTATGTCAAAAGATGTATACATTATAGAGAATAATTTTCCAAAAGCTTAATAAGTATACAAGACTTACTTTGGTCTACAAAAACCAATGTTAGGGGTTATTAAAATAAATTTGTTGAAAGTTATAGAAATACAGAAATGCTATATATAGAGATAAATAGAATTGACAGAAAACTATATTAACAAAAGATATTCACACCGTAAAGAGAGTAAAAATGTTTTCTTCTTTCTCAATTCCTTTAAATTAAATAAAATCTTAATTATAATTACATCCAAAATTCATAAGTAAGAAAAAGACCACAGGAAAAATACTCCAATATTATCATGTTACAGACAACCCTTTGAAACCATAAAGAAATATATAATTTGTAAAGGCCCAATCGAAAAACTCTATTCATTACCCTGCAAGGGTTTAGATATAGTCGCATGAAAAGCATGACCCTCGTTTAGATGATAACCATATCATCAAATTACGGCTATACATCGTGAAACTTCATAAAAATGTGGGTTGACCTAAAAAGCAAGATTATCTTATGGGAAGTGGAAAGGTCGTTATGTTAGCTACTCATAATTTCTATTCCACTAGTTACTGCGTGGTAATTTAATAAGGATTATGAATTTAAAAGAGGTATAGTAGTGAATATTTGAGAATTTCATGAGAATGAAAGAAAGAGAAAATCTTATAAAATCTCAAGGGGGTGTTTTGACTCATTTTTGTTATATAATTTGAAATAAGTTTTACAATTTAGCTTTATAATAAAATAGGAAAATAACAAAAATCGTTTTTCAATAACACAGTGGTTAAAATTTCCAATTAAAAATTCATTATAAAAAGAAAGATTAAACAAATATGAAAGACTATGGAATTTTATAGTAGAAATATGGCCAGAATGATGTATGGATGGTCCGGGGCCCTCGCAATTGGAACCTGAATAATTAGTAAAACCTTAATAAAATTGAAAAATAACATGATAATTTGCAATGAAAGCATGTCATGGTTTACTTTGAATGGAGAAAATTCAATAATCTCTTGTTTGCGTATAGTCCATTACAAGTCCTTATATAAACCTGGTGGACCTTTAGTAGCATAGGTTCCTGCATTAAGTAATATAATATTATGTTTGGAAAAGGCATATAATATGTTACCTTTGAAGGAGTTCAATGAGTTACTTATAATTACTTAGGAAGAAAGAGAACTATCATTAATGGAGATTAATATTAACATATATATATATATGAGAGTTACTAGTATATGTTCTATAATTAAATAATATAATATTCTGTTTGGAAAAGGCTTTAAGGAGTTCATTGAATTACTTATAATTAATTATAAAGAAAGAGAAGTATCATTAATAGAGGCTAATTCTAATATATATATAGATATATATATGAGAGAGTCTATAGAACCTACCATATGGGCAGTTCGTATTAAAAGTAATGTACAGATGATCTTAAAGAATTCAGCCTATATAATAAGGAAGTCCATTCCAAATCGTAAGGGATTATCAATAAGTTAAAGGATAGTATAACTAAGTATCTTTATCATTTACGATAGAATTGTGTAACAATACATTTATGAGGCATTAAGGGTAATTATAGCCACCACTATAATAATAATATAATAATAAAATGAGGTGTAAAAAAGGTGTTTTACATATGGTATTAGAGCTTAGGTTCAACTCTTCGACCTAAAGGGCTTAGGGTAAAGTTGGTATGTTATGATAGTGCATAAATGGAGTTATAAGATAGTGGTTGGGTGATGAAGTTTTATCATTTGTTGAGCAGTAGGATCCTCCATGTTTTTAGGTACTATGTCCTTCATCGAAAGGAAGAAAAGTATTATGAGGGAAATTTCTTGTTACTATGCCTCATTCTGCATATGTGAAACTGTTGTGAGGAAAATAACTAGAAAAGTTGTCTTGTTAGATTTTCGAATGAGGGAGATGGGAACTCCAATGAAAGACAAGAAACAATTTCTATATTAATGTAAAAGGTGCATGAACGAGCTCAGAAAATCATTCACTTAGTATCACCTTGTCGTCATGTGCATGTCATCCTGATACTAGCACACAACGCCCATTGTTAAGTAAGTTTTCAGCAAAGACTTTATCATCTTTGAATAGCATAGGAATATCGGTTCCAGCCTTGATTCAACAATCTTTTTTTTTTCTTTCAATAATCTGCAACAACATCAATTGTGTGCATATATTCTTATGTATGGATCTCTTATGTGATTTATTTTTAATTTCTTTTAGTCATCTCAACTCTTGTTATTTTTTTTTTTAAGTAACCATAATTAGCACAAAAATAAAAGGTACTCTTACTAAAGTTATCCTAGGAACTTGGAACATGAATAGGAGTTGGGAAATAATAGTGGAAACTCTTGCACACAAGATTAAATACCTTAGAATTATGGTTCAGAAACAACAATGAAGATGAAACTATTATAAAATTGGTTTCTCTAAACAAATCATTGGATTGTAAATCAAATCTGATAGGACAGGGTATATGCAGATTTGCCAGGAATTGGGACATGGAGGGGGAACATAGTAAAGTTCTACCAAAAAGTTGAATTTTTGTTATGGCCATTCCTTTTGCAACAAAGTTGAAACATACAGTTTAGAAAATGTAATACAAATAATTTTGGTGGGGTTAAGATAAAGACCACCTATAACATTTTCGTGGGGAATGTTGAAGATAGGAATCAACTTAGCTCCTTAAATTAATAATAGACACATATATGAAGGAGTGCTCACAGTGAAGGATCAATTTGATCTTCCTTAATAACCTTCGAAGCAAGGTTCAAAAAACTAAAATACGTCAGTTAAAGGAGAATATATATATATATATATATATATATATATATATGTATGTATGTATGTAATTGGGTAGCTATAATGATAATAATGGTGTATAAAATATTTTTCAGAAGAAATCACATTGAATAGTTTGGTCGACGCGTTTCGAACCAGCAAGTGTGGTTCATCTTCAGCACAAGATGAATAAACAAATCTAGGAAGGAGGTTAAATAGGGAGATCGGCCATCCTAACGGCTAGAAGGAAAAAATGGCTATATTTGACTAGGGGAGGAAAAGTGAAATATTTTCTATTGTTTAAATTTTTATTTATTTTTTTATTTTTTTATATATCTATTTATTTCATTATTAAAATATCTAAACAGCTATATTTGACTAGGTTTTTACTTAATAATATTTATTTATTTATTTAATAATTTATCTAAACAACTAAATCTGATTTGGGAAAAAATATTTATTTATTTTTATTTTATTTTTATTTTTTAAGACTCGAAAAGGAATATATAACACAGATGCTGCCAGATTTTTATTTAGGGGATAAGCTATAAAAAAAATAGATAAATAAATAAATAAATAATAATACTAATAAAAACTAACTAAATAAATAAATGAAGGTATTCCTCTCTACCTAATGAAAAGAATTTTTGATAAAAGAGGGGGGGGGGGATTAGTACACAAGCAAGAAATGGGACAAAAGACCTAGACAATGATAGAGAAAAACTAAGAAGATAGGACAGGAATCCAACAACTACTAATTTTCCAGCCGTTATTAATATTACTTGAAGACCTCTCTATTTCAATGGCTTCCCTAAACTTACGGTGATGAAAATGGGAAATCTTTATGATAACCCTAGCCTCCTCAATGCATATATGATGCTTGGTATTCTCTGCATGCTCTGCCAGAGCTGAAGATATTAATGGTATCATTGATCGAAGTACTATAGAAGTAAATAAACATGAAAATTCATAACCAAAATCTCGTGGTTGAGGAAATATATCAAGGGAGTAATGTTGAAATCATTTTCATCAAAGTCCATTTTAGGATACCCGTCCGGTTTTGTACAGAGTATTGACCTCTTCACTATCAATTGAATTGTTGCATGTCAATATTAGGAGGAAAAGTTAACTATGATTCAAGAGATATTATGGGAAATCGGCTAGGTTTTATCTCCATAATTGGAGGAAGGCCTATAAATGAAATCTTTTAGGAGATTTGTAGAGATAAGTTTGAAAGTATATGAATTAATTACAATAAAAAAGAGAGACACATATTGGGCTTAGGAGAAAACTTAATCCAACATGTGTCTAATTATAAACGTGATGGGGAATATCAAACCCAAAGGGTGATATCATTACTCTTTGTGACCCGACTATGGTTGTGTTTAATCTATTAACATGATATTGCTGTGTGTGGAGCCTGATTGTCTTCTTTATTCAGAGGTATCGCCGCATTGGACCCCAGTTCGTAATGTGGCAGCAATGCCACCCGTAAATGTGCACGGCCATGGGGGTCTAGCGAGAGGCAATGGTAATTTCCCTATAAAATGTTGTAATTTCATTGTTAATCTGGGCCATTCATTAGGCGGAAACATGACAGTAGAAGTTATGTCTAATTTAGGTTTTTTTGCCCTAGAAGGCAACCCCGCACTATATATGAGGGAATTGTATTATATCTATGCAGATCTATATTCTGAGCAAGGAAGAGAGAGGAGATTATGAGCGAATAGGGAATTACAGCGGATCTGATGTAGGTTGTATCTCTTCACTTTGCTAGATAATATAAAAGGAAGGACTGGATTTTTCTCCGTGGATATAGCCCGAATTAGGTTAACCACGTATATCTTTATCTCTCTTGTTTTATGCGTTGTGTGCTTATATTTATGCAATATTTTTATGTGTTCCATTGCTCTGTAATATATAATTTTCTAACATATATATTTTGTATATGAATAAGGATTGATCTGAGAAAATATGGAGACATCATTGCCATGGTATTAAGGCTAAGGGATTTATGTGACACTGTTATATATATATAATAAATTACTGGATTTTTTATTTAAATTGAACAAAAGTGTAAGCACCATGCTAAGTATAGAACACATGTAGTCTTGAGTAGTGTTGCGATGATCAGTTTGAAATAATGATGTACAATTCATAAGGCTGAAGAGTGGAGAGAGTCACTCAAATCAGTGACATGTGCTGTGGAAAAATATGCACTATAAAGAGAAAAGTGTGCTAGATATATGTCTGCAAGAGGAATGAAGGTTGGAATATGCTTGAATGCATAATAACATTACTAGATACATGAACCCTCTTAAATTAAGGGAAGAGGAAGATCAGAATAATATTTTATAGCTATTGAATGATCAATATCTTTATTTAACTTGTTTCCATGATCTGATTCTTTATCTCGTCTCGATGATGAACCACACTTGTTGGTTCAAAACACGTCGACAAATAAATTTTGATGTGATTATTGTCGAAAACCATCTTAATAGACTTGATATGGATCACACAAGCCTAAATTTAGAATAATAGTATCAATACTGAGAACCTAAGGTGGGGTAATAAATGACAAGGAAAACAATAATGTAATATGGTCAATATGGATCATTAAGAGTAACACATAAAACTTACTCTAGATTCTTGCAAGGAAATAAAGTAATAACTTGAATTAGAAGTTAACAATACTAAGTATAGTTATGAACAAATTGACTAAGAAGAGCTCTACAATTAGAAAGGAAGGAGCATGCAATGCACCCATAAGATACAAGTCATTGGAATATCTATAAAGATAGATAGAAAATTTTGTAAAAGAAGGATTCAAAACTAGTAACCTATCAATAACATACAACAAGTATGTAAAAAGTAACCTTTCTTGAGCAAAGTTAATATTTCTCTTTATACAACTAAAGTACTGCTATCAAGAAACCAAATGCCGAATAGAAAAATTAGTCCAAATATTACACCTTTATGATTGATAATTGAACTGACAAGGATGTTTTGAATGGAATTGCATTGAGGAAGTTAGAAATATTCCTTGTAGATTAAGCTCCAATGTCTGTGTGCCCATAACAATAAGAGTGTAGAGGGTAAGCAATGAAAGATTCTACACAAGAAAGAAAGTGGTAACACTATAAGAGTGGACTAGATTAAGCCATCTTTGGACAAAATTAACAAGATATAAGAACCATGAGTAGGATCTTCTACATCCAAATAGACAAGACATCTGTGTAGTTGACATAAGAGTATCAAAATAACAATTATAAGCTGCATTAGCTTCTAACAAAATCTAAGAAACTCGGAATTAGTAACAGTGTTAAGAAGGAAATGATCTCAAAAAGGTTGGAATTGAAAATTTTATTGTTGTAAAAAAAAAGAAAAATATTGAAATAAAGGGAAGAAGGTGTAGCACATTGCTAAGTACATTTTGTTGAGTCAATCAGGAAAATTGGTAAATGGTGAAATATTTTAACTACCAACATCAGAGACTGTGAATAGATAGGAAAAACAGTCAAGGGTAGACATAGATAAGTCCATTAGAAGGCTATTTTAATCATAACATAGCAGCTATAAAAATGGTTAAATAGTATATGCACAATTGATACGATATGCTACAAACATCCCTTGATAATTGTTATCTTTATACTAGAAACATGAGAATTGAAGTATATAAATAAACAATATTCATGTTAATGGCCATGGACATTGGGTCTATCAGAGTAATATATACAATTCTATATATTAATGTATATAAGTAAACAATATTCATGTTAATGGGCATAGACATTGGGTCTATTGCAGTAATATATTGATAGTGCTGACTTTGTGGAATGCATGTGGAAAGTATGTTGAGTGCAGGTGAAAATTAAGAAGCACATATTCAACATATATACTAATGTGCTAGAGGAGGAACAATGCATAAAATTAAGAATATGTATGCTTCAGAATTGAGTTACCACACCAGAGGAAACAAAGTGTTGTTTGACAACATGCAAGGAAGGAATTATTTTCCTTTCGGTTTTGAGAAAAGATGGAATTCTCTAAAAACACGAAGAGTGTGGTAAAATACTAAAACTACACAAAACCAATAGAATGGGAAACGTAGTTTATCAATTACTATTTCTTAGTCATATAAAAGAAAAATCTAATGTTTTCATGTATCGTTATCTAAGAGATAGGTACATAATAACTTTCATGTAATTGAGGGGAAAACAATGTAGGTAGAGTCAAAGGTGATTTTCTAGTAGAAACCATTGTATCTTAAAAGAGATCTAGCTCCAAATCAATCTGTCACTGAGGATAAAATTACAATGATACATGGAAGTAAGAAGATGAAAAGAACAAAAGTTATCCAGCAAGGATTCAAACACAAAAAAAAAATAGGCAATGAACATCGAGGATAGTGTTAATAAAAGGGGAGGAGAACGGAATATCCCTCCATCGTTGTAATCTTATTTTGGTAAGAGTGAGTTAAGATAGAAATAATGTCGGAAAATCCATGAGAAATATCAGAATACGTATGTAAATGAATATTTTGTTAAATTAATGAATGGAATGTAAGTACTCGGAATGAAACACCTGGAAAATGAGATTCTTTCAAAATAAGTATAAACAAATATCTCATTAGAAAATGAGAATGGAGTATTATTTTATGATAAGAATTCTAGATGAAATTCTAGATAAACGTAATGGATGAGAGAGAAAAATTCATTAACTTTCTTAGTTGAAGAAAGATGCTAAGCTTGTATAAATCATAAAAACATCGTGGGAGAGAAATGTGAGCTCTTATGGAAAAGCTTGGGCAAGTGGATAGAAGGGTCCACAAAAGCAGGACATTGCTAAAGGAAAATTTATCATGAAAGAAAGGTATTAAATACCTAAGGAAGGAATCAACTAGGGGAGTTGATTCTCTCGCAAGTATCTGAGCTCAGCGGCGAATGAACTCAGTTCATGGTTGGGTGGTTAAACTAGTGGTCTATTACCAAGTGAATTTCTAACAATATATTTGGTGAGAATGTCTGTGATGTATGTGTTTGTTTTTGAGTTAATATATTATATATGAATTCTTTAAACATTTGGTTAATATTGATCTATCTGTTATAGTATATTACTCTTTTGGGAATCCACTATGGAATTGGTAATTTTTTATTGTTAACTTTACTTTCGAGACATGTAGAAATGTTGGAAGTTATGATAGATCAAGAGATAGATAGGATATTCAAAAGAAGCAATAATTAAGTCACATAGGGAACAAACTCAATTCATGGTTGGGTGGTTAACCCGACAGCCTATTCCCAAGTGAATTTCTAACAATATATGTGGTGAGAATGTTTATGATGTATGTGTTTGTTTTTGAGTTAGTATATCATATATGAATCCTTTAAACCTCTCGTTAATATTGATTTATCTGTTATAGTATATTACTCTTTTGAGAATCCATTAAAGAATTGGTAATTTTTTATTGTTAACTTTACTTTTGAGACATGCAGAATTGTTGGAAGTTACGGTAGATCAAGAGATAGATAGGATATTCAAAGCATGCAATAATTAAGCGACATAGCCGATAGGAAAAAGAAGTCATGATTGTATTATAGAAATTGTTAGAGTCTACCTATCTTGTGAAACATATAATGTGCTATGTTCCTAAATATTCCTTAAACGCTTTGTCACAATTAAGAAATACTTATGTTTTATTTCATTTGTTATTAAGTTGAGTCAATGTTGAAATGGTAGATTGAAGATGAAATGTATAAAAAATAGTTACACCAATACTAGTTGCATGCATATAATAAATTGTTACACAAATTCTTATCAATGACCTATCTAATAATAATATATTAGAGATTGAAAATCTATTTTTGGATTTGTATAATTCAATTAAAATGACTAATTACTGCAAGCATATAGAATTAGATGCTTAAGAAATCTACGCGGGAGAAAATGAATGCTTGTCTGTAGTAGATAAATGAAGTTACATAAATTGATTTAGTTATCAAACCATATAAGCAATCTTTCATTTGATTTATTAATAATTTAAAAGTACAGTAACCATCGTTTTCGTATAGGAATTTAATTGCTAAGTGATATGGATAAATTAAATCAACCATGGAATAACCATGTTATGCTTTGATAGTAAATAAATAATTGTTCAGTTTGTGAATCAAACTTAACAAACTAGGAAATTATAAGAGGATCTGTTTGAATGGATTTTATTTAACATGGGATGGCATGGTAATGAAGTAGAGGTATTTTAATTATTATTATTTTTAATAATGTTATTATATATGGTTATAATGCTTACCAG
Source organism: Pinus tabuliformis (assembly GCA_031772625.1). NCBI lineage: Eukaryota > Viridiplantae > Streptophyta > Pinopsida > Pinales > Pinaceae > Pinus > Pinus tabuliformis. The sequence continues at coordinate 462,276,969 of CM062820.1, read as the reverse complement.
AATATTATAGTTGTTGTAATTCTATCATAAAAAAATTTAAAGCATAGAAGTAGAAAATAAATAAAAATTAAAAGCACATCATAGTCATAGTTAAGAATATACAATTTACAATTTTACATTAGTTGACTCAAGTTATATATTATTATGGGAGATCTATTAACAAAAAAAAGTAGTTAGTAAGTAGAATACAGTGAATCAAATTTGAATTTGATTAAATAGTAAATATGGTTTAAATTAATGTAAAAGTAAATTTTTTTGGTGTAAAGAAACATGGGCAGGAATTTCTATTATTTCTTAATCAATTCTAATAATGAATTTAATTATTTCAAATTTAATAGCTAGTAAAAATCGCAGAAGTGATTAGTATTGGTGTTCTATATTTTAATGAAATTTTAGATTTGATAATACATTTATGTCAAAAGAGGTATACATTATAAAGAAGAATTGCCCAAAAACTTAGTAGGTATACTAGACCTACTTTGATCTGCAAAAACTAGTGCTAGGGGTTATTAAAATAAATTGGTTGAGAGTTATAGAAATATAGAATATAAATGGAAATTCCATATATAGATATGAATAGAGTTGACCAAGAATTATATTAGTAAAACTAGATATTTGCACCCTAAGAAGAAAGGAAATGTTTTCTTCTTTCTAGGCCCTTTTAAGTTAAATAAAATCCTAGCTACAATTATATCCAAGGTTCATAAGTAAGAAAGAGACCACAAGGGAAATACTCCAATATTATCATGGTACATACATCCATTTGAAACTGTAAAGGAGTATATAGATTGTAAAGGCCCAACTAGAAGAACGTAGTTCATAACCTTGCAAGGGTTCGTAAGTAAGAAAAAGACCACAAGGGAAATACTCCAATATTATCATGGCACAAACAACCATTTGAAACTGTAAAGGAGTATATAGTTTGTAAAGGCCCAACCGGAAGAGCGTAGTTCATAACCTTGCAAGGGTTTATCTATAGTCACATGAAAAGCATGACCCTCGTTTAGATGACAACCATATCATCAAATTACAAAGATACATCGTGAAACTTCATAAAAATGTGAAAACATGGAGTGCCGACCTGTTGACATAAGAAGCCAAAAGATTATCCTATGGGAAGTGTAAAATTTGTTATGTTGTCTAGTCATAATTTCTATTCCACTAGTTACAACGTACTTGTATCCATGGTAATTTAATAAGGATTATAAATTTAAAGGAGGGATTGTAGTGAATATTCCAAAATGTCATGAGAATGATAATTATACATGGTATTGGAAAATAGAGATGCATCTTTCATCATCTCAAAAACAAAAACCATAAATGTTAAGTGATGTTATAAAATAACAAAATGGCCTTAGAAGGATTTATACTAATAAATAAGATTCAAATCTTTGAACCTGGTCATAGTAGCAAAACTATAAAATAAAGAAAGGGAAAATACCATGAAATCTCAATGGGGGCCCTTTGAGTCCTTTTTTGTTATACAATTTGAGATAGGTCTTACAATTTAAATTTCTAAAATAAGAAGACAAGCAAAAATTCCTTTTCAATAACATAGTGGTCAAAATTTCCAATTAAAAACTTATTATAAAAATATGGATGAAATAAATGTATGAAAGATCAGGGAATTTTATACTACAAATGTGGCTAGAATGATGCATGGAAGGTTTGGGGACACTCTCAACTGGATCCTAAAACCTAAAAAAGGTATAATTTGTAAAAATTTAATAAAATTTAAATAACATGATAACCTGGAATGAAAGCATGTCATGGTTTATGTTGAATGGCGAAAATTCAATAATATTTTGTATGCAGATAATCCATTACATGTTTGTACATAAACTTGGTGGACCTTTAGTAGCATATGTTCCCGAATTAAATAATATAATATTTTGCCTGGAAAAGGCATATAATATGTTACCCTTTTGAAGGAGTTCAATGAACTATTTATAATTACTTATTAATAAAGAGAACTATCATTAATAGAGGCTAATGCTAACACATATATATGAGAGTCGAGTCTGTAGAACCTAACATGTGGGTAGTTCATATTGAATGTAATGCATTGATGATCTTAAAGAATTCAACCTATGTCATAAGGAAGTCCATTCCAAATTGTAACAGAGCATCAACAAGTTAAGTCAACAAGTTAAAGGAGAACATAACTAAGTATCCTTATAATTTATGATAAAATTGTGTAACAATGCATTTATGAGGCTTTAAGGGTAATTATAGCCACCACAATAATAATAATAATAATAATAATAATAATAATAATAAAATGAAGTGTAAAAGAGGTGTTTTATGATCGAGGGAACTTTATGACAAAGTAAGTTTCTTTAGCCTTCAACTAAGTTTCTTTAGCCTTCAACTATCTTAACATCACAATGATGATATATTCTTGCATCATATAGTATTTTCTAAATTGTCCAACACCTAATTTTAGTATCTAACTTATGGAAGTTGATATGTATTTTAACTATCATTATTTTCTTATTTATGATAATAAAACTAAAGGATACTTTTGATCTTTTATATTAGTGTTCACAATCCCCTTGTAATATCTTAACTTCTATTTACTTTTTAACTCTTTATTGCAACACAAATTCTTTTTAAATTTGGATGTCATAATATATTTAACATTCTAATATCCAACAAGATGACATATTCATGTATTCCAAAATGATTTATCGAGGACATTGCATCTCTATACCATCTTTATCTGAGGCGCTAGTGGTTATGGATGGAGTTGGAATCAATTTTAGGGAGTCTCCTATCATCCATGTTGTTTATCTTGTTCTTGTGCATTAAGTACTAAGCATGGTTATCTAATTAACCAGGGAGAGGCTTTCCTCTACAAGGAGGATAATAGGGTGTATTTCTTGTAATATAAAGATTTACAAGTTATAAATTATTTTGGATTTGATCTATCTTTCTCCATGATTCTCTAGAAATGTTGCATTCCTAGACTTCACATCTGCATAAGATAAGAGTGATGAGAGTGTGAAATATAACTTTTCTCTTACCACATAATTGAAGTTTTATTAATTTACACTTGTTTTCAAGCACATAAATATCTTTCCATCCTCCATTTATCCTTTGTCCAATTCAGCTTATTATGAATATTGATTCCAATATATATGGATGAAGGGGGTTTCTCTCAACTATTATTTTAATATATATGAAAGTGTTAGAAGTGATCTTATGGGATTTCACTACCACAACCTATATTATTTTCATATTCATAGTTATACCAATAGATATGACCTGGAGGCATCTTGCATGAGTGAAAGCCTACCCCCTTACAAACCACCAAAAGGTAATTCCAAGTGGTGTGGTTTTCCTTGAATAAGAGTGATGAGTCAATTTGCATTCACATATAACATTTGTTGATGGTTTTTCCCACTACTGGTTTGACAACTAAGTTATGGTAGATTTTCCCAATAACATGCGTGTGTGGGGGGAATATATATGTTGTTACAAGTTTAATCAAATGATATATATATATATATATATATATATATATATATATATATTTTTTTATTTTTTTTGTGGTTCACAGACACCCGCGGTCACTAGGTAGCTGTTACGTCCATGGTAAGAACTGGGTTGATCGACCCCAAAGGGGATCAAGCCCCTCAGCCAATAGCTAGACCTGACCCCAAGGGATTTCAAGGAGAATTTACCCTGTGACCTCCCGATTGGCAAGGCACTAATTTGACTGGTTGAGCTAACCCTTGGGGCTATATATATATATATATATATATATATATATATATATATATATATATATATATATATATATATATATATATATATATAATGTCTCACAAACAATGAGTTTTATATGTTTCATTATGTTTTGACACATATATCCTAAAAGTTAATTCAACTACCTGTTATCAATTTTGCTAAATATTTGGCTTTTTACATGTTAGAAAATTTTCAAATCTCCTAGGGTTAGGTGTATAAATCTATTTTTACATATTTATTAAAAATTCCATCTAGAAATATGAGGAAGCATCTCTTAAATTTATCAAGTCAAAATTTTCATAAATGCATATACAGATAGCCGAATCAATTAACTCATCCAATAGAATATCCTTTTTCAAAACAACATTTTATCATAAATCTCTAACTCTAATCTAATTAATGTTTGAAGTCTAATTAATTACTAATAAATAATATAATTAGCTAATAAACAACCCCATTAATTTAGTTGATGATGATGATGATGCTTAACATCCACTGAGACCTAACTTTGGTCTACTGGATCTAAAGAAACGAATTATTTAGTTTGATTTAAGATTTTATTCCTATGCTCAAAAAGCTTGGAGTGAAGCCTCCCGAGCTCACTGTAATTTTGACAACATAAAAGGCTAAGAAAATCAATATTACAACAAAAATTTTGAAACTAAAATATAATGTAGTTGTATACAGGACATTCTAAAAAAAAAAAATTTTCATTAAAATTAAACATTATTAATTTATTTATAAATAATTTCATTAAAATTAATTTAATAATTAAAAAATAAAACCAACTCGGTCTAATTTAGAGTACCCATAATTATTAAAATTAGAATTTCAACCATCTATTGCATCTATTCAAATAGCTGAAAAAAAACCACTCGAAAAATAATATATACTCATAAAATTCGATATGGTATATATCTTTAGAGATTTCGACTCTACTTATATTTTTAAGTTATATATTTGTAATTTTGTAGAAAGTTACTCTCTAAAAAAAATTAGAACTCAAGAAATAATTATAAAAATAAAGTGTAAAGAGGTTCATTCTATGGAATTGTAGCCCCTCTTAAGAACTATGAAATAATATTAGAAGTATCATTCGAATCTCCAAAAGGGCTTTGTAACAAAGTTCAATAATTTATGGGAGGATGGTTCGGTCCAGTGGAAGCATTAGAAATATACTCCGTAGTATTACGTATTATGTGGAGGATTTTTTTGAGTCGATTGGAGGTTATGAAATTATTTCGGGGTTATGAAATTATTTCGGATTGTTGTATTGATTTTTAATAAATTAAAAAAAAAAAAAAAAAACAGATTTCTGTTGGGTGGTTTTTTGTTTATTATTTTTTAGGGATTTGACATTATTTTAATTTTAATAAGTTTATATTTTAATTAGTTGGGGAAATTAATATATAAGTAAGTTTTATATAGCAAAATGGTCAATTTTATAATAATATGTGTAATTCTTTTTTTTTCTTAAATTAAATTAGATTTGTGTCACATGGCTCTCCATCCACCAATTTCTTAGGGATTGGAGATTATTCCAATTCTAATAACTTCATATTCTAATTAGATGAGGAAATTAATCTATAATCAAGTATTATTTAGCAAAATGGTCCATTTTACAATAAGATGTGTAATTCCTTTTTTTTTTCTCAAGTTAAAATTGACCCATAACTTTGTTATACATGGTTAATCAGATAAATATGTACATTGGTAAGGCAACATTTTTTTTTTGTATTTATAAAACGTTTAGCTATATCAATCATATTAATATTTTCTTTATTCACGCTTCTATGATCCATAATGAATTAAGCAAAGCTTCAGGTAGAAATCACATAAGAGAAATTTTTGGCCAACCCGTTTAGAACCAACAAATATGGTTCATCATTAGGATTAGATGAAGAGGTAGACCATGGCAAAGGCTTAAATAGAGAGCAATGTAGAGACATAATTTCAACTAATGACTATATTAAATGGCTAGTTTTTAAAAAATAATATTTAAATAATGATATTAGTTTATTAATTTAGTAAAAATATTAATAGGTAACAGCGATATTAAACCACTAGTTTCTAAGAAATAATATTTTAATTAATTTATTAAAACCAAATATTACTAGTTTTTTGAAAAATAATATTTAAATTATGATATTAGTTTATTAATTTATTAAAAACAAATATTAATAATTAACTACTATATTAAACAACACATTTTTGAAAAATAATATTTAAATTAATTTATTAAAAAAATATCAAAGTCAAACTCTAAACAATTATAAAAATGAGTCAAGACCCTAATTGAGACAAGATCATTTAATAAATAAAATAATTAATGAAAATAAAATAATCTAAATTAAGTCTACTTGGAGTAGCTCAATTCACAATGGTCATGGAAATGAAGTCTCAGTGAACAGAAGTCTTGGGTTCAAATCTTGTGCTATCCTCTCCAATTGGGGTGAGAAGTTGGACATGATGAAGATGTAGTCCTACCAAGATTACAAAATTTAGTCCCCCTGGGGTAGCTCAAGTGGCGATGGCCATGGAATGAAGTCTCACCGAACCCCAGATCATGGTTGTGGAATGAAGTCTCACCAACCGGAGATCATGGCCATGGAATGAATCATGGTCATCGAATGAAGTCTCACCAAAGCGGAGATCATGGCTGTGGAATGAAGTCTCACCAAATTGAAGATCATGGTTGTGGAATGAAGTCTCACCAACCGAAGATCATGGTTATGGCATGAATCATGGTCATGGAATGAAGTCTCACCAAACCGGAGATCATGGCTGTGGAATGAATCATGGTCATGGAATGAAGTCTCACCAAACTGGAGATCATGGCTATGGAATGAATCATTGTCATGGAATGAAGTCTCACCAAACCGGAGATTATGGCTATGGAATGAAGTCTCACCAAACCATAGATCATGGTCGTGGAATGAATCATGGTCATGGAATGAAGTCTCACCAAACCGGAGATCATGGTTGTGGAATGAAGTCTCACCAAACCAGAGATCATGGCCCTGGAATGAATCATGGTCATGGAATGAAGTCTCACCAAACTGGAGATCATGGCTGTGGAATGAAGTCTCACCAAATCGGAGATCATGGTCGTGGAATGAAGTCTCACCGAATTGGAGATCTTGGGTTCGAATATTCTGATCCTCCCGGGGTGAATAATGGACATGTAAACTCAAAAATGGTAGAGTCCTACCACGCTTACAAAAAAAAAATTAAAATTAATTAATGGAAAAATAAATAAAATTATACAAAAATATACACAAGTCAAAATAAATATATATAAGCAAATAAATAAAAATAAATAAATTATATATATATATATATATATATATATATATATATATATATATATATATATGGAAAAGTAATCAATAAATAAAACAGGGTCAATAATAAAATATAGGGTTGAGGCCCATTAAAACAACAAAACTACTAAGTTAAGTTCCTGTCTTGTCCTCTTGGTTTTAGTTTTTCTTTTTTCGATTTATTTTGTTTGTTTGTTTATCTATGTAGGTTTTGGCCCCTTTTTTATGGTATTTATTGTTGATTTATTCTTCATTTGAGTTTATTTTCTTGATCCTCCATGTTTTGTTTGACGTATTTTATCATCATATTCGTTCTTAACTCCTTTTAGTGATTTTGTTGTTTTAATGGGCCTCAAACCCATATTTTATTGTCGACCCTGTTTTATTTATTGATTACTTTTCATTGAATATATATATATATATATATATATATATATATATATATATATATATAACCCACGAGGCATTGGATTGACAGTGAATGGGTGCACTGTTAAGGCACTCCTTGTGATAGGCACTGTTAAAGCACTCCTTGTGATAGGTCACTGGTTCAAATACCCTGTGGGTGCTTACCTACAAAAAAAAATAATATATATATATATATATATATATATATATTATTTATTTATTTATTTCTTTTAACTGGTGTATATTTTTGTTTTATTTTATTTACTTTTTCATCAATTATTTTTAATTTAGTTTATTTTATTTCCATTAATTATTTTATGTATTAAATGATTTTGAATGATTAGAGTCTTGACTCGTTTTTATAAATTTTGACTTAACTCTGTGTTTAGAGTTTGACTTTGATTTTCTTTTAAAATAAATTAATTTAAATATTATTTTTCAAAAACTAGCTGTTTAATATAACTATTACTTATTAATATTTGTTTTTAATAAATTAATATCATAATTTAAATATTCTTTTTCAAAAACTAGTAAAATTTGGTTTTAATAAATTAATTAAAATACTATTTCTCAAAAACTAGATGCTATCTATTAATATTTTTAATAAATTAATAATCTAATATCATTATTTAAATATTATTTTTCAAAAGCTAGTCGTATACCCGTTAGTTGAAATTATGTCTCTACATTGCTCTCTATTTAATTCTTTGTCATGGTCTGTCTCTTCATCTGATCTTAATGATGAACCACACTTGTTAGTTCAAAACGTGTTAGCCAAAAAATTCTCTTATATAATTTGTACGGAAAATTTTTACTTAACATATAATTATACTTTTTTTTCCCCTGGGAAAAAGTCGTAATTTCTATTAATATTAAGAAATTACATTTTGTAGATGCCGAAGCATATTCATATGGAGGCAGCAGTGCCTGTCGAGTTCACAGTCTATAGATCTGTAAAAAAAAAACAAGTTGTCTCCACGCAGGGAGCCTACCGAATCTGTAACTAGCAGTGATCAAAATTATGTCCATGCTCTACGCAGAGAGCTTCATATAAACTGTATAAAACCATAAAAGAGTTGGTACTCATGACTAAACAGTAGATATATATACATGCTGATAACAAAAAATAGTACTGTTATGTGAGGGCTTTATAGCCCATCTCCAATTTGATCATCAAAAGGTCTGTGGTAATGCTGGTAGAATGTTCCGTCGATTTCCTCCTGTATCAACCAGTCATTTCCTTGTCTGTGCGCTGCCTCTTTGGATAGCTGGTCGGCGACTGTGTTCTGTTCCCTGTAGATGTGTCGACAGACAAATGATTCAAAAGAAGTAATCAGTCTTTTAGCTTCATCTAAAATGTGCCTCAATGAAAATGCATAACAATGAGATGCATCATTCAGCCAGTTGCAAACAATTTTAGAATCTCCAAATAGCTGTAGGTGTCTGCATTGTTTTTGAATTGCAAAATGTATGATGTGTTTAGCCGTGCACAGTTCAGCAAAATTATTGGTGCCTCTGCCTAGTTTTATTTGTATCTTGAAGCAATGCAATTCATTGAGATATAGTATGGCCCCACCCCCACAGCCTGCATCCTGTGCCGAGCCATCAAAATAAGCCCAGGGCTTAGATTTGTCAATGATCTCAGGTCTGATGGTGCGGGGGGGGGGGGGGGGGGCAGAGGATTCCTCTTCAGGTATCAAGTCAAAATCAGCAATCGTGTGGTGTAAGATTGTAGGCCAATGTGGGGTCCTGAAGTTGAAAATGGCCTGATTGCGCGCAATCCATAATGCCCAGCAGACCAGCAATGGTATGTTGATGGATTTCCCGGTGTGATTCTGGCACCAGTTATTCCAAGCTTCCATGAGGTTATTACCTTGCCAGTCTTTCAAGTTTGGATAGTGAGAGGTGAGGGATTGCCAAAATTGTAAAGCAGTACTGCATTTTAAGAAAAGATGTTCTGTGCTTTCTTCCTCCCCGCGGCATAAGTGGCATCGAAAGGGACCATAAAATGATCTCTTCATAAGATTGGTGCCTGTAGGGATTTTGTCAAAAAGAATGTTCCACATCAATAGGCGCGTGCGTGGTGCTGACTTAAGTTTCCAGAGCGCTTTCCAGGTGGGGAGGATATCCGGGGGCTTGAATGATTCCATGAGCCTTAAGTATCCTAGCTTCGGGGTATATGTTCCATGCTTGGCAAAGGCCCAGATGATTTCATCAGGTCCTTCTGTGAGCCTGATGTGAGCTTGAGTGAGTGCGTCCGTATACTCCAGCCATTCGTGTTGCCACTGATCAGGTATTTCCAACACTTGTGCTGTAGTCCATGCCTGTTGGAGAAAGGAGGAATTTTCATTATCGCCAATGTGTTTAATGTGAGTTACCCCTCTGTCATGTAGATACCTTATAAGATCAGCTGATAATCTGTGGGCATTGCCACAGCCGACCCACGGGTCCAGTCCAATGCGGACTGCATTACCTTCCCTTATGCGCCAAGTAATTCCTTCTCGCAGTAGTGGTAAGGAGCCTATGACCGCTTTCCAGATATTGGATATGTTTTGGCTAGTTCCTTGCTGCATACGGATCCAGTCCAAAACATTCTGTGGCTTGATATATTTTACATATGCAACTCGAGTCCAAAGACTATTAGAGGTGAGGAGCTGCCACCCAAGTTTGGCTGCTAATGCTCTGGAGAATAGATCGAGCCTCTTAATACCCCATCCCCCCCAGCGTTTGGGTTTGGCAATGGTGTCCCATTTGACCCAGGCAAAAAGCCTCCCCGGATGGTGACCTTTCCAAAGAAATCTGCAGCAAATACTTTGTAAGCGGTTCAATATGCCTTTTGGTATCCAGGCTAGGGTCATCCAATAGACTGGAGTGGCTTCAATAACAGCTTTGATGAGGACCAATCTGCCTGCACGAGAGAGATATTTGTGGTACCATACCTGAAGCCTTTTTTCCACTTTCGCTATGAGCCATGTCCAGTCTGCAATTCTGTAACCGAGAGGTTTTAGTCTAAAACCGAGGTACTTTATACCATCCGACAGGTTCAGAGAGTTGAAGGGGAAACGCTGAACAGCAAAGGCGATTTCATGTTGAGAGCAACCGACTGTGGTAATCGTGGACTTATTATCATTGATCCTCATACCTGTAGCATGCTGGAAGAGAAGGATTGAGTTATGGAGAGTAGTGGAGTCCCCAATGCTGCCATTCAGGAAGATCAGTATGTCATCAACAAATAACAGATGAGTGAGATAGAAATTATCCGCAATTTTAATGCCAGTCAATAAATGCCTATCTCGAGCTGATGAAATAATTCTACTTAATCCCTCCATAATAAGCAAGAAAAGCAGAGGTGAGAGCGGACATCCCTGTCTGAGCCCCCTTTCTGAAGTGAAGAAAGAAGTAGCTTCACCATTGAGAAGCACACTATAGGATACATCTGTGATGCAGCTCATAGTCCATTTGATATATTCATAGGGGAAACCAAGATGAGTTAGCAGCAGTCTTATATACAGCCAGTTAGTTCTGTCGAAGGCCTTGGATAGATCCACTTTTAGAATCATTCCTTTCTGTTTTTTGATCTGCATGGTGTGCATGAGCTCTTGTGCTGTGGCAATAGCTTCATGTATCTGTCTGTGGTGAAGGAAGGCGAATTGTTCTGAAGATATGTGCTGCGAGAGTATAGGCTTGAGGCGATTGGCAATAATCTTGGCAATGATCTTGTAAAGACAATTACAGAGAGAAATGGGGCGAAAGTCATCGAAAGAGACAGGGTCATTCGATTTAGGGATAAGAGCAATGAAGGTGGATTTAATAGCAGAGGATATTCTGCCCCTCCTTCTGCTTTCCTCTACAATCTTCAGTAGGTCATTCCCCAGGATTTCAAAGAAAGCGATGTAGAACTCAATGGACCACCCATCTGGGCCTGGGCTTTTATCTTTTTTAAACCATTTTAAAGTAGCCTCCAATTCCTCCATAGTCACTTCCTTCAGTAGATCATCCGAGTCTTCTTGTGCTACATACCTGGGGAAAAGTTCAGCCACCCTCATGATTTCCATGATATTAATATCTCCAGGAGCTTTATATATACCCCTGAAGTGCTCTGTTGCTAGTCTGGCCAGGTTCTTCTGTGATGATACAGGTTGTCCTCGCTCATCTCTTAATTCCCATATAGTGTTGATGGATTTGCGCCCATTGGCAAATTTATGATAAAATTTTGTATTATCATCCCCCTCTGTGAGCCAAATTGCCCTGCTCCTTAGCCTCCAACTTTCTTCTCTTTCTTTCAGAATATGAGAGCGCTTCGCTATAAGAGAGGTGTATTGTTCTTTGCTCTCAGGGGTGGGGAAGGTCCCAGATGATGAATCCTCGAAAGCAGCAATGACACTTTCCGCCTCCTTCAGAGTTTGGTTATCCTGGATACGCTTTTGATGTGCCCAGATTTTAGATATCTGCTTGAGTTCAGTTAATTTTCTAACGAAACCCTCTGAGTGATCCTCATCTTCCCTGATAAGGTTGTTTTGCCAATAGTTATTTACCAATTGTATGTAAGAAGGGTCCTTTAACCAAGAGGCATTAAACTTGAAGGGGCTCTTGATTTTATGATTAATGTCCACTGCTTCTAAGAATATAGGACGATGGTCCGATATGCCTCCCGTGCCGACCCATTGACGTATTCGGGGGAGTCTGTTGAGCAGTGTCTCCTTAATAAGGAATCTGTCGAGTCTTCTGGCCAAGCTTTGTTCTCCACTTCGGTTATTAGTCCAGGTATACTGAATTCTGGCAGATGGAATATCCACCCACTGGTGTTCCTCCAGTAGATTGGATAATGTATCTGATAAGGAGTCGACCTGCGCCAAGTGCCCCCATGACTCGCAGAATCCAAGGGAAAAATTTAAATCACCTCCAAGAATAATGTTATCTGCTTGAAGTAATTCAGATTCCAGTAAGGTTCTCCAATAGTTGGCCCGGTCGGCACAAGGGCCATAGACATTGATGATTCGAATATCCAAAGCTACAGAGTAAGCAAATATGTCTAGACCAATGAAACCTCTGCCTCCCCAAATGTTCCGGATCGCCATTACTCTGTTGCTAATCCCAATGGCCAAGCCTCCGGATCGCCCGGACGCATCCAGTGCATGGAAGGTCCAATTAGGTAGCCAGGAGTTGAGAGTATGGATAAGAGGTTCGGCCAAACAGAGGGATTCTTGTAGGAAAATAATATCCGGCTGAGATGAGATAAGCAATCTCCTGAGCGCTAGTTTTTTGGCTAAACTAGCAAACCCACGGCAATTATAAGATAGTATCTTCATGAAGGGTGAGATAGGGGGCCTTTCTTCGCTCTAAGGGCCCTGAAGATAGTTTGTTGTCGCCCGAGGGCAACTTCTTCGTCTGCAGTGTGTCTCGCTTTGGTAATGCGTGAGGGTCGGCCACGAGAGTTCTTGAGAGTAATAGGAGCGACCTCAGGGTCAAGTCCAACGACATCAAGACCTCTGTCCTTCGTTCGGGATCGAAGGGAATAACGGGGGGATACCGGGGAGGTAGGAATGGAGAGGGATGCGAGGGAAGATGATATCAGCGATGGCTGGCAAGGGGAGGCCACCGGAGAAGGAAGCGGGAGGGAGCAAATGAGAGAGGGGTGAGGGGGCAAGTCCCGGGGATAACGATAAGCCACTGGTGATGATAGTGCAGAAATAGGAGATGTGCTAATAATGTGATGAGATGTAATGCCAAAAGATATGCATGAAACAGGAGGCGAAGGAGAGGGGGATGAAATTGACATACCCGTCGTCGCGATGCCCGCCTGTTCAGTCACTGGACGCACAGGAGCTGGTGATGAAGGAAGGGGAGCAGTGGATACTATAGCAGTGTCTGCTGCTTCTGGAGTGCTACGGGGTCCACCAACATCTTGTGTATGAGCATGCTCCTCTTGATTCTTCTCCGGATTCAGCCTGGGGGAGTGGCCCAGGGGGTGTTCGGCCTCTCCATCCTGTACATTCCTCATCGCTTTCCGAAGGAGTGGACAATCCCTGTAGAGGTGTCCCACTTTGTGACATCTACGGCAGCGATAGGGGATGCCTTCGTAGTCAATAATCTGTTTGCGTGCCGTGTCTCTCCATTGTATGGTAATGAACTCTTGAAGTCCTCCCCTGGTGTCCAGATTAATAAGAATCCGGGCATATGCCATCATGCCTGTTTGCTGGTAAGATTTGTCATAGTCCATGAAGGTGCCAATGGCATTGCCAATCCTCCTGAAGATATCTTCCGACCAGTAATGTAGTGGTAGCCCTGGGAGCCGAATCCATACGGGCCCGATGCCAATCTGCTCTGTCTCGGGGTCGAATAAGGGAGTCCATCGCTTGAGGAGCACCGGGGCATGTTCAAAGTGCCAGTAGGAGGACAAGACCCAATTGGTATGATCAGCACGAGCGAACCTCAATGCGAACCATCCCCTCACGAAGGTTTGCACGAAAGGGATGTCCACCAAATGATGACCCCAAACTTCTGCTGCCCAGGTCTTCAAACGTGCTGCCGAATAGTTCCGACCTCTGATGCGCCCGACCAGTACTCGATCTGCAAATTCCATTGTCTCACCCCACTGGATGTCCTCCTCCAGCCTGAGAAAGATATCGTCCTCCTTAGATTTGAAACACCTGTATTTCTTTTTAGGGCCCTGTGAGGGAGGAATGATCTGTGGGCGACCTAGGGGAGGGGCAGTAACATTCAACGGTGCCGGGATCTGATGCGAGGAGGAGGGGTCACAGATGCCAGATGCAGTAGGGGGGCCAGAGAGCGGAGGTACGGAGGTGAAACTTCCCGATGAAGGACCGAGTGACCCAGAGAGACCGGCCGAGACAGTGGGCAGAGTAGGGGTTAATAGCGGCCGGGAAATGGAACCAGATGCCGGTGGTTCTAAACCAGGGTTAGGGTTCAAGCAACCGGAAACGAAACCGAGGGTTGCCGGAGAGTGAGGGGGGGTAGAGAGCGCAGGCCAGGTAGGTGGTACATCCGGGAGGACCACAGGATATGACCTCGACTGTTCGCTAAGCGAGAACGGAGAGTAATTTTCGGAGAGGCCCGAACTGTACATACCTTCTGATGTGGAAAAGGGTGAGCGCCAGATGGATACCCCTTCCAGCGGGTCAGCTGAATAATCGACAGCTTCTAGATCCTCCATCGCCAGCTGCGTCTCGGAACGGCGGACACCTCGGTGAGTAGAGAAACCCGGAGAAAACGACAGTTCTCAGGTTAACGGACCGTGTTGGGCAGGTAGCAAACCGTCACAGGATGTCAACCGGTAGGCGCGGCACTGTATCTCTTCCTTTTAGTAGTCCCCCAGCGCGAAAACGAAGAAAGTGCTCACGGCGGTTAGAGGAGAAACGGCAGCAGTGGTATGCGGGTAACGGAGGGCAGCACGGTTCAGTAGCTGCAGAGGGTTTCAGAAACCCTAACCCAAACCTTCGCGCGATATCTCCCGTCCTGTCTCCATCGCTATTGTGAATGTTCAACATATAATTATACTAATTATATAATGTTTTAATAATTATTTTTAAGAATCACTAATAAAATTTATCAATGTTAATTAAAAATTAAAAATTAATAAACCTTATTAATACTTATGGAGATTTGAATTACTATTTGAATTCCTAATTTCTTAATAAAGAGTGTTTTAATGATTTACCTATTCCTCATCACTTCAAAAATCTATCAACCATTAAATAGATATTAATTTAACCTTATAAACGAGATCCACATGTGACCGGCTTGACATTGGTATCTTAAATTACTATTAAATAGACTTTAATCCAACCCCTCACACATATATACCTTAACACATATATACCTTAACCGCTCTCTATCTCTCTCATACCTACGTACATATATTTACACACCTACGACATCCACATGTCACCAAATTGTCATTAGTGTCTTAGATTATTTTTATTTGTTTAGTTGAATTTTCCCCTTTATAATTGGGACGTTGGTTTTCACTTCCATTTAGATCTTTTATTAGAAATATAACTATTACCATATTTCTTAACGATATATCGACAAGTAAAAATATTTTTGACCCTTCAAAAATGCATGGACGATATGCTATCGTTGTTTCAGTCTTGCATTGATACATGGAGGATTTAATGTAATTTGTGAATATTCATGTGCTTAATCATTTTAACGATGAACTAACAATTAAAAATGCTTTTGGACTTAAAATGTTCATTCTATCACAACTCACTAAGTATTTAAAAGCCCAACATCATTTTTTTTCCCTAAATGGTCAATCTACGTTCGAAGAAAGGAATTTGGTGTTCAAATGTTGCCTTTGTTTAAAACATTTCATTTAAATTATTGAATAACGATATATATATATATATATATATACCTATTCTCCTACAATTTTTAAAGTCATATCAATCTTACAATTTTGAAAATCATATCAATCTTATTTTCTTGTTTAAATTGATTAATTTTTTTAATATTCCAGATGATATGTTCGTTTTTATTTTTAAAATCACATCAATCTTATTTTCTGGTCTAAATTGATTATTTTTTTTAATATTCTAGATGATATGTTCGTTTTTATGTTTTATATATATTTGGATGTATTTAGAAGAGTATAATGGGAATAAGGATTGATGCACCACCTAACACTATAAAGTAGGTCTCCATGATATAGCAAATGTTGATTTATATTTGTGACATTTTAAGTAGTTGTATTTGGTAAATTTTAAGGAAAAAATTAAAATTAATTGAATTTCACAAAAAAATGAATAATTTGTTTGCATTTAGATAATTTGAAGACAACTTGAACCCCGAGCCTCAATAAATTCATGTATTTTCTAATCAAATTTGGATTGGTTCATTTGAACTCACCATTTTATTTATCCAAGATTGAATTCATGGGAGAAATTATTAGGAAAAATAACTATGAAAAACAAGTATAACATAACATGTAGTCCCTCTAGAGACTATGTAGACAATTCTCCTTATTTTATTGCACCTGAAGGTCCTACATATGGTATTACTTTATGGCTTCACTCACTCACATCCTCCACTCCCTTTCTTTCCCTCCATGCTCCAAGCTCCATTTCCTAGGCTCCACACTCTTTTCCTCCAAACTAACCACTACTTTCCATAATGTGAGTCATGAAACCATGCAAAATATATCTTATCTCAATAGGTGAGTCATAATAGCAGTTGTAGCCTACAAGATGGTTCTTAGTTAAGGTTTTCTAGGGTCCCTCTTAAAGGGTACATAAAGCCCTTTTCAGTTAAATCCTAGATTGTCTTTCTAAATATTGGGTGTTAAATTTATTTTTCTAAATGATTGTTTTTTAATTTTTGGGTGTTCATTTCTTTTAATCCTAATTACAATTATGAATAGACTATAGTATATAAAAATTACCAACACCAAGCCACACAGTTCACAGAGCATAGTCAAGCTTTAAGTTTCAAGTGCACTTCAATTATTTTCTTGAATTGGTAAATTTATTTTAATTAATATATTCATTTTAATTGCATATGTTTTTTACTTGATTCTAAATATATTTACTACAAACAGAATAAAAATAAAAATGTAGAAACTTAATTAAATAACACCTCAAAAGTCAACTATTGAGTCATGGAATTATTCCGAGAAGGAAGGTATATGGAAAACACTTTTTTAGTCCTTTAACAAGAGTAGTGGACCACCTAATTAGTATCACTAATAGAAATAGAGGTGGAAGGATGCCCAAAAATTTCTAATGAGAAGAAAGTTGTGGTGTAGTGAGACAATGAAAAATCAAAACCATAAAGAGAGAAAATGTAATCAAAGAGGATATGAATTCAATGAGAGATCACCATGTCTTCATTCCTTCTTTCAAATCAAACTTCAATGGTTTAAGTATATCCCCAACAACAACTATTGAAGCATCAACATTAAATGAATTTTTGAAACATATAAATACATAATAATTTGATGATGTTATTGCCTAGTTTGTTTGGGCATGTGTAGTTTCATTTAATGTGGTTGATGGGTTCCTAGATTGACATATTTAAGCACCCATCCAATGCCTTTTTCCACAGATTTTTCCATTTTCATGCAACATAGTCACTTCTTTGCTTGCAAGAATGCATTTTTGGTCATGGTATAGTTATTGTTCTATTATTCCATTTAATAGTTATTCTTCTGTATTTAGGAAATAATTTTCCTCTTTGTGCTAACATGCAAAAACTCATGAGAAAATGTACGAAAATTGTGTTGATACAATTTCCACAATACTCCTACTGTTGTTGTAACACCTTCACATTGCAAAAAAAACCTCATATCGCCAGAATAGAGTGTTGCATCACCCTATTCCACAAGAACTCCCACAAGTTTCCATGACATCACTAGGGACCACTCTTATAACTCCCGTGCTTTGCTGCAATTCCCTTAAACATAGTGCTAGAACATAATTGTGAGATTGGTACTATTGAAACACATCCCACCCCTTTAAACCATCTCAAGATGTGGGAGAATAGGTACATGTGTGAGACAGTGCTTAAGTTACTCAAATCTAGTTGTGCACTATGATGTCTATTGAAAATTTACTCCTTTCTTCTATAAATTTATGATTGGATGGTTTAAAGGGGTGGGAATTGTTACAATAGTACCAATCTCACAATTGTGTTCCAGTAGTGTGTTCAAGTGAATTGCAGCAAAGCACGGGAGTATAACAGTGGTCCCTAGTGATGTCGTCGAAACTTGTGGGAGTTCTGGTGGAGTAGGGTGATGCAACACTTTATATTCTAGAAATATGAGGTTGTTGTTGTAGCATGAAGGTGTTACAACAAAAATAGGAGTATTGTGGAAATTGTATCAACACAATTTCCCTAAAGCATTTTCTCATGAGTTTCTGCATGTTAGCACAAAGAGGAAAATTCTTTCCTAAATACACAAGAATAACTATTAAATGGAATAATCAAACAATAACTATACCATGACCAAAAATGCATTCTTGCAAGCAAAGAAGTGACGATGTTGCATGAAAATGGAAAAATGTGCGGAAAAAGGCATTGGATGGGTGTTTAGATATGTCAATCTAGGAACCCATCAACCACATTAAATGAGACTACACATGCCCAAACAAACTAGCCAATAACATCATCAAATTGTTGCGTCTTTATAGGCTTCAAAAATTCATTTAATGTTGATGCTTAAATAGTTGTTGTTGGGGCTACACTTCAACCATTGAAGTTTGATGTGAAAGAAAGAATGAAGACATGGTGATCTCCCATTGAATTCATATCCTCTTTGATTACATTTTCTCCCATTATGGTTTTGATTGTTCATTGTCTCACTACACCACAACTTTATTCTCATTAGAAATTTTTGGGCATCCTTCCACCTCTCTTTCTATTAGTGATACTAAGTAGGTGATCCACTACTCTTGTTAAAGGACTAAAAAAGTGTTTTCCATATCCCTTCCTTCTCAGAATAATTCCATAACTGAATAGTTGATATTTGAGGTGTTATTTAATTAAGTTTATACATTTTTATCTTTATTTTGTTTGTAGTAAATATATTTAGAAATAAATAAAAAAAATGCAATTAAAATGCATATATTGATTAAAATAAATTTACTAATTCAAGAAAATAATTGAAGTGCACTTGAAACTTAAAGCTTGAATATGCTCTGTGAAATCTGTGGTTGGTGTTGGTAATTTTTATCTACTATAGTCTATTTATAGTTTCAATTAGGATTAAAAGAAATGAACACCCAAAAATAAAAAATAAAAAAAAACAATCATTTAGCAAAATAAAATTAACACACAATATTTAGAAAGACAATCTAGGATTTAATTGAAATGGGGTTTATGTACCCTTTGAGAAGGACCTTAGGAAACCTTAACTAAGAACCATCTTGTAGGCTACTACTGCTATTATGACTCACCTATTGAGATAGGATATATCTTGCATGCTTTCATGACTCACATTATGGAAAGTAGTGGTTAGCTTGAAGCAAAAGAGTGTGGAGCCTAGGAAATGGAGCTTGGAGGTTGGAACATGGAGAGAAAGAAAGGGAGTGGAGGATGTGAGTGGGTGGAGCCATAAAGTAATACCATACGTAGGACATTTAGGTCTAATAAAATAAGGAAGAATTGTCTACATAATCTGTAGAGGGACTACATTTTATGTTATACTTATTTTTTATGTTTATTTCTCCTAGTAATTTCTCCCATGAATTAAGTCATAGACAAATATAATGGTGAATTCAAATGAACCAATCCAAATTTAATTAGAACATACATGAATTTATTGAGGCTCAGGTTTAAACTTGTCTTCAAATTATGCAAACGCAAACAAATCTGTTCATTTTTTTGTGAAATTCAATTAATTTTAATTTTTTCCTTGAAATTTACCAAATACTACTTAAAATGTCACAAATATAATTTAACCTTTGCTATAACATGGAGAAATGTTAGGTGGTGCATCAATCCTTATGCCCAGTATACTCTTCTAAATACATCAAACAATAAATAAAACATAAAAACCAACCTATCATCTAGAATATTAAAAAAAATAATCAATTTGAACTAAAAAAAATAATCAATTTGAAAAAAAAATATAATTGATGTGATTTTAAAAATTGTAGAAAAATAACTAATTAATAAACAATTACAAAAATATAATATATTTTTAATAATAATTTTTAATTATTATATATATAAAATCCTAAAGCGCTATCAATCATCTATTTACTACTAAATGATTCAATAAATATTAATGTTGTTATTCAATAATTTAAATGAAATGTTTTAAACAAAGGCAACATTTGAACACCAAATTCCTTTCTTCGAACGTAGATGGAGCATTTATGGAAAAAAATTGGTGGTGGGCTTTTAAATACTTAGTGAGTTGTGATAGAATGAACATTTTAAGTCCAAAAGCATTTTTAATTGTTAGTTCATCGTTAAAATGATTAAGCACATGAATATTCACAAATTACATTAAATCCTCCATGTATCAGTGCAAGACTGAAACAACGATAGCATATCCTCCATGCATTTTTGAAGGGTCAATAATATTTTTACTTGTCAATATATCGTTAAGAAATATGGTAATAGTTATATTTCTAATAAAAGATCTAAATGGAAGTGAAAACCAACGTCCCAATAATAAAGGGGAAAATTCATCTAAACAAATAAAAATAATCTAAGATACTAATGACAATGTGGTGACATGTGGATGTCGTAGGTGTGTAAATATATGTACGTAGGTATGAGAGAGAAAGAGAGCGGTTAAAGTATATATGTGTGAGAGGGGTTAGATTAAAGTCTATTTAACAGTAATTTAAGATACCAATGTCAATGCGGTCACATGTGGATCTCGTTTATAATGTTAAATTAAAATCTACTTAATGGTTTAGAGATTTTTGAGTTGGCGAGGAATAGGCAAATCATTAAAACGCTCTTTATTAAGAAATTAGGAATTCAAATCTCCATAAATATTAATAAGGTTTATTAATCTTTAATTAACATTTAATATTATCAATAAAACACTATAATTTGTGTAATTATATTAAAAATATTAAGATGTTAAATAAAGTTTTTCGGTAGATATCATAAAAAAAAATTGGTCAATGCGTTTAGAACTAACAAGTGTGGTTTATTATCAATATCAGATGAAGAGGCAGACCATGGCAAAGGCTTAAATAGAGAGCAACGTAGAGACATAATTTCAACTAACAGCTAGTTTTTGAAAAATTATATTAGTTTATTAATTTATTAAAAATATTAGTAAGTAACTGCTAGATTAAATGGTTAGTTTTTGAAATATAATATTTAAATTAATTTATTAAAACCAAATATTACTAGTTTTTGAAAAATAATATTTAAATTAATTTATTTTAAAAAAATCAAAATCAAACTCTAAACAAAGAGGGAAGTCAATTATAAAAACGAGTCAAGACCACAATATCATTTAATAAATAAAATAATTAATAGAAATAAAATAAACTAAATTAAAAATAATTAATAAAAAAGAAATAAAATAACACAAAAATATACCCAAGTTAAAGGAAATATATATAAATAAATAAATATAAAATAAAAATAATTAATATATATATATACAAAGAAAAATAATTAATAAATAAAATAGTTTCAACAATAAAATATGGGGTTGAGATCCATTAAAACAACAAAATTACTAAAAGGAATTAAGAACGAATAGGATGATAAAATACATAAAAAAACAATGATCAAGAAAATAAAATCTAATGAAGAATAAATCAACAACAAATACTAGACAAACAAAATAAATTCCAAAAAGAAGCCTAAAAACTAGGAAGACAAGACAAGAATCCAACTTAGTAATTTTGTTGCTTTAATGGGCCTCAACCCTATATTTTATTGTTGACACTGTTTTATTTATTGATCACTTTTCCTTGAAAATAAATAAATATATATATATATATATATATATATATATATATATATATATATATATATATATATATATATATATATCTTTTGACTTGTGTATATTTTATTTTATTTTTATTTTTTTCCCATTAATTAATTTTAATTTAGTTTTTTTTGTAAGCTGGGTAGGACACTCCAATTTTCGAGTTTACACGGAGGATAGCACAAGATTCGAACACAAGATCTTCGGTTCAGTGAGACTTCGTGCCACGGCCATGCCACTTCGGTTCGTGAGACTTCATTCCATGGCCATGCCACTTGAGCTACCCAAGGGGGACTAAATTCTGTAAGTTTGGTAGGACTACATCTTCATCATGTCCAACTTCTCACTCCAATTGGAGGGGATAGCACAAGATTTGAACCCAAGACTTCCGGTTCAGTGAGACTTCATTTCCATAGCCATTGTCAATTCAGCTACCCCAAGTAGACTTAATTTAGTTTATTTTATTTCCATTAATTATTTTATTTATTAAATGATCTTGTATCGATGAGGGTCTTGACTCGTTTTTATAATTGTTGACTTCCCTCTTGTTTAGGGTTTGACTTTGATTTTTTTTTAATAAATTAATTTAAATATTATTTTTCAAAAACTAATAATATTTGGTCTTAATAAATTAATCAAAATATTATTTCTCAAAACCTAGGAGTTACCTATTAATATTTTTAATAAATTAATAAACTAATATCATTATTTAAATATTGTTTTTCAAAATCTAGTTATTAGTTGAAATTATGTCTCTACATTGCTCTCTTATGTGATTTCTACCAAAAGACTTTGCTTAATTCATTATGAATCACAAGAAAATATTAACATGATTGATACAACTAATTTTTTTATAAATATAACAAAAAAACTATTGTCTTACCAATGTACATATTTATCTGATTAATCATGTATAACAAGGTTATGGGTCAAATTTAACTTGAGAAAAAAAAAGAATTACACATCTTATTGTAAAATGGAACATTTTGCTAAATAATACTTGATTATAGATTCATTGCAACATCTAATTAGAATATAAGCTTATTAGAATTGGAATAGTCTCCAATCCCTAAGAAATTGGTGAGCGAGGAGCCATGTGGCACAAATGTAATTTAATTTAAGAAAACAAAAAATTACACATATTATTATAAAATTTACCATTTTACTAAATAAAATTTACTTATATATAAAATGGAAAAATTTACTTATATATTGATTTTCCCATTTAATAAAATATAAACTTATTAAAATTGAAATAATCTCAAATCCCTAAAAATTTAATAAACAAAAAAATCAATACAACAATATGTTATATCCAAAATAATCTCATAACCTATGCTTGAACCAAACCATCCTCCACACAATACCTAATACTACCGAGTATATTTCTAATGTTTCCACTCCACCGAACCATCCTCAAATAAATTCTTGGACTTTGTTACAAAGTCCTTTTGCAGATTCTAATGATATTTCTAATATCCCACTGCGCAACAAATATAACACTATTGGGGCTAGTCATGAAAAGAATAAAACACAACCCAATTTTATGAGTATATATTATTTTGCGAGTGGTCATTTTTCAATTATTTGAATAGATACAGTAGATGGTTGAAATTCTAAATCTAATAATTATGGGTACTTCCAACTAGACCGAGTTGGTTTTATCTTTTAATTATGAAATGAATTTTAACGAAATTATTTATAAATAATTTCATAATATTTAATTAAATGAGTAATATTTTTTTAATTAAAATAATTAGGTGGTTTATTAGCTAATTATATTAGTTATTAGTAATTAATTAGAATTTAAGTATTAAAGGGTTTCTGCAGTGCATTATATTAGATATCATCTTTGGGATTCAATTGTGTTAAGTAAGTCATTCATTTATGACCATTTCCATGAGAGACAGTCTAACTAACTAATTTATGATGATTTTTGAATAGTTCACTTAGCACTCATTGCATCAGGTGATGCTCACAGGGGTGAAGAAATGGGATTGAAACTAGTGAAATGAATCACATAGCGTCAATCATCACTTCAAAAAGAGTGAAGGGAACTCTTCTTGAATGGTTCATGAGGCACAATACTTGTGAAGGTTTTGCAAATGGGGTTGCAAGCTAAGTGGGCTTGATTGTGGAGAAAACTCCATAGTTAAGCACGCTTGAGCTAGCGGCAATCTAGGATGGGTGACCTCCCGGGAAGTCCTGGCTACCGAGTGCAAGCCCCGGAAGTGAAGATTAACGCTATGTGATTCATTTCACTAGTTTCAATCCCACTTCTTCACCCTTGTGAGTATCACCCAATGCAATGAGTGCTAAGTGAACTATTCAAAAATCACGAGAAATTAGTCAGTTACAAATACCTCTCATGGAAATGGTTATACATGAATGACTTACTTAACGTAGTTGAGTCCCAAAAATGATATCTAATTAATTAGAATTCAAACATTAATTAGATTAGAGTTAGAGATTTATGATAAAATGTTGTTTTGGAAAAGGATATTCTATTCGATGAGTTAATTCATTATATGTGTTCATGAAAATTTTGACATGATAAATCTAAGAGATGTTTCCTCATATTCCTAGATGGGATTTTTAATAAATATCTCAAAATAGAGTTATACACCTAACCCTAGGAGATTTGAAAATTTGCTATCATGTAACAAGCCAAATATCTAGCAAAATTGATAACAAGTAGTTGAATTAACTTTTAGGATATATGTGTTTGTAGAGGGAGGGAGCGGAGGGTCAAAACATAATAAAACTCCTTGTTTTATATATATATATATATATATATATATATATATATATATATATATATATATACATACATAGTAACAACATATATATGCCCCGTCCTTGTTTGTGAGACATAATAGATAGATATATATATATATATATATATATATATATATATATATATATATATATATGAGATATAAACTTGACTCATCATTTGATTAAACTTGTAATAACATATAAATGCCCCCCACAAACACATGTTAGTGGGAAAACCTAGCATAAATTAGTCGTCAAACCAGTAGTGGGGACAACCATCAATGGATGTTATATGTGAATGCAAATTGGCTCATCACTGTTAGTTAAGGAAAATCACACCACTTGGAATTACCTTTTTGTGGTTTGTAAGGGGGCAGGCTTTCACTCATGCTAGATGCCTCCAGGTCTTGGTTGGTTAACCTATTTACTTAGGTTTGAGGAAAGCGAGCTCTTATCTAAGCATGCACACGCACACACACACATACACACACATTTTAGTGATATATTAAAATTTTCACAAATATTATTATACTGAATTTATTTATACTATTTCATATTTATTGGTATAACTATGAATATGAAAAAAATATAGGTTGTGGTAGTCAAATAACATAAGATCACTTCTAACACTTTCATATATTAAAATAATAGTTTAGAGAAACCTCCTTCATCCAAATATCTTGGAATCAGTATTCATAATAAGCTCAATTGGAGAAAGGATAAATGGAGGATGGAAAGCTAATTATGTGCTTGAAAACAAGTGTAAATTA
This sequence comes from Pinus tabuliformis, assembly GCA_031772625.1. Taxonomy (NCBI): domain Eukaryota; kingdom Viridiplantae; phylum Streptophyta; class Pinopsida; order Pinales; family Pinaceae; genus Pinus; species Pinus tabuliformis. The sequence goes on along the minus strand of CM062820.1, from coordinate 462,251,506 downwards.
ATAAAACTTAAATTATGAGCTAAGAGAAAAGTTATATTTAGCACTCTCATCACTCTTATCTTATGCAGATGTGAAGTCTAGGAATGCAACATTTTTAGAGAATCTTGGAGAAATATAAATCAAATCCCAAATAATTTTATAACTTGTAAATATTTATATTACAAGAAATACACCCTATCATCCTCCTTGTAGAGGCAAGCCTCTCCCTTGTTTAGTGGATAGCCATGCTTAGGTACTTAATGCACAAGAACAAGATAAACAACATGGATGACAAGAGACTCCCTAAAATTGATTCCAACTCTATCCATAACCACTAATGTCTCAAATAAATATGGCATAAAGATGCAAAGCCTTGGTTAAATAATTTTGGAATACATGAATATGTCATCTTGATGGATATGAGAATGTTAAATATATTATGACATTCAAATTTAAAAAGAATTTGTGTTGCAATAAAGAGTTAAAAAATAAATAGAAGTTAAGATATTAGAAGGAGGTTGTGAACGCTAATATAAAAGATCAAAAGTATCCTTTAATTTGCGTATCGCAAAATAAGATAGTTAAAATACATATCAACTTCCATAAGTTTGATACTAAAACTAGGTGTTGGACAATTCAGAAAATATTATATGATGCAAGAATATATCATCCTTGTGATGCTAAGATTGTTGAAGGCTAAAGAAACTTACTTTGCCATAAAGTTCCCTCGAGCGTAAAACACCTCTTTTACACCTCATTTTATTATTATTAATATTAATATTATAGTGGTGGCTATAATTACCCTTAAAGCCTCATAAATGCATTGTTACACAATTCTATCATAAATTATAAGGATGCTTAATTATGTTCTCCTTTAACTTATTGATGATAACTTACGATCTGGAATGGACTTCCTTATGACATAGGTTGAATGATTTAAGATCATCAATACATTACTTTTACTATGAACTACCCACATGGTAGGTTCTACACACCCGAATCTCATATATATGTTATAATACAAACTACTGACATGGTAGGTTCTACAAACTCGGCTCTCATATAAATGTGTGAGGATTAGCCTCTATTCATGATAGTTTTGTTTATTAATAAGCAATTATAAATAATTCATTGAACTCCTTCAAAATGGTAACATATGATATGCCTTTTACAAACAAAATATTATATTATTTAATTTGGGAACATATGCTACTAAAGGTCGACCAAGTTAATGTACAAACATGTAATGGATTATCTACATACAAGAGATTATTGAATTTTCTCCATTCAAAATAAACCATGACATGATTTCGTTCCAAGTTATCATGTTATTTTTGAAATTTTATTAAGGTTTTACAAATTATACCTTTGTTTAGTTTTAGGATCCAATTGAGAGTGGCCGTAGACCTTCCATGCATCATTCTAGCCACATTTCTAGTATAAAATTCCCTTGTCTTTCATACATTTATTTTATCCTTATTTTTATAATAACTTTTTAATTAGAAATATTGACCATTGTGTTATTGAAAAGGAATTTTTGCTTGTCTTCTTATTTTAGAAATTTAAATTGTAAGACTTATCTCAAATTGCATAACAAAAAAAGACTCAAAGCATCCCCATTGAGATTTCATGGGATTTTCCCTGTCTTTGTTTTATAGTTTTGCTACTATGACTAGGTTCAAAAGATTTGAATCTTCTTTATTAGTATAAATCCTTCTAAGGCCATTTTTTTATTTTATAACATCACTTAACATTATGGTTTTTGTTTTCTAGATGATGAAAAATGCATCTCTATTTTCCAATACCATGTATAATTATTATTCTCATGTCATTTTAGAATATTCACTACTGCCACTCCTTTAAATTTATAATCCTTATTAAATTACCATGGATACACGTATGTTGTAACTAGTGAAATAGAAATTATGAATAGACAGCATAACAAATTTTACATTTCCCATAAGATCATATTTTGGCTTCTTATGTCAACAGGTTGGCACTCCCTGTTTTCACTTTTTTATGAAGTTTCACGATGTATCTTCTTAATTTGACGATATGGTTTTCATCTAACGGAGGGTTATGTTTTTCATGTGAATATAGATAAACCCTTGCAAGGGAACGAACTACGTTCTTCACGTTGGGTTTTTACAAACTATATACCCCTTTACAGTTTCAAATGGTTGTCTGTACCATGATAATATTGGAGTATTTCCCTTGTGGTATCTTTCTTACTTATGAACCCTTGCAAGGTTATGAACTACGTTCTTCCGGTTGGGCCTTTACAAACTATATACTCCTTTACAGTCTCAAATGATTGTATTAGATAAAAATCACACTTTGAATTAAATGAAGGAGTTGCAGCTCACAAGTGTGTACGGAACCTGGGAGACTGCACTCAAACAAAGAGGAGACTCTCACTCTCGTTCACTCTACATTACATCAAATGAATATTACAATATTAAATCCATCACTGAAAAATAGGTAGTTGTAAACAACCTCCTAAACTCTAGGAACTAATCCTAAACTAAGGAGATATGTTACAACCATATAACCATTTATCCATTATTTTTAACTCCCCCCCTTAATGGAGAAAGGGTTATTTTTCACTCCTAACATCCCTCTAAATAACTCAAACTTTACTCGCCCTAGAGGCTTAGTAAAAATATCAGCTAAATTATCACAAGTATTACAATACTCCACACATATTTCTTTTGACTGTATCTTTTCTCGAACAAAATGAAATTGAGTGTCAATATGTTTAGTATTTTTATGGAAAACTTGATTGTATGCAAGCTTTATTGTGCTCTAGTTGTCAGTTTTGATGCTAGTTACTTCTTTCTGACTTTCGCCTGCATCGCTAAGCAATCTCCTCAACTAGATGGCTTTGCATGTTGCTGCACACAACGCCTGGTACTCAGCTTCACATGATGATAATGCTACATTACTTTTCTTTTTGCTACTCCACGAGATAACCCCGGATCCAATACTAAATGCATAACCTGTGATGGATCTACAATCATCCAGGTCACCTGCCCAATGAGAATTTGAATAACCTGCTAAAGTAACATGAGAAATGTCAGAGTATAAAATACCATAATTACAAGTACCACTAAGGTACCTCAACACACATTTTGTTGCAATCCAGTGACTCTCAAGTGGTCTGGACATAAACTGGCTCAGCACACTAAAAGAATATGCCAGATCAGGTCTAGTTGTCGTGAGATATATCAAACTTCCCACTAGCTGTCTATACAAAGTGGCATCCACCTGTTTTGTGCCATCATCATTGCTTAACTTGAGATTCTGCTGCAATGGTGTTGCTGTTGTTTTACACTGTTCCATTCTGAATCTTTCCAACAGGGTTCTGGCATACTTTCCTTGAGTTAGAAAAGTTTGACCAGAATCTTTCCACACCTCCAAACCTAGGCAATAATGAAGATCTCCAAGGTCTTTCATTTCAAATACCTGTGACATTTGCTGCTTGATTTCTTTGATCAAATTATTTGCATTTCCTGTTATAATCATGTCATCCACATACAAAGAAATCAAAATGATTTGCCTATGTTTATTTATCTTGGTATACAGGTTTGGGTCGTTGAGGCTCCTTCGAAAACCATGTTGTATAAAAAATGAATCAATTTTCTCATACCATGACCTGGGTGCTTGTTTCAAACCATAAAGTGCCTTATGCAATTTACACACTAAATGCTCTTGCCCCTTTTTCACAAAACCAGGAGGTTGTACTAAATAAATTTCTTCCTTTAATTCTCCATTCAGAAATGCAGACTTAACATCTAGCTGGTGTAGCTTCCATTTATGATTTGTTGCTAAAGATATTAGCATTCTAATTGTATTTAGTTTAGCTACAGGGGCAAAGGTGTCATCGAAATCTATTCCTTCTTGCTGTGAATAACCCTTTGCTACTAGTCTAGCTTTGAATTTTTCTACACTCCCATCTGCATTTATCTTAGGTTTATACAACCACTTACAACCTATAGGGGTTTTTCCTTCAGGCAACTCAACTAAATCCCAAGTATGATTTCTATATATTGATTCAATTTCCTCATGCATTGCAGCCCTCCATTCATCTGATTTACTTGCTTCTTCATAATTTGAAGGTTCTACAATGTTTAAAATTTTGGACATTAAAGCATAGCCTTTCAATCTTTCAGGTAGTCTAGTCTTCCTACCTGATCTTCTAGGTAGAGGACTTACCTCAACTCTATCTGTTTCAACACTTTCTAGGCCTGCATCATCACTTATTACACTATCTGCTGCTACTTCTTCCTGTTTCTGCTCCTGCTCCTGCTCTTCATCTTCGTCACTGTTCATCTCTATCAGCAATGGAATGTGGCTGTCATTGCTAGAGTCTTCCTTTCCATCTTCAGTATGTTCATGAAAAACAACATCTCTTCTTGCAAAAACTTTATGAGTCACTGGATTATATAACTTGTATGCCTTATACTTTGTGCCATATCCTACAAATATACATTTCAAGGCTTTGGGGTCTAACTTCTTTCTATCTGCTTTTGGTATATGAGCATAAGCTTTAGATCCAAATATTCTTAGATGACTAACTGCTAGTTTGAGTCCAAACAATGCTTCAAAGGGGGTTTTGAAGCCTAGACATTTAGTAGGACTCTTATTCTTTAAATAAACAGCAGTATTAATGGCTTCTGCCCAAAGACCATTTGATATACCTTTACCTTGAAGCATACTTCTGGCGCACTCCACAAGAAATCTGTTCTTGCATTCTACTACTCCATTCTGCTGTGGAGTGTGTGGCACTATAAATTGCTGCATAATCCCATGCTGCTTGCAGAAGTTCATGAACTCTCCTAACCTGTATTCTCCCCCTTGGTCTGAGCGGAGAATCTTTATCCTCTTTCCTGTTTGGTTCTCTATCATAGTTTTAAACTCTTTAAAGTACCAAAAGGCTTGACTCTTTTTACTTAAAAAATACACCCATATTAGATATCATTTTTGGGATTCAACTGCGTTAAGTAAGTCATTCAAACGTATGACCATTTCCATGAGAGGTAGTCGTAACTGACTAATTTCTCATGATTTTTGAATAGTTCACTTAGCACTCATTGCATCGGGTGATGCTCACAGCGGTGAAGAAGTGGGATTGAAACTAGTGAAATGTGGAGAACGAATCGCATAGCATCAATCATCACTTCCGGGGCTTGCACCCGGTAACTAGGACTTCCCAGGAGGTCACCCATCCCAGAACTCCTCTGGCTCAAGCGCGCTTAACTGTGGAGTTTTTCCCCACAATCAAGCCCACTTACCTTGCTACCCCATTTGCAAAACCTTAGCAAGTATTGTGCCTCATGAACCATTCAAGTAGAGATCCCTTGACTCTTTTTGAATTTAAGTATGGGGGATTTACGCAGTGCATTATATTAGATATCATTTTTGGGATTCAACTGCGTTAAGTAAGTCATTCAAACGTATGACCATTTCCATGAGAGGTAGTCGTAACTGACTAATTTCTCATGATTTTTGAATAGTTCACTTAGCACTCATTGCATCGGGTGATGCTCACAGGGGTCACCCATCCCAGAGGAGTTCTGGGATGGGTGACCTCCTGGGAAGTCCTGGTTACCGGGTGCAAGCCCCGGAAGTGATGATTGATGCTATGTGATTCGTTCTCCACATTTCACTAGTTTCAATCCCACTTCTTCACCCCTGTGAGCATCACCTGATGCAATGAGTGCTAAGTGAACTATTCAAAAATCATGAGAAATTAGTCAGTTACGACTACCTCTCATGGAAACGGTCATACGTTTGAATGACTTACTTAACGCAGTTGAATCCCAAAAATGATATCTAATATAATGCACTGCGTAAATCCCCCATACTTAAATTCAAAAAGAGTCAAGGGATCTCTACTTGAATGGTTCATGAGGCACAATACTTGCTAAGGTTTTGCAAATGGGGTAGCAAGCTAAGTGGGCTTGATTGTGGGGAAAAACTCCACAATTAAGCGCGCTTGAGCCAGAGGAGTTCTGGGATGGGTGACCTCCTGGGAAGTCCTGGTTACCGGGTGCAAGCCCCGGAAGTGATGATTGATGCTATGTGATTCGTTCTCCACATTTCACTAGTTTCAATCCCACTTCTTCACCCCTGTGAGCATCACCCGATGCAATGAGTGCTAAGTGAACTATTCAAAAATCATGAGAAATTAGTCAGTTACGACTACCTCTCATGGAAATGGTCATATGTTTGAATGACTTACTTAACGCAGTTGAATCCCAAAAATGATATCTAATATAATGCACTGCGTAAATCCCCCATACTTAAATTCAAAAAGAGTCAAGGGATCTCTACTTGAATGGTTCATGAGGCACAATACTTGCTAAGGTTTTGCAAATGGGGTAGCAAGCTAAGTGGGCTTGATTGTGGGGAAAAACTCCACAGTTAAGCGCGCTTGAGCCAGAGGAGTTCTGGGATGGGTGACCTCCTGGGAAGTCCTGGTTACCGGCTGCAAGCCCCGGAAGTGATGATTGATGCTATGTGATTCGTTCTCCACATTTCACTAGTTTCAATCCCACTTCTTCACCCCTGTGAGCATCACCCGATGCAATGAGTGCTAAGTGAACTATTCAAAAATCATGAGAAATTAGTCAGTTACGACTACCTCTCATGGAAATGGTCATACGTTTGAATGACTTACTTAACGCAGTTGAATCCCAAAAATGATATCTAATATAATGCACTGCGTAAATCCCCCATACTTAAATTCAAAAAGAGTCAAGGGATCTCTACTTGAATGGTTCATGAGGCACAATACTTGCTAAGGTTTTGCAAATGGGGTAGCAAGCTAAGTGGGCTTGATTGTGGGGAAAAACTCCACAGTTAAGCGCGCTTGAGCCAGAGGAGTTCTGGGATGGGTGACCTCCTGGGAAGTCCTGGTTACCAGGTGCAAGCCCCGGAAGTGATGATTGATGCTATGTGATTCGTTCTCCACATTTCACTAGTTTCAATCCCACTTCTTCACCCCTGTGAGCATCACCCGATGCAATGAGTGCTAAGTGAACTATTCAAAAATCATGAGAAATTAGTCAGTTACGACTACCTCTCATGGAAATGGTCATACGTTTGAATGACTTACTTAACGCAGTTGAATCCCAAAAATGATATCTAATATAATGCACTGCGTAAATCCCCCATACTTAAATTCAAAAAGAGTCAAGGGATCTCTACTTGAATGGTTCATGAGGCACAATACTTGCTAAGGTTTTGCAAATGGGGTAGCAAGCTAAGTGGGCTTGATTGTGGGGAAAAACTCCACAGTTAAGCGCGCTTGAGCCAGAGGAGTTCTGGGATGGGTGACCTCCTGGGAAGTCCTGGTTACCGGCTGCAAGCCCCGGAAGTGATGATTGATGCTATGTGATTCGTTCTCCACATTTCACTAGTTTCAATCCCACTTCTTCACCCCTGTGAGCATCACCCGATGCAATGAGTGCTAAGTGAACTATTCAAAAATCATGAGAAATTAGTCAGTTACGACTACCTCTCATGGAAATGGTCATACGTTTGAATGACTTACTTAACGCAGTTGAATCCCAAAAATGATATCTAATATAATGCACTGCGTAAATCCCCCATACTTAAATTCAAAAAGAGTCAAGGGATCTCTACTTGAATGGTTCATGAGGCACAATACTTGCTAAGGTTTTGCAAATGGGGTAGCAAGCTAAGTGGGCTTGATTGTGGGGAAAAACTCCACAGTTAAGCGCGCTTGAGCCAGAGGAGTTCTGGGATGGGTGACCTCCTGGGAAGTCCTGGTTACCGGGTGCAAGCCCCGGAAGTGATGATTGATGCTATGTGATTCGTTCTCCACATTTCACTAGTTTCAATCCCACTTCTTCACCCCTGTGAGCATCACCCGATGCAATGAGTGCTAAGTGAACTATTCAAAAATCATGAGAAATTAGTCAGTTACGACTACCTCTCATGGAAATGGTCATACTTGTGCAGTCATCTGTAAACAACAGAAAATAATATGCACCTCCTAAGGACCTAGTTTGCATAGTTCCACAAATATCTGTATGCACTAGTTCTAGGATGTCTCTTTCCTTTCTGTTGACATGCAAAGGGAACTCTTCTCTATGCATTTTCCCTAATGCACATCCATCACATTCCATCTTGACATTATGAAAAACAGGGAGTCCATCGACCATACCTCTCTTCTGAAGTAAGATGAGGTCTTGCAGATTAAGATGTCCAAATCTCTAATGCCAGAGATTTTCAACTGATGATCCAGCTGCAACCATTGCTTGTCGTGGCATACTCTTTGCATCCAATCTGTACAAATTCCCCACGCGCACTCCTGTTGCAACTGTTTCCATCTGGCTATCCTTAATGACACAACCATTCTTAAAGAATTGCACCTACATGTCCTGGTCTATAATCATTGAGACAGAGATCAAGTTTTTCTTAATTCCTGGAACATATAATACATTTTTAAGATGTTTAATGTCGCCACTAGGTAGCTTCATAGGAATATCTCCACTTCCTTTGATCTCATACCCACTGTCATCTCCTAGATAAATTTTTGATCCACATGTAGATTCTTCAAGAAATTCAAAATAGTCCTTCTTACCGGTCATATGAGAGGATGCGCCAGAGTCGACATACCATATGTTGTCCTTATCTCCCTTTGATGCTGAAAGAGCACAATCGACTGTGAATAGTCGAAGATTATGGTTGTGGTCCTCCTCTTCTCCAGCAAAACAACCCTGATGTTTCCTCTGTTTGCATTTTCTTTCATCCGCCTGCCTCTTATAGCATTCTTTAATTTGATGATCAGGTTTCCCACAATAAAATCATCTCTTAACATAATTATCAGTCATACCTCTGAATGGTCTCTTTTGAAAAGAGCTGGCCCCCTTCTGTTGTTGCTGCTGCGGTTACTGGTGCTGATGTTGGTGCTGGTGCTGCTTTCCTTTGTACTGTCGCCTCTTTGCCATCAGAGCTAGGTCATTGCTCTGAGTTTTCAGATTTTGTCTTCGCTCCTCCTCCTGGAGCAGAATCCCTGTCAGCTAATCAAATGAAGGGGCTTTCTCCCTCGCTGACAGTCCTGTGATGAATGTCTGATATTCATCAGTCATTCCGTTCAATGTGAGTGTAACTAGATCTGAGTCGGACACCTTTTCTCCAATAGCTCCCAGTTTGTCTCTCAGATCCTTAACTCTGGCCATGAATCCACCAACGGACTCATTCTTGTCCATCTTCAATGCAAACAATTTTCCCTTGAGTTCCAGAACACGATTTGTATTCTGAGTCTCATACAGGTTCTTGATCGTTGTCCATAGATTAGCGGCTGACTTGGAATCTCTGATATGTGGGATAATATTGTCCTTAACGGACATCTTCAGTATAACTTTTTCTTTCGTTTCTCTTTTATCCCAGTCTTACTCTTGGGTCGTTGTTCCAGATCTCGGCTCATTTCCCTCAACGATCACTCATGCATTTACACTCTCCAACAAAGTTTGCATTTTGAATTTCTAGTTGGAGAAATTTGTTCCATCGAGTTTGCCAGAGTCGTGGAGGTATGATTCTATACTGTTGTTCATTTTCGCCCAAATGAACACTCCAATCGGCCACCACCGGCCAAGTCCGATCTGCTACCACCGAATAGATCAGGAACTTCACTATGCCACCACCAGGCAAGTCCGATCTGCTGCCACCAAATAGATCAGGGACTTCACTATGCCACCACCGGGCAAAAACGATCTGCTACCACCGAACAGATCAACAAGCAAGCTCCAACACGCCACCACCGGGCAAAGGTGATCTGCTTCCACCGAACAGATGGAGGAGCTGCACTGCGCCACCACCGGGCAAAAAACTGATCTGCTTCCACGAGCAGATCACAGAGCTCTGATTCGCCACCACCGGGCAGGTCCGATCTGCTACCTCCGAGCAAATCACGGAACCCCAATTCGCCACCACCGGGCAGGTCCAATCCAAGCGGATCAAGGAACCTCAATTTTCCACCACCGGGCAAATCAAATCTGCTGCCACCGAGCAGAAATCTCCACGTGCCACCACCGGGCAACTCCAATCTGAAAGTTGCAAATTTCTAGAGAGAAAGAGGTTGGCTCTGTGGCGCTCTAAACAGCTACAAATCCGCGCCAATTGCAGATCCGCGCCAATTTAGTTATAATTTTGTTGGCGCTCTTATCAGCCCCAAACCCGCGCCAATGGGCGCTTCTGTTCTTTAAAAAATCGCGCCTTTCTGTTTTGTTCTGGATTGGCGCGACTGTCTTCAAAAAATCCGCACCAATTGCTCAACCCTTTCTTCGGATCATAGATGATCAGTCATCTGAGACCCTTTGCTCCAAGTGTTACTGCAGTTCCACCTGACTACACAGACACATTTACATGTACTCCTACCACTACAAAAATGTAACTAATGATACATCCCTAAAAAAAAAATGAGGCTATCTCTACCCTAAGCTCTGATACCAAGATAAAAATCACACTTTGAATTAAATGAAGGAGGTTCAGCTCACAGGTGTGTACGGCACCTGGGAGACTGCACTCAAACAAAGAGGAGACTCTCACTCTTGTTCACTCTACATTACATCAAATGAATATTACATATTAAATCCATCACTGAAAAATAGGTAGTTGTAAACAACCTCCTAAACTCTAGGAACTAATCCTAAACTAAGGAGATACGTTACAACCATATAACCATTTCTCCATTATTTTTAACTGTATTTACCATAATGATATTGGAATATTTCCCTTGTGGTCTCTTTCTTACTTATGAACCTTGGATATAATTGTAACTACTATTTTATTTAAATTAAAAGGGCCTAGAAATAAGAAAGTTTTTCCTTTCTCTTTAGGGTGAAAATATTTGGTTTTGCTAATATAATTCTGAGTCAACTCTATTCATATCTATATATGGCATTTCCATTTATATTCTATATTTCGATAACTTTCAACCAATTTATTTTAATAACCCTGGCATTAGTTTTTTCAGACCAAAGCAGGTCTAATATACTTATTAAGTTTTTGAGCAATTCTTCCTTATAATGTAAAATACCTCTTTTGACAATATTGTCTTATCAAATCTAAAATTTCCTTAAAATCTAGAACAACGATACTAATCACTTCTCACTTTTGTGATTCTTACTGGTTATTAAATTTGAAATAGTTAAATTCATTATTAGAATTGATTAAGAAATAATAGAAATTCCTGCCCATGTTTCTTTATACCAATTTTTTTTATTTTTTTTACATTAATTTAAACCATACTTACTATTTAATCAAATTCAAATTTGATTTCCTATCTACTGCTTTTTTTCTATTATTATTAATAAATCTCCAAATATAACTTAAATCGACTAATATAAAATTGTATATCCTTAACTATGACTATGATGTGCTTTTAATTATTGTTTTATTTTTTCCCTATTTCTATATTTTAAGCTTTTTATGCTAAAATTACAACCACTATAATATTATGGTAAGCGTTATAACAACATATAATAATATTATTAAAAAAAATAGTAACTAAAATACCTCTACTTAATTACCATGCAATCCAATGTTAAAAAAAGTCGATTCAAACAGATCTACTTATAGTTTCTACTTCATTACCATGCAATCCAATGTTAAAAAAAATCCATTCAAACCGATCTACTTATAGTTTCCTAGTTTGTTAAGTTTAATTCACAAACTGAACAATTATTTATTTACTATCAAAGCATAACACTATTAAATTTAATTTAATAGTGTTGATTTAATTTACATCCAATGGCATATCACTTAGCAATCAAATTCCTATACGAAAACGATGGTTACTATGCTTTTAAATTATTAATAAATCAAATGAAAAATTGCTTATATGGTTCCATAACTAAATCAATTTATGTAACTTCATTTATCTATTACATACAAGCATTCATTTTCTCCCGCATAGATTTCTTAATCATCTAATTATACATTCTTTCAGTAATTAATCATTTTAATTGAATTATACTTTAAAATAAAGCAGGAAGATGTAATTCCTACGGCATACAAACCCAAAAATAGATTTTCAATCTCCAATATGTTATTATTAATATTAATATTATTATCTAATATATTATTATTATTAGATAATATTATATTATTATTAGTAATAGATAGGTCATTGATTGAAAATTCTTATAACTATTTTTTATAGATTTCATTTTCAATCTACCATTTCAGTATTTACCTAATTGAATAATATATGAAATAAAACATAAGTATTTCAATTGAAATAAAACATAAGTATTTCTTAATTGTGACAGTAGGGAAAATTCAGGAACATAGCACATTATATGTTTTCACAAGACATGTAGATTCTAACAATTTCTATAATACAATCACGACTTCTTTTTCCTATCGGTTACGTGACCTGATTATTGCTTTCTTTGAATATCTTATCTATTTCTTGATCTACCATAACTTCTAATAATTCTGCAGGTCTCAAAAGTAAAGTTAACCATAAAAAATCACCAATTTTTTAGTGGATTCTCAAAAGAGTAATATAATATAACAGATAGATCAATATTGACCAAATTTTTAAAGAATTCATATATAATATACTAACTCAAAAACAAACACATACATCACAGACATTCTCACCAGATACACTGTTAGAAATCACTAGTTTAACCACCCAACCATGAATTGATTTCGTTCTCCACTGAGCTCAGATACTTGCCAGAGAATCAACTCCCCTACGTGATCCCTTCCTTAGGTATTTAATACCTTATTTTCATGATAAATTTTCTTTTAGTGTCGTACGGCTTTTGTGGACCTTTCTATCCACTTGTCCAGGATTTTTCATAAAAGCTCACATTTCTCTCCCACAATGTTTTTATGCTTTATACAAGTGTAGAATCTTTCTTCAACTAAGAAACTTAATGGATTTTTCTCTTTCATCCATTAAGTTTATCTAGAATTTCATATAGAATTATTATCATGAAAGAATACTCCAATCTCATTTTCTAATGAGATATTTGTTTACACTTATTTGGAAAGAATCTCATTTCCAAGTGTCTCATTCCGAGTACTTACATTCCATTCATTAATTTAACAAAATATTCATTTACATATGTATTCCTATATTTTTCATCGAATTTCCACCATTATTTCTATCGTAACTCTCTTTAACCAAAATAAGATTACAACAATAGAGAGATATTACATTCTCCTCTCCTTTTATTAACACTGTCCTCAGTGTTCGTTGTTTAGATTTTTTCCTGAATTCTTGCTGGATAAATTTTCTTCTTTTCATATTCTTACTTCCATGTATCATTGTACTTATCATTGTACTTTTATCATGAGCGATAACTCGATTCGGAGCCGAATCTCTTTTAAGATACAATGGTTTCTACTAGACAGTCTCCTTTGACTCTACCTACACTATTTTCCACTCAATTAGATGAAAGTTATTATGTACCTATCTCTTGGATAACAGTACATGAAAACATTAGATTTTTTTATATGACTAAGAAATGGTAATTGATAAACTACGTTTCCCATTTTGTTGGTTTTGTGTAGTTTTAGTATTTTACTATACTCTTCGTGTTGTCAGAGAATTCCATCTTTTCTCAAAACTGAAAGGAAAATACTTCCTGTCTTGCATGTTTTCAAATAACACTTTATTTCCTCTAGTGTGGTAATTCAATTCTGAAGCATACATATTCTTACTTTTATGGATTGTTCCTCCTCTAGCACATTAGTATATATTTTGAATATGTGCTTTTTAATTTTCACCTACACTCAACATACTTTCCACATGTATTCCACAAAGTCAGAAATATCAATATATTACTGTAATAGACCCAATGTCTGTGCTCATTCTATGATAGACCCAATGTCTATGGCCATTAATATTAATAATGCTTATTTATATACTTCAATTCTCATGTTGCTAGTATAAAGATAACAATTATCAAGGGACGTTTGTAGTTGTAGCATATCGTATCAATTGTGCATATACTATTTTAACAATTTTTATAACTGTTATGTTATGATTAAAATAGCCTTCTAATGGACTTATCTATGTCTACTCGACTGTTCTTCCTATTTATTCACAATCTCTAACCCTGGTAGTTAAAATATTTCACCATTTACCAATTTTCCTTATTGACAGCGAAATGTACTTAGTGATGTGGTACACCTTCTTCCCTTTATTTCAAATGTTTTTTTTTCCTTTTACAACAATAAAATTTCCAATAAACGTACCCAATTAGGACCTAGAGGTGGAATCAGAGCGATGGAGGCGTATCAGAGTTCTAGGGTTTCAGAGGAGATTTTCTGTGCCGACGGGGCCTCAAGAGATCTGACATGCAATGGATCGGCTAATCGCCTGGCCGTTGGACACTATGGAAACGCTGTTTCCTTTTGGTACTGGGTCGGATCTGCTAAGGAAAAGGCCATCAATGGTTCGAAGCGACCGGTGTGCTTCCCATCTAGCTGGGTGCAGGGAGCGTACTTCAGGGCGACATCAGAAGTCGCAGGCCCGGAGCTTGTCACCCCAAAACAACAGGTTTTTATTCTGTTTTGTCTTGATTCGCCCTCTTGCGTGAATGCTTTTCTTTGGCATGGCAAAGCCATTTACGTCTATGGAGGAAAGGAACAGTTGGCAGATCCCAGGCCACATTTCGATGCACTGTGGATTCGACCTGTTGACCTAGGGCAGTTTTCGAATGGTAGAGCCGTAGATCAGCTATGGGATAGGAATAATGAACTGCTCTCGCGGCGTATGGAGGCTCTTATGCGTTTTGTAGCGCAGATCGGGGCTCCATCCACCTCGACGCTGCATTTAAACAGAGGATCTTGCAGATCCGGGAGGGAAATACCAGATCTGTCCATTTCCAGGCCACAGGCGGGGGACAAATACAGTAGATCCGGGGTGGAGCTACCAGATCGTGCCAGATCTAGGCAGAAGCAAAATGAAAACATGCCAGATCTAGGTCACAAAACCAAAAAATGGGATCTGATCAAGACAAACACAGCAGATCTGAAACAAATTTTCATCAGATCAACAGAAGGCAAGCACATTTGTGTGCAGATCTGGGAACAGATGAGTGTGCTGGAGCTTAAAAAAGAGGTCCAGGATAAACTAGGAATCCCAGCCGCGCTCCAAATCCTAATATTTTCTGGGATATGCTTGCAGGAGCAACACACTCTCCAGCATTACAAGGTTGAAAAGGACTCAACAATTATCCTCAGTCACCGATTGAGAGGCGGATCCAAGGGTGCTACCTCAAAACCTATAGGAAACTACCAAGATGCAGCCAAAGGGAAAGAACCTCCAAAGGGGAAAGAACCCACGAATGCCAGTATACCTCCAGGGCAGTATATCGTGGATCAAATGCCACAGAGTCCCTCCATCTTGTTGGATACTCCAGAGGTAAAGTGTATATTCTCATATCTACAAAGAAAAGCTGTTATATGTAGATTTAATGGCTTCTGGCCTAAAACGGATGCTCTGTACCAATGGATCCACACGGTATGGACAAAAAACTGCCATATACACTTATGCTCGAAGGGTTTTTTCATAGTAATCTTCCTCGTAGCAGAAGAAAGGGAAAAAATTTTCAATGAAGGACCATGGTTCTGGGGCAGTGCGGGTTTGTTTGTTACCCCATGGTTCCCGGAGTTTGATGCAAATACTATGGTGGTATCAAGGATGCCAATATGGGTAAGGTTGCACAATCTCCCGTTACATTTTTGGCATTTCAAGACCTTATCAGCCATAGGGAATACCCTTGGAAGAATGTTAAAAATTGATACATAGAGGCACATAAAAGGAATCTTTACGTTTGCTAGGATATGCGTCGAGGTAGACCTTAGCCAAGGACTACCTGAAAGCATTATTCTAAATTTCAATAATTCTCAGTGGAAACAGCCTTTGGACTATGAAAATACAGCATTCAGATGCAGGGGATGTCAACAAACAGGTCATCTGTTCAATACATGCAAAAGCCTCAACAAGAGCAAGCCACAGCAAAGAAAGGCCAAAGGTTGGCAGAATATAGATGATGTAAAAAAGAAGAGAGCCGCGGAAAAGAAAGCCCCTTCGGTAACAGAAGACGAAGAAACAGAAGCAGAGGAAGACGACACCACCATAGAGGAAGATGAAACAGAAAACCAGAAGGAAAATACAGCAGACAACAAGGCCTCACAACCTCACTCAGAACAGGTAGAAACACAGCAAAATCAGGCAGAAATGATAAGCATGGATCAAAGCATGGGAGGCATCAAAAGGCATCATCATTCAGATACCTCAGATTCAGACAAAGAAACAGGACCTCCGAATGAAACAACACAGATAGTCATTGCTTCGACCGAGCCCACTCAAGGAGAATGGCGCAAGGTCGAAAAGAAAAAGGGGAGAAAAACTTGAAGCGTGAGGTTTCTCACAGCCTGAATTCAGTTTTTTCAACCCTCTTTCTTTCTTCTCTCTCTTCTTTTTCTCTTCTTTTTGCACGTTAGTTCTCTAATGTTGCGTGGGGTGCGAAAGCACTTGAGCCCTCGTGGCAATCACTGAATGCTTCATTGCATCTGCTAGTGTAACTTTTCATTAATTCTTTAATAAAAGGTTACCGTTTTTTCCTCGGAAAAAAAAAAAACAATAAAATTTCCAATTCCGACCTTTTTGAGATCATTTCCTTTTTAACACTACTACTAACTCCGAATTTCTTAGCTTTTTTAGAAGCTAATGAAGGTTATAATTTTTATTTTGATACTCTTATGTCAACTACACAGATGTCTTGTCTATTTGGATGTAGAAGATCCTACTCATGGTTCTTATATCTTGTTAATTTTGTCCAAAGATGGCTTAATCTAGTCCATTCTTATAGTGTTGCCACTTTCTTTCTTGTGTAGACTCTTTCATTGGTTACCCTCTACACTCTTATTGTTATGGGTACTCAAACATTGGAACTTAATCTACAAGGAATCTTTCTAACTTCCTCAATACAATTCCATTCAAAACATCCTTGGCAATTTAATTCTCAATCATAAAGGTGTAATATTTAGACTACTTATGCTATTTGGAATTTGGTTTCTTGATAGCAGTACTTTAGTTGTATCAAGAGAAATATTAACTATGCTCAAGAAATATTACTTTTTCTGTACTTGTTGTATGTTATTGATAGGTTAATAGTTATGGATCCTTGTTTTAAAAACATTCTATCTATCTTTATAGATATTCCAATGATTTGCATCTTATGGGTGCACTGCATCCTCCTTCCTTTCTAATCGCAGAGCTTTTCTTAGTCAAAATTTTCATAACTATACCTAGTGTTGTTAACTTCTAATTCAATTTCTTACTTTATTTCCTTGTGAGAAGCTATAGTGGGTTTTATGTGTTACTCTTAATCATGCATATTGACTGTATAAGATTATTATTTTCCTTGTCATTTATTACCCCACCTTAGGTTCTCAATATTGATACTATTATTCTAAATTTAGGCTTATGCGATCCATATCAAGTTTATTAAGATGGTTTTCGGCAATAATCACATCAAAATTTATTTTTCGACGTGTTTCAAAACAACAAGTGTGGTTCATCGTCAAGATCAGATGAAGAATCAGATCATGAAAACAACTTAAATAGAGAGATCAATCATTCAACGACTATAAACTATTATTTTGATCTTCATGTTCCCTTAATTTATGATGGTTCATGTATCTCGTAACATTATTATGCATTCAAGGCATATTCCAACCTTCATTCCGATTGCAGACATATCTAGCACACTTTTCTCTTTACAGTGCATATTTTTCCATAGCACATGTCACTGATTTGAGTGAAACTCTCCACTCTTCAGCCTTATGTGTTGTACACCATTATTTCAAACTGATCATCACAACACTACTCGAGACTACAGGTGTTCTATACTTAACATGGCACTTATAATTTTGTTCAGTTTAAATAAAAAATCTAGTAATTATATAAACAATGTCACATAAATCCCTTAGCCTTAATACCATGGCAATGATGTCTCCATAGTTTCTCAGATCAATCATTATTCATATATAAAATATATCTATTAGAAAATAATATATTACAGAGAAATGGATCACATAAAAATATTACAGAAATTTAAACACAGAAAACACATAAAACAAGAGAGACACAAAGATACGTGGTTCACCCAATTTGGGCTACGTCCACAGAGAAAGATTTAGTCCTTTTTATATTATCCAGCAAAATGAAGAGATACAACCTACAATAGATCTGTTTTAATTCCCTCTTCACTCTCAATCTCATCTCTCTTCCTCCCTTAGAATATAGATCTGCATAGATGCAATACAATTCCCTCATATATAGCGAGGGGTTTCCTTCTAGTTAAAAAAGCCCTAAATTAAACATAACTTCTACCATCAAATTTCCGCCCAATGAACAATCTAGATTGATTACGAAATTACAACATTTTACAAGGCAATTGCCATCGTCCCCCACTGGACCCCCTTGGCGGCGCACATTTATAGGCGGCCTTGCCGCCACATTATGAAGTGGGGTCCAATGCGGCAATACCTCTGAAAAAAATAAGATATTCAAGCTCCACACCTAACAATGTCGTGTTATTAGATTAAACTCAACCATATCCAGGTCAGAAAGAGTAATGAAATCACCCTTTAGGGTTTGATATTCCCCATCAGGTGTAAGAGTAGACACATGTTTGATTCTATTTTCCCCTAAGTCCAATATCTATCTCTCTTTTTTATTGTAATTAATTCATATACTTTCGAACTTATCTCTACAAATCTCCTAAAAGCTTTCATTTATAGGTCTTCCTCCAATTATGGAGATAAAACCCAGTCGATTTCCCATAATATCTCTTGAATCATAGTTAACTTTTCCTCCGAATATTGACATGAAACATTTTACTTAATAGTGAAGAGGTCAATACTCTGTACAAAACCAGACAGGTATCCTAAAATGGACTTTGATGAAAATGATTTCAACCTTACTCCCTTGATATATTTCCTCAACCATAGGATTTTGGGTATGAATTTTCCTTTTTATTTACTTCTATAGTACTTCAGTCCATGATACCATTAATATCATTATAGCTACCCAATTTCATATATATACATTTTTCTCCTTTAACTGACCTATTTTAGTTTTTTTAACCCTGCTTCGAAGTTTATTAAGGTAGTTCAAATTCATCCTTCATTTTAAGCACTCCTTCATATATGTGTCTATTATTAATCTAAGGAGCTACGTTGATTCCTATCTTCAAAATTCCCCACGAAAATATTATAGGTGGTGTTTATTTTAACCTTACCAAAATTCTTTCTATTACATTGTCTAAACTATATGTTTCAACTTTTTTGCCAAAGGAGTGGCCATAACAAAAAATCAACTTTTTGGTAGAACCTTACTATGTTCCTCACCCATGTCCCAATCCCTGGAAACTCTACGTATACCCTGTCCTATCAGATTTGATTCAAAATCCAATGATTTGTTTAGAGCAATCAATTTTATAATAGTTTTGTCTTCATTGTTGTTTGTGAACCATAATTCTAACGTATTTTATCACGTGCGTATGAGTTCCCACTATTATTTCCCAAATTCTATTCATGTTCCAAGTTCCTAGGATTAACTTTAGTATGACTACGTTTTATTTCTGTGCTAATTAATTATGGTTACTTCAAAAAAAAAAAAAAAAAGTTGAGATGACTCAAAGAAATTAACAATAACTCACATAAGAGATCCATACAAAAGAATATATTCACACAATTGATGTTGTTGCAGATTATTGAAATAAAAAAGAGATTGTTGAATCAAGGCTGGCACCCATATTCCTATGATATTCAAAGATGAAAAAGTATTTGCTGAAAGGTTACTTAACAATGGGAGTTGTTTGCTAGTATCAGGATGCCATTGACATGATGACAAGGTGATACTAAGTGAATGATTTTTTGAGCTCGTTCATGCACCTTTTACATTAATACAAAAAATTGTTTCTTGTATTTCATTGGAGTTCCCATCTTCCTCATTCGAAAATCTAACAAGACAACTTTTCTAGTTATTTGCCTTACAACAATTTTAGATATGCAGAATGAGGCATAATAACAAGCAATTTCCCTCATAATACTTTTCTTCCTTTCGAAGAAGGACATAGTACCTAAAACCATGGAGGATCCTACTGCTCAACAAATGATAAAACTTCAGCACCCAACAACTATCTTACAGCTCCATTTATGCACTATCATAACAAAACAACTTTAGCCTGAGCCCTTTAAGTCGAAAGGTTGAACCTAGGCTCTAATACCATATGTAAAACACCTTTTTTACACCTCATTTTATTATTATTATTATTATTACTATAGTGTTGGCTATAATTACCCTTATAAATGCATCGTTATGCAATTCTATCATAAATGATAAGGATACTTAGTTATGTTCTCCTTTAACTTATTGATAATCCCTTACGATTTGAAATGGACTTCCCTATTATATAGGTTGAATTCTTTAAAATCATCAGTACATTACTTTTAATAAGAACTACCCATATGGTAGGTTCTACATACTCACCCTTATGTGTGTGTGTGTGTTAAGATTAGCCTCTATTCATGATAGTTCTCTTTCTTCATAATTAATTATAAATAATTCATTGAACTCCTTCAAAAAGATAATATGTTATGTGTCTTTTCCAAACATAATATTATATTACTTAATTCTCGAACATATGCCATTAACTCTCATATGTATGTGTTAAGATTAGCCTCTATTCATGATAATTCTTTTTCTTTCATAAATAATTATAGGTAATTCATTGAACTCCTTCAAAACGGTAACATATTATATGCTTCATATATGTGTTAAGATTAGCCTCTATTCATGATAGTTCTCTTTCTTCATAAGTAATTATAGGTAATTCATTGAACTCCTTCAAAAGGGTAACATATTATATGCCTTTTCCAAATAGAATATTATATTACCTAATTCGGGAATCTATTCTACTAAAGGTCCACCACGTTTATATACAGACATGTAATGGACTATATGCAAACAACAGATTATTGAATTTCCATTCAACGTAAACAATGACATGCTTTCATTCCAGATTATCATACTATTTTTTCAATTTTATTAAAGTTTTAATAATTATACCTTTGTTTGGTTTCAGGTTCCAATTGAGAGCGCCCCTTCCATGCATCATTCTGGCCATATTTCTAGTATAAAATTTCATAGTTTTTTATACATTTATTTTATTCTTCCGTTTATAATGAGTTTTTAATTGGAAATTTTAACCATTGTGTTATTGAAAAAAAAAAAATTTCCTATCTCAGAAAGTTAAATTGTAAGACTTATTTCAAATAATATAACAAAAAGTGACTCAAAACACCCTATTGAAATTTCATGAGATTTTCTTTTTTTTTTTACTTTTACTTTATAATTTTTCTATTATAACTAGATTCAAAAATTCAAATCTTATTTATTGATATAAATCTTTCTAAATTATTTTGTTATTTTATAACATTTCTTTTAACATTTATGGTTTCTTTAAGATGATAAAAAATACATCTCTATTGGAAATTCTCAAATATTCATTACAATACCTCCTTTAGATTTATAATCCTCATTAAATTACCATGTAGTGATTAAATTACCATGTAGTGACTAGTGGAATAGAAATTATGACCAGATAACATAACGACTTTTCCACTTCCCATAAGATAATCTTGCTTTTTATGTCAACACGTGAGCACTCCATGTTTTCACATTTTTATGAAGTTTCACGATGCCGTAATTTGATGATATGGTTATCATCTAAATGAGGGTCATGCTTTTCGTGTGACTATATCTAAACTCTTGCAGGGTTATGAATTGAGTTTTCCAGTTGGGCTTTTACAAATTATATATTTTTTTATGGTTTTAAATGGTTGTCTGTACCATGATAATATTGGAGTAATTTTTTTGTGGTCTTTTTTTTACCTATGAATCTTGGATGTAGTATCTTGGATGTAATAGGGGAGGGTCGCCAATACATGTGCGTCCTCCCCGCCACGTCATAATACCACGCGTCAACCCACATGGCTCCGGTACAACACCTGTCCACCGTGGAGCTGGCCATGTGGGCTATCACCTCGAACATTAAAACGCCTCCTTCGCGCCATTTACTAGGTTGGTCTGGGCTCATTTCGACGATGTTCCATTTTCCCTTTGTCTTTCTGCTCGGGGCCGGTAGTTGGGCGAAGCCCCCCGCCGAAGATGGTGCGGGACGGCCCTATAACCTGCGCGCATGGTGGTTAGAACGTGTGTTGGGGGAATGTTGTGTTCGGTTGACAGGGTTTGTATTGTTGCGCGCAGAGTCGTTTATTCGTGTGCTGGTGCGAAGGTTTGATGGAGTTTCTGGGTTTCTGGTTGGGACAGCGGTTCTGCTTTTCTTGTGCTTTTCCGCCTGGATTTCTTGGTCGTTCTGGAATGCAAGCTGTTTAACATGGAATGCCGGTTGTTTAGCATTTCTCTGGTGGTGGTCTTATTCGGCGATTTTGTTGTTTGGGGAGGAGTCGGTCGCCATTCTACTGAGCTTGAGGTAACATAGCATTTTTAGGGTTTAGCTCTGCTGTTTTTGTTGTTTTTGTGATCTCTAATGGCTTCTAATGGCTTTTTTCTTCCTGTTGCAGGTGTTGCAGGTGTGGAAAAGGACGTTGCAGGTGTGGAGAAGGTCTGGCGAGTTGTGGGGAAGGTGGGGAAGGTCGGCGACCATCCATGGCCTGTAACCGGTAGGATTTTTAATCCTACCAGCTTTACTCTGTGTTTTTCAACACAAGCATCTCTAACAGGATATTTTGTGAACTTTCTATGGCATTTTATGGCAGTATTTTGAGCAATTTTTTGAGGATTTAGGGTTTTAGGCATTCTATGGCATTTTTGCTGTTTTATGGTTTAGGGTTTTAGGCATTCTATGGCATTCTTTTTTTGCTGTTTTAGCCTGTTTTAGCCCTCAAAACGCTCTGTAGCTGCTCTCCCCTGACTTGCATAGCCGGCCCCTAGCAGAAAGACAAAGGGAAAATGGAACATCGCAGAAATGAGCCCAGACCAACTTTCGAAACTCTCTGTAGCTGCTCTCAATTGCCTTGTTACTGTGTTTGCTTTATAGATAAAAACGCTGCATTTTTATTGTCCCTGCTATTGTATCTTTTTAATTTGGCATATGAGGGTTTCTCTTTTCTTTCATAGAGTTCTGAGTGCTCTGCTTCGTGCTATTGTTTGTTTTATATTCGACTGCTCGGAGGGGAAGGCTCTTCTAAAGCCTCACTAAACCCTTACGAAGCTTCTTCGCAGACTTGCTACTCAGGTTGCTCTCTGGGCTACAGTGTTGTATGGAAGCCGTGGACATTTGTATGGACTTTGTATGGAAGTCGTGGACATTTTACGACCTTAATCACAGTTATACTGTTAATTTATTTATGGTTTCTTGAAGTCATAACTGTTATCTTGTTTCCTTCTATGAAAGTCTTATTCTGAATTTTACACACAAGTTGCATTCTCTATTATTTAAATTGACTTGGGCTACAGTGTTGTATGGAAGCCGTGGACATTTGTATGGACATTTGTATGGAAGCCGTGGACATTTTACGACCTTAATCACAGTTATACTGTTAATTTATTTATGGTTTCTTGAAGTCATAACTGTTAGCGTGTTTCCTTCTATGAAAGTCTTATTCTGAATTTTACACACAAGTTGCATTCTCTATTATTTAAATTGACTTCTCTGGATACTGTTTGAACGCTACTATTCTTGATTTACTCATTGTAGAATATTATGATTTCCTTATGCTGTAAAACCTTGCATAGTGCTAAGTTTTTGAGATCGTTTTCACTTGTGACGGTGCATCTCTATTTGAAGGTTATTTTGTTTTTACAGCTGATGAGTTTATATGTTAAGAAATGGGTAGGGTTTACTGTTTTATGAACAAAGCTTCTACTCTTTTATTTCCTTTTAATATCGCTCAGCTTTTACTAGCAAACTTTATAGGATTAAATCCTTGTCAGGGTTTTGTTAGAGTTTTGTCAGGGTTTTGTTAGAGTTTCCTTGTCAGGGTTTTGTTAGAGTTGAAATGCCCGATAATGCATGCAGAGAGATTGACCGTTCTTCATGAAGAAATAGGTTCGATATCTGCTTGAGTCGGAGTGTTGGTGTTTTCAACCTGTAACTCCAGTGTCTCTCAGTAGTTATGTCTTCGGTCAGGTCTTGAGTGGGCATATCAATTTGGAACAATTTCTGTTTTTTACACCTATGACCTGGAGCATATTTTTCATCACAATTATAGGAGAGTCCATTTCTTTTGGTGGTCTGCCATTTGTGTTGGAGACAACCTTTGTACTTCCAAGGGATGTGTAGGAATTGTGCTAAGTTGGAATATTTGATTCTGCAAACAGATTTCTATGCACTTTTGAAACTTTTCTTCCTAGTTGCTTGGGGAACAGGGATATAAGGAGTGCAGAGCTATCGGGAGAGGAGAATGTGTTGATAATAGTGATATATTTGTAGGGTGTTGGTGTCCATTGTAGCTGTTGAATTGTCTAGATTGTGTACCTCTGAATGTAAATTTCTTGTAATATGTGAAAAGAATATTGAATCAAAACCCTCGTTGACCCGTATATAGCACATGACCTACTGAAATTTTAAATTTATGGAGTCGGTATAATCTCTATTCCAAAAAACATAATTATTGTTGCTTAGTTGCCATGCATTAGATACTGTGAACACTCTTATCAAGAGCCAATTCAATCCCTTTAAGAATGGCATGTGCTTCTGCTTGATTGTTGATCTTTCCTAAGGTTCATTCAAATTTTAAACTTTATTTATCTCCAGCGTTGATGACAAGACCCACAATTTCAGTTACCTTGGATTTCCTTTCGGTACACTGATTTCCTTTGAATCTCTCTTATTTTTGCAATGCCTAGTTTTGTGCAGGGAAGTTTAAATTACAGGAAAGCTTAACATGCTGTAGATTTTGAGCTCTGAAGCAATTTTGTGGGATTTTTGTATACCTACTGCTTTGGAATTTCCTTCTTACATGTATTAGAGGCAATTCATAATTTTTCTGTACCGTAATACACTGTTATAGATCAATATTAACTCCAGAACTCATAAGTGTAAAAAGGGATCTAAAGAAACAGAGACATGATTCTCTTGATGCTTAAAAGATCCCATCTTAAGATGGGTCTACGCTGGTTTATATTTTGTAGATTTATAAATTATTGTAATTTTATTTTTATTTAGTTTTTATAATAATTTAGCTATTTTTAATTTTCCATTTTTACTCCAATTCTTTTTTCCCCCTCTAAGAAGGCTGTTGTAACTTTGCGTCAATTATAACAATTCATTAGTTAACCAAACAATTGTCATATGTGAATCACTCATATTGTCAAACAATTGATCTACTCATGAAGGAAAATGAAAAAGGTGAATAGGTGCTTAGAAAAGAATTAATGACTAAGCCACAATTCGTCATATAGTTGATTTGGTTACTGTGCACCCAAATTTCTCTATCTTTTGGAAAGTTGATGTAACAAGATGGAACAATATGATTCTCATAGTTGTTCATCAACTGATTTGATTAATTTAGATACTTCCATCATTTTTACTGACACATATAAAAACACATGCTCTCTATAAGTTGGGCATACTCCACGGTGGACAGGTGTCGTACCGGAGCCATGTGGGTTGACGCGTGGTAAACTGACGTGGCGGGGAGGGCGCACATGTATTGGCGACCCTCCCCTAGGTGATTGATAAAAATCATAACTATGTTCTTTATTGTATTTCTAGTTTCCAGCAATGTAAAGTTCTTATTCATTCTAATTCAATCAATAACATGCTAAGTATAGAGTTCCTTACTACTAGTGCCTCGTACATTAGAAGCGAGCAGGAGGTGTTTCTAATTGTGAGTGTAGACTTCTATTCAGTGTTAAGTGATTGTAAACTTGCCCAGCACTGTCATCACATTATAACGGTCCACTTATTGGAGCCATAAGTGAGTTTAGAGCTTTGTACAGTGCCCACAGAATAACTTATAGAAATAGTTTTATCATAATTAATATTTTACAGAAAGACATATTCCATTGAAAATTTCTTATCAACACACAGTTAGGTTGCCACAAGAAATCACTACTAGGTTGTAAGCCAAAATGTTGTTGTGCCAAGAAAAAGATACAATCCATCCAAAATCCACATCATAATGTGGTTAGAACCGAAAACATATGACACCCCTATTCTTTATGGCCCTGAGAATCTTGAGTGCCAAAACTCCCCGAGTTACCTTCTTGAGCCAGGTAGGTTGGCCTACCAGTCAAGGGCTGATTAGGAAATGGTTGATTGTTGCCATATGATTGATTCCAATTTGCAGCTTCCAACCATGGAGGTATTGAGTACCCATACCTCACATTTGCACTACTGACCCCTGCATTAAGTGGAGGTGTGTAATGAGCATACAGAGAATTGACACCAGCTCTGGTAGGAACAAGGCAAGTGGGTAAACCCTCGGTTTGATAGTGGGGCACTTGAATGTTTATGAGATCTTGGAATAATGGTGTATTATTTGCAATGGAGTCCAATGAGTTTGAAATAATCCTAGTTTCATCAGCTATTCTTGTATCGTTGATCATCCCTTGTTCCTTTTCAAGCATTTGTTGTGCCTTTCATTTTTCCTTTTCCTGTCTTGCCATTTGCTTTTGTTGGTCCTTAACTTGCCTTGCTTTATCTCTTTCAATCCTTTCTTCTGCTCGCTGTTGTGCTGCAACAATCCTTGCTGCCTTCTTCTCCTTGACCATATCCTTCTTTTTCTGTTTTAATTCTTGCATTTCAAGTTTCTTTTTTTCTGACTCAACTAACAGGTTTATATAGTCCTCTGAGGTGAGTAGCTGTGAGCTTCGGCCCAGACAAAGACTACCCGGTGCACCTTGCGTTTTTCTCATTGATACTCTCTCTACTGGTAGCTTTAGGAACCATCCAAGTGTCTTCTCCACCCCTTCCACCTGCATGTCATTGCTTGGTACTTCCCTTTCAGTATCTGTTGGAACTGATTGAACCATATCATTATCTTCATTTGATGCCTCATTATGTCCTTCATCTTCTTCCATTGATATATTGTCCACAAAAAAATGAACAATTTCACTGTTCAATTCTGCTGGTTGTGAGGGCATGTTCATGCTTTCTTCATTGGTTGCTGAGACACTATGTGCATTCAAATTGATCATTGCTTCTGCTAGCCATGAAGGTGGGGTTACTTGGCTTGGCAATGTCAATTGGTCATTGTCAACTGCATGTTCAACAATATCATTAGCAATATCAGCGACAGGAATTTGATGTTCTTGAGTTGGTGGAACAATCTCCATGTTACTAGGAATTTGTTCATTGTTATATTGTGTTTCACATACAGTTTCATCATCTTCAGCATATAACTGTCCTTGAGACAGGGAAATCATATTACCAGCTGCAACAACATCATCTTGGTCATCTACTTCTTGCACTTCAACACATGTTTGGACATTCCCTTCTTCCTGACCATCCACATGAAACGCTTGGCTACAACCAGTATCATGCATAAGAGCATCATAGTTCAGTGGCCAGATTCCTGTCCTCCTAAAGCCAGCCTTGATATTTGATGGTGTCAAAGCCCTTTTAAAAGCTTTACTTGCAAGCTCTGCTAGCTCAAACCTTTTCACCTCAACCCCTGGATTCTTTGCCATCCATGCAGCACGCTCCGACCTGAAATAGTTCTTGAAAGGGCCAAACACACTAACATCAAGGGGTTGCAGCCTATGAGTGGTATGAGTGGGCAATGTCAACAGGTCGATGCCTAAATTGTTTGCTTCCTCAATTGTTTGTACAGCCATGTGGCTCCCATGGCCATCTAATATCAAAAGGTGTCTGTTCTGTTATTAGGCGAGACGCCACCTGGTACCGATGCAGCAAAGTGAAAAAGCCAACTTAGAAACAGTTCTTTAGTCATCCATGCATGGGGATGTGCAGCCATGCATGCACCTGGTTCACAGTTCTGTATATAGTTTTTTAGTTGATTTTTACCTTTGAATAGATAAAATCCTGGGATTGAAGTACCAATTGCATTAACACAACATAAAATAGTTATCCACTCCCTGCTCTTGGGCAAAATCTTTGGCACATTTCGGCTCCCTCTCTTGGCAATTACCCGCATGCCACAATTCCTCCCTGCCTGTAAACCTGTTTCATCACAGTTCCATATATGGTCTGCTCCATAAGAATGTTTATCATAAGCACTAGAAAGTGTGTCATAGAATTTTTGCACAACTGCAGGGCGCAAATTTAATGCTCTGTCTCTGTCAAGGCCCTCAGCAGTACGCAATACAAGTTCTGGATGCCTTTTTTTAAACCCAAACCACCATGATTTACCAGGAAACCCATCTTTGAATGGGTTTGGCCTCCCTTGACAGATTTGAGCAACTGTTGATTTGAGTTGTATCAACTCTAGCCCATGTCCCAGTTGGGCCATCTCTTTACACCACTCAGCCACCTCGGCCTCCTCATCCTCAGTCATAACTGTAAGAGGCCCTCTACGTTTTGTATGAGTCAGTCTATTTATCCAATAATGTATTGACGAGGTAGGAATACCATGTTTTTTTGCAGATGCCCGAACTGAGTATCCATTAAACTCTATGTCGTCAATTGCAACTAACATTTGTTCTTTTGTCCATCCTCTTATAACACTGATCTTTTTAGTTGAGCTTGCCCCTTGGACTGTTGTTGATGGTGGTTCTGTGGCTGATGGTGTGTTAACATCAGCGGCTGTCACATGGTCATCTTCAACAATGTTCCCTGGTGCATTGTTGGCATCGACATCAGCTGGCCTGTCATCATCAGACGATGTGCATCGCAGCTGCGCACCCCTTGTCACTCTCCTGCCACTTCTCCTTGTACGAGCAGAGTAACTTCCTTTTGCCATAGATGCAACAACCTGTAAAATTATTGCATGCATTTAGACATTAGAATATATGTTAAATTATGCTTTATTACTTCTGCAAAAATTACTTTTCCTCTATTACAGGAAATTATCAAAACATTTTGGATACAGAGCTTGTTACAGGAAATTATCAAATGTGAAGGAGATACGTGCTACTAAAATAGTTACACTTCCTCCATACAAATATGTTATTTTCCATTTTTATTAGGCTAAAAAGAAGTGTGGGTGGGGAACTGATTGTCAGTTTGCTCACTCAGAAGAAGAACTTCAAAAGGGTCAGCAAGTATTTTCTATTTTTGGTCAGAAACTAGAAACAATTTATGGCAATGCAATAAGTTCCAACATTTATGACGAGGTAAATAATTATAAAATCAAGTTGTCCATGCATTATGAGAAAAAGGGAACCTATTCAAATGGGTTGAAGTGCAAATTTTCCCATGGACACAATGAGCTTAGGCCTTTAGGTCATAGATTCATGCAACAATTTGTCCTAACAAAGCATTTTTTTTCAACGTTGTCAAAGAAAGACTCAATTTGTTGATTTTGTCCTGATAGAGCATTTGTTTTCAGCTGTCAAAGAAAGACTCAGTTTTTTGATATTTAACAAGGATCGAATTTGTAACTTTTTTGGCCATGAATATTTCACTGAGATTGTGTGTTGAATTTCAATTTGATAAGAGATGAAATATTTCAGAACAAATATTATTCTATAGTTGCTAACAATTTGAAGATATTTAATGCTATTCCTATTTTGCTCTACATTTTTGGAATTAAAAAATCTTGGTCTTTGATTCCTTCTACTTGTTTACCCATGATCAAATTCTATTACCAATTGAAAATTATGTTACCCACATTTTTCATTTTTTCAGTAAGGACAAAACATTTTGGATACAGAGCTTGTTACATTATGATTCTATGGTCTCCCAGGTGTCATAGACAATTGGTTTTACTTCAGTTTAATTGAGTTTCATTGCAGTCATTTATTTTTTATATTTTTTCATATAATTTATTTACTTATTTTGAATATTGTGAAGAACAATCTCTGCTCCAAGATTTCTCTCCATTATCTGTGACTTAATTTACAGTGCTGAATTATGTAAATCCCCATTCCTTTGGTCCAACTTTTACAACTCCGTATGGCTCGGGCTCTCCATACCCTAAGGTCTCGAGCTCAACGAGGTGAAAAGATATGAAGGCCAATAAGACTATCATCTGCTATGTTACTTATAATTGTGTTTTCTCATTATCTAAAATCTTACAGTCATCTAATCCAATAAAGAGAAATGGTCATCTGCTCGGGCTTCAATTCTAAGAAACCATTCCCCAGTTCTATGGTCCATTCATCAGTAGTATAAATTCACTTATTTGCAGTCTTTCGACTCAATATCAAAATGTTTGCTTTCTCAATAGCTTCATGCTTCTGAAAATATGTGAAAAATATGTGAAAAATTACTAAGTTTATCAGAGTCATTAAAGTTACAATTCGTTTTTGTTCTATGTTTTAACTCATCCATGTTCACTCGGATCTTGTCACTTTTGAATTGCCCAAAATCGGATGGTTCACACTAGGAGTACAGTTTGACATCGGCTGGCATTCTTTCTTTTACAATAACCTTTCCTTCTTTCTGACAGGAGGTCTTATAATAATATAGTTGTCGACCAGTAAAATATGTCAAGCAAGCCAGTTCGATAGTTGTCCAACGGGCAAAGGCTTCTTTCTTTAGAGTGCTGCCCGCCCCCTTCTTCATTCATTCATTTAGGCCCGACTAGGAGTGGATCCAGGGAACCTGGCTCGGGAACAGCTTCTTACTAGTAGGGGCTAATCACAGTAAGAGAGTCCAATCTCTGAAATAGAGCTTATTCTCTCCCCATAGTAGTATACTAGTAAAAGGCGTAGATTATGACTTGATCCAATAGAGTCAGAACACCTTTATATCTAAAAGAAATGGTGCTCGATGAAACGATCCAGATTCCACACTATGCTGTGGGCTGGGGGGAGAGCTGCTCTGCGAAGCTAGGCGTTCAGTGTTCTTATGGAGGAACCATAGAACCCAAGCCATAATAATCGCTCAATTCCTGTAAGCTAAGGTTCAAGGTTCAATTCCTGTTAGGTAAACAAGCTATCGCTCAATTCATGTAAGCTAAGGTTCAAGGTTCAATTCCTGTTAGGTAAACAAGCTATGACTACAGTACTAGCACGACATACGTAACATTTGGACATATGTAACATTTGTGATATGTAAGTTGTAATCCCTATGAAGTTGATGATCGAATAATTCGTGTAAGCTAACCTTCAATTCCTGTAAGGTAAGCAACCTGTGACATTGATTAGATGGATACGACTGTATTCGATAGCTTAACTCTATAAGCTAGAACACATACATAAACTCTGTATAAAAAAGGTTAACTGTAACTGTATAGGTTAACTGTCACCACCCTATGGACAGAACTGTAATGTAAGAAATCTGATAAATGAATGGAAAGAACTGTAATGTAAGAAATCTGATAAATGAAAACAATGAAAACAGAACTGTAAGAAGAATGAGTTGTAATTCATATATCTGATAAATGAAAACAATGAAAACAGAACTGTAAGAAGAATGAGTTGTAATTCATATAACTGACTTGAATATATTGGCTACTGTTTTGTGATGTTGTCTTGAAGTTTGCTGAATAGTTTGAAAGCATAAGATGCAACTTCAACAGTGGGCGGACTTCTTTTATAGTTTTGGGGACTTGATCTTAATTGGTGGACATGGATGCACATGGATTGCAATGGCTTCATTTTGAATGTGTGGTATGGATTTAATTTGCTGTGATCTAATGGTTGGGAATTGTTTATTTGTTGATCCATGTGCTTTGATCTGTTTTAATGAGAAATAGAGTGAGTTGGGTGTCATTTATTGCAGTTATTGGGTCTGGGTGTCATTTATTGAACAAAGTGGATTTAATTGTTATTGGGTTGGGTGTCATTTATTGAACAAATTGGATTTAATTGTTATTGGGTTGGGCGTCATTTATTGAACATAGGGTGTTTAGTTGTTGAACAACATAGCAGTTATGGCTGACATACATTCCTTTTGTTATGTGCAGGTAGGCATATTTATTTGGGATGCAAAGTTGCAGTTCTGATGAGTGGGGGTTGAAGTGACTGCTGTTTTGTACTTCTGGAATAGACCAGTTTGGAAGCTTTTATGGCTCTAGCTGTTTTCTACTTGGGTCAATATGTTTTGTAATATTAAATAGTTAAATACTATTTATGGACAGTTGTGGGCCCAGTCAATATATGGGTGATTTTTGGACATAATTTAAAACTTATTTATACATAATGTTATTTATTTCTGTTTAAATTTTGGTTTCAAAAGTCTTAATCACTGGTGGTTTGGTGAGACCAGTATTATATCAACTACTGGTCCTGCACAACATTAGGAATCTCTCCCCTAATAACTAGGATTTTATTTAATTTAAAAGAGTCGAGAAAGAAGAAAACGTTTTCAATCTTTTTACGGTGTGAATATCTCGTTTTGCCAATGTAGTTCTCTGTCAATTTTATTATCTCGTTTTGCTCATATAGTTCTCTGTCAATTTTATTATCTCGTTTTGCTAATATAGTTCTCTGTCAATTCTATTCATATCTATATAGAACATTTCCATTTATATTTTTCCTTTCTATAACTTTCAGCCAATTTATTTTAATAAACCTTAACACTAATTTTTGTAAACTAAAGTAGGTCTTGTATAGTTACTAATTTTTTTGGAAATTTTTCTTTATAATGTATACATCACTATAATGTATATATATTTGGTCAGAATTGTCTTATTAAATCTAAAATTTCCCTAAAGCCTAAAACAATGATACCAATTACCTTTTTGTTCTTACTGATTATTAAATTTGAAATAATTAAATTTATTATTAAAATTGATTAAAAAATAATAAAATATCTTTAAGTTTTTTACATATGTATAATAATATTTAAAGTCAATTATTACTTTAATATAACATCTCAATTTACTATTCATTGAAAATATATCAATAATTTAATTCTAAATAATTTTTATTTTTAACCAACCCCTGATTCCCTTTTTACCCAACTATCAAACAAAATGAGTTTTTTTTTTTTTTTTTTTCCTTTTCAATTTACGATATAATTAACTGCCTCATATTCTTCACATTCTTCACGCCAAACCATATTTACTATTCAATCGAATTCAAGTTTGATTTACTGGCGTACACTATGTATTCAATTTAAATAAAAATTTTGTGTTAATAGATCTCCCAAATAAAATTCTTGTCTTAATAGATGTCCCATAATAGTATATATAACTTGAGTCAACTAGTGTAAAATTATATATCCTTGACTATGACATGCTTTAAAAGTTATTTTTTTTCTTCTATTTATATTTTTCTTATGCTTTAAGCTTTTTATGGTAGACTTACAACCCGTATAGCGTTACAACAATATTAATATTATTAAAAAGGATAATTAATTAAAACACCTGTACTTCATTACCATGCCATACAATGTTAAATAATATCCGTTCAAACATTTCCGCGTATAGTTTGCTTTGCCAAGTTCGATTCACAAACTGAACAATTATTTATTTACTATCAAAGTATAATATGGAATAGTTTATTTAATTTACATACAACGACATATCTCTTAGTAATTAAATTCCCATCGTTTTCGATGGTTAGTATGCTTTTAAATTAGCAATAAATCAAATGAAACATTTCTTATATAATTTGATAACTAAACCAATTTATGTAACTTCATTTATCTATTACAGACCAACATTCATTTTCTCCCGTATAGATTTTAGGCAGCTAATCATATATGATTTTAGTAATTAATCATTTTAATTGAATTATATCTTAAAATAATTCATAAAGCTGCAATTCTTTCCTGAATACAAACCTTCAAAAAAAAATTCAATATCTAATATATAAATTTGTTGAAGATAATGTAGAATATTCTAGAATAGGTAGAGTTGGTTCACGTAACCTCAGGATAGGAATTAGTTTCTATTTCTTAGGATATTGTTCTAATTTCCCTAAAACCATGTTTTCTATTTAACGTGTAACGTGCATGAACAATGCAGAGCATTCTGCAAAGCCAAACTCTCCTGGTTCAGACTCTCTTTCGTAGAGCTGACCAGTGGATTTTATTTCATTTAATACAAACATTGCCATTTTTATCACGGTATCAGGGCATCAAGGTTGAGGAACCTATATGCTGTCTGGTGGGTGTGACTAAACTGAAATCGTCACAGGTTTTCAGTGTACATCTGTGACAGTCTCCAATATTAGGTGTATATCTGTGATAGTCTCCGATATTAAGCACACATCTGCGACGACGTCTCAGATATTAGGTGTATATTTGCGAGAGTCTCGAATATTAGGTGTACATCTGTGACGAATATGTAAACAACAAAAAGGCTCCGAGAGAAGGCTGCAGAGGCTGACAACAAAAGGTTGTCTGGAGGCTGTGAAGGAAGCCATGGTGATCAGCGGATGTGATGTGAGATCAAACAACATTGAAGATCAATGATCTGTCTCTGTCACAGATTTGGGGTAAATCTAACTTCTTCTTTTACCTGTCGGAATTTTTTTCTTCTAAATCGCCAAGATGAATAACAATATGTTTGAAGCATGCTTGAATGAGCATAACCAGCTCGATGGTTCCAATTATGCAAATTTGAAATTCAAGATGCAGACTTTTTTAGACGTGCAGAGTGCTTGGCCGATTGTGAATGGGGATGAGCCGAGACCCGCGACTAGATCAGCATTGATCCCAGATTGAGAGAAGCGAGAAGGTAAAGCAAGGATGCTGTTGAAGATGTCAGTGAAAGATTGCATCATACCTCACATTAGATAATGTAAAACAACTAACGAGATCTGGGGAATTCTAAAGGATTTGTACGAGATCAGGAATTCAAATCATCTTTTGCTCCTCAAGAGTAAGATCCTATCCCTGAAGATAGAGGAGAATGAAACAATTGCTTCATTCGTAGAAAGGATCAAGGATCTGAAGAACAAATTGGTAGACATTGGCCATACAGTTGATGATACAGATCTTGTAACAATTACCATGAATGGTGTCACTGATGATTACCAAATCTTCATCACTGGGATAAATGCGAGAGAGAAGATCCCAAAATTTGAAGAGCTGACAGAAATATTGATGCAGGAAGAAGAAAGAAGATCGACTATGAAGCCCGAGAGTTCCGATCTCGCATTGATGGCGAAGAAAAACTTCTTCAAAGGGAAAGCAAGTCCACAACGACAAAACAGAGCAAACTCACACAAAAGACTAAATCAGACCCAAGGTATGCATTCGAATAGACACTACTTTGAAACTAAATGCTTTTTATTGCGGAAAATTGGGTCATATTGCCAAGGAGTGTAGGAAGAAGAAATATCATGAAGAATAGCAGAAGCAGAAAAGACATGTGGGTCATCTCGCGAATGACAATCATGTGCAGAATTTCAAATTGTTCATGGCATATCGTGATGAGAATGTTGATGCAAACATATGTTATGTAGATTCAGGAGCGTCAACATATATGACAGGGAACAAGCATTTGTTCGAATATTTTAAAGAAATCAACGAAGGAGCACAGATTTACTTAGGTGATGATAAAAGTCATCAAATCAAAGGGTGTGGGAAAGTTTCTATCATTCTACCTAATCGTAATATCAAACAAATTCATAATGTTATGTATGTGCCTAGTGTAACAAAGAACTTGATTTCTGTATCCATGATTACAGATCAAGATCTGAAAGTTTAATTCTTTAAATCTAACTATTATATTAAAGATCTGCTAGATGGCATGAAGACAATTGCTACAGGAATCCGAACAGGAGGACTGTACAAGTTGGATGTAAGACCTACACCAGTTTGAGCATTGACAGCAGCGAGCCTGACTACAGAAGAGCTATGGCATCACAGATTTGCCCACATCAACTACAATGATTTTTTGTTACTACAAAAGAAGGAAATGGTAAGATATCTTCCTATGCTAAAGAAAGTACATAATGATTGTGATGCCTGTACATTAGGAAAAATGCATGGAGAAGAATTCCCTATTTGAGTAGAAAAGAAACAGAGAGATATACTTGAATTACTGCACACAGACCTTTGTGGACCCATGCAGACAAAATCATTAGGAGGTGCACTATATTTTCTACTGTTTGTTGATGACTGTACGAAGTTTTCTTGGGTGTATTTCTTAAGTAAGAAGAGCCATACATTCAAATATTTTAAGTAGTTTAAAAATATGATTGAAAGAAAAACAGGGAAACAAATAAAAATTCTACGTTCTAATCAATGGGGAGAATACAGGAAGGATGAGCTTATTAGGTATTGTAAAGATCATGGAATTTTGCAGCAATTCACAGTACCCCATACTCCACAGCAGAATGGAGTAACAGAAAGAAAGAACGGAAAACTAGTGGAATGTACTAGAAGTATGTTGAAAGGTAAGAATCTCTCAAATGGTTTTTGGGCTGAAGCAGTGAATACTGCAGTTTATTTGAAAAATAGGAGTCCTACAAAGAGTCTTGAGTCTAAAACTCCTTATGAAGCATTATATGGATTTAAGCCTAAAGTAAAACACTTAAGAGTATTTGGATCTAAAGCATTTGCCCACATTCTAAAGGAATATAGAAGAAAATTGGATTCAAAAGCCATCAGATGTACCTTTATAGGGTATTGTTCACAGTATAAAGCTTATAGATGATTTAATCCCTCTACTCACACGAGTTTCATTAGTAAAGATGTCAAATTCCATGAGTAGGATCATGAAGAATCTGATGAGCACAATGAGGAATGGGACATTCCGTAATTGGTGGAAGAAGAAGCAGAGAACAATCAAGGTCAGCAACAGACAAAGACGGAGGATGAAAAACAACAACAACAGCAACAACAACAACAACAACAACAGGAAGAAAAAGAAAATGATGATCAATTAAGGTTTGAAGCCACCCCACCACTCAGGAGATCAGGTAGGAAAGCTCAAATCCCTGCAAGATATAGGGAAAATGCTTTTATAACTAGTATGATGAATGTGGTTGAACCATCTAGTTATAAAGAAGCAAATAAATGTAGTGAATGGAAAACAACCATGGAACATGAATATGATTCAATAATCAGAAATAACACTTGGGAATTGGTTTAAGTTCCTAGAGGAAAACAAACCATAGGTTGTAAATGGTTATATAAATGGAAGATTAATGCAGATGGAACCATAGAAAAACTAAAAGCTAGGTTGGTAGCAAACGAGTACTCACAAAAATAAGAGATAGACTATGAAGAAACCTTCACCCTTGTAGCTAAATTGAATACTATCAGAATGTTAATTGCTTTAGCTACTAAGAAACATTGGATGATGCACCAACTAGATGTAAAGTTTGCATTTTTGAATGGAGAACTAGAGGAAGAGGTTTATCTAGAGCAACCAGAAGGGTTTGTCCAGAAAGGAAAAGAACATTTAGTTTGTAGATTGAAGAAAGAACTTTATGGACTAAAACAAGCTCCCAAGTCTTGGTATGAAAAGATTGATTCATTTTTTCTGCAAGCTTGCTATAATAGAAGTAAAAATGACCCTAATCTTTACACCATGAAAGATGAACAAGGGCGTGTAGTGTTGATTTTGTTGTATGTAGATGATTTGATCATTACAGGTAATGCTACATATCTAATCGATGAAATCAAGCAACAGATGTCACAGGTGTTTGAAATGAAACACCTCGGTGAACTTAGATATTGTTTAGGTCTTGAGATCTGGAGAGATTTAGGTCAAACATTTCTATCCCAAGAAAAGTATGTCAAAGGCCTGTTAGAAAAGTTTAGGATGGATCAGTGTAAGCCTACAGCGGTACCATTGCAGCAGAACATCAAATTGAAGTGTGAGGATGGCTCAAAAGTGGCAGATGCATCACTTTACAAACAGCTGGTTAGGAGTCTAACCTACCTAACCACCACCAGACCTAATTTGTCTTATGTAGTTAGTGTGCTAAGTCAAATTATGTCTAAACAACTTGAAAGCCATTGGAATGCAGTGAAAAGTTTTTTGAGGTATCTTCAAGGTACTGTATATTACGGTATTATTTACACTGACTCCTCTAATGTTAGATTGGCAGGATTTGCAGATTTAGATTAGGCTAGAAATTTAGATGATCGCAGATCTATAACAGGTTATGCATTCAGCATTGGATCTGGGGTGATCACATGGATCAGCAAGAAGCAGAACACAGTCTCCTTGTCCTCAATGGAAGTAGAGTATCAAGCCATGTGTCCAGCAACGTGTGAGGCAGT
The DNA here is from genome assembly GCA_031772625.1 of Pinus tabuliformis. Taxonomy (NCBI): domain Eukaryota; kingdom Viridiplantae; phylum Streptophyta; class Pinopsida; order Pinales; family Pinaceae; genus Pinus; species Pinus tabuliformis. The sequence continues at coordinate 462,213,227 of CM062820.1, read as the reverse complement.
TTGGTTGTGGAGACTTCTCCAAGATGTTGGGGAAGAACAAATAGATGCAAAAACAATAAGATGTGACAATCAGATCTCAATCAAACTTGCCAATAATCCGGTGTTTCACAAAAACACTAAACATATTGATACACAATTCCACTTTGTCATGGAGAAAGTGAAATCCAAAGAAATCCATTTGGAATATTGTAATACATGTGATAATGTTGCAGACATTTTCACTAAGCCTCTTGGAAAATTTAAGTTTCAAATGTTTAGGGAGATGTTAGGCATATTTGTGAACCCATTCTCCATTAAGGGGGAGTGTTGAAGATAATGGAGAATATCCTAGAATCGGTAGAGTTGGTTCACATAACCTCAAGATAGGAATTAGTTTCTATTTCTTAGGATATTGTTCTAACTTCCCTAAAACCATGTCTTTTATTTAATGTGTAATGTGCATGAACAATGCAGAGCGTTCTGCAGAGCCAGACTCTCCTAGTTCAAACTCTCTTTTGTAGAGCTGACTAGTGGGTTTTAGTTCATTTAATACAAACATTGCCATTTTTATCAAAATTATTACGGTTAGATAATCCATTGATTGAGAATGCATGTAACAATTTACTATATGCATGCAATCAGTGTATGAATGTAATTAGAGCTTGTGAAATTATTATTTATACATTTGATCTTACATTTATCATTTAAGCATTCACCAAAGCATAATTAACCATTTTAATTGAATTATACCATAAAATAATTCATAAAGTTGTAATTCCTCCATGAATACAAATCCCCCAAAAAAATCAATATATATATATATATATATATATATATATATATATATATATATATATATATATATATATATATATATATATATATATATATATATATATATATATATATATATATATATAATCACAGTTAGACAACCCATTGATTTAGAATGCTTGTAAGAATTTACTATATGCATGCAATCAATATATGCATGTAATCAGGGCCTGTGAATTTATTTTTTATACATTTTATTTTCAATCTATCATTTAAGCATTCACCCAATTTAATAACACGGGAAATAAAACATAAGCATTTGTTAATTGTGATAAAACGTTTAAAGAATATTCAGGAACAGAGCACGTTATATGATTTCACAAGATAGGTAGACTCTAACAATTTCTATAATATAATTAGGCATTTCCATAAGACAGGTAGACTCTAACAATTTCTATAAGACAATCACTACTTCCTTTTCATATTGGCTACTGGATTTAATTATTGCTTCCTTTGAATATCATATCTATCTCTTGATCTACTGTATCTTCGAACAATTTTGCATGTCTAAAAAGTAAAGTTAACAATAAAAAATTACCAATTCTTTACTAGATTCGCAAAAGATTAATATACTATAACAGATAGATCAATATTAATCAGAGGTTTAAAGAATTCACCAATAATATACTAACTCAAAAACAAGCACATATATCACAAACATTCTCACTAGATATAGTGTTAGAAATTCACTTGGGAATAGACCACTGTTTTAACCACCCAACCACAAAACGAGTCCTGCGAGCTGAGATACTTGCCAAAGAATCAATTCCCCTATTTGATCCCTTCCATAGGTATTTAATACATTTTTTCATGATAAAGTTTCATTTAGTGGTGTCCCTCTTTTGTGGACCTTTCTATCCACTTGCTCAGGCTTTCCCATAAAAGTCGACCTTTCTCTTGCGTAACCCTTTTATGCTTTGTGCAAGCTTAACATCTTTCTCCAGCTAAGCAATTTAATGAATTTCTCTCTCTCATCCATTAAATTTTTCTAGAATTTCATCTAGATTTCTTATCATGAAAGAATATTCCAATTTCATTTTATAATGAGATATTTGTTTATATTTATTTGACAAGAATCTATTTTTCCAAGTATCTCATTCTCAGTACTTACATTCCATTCATTAATTTAATAAAATATTCGTTTACATAAGTATTCAGATATTTTTCATGTATATATTTGACAAGAATCACATTTCTATGTGTCTAAGTATTCAGATATTTTTCATGGAGTTTTCACCATTCTTTCTATCGTAACTCACTCTAACCAAACAAGATTACGACAATGGAGGGATATTACATTGATATACCCAAATTAGAATTCAATTTCAAAACATATTTCACAATATTGACCTTCTTAACTAAGTCATGAAAACCACTGTAATTTTGTTTAAAATATACTTAAGAATATTGACCTTCTTTTTATTTTCTCTTTTCTTTTTTCTTTTTTTCTCCTAATTTATAGGTCTCCAAAATTATATTCAAACTGATAAAAATATCCATCTTTTTTCCAACTCCTCACAATAAAGAAAAAATAGCATTTTCTAATTAATCGTCCTCTTTTTTTTCTTACAATTACTTTCTTCTTTCTACTTTTTTTTTCTTCTTTTTCCATCTATCATGACACTCCCATGTGTTTTCTATTGGTCCCATGAGCTAGCTAGATCAAAACTTTCTTTGATGCCAGTGAACTGCTCATCTATATCCTTTAGTTTTAATTGAATTTTGTCAAACATTAGTAAAATCTCATCCTTCACATTATTGCACCTACGTAAGATCATTACTAGGAGAAATCTGGTCTACCAATACGAGTCAAAATTGTGGATTTACTGGTTTGTTTACCCCTCATATTCCCTATATCATGAACCTAGAAAGCTAGCTCATCAACCGCCTCTAGTCTAAGTAAAAAGGTCTCATCAACCACCTCCAGTCTAAGTAAAAAGGCCTCTCCTGATGTGATTATTACTTCATTTCATTGATTCCTTGTTGCACTAATAGTGGATTGTGGCTATGAAACACAAAAATGATACGAAGCTCTAAATTGAGCTTGTAAACATGTTGGGACATCTGCCACCTCTCTTGTATCTAGCTAGCTATCTTGTCATGGTGGCAATGTGAAGAAAGAAATGGAAGAGATGAGAAGGGTGGAAGAGTAGGAAAATTGGGAGAGATGGTGAAACTAAGGAAATACACCAAATTATCGAAACCAAAACAAGGAGTTTACAAAGCTCGCAGAAGAAGTGGGGCCAAACTTGTAGTGCCTCAAAAATAAGCAAACAATTAGGAGAACCATGAGGAGATACTAGCTATAGAGATAATCTAGAGCCAATTATTGGAGCCAATTAAAGAAACATATAGATTGAAAGAAGTGCCATCATTAATCCAATTCCTCATAGATCAAGTACAATCATGCACTAAGTTGGAATCATAAGGAAAAGACCATCCCACACCATGGAGGGTTGAATTTATTTTAAGCACATTTAACCATTGCTTCATAGTACATGAAGAATGTGAGGTGCTAAGCCACATATACTTTAGTCATTGCTTGTGGTGATGGCTTCCTTACTCTTCACCCCAGTCACATCCCTTAATAGGCCATTCACCCCAGTCACATGGTCACATCCCTTAATAGGCCATTCACCCCAGTGACATCGTCACATCCCTTAATAGGCCATTTGGAGAATGCCTTCTTGGCTTGGACATTAAAACTATAATAATTTTAGATATTTACTTTTATAATAATTTTAGATAGGAAATAAGATTAAGAGTAAAATTAACTAATTATCTTTAATTATTTTAATATGGATAAACTAATTATAATTTCAATAGATATTGATCATAATCATCATCATAATTAATCTTTAACCTAAAACCATTAAATCCATCTTAATTGTATATATCAATTATTATATTAAAATTTAGTAACAATATCACACTTAGTTGTAAAAATAATATAACAAAGATAATTTTATTTATAGGTAGACTTGAGATTTATTTCCAAGTTAGTTATTCCCTTTTACTTAATTTATCTCCAAATAATTATCAACGTATATTATATTGAACATGTGGTATTGATAAGAAATGGTATTGACAAATGGTACTCTAGCAATGTTATTTACAGGTTAAAAATTTCTATGGTATTATTTTTTTAGTTTTGTTGACTTATTTTGTTGTACAATATATGTTTTTGAATTGATTGGATAAATAAAATTAAAGGAATTAGAAAGACATAATTTTAATTTAGGTTTATTATTGACAATTTTACTTAGATTAACTAGATCGATACATTTAAGGATAGTAATCATTATTGTTTATTTTGATTGTTTTTTATATATTTGTAAATGTGTTTTCTTTTTGTGTAGGATGTTATGAACTCTAAACTAAAAGAATTAGAAAGACATTTAATTGTAATTTAGGTTTATTATTGAAAATTTTCCTTGATCAAAAATTAGATTAACTAGATCATGAACACGTTGTAGTTAAGGGTAGTAATTGTCTGGTCAATTCAATGTCCTTGAATTGGAAATCATAAATTGTCAACGAGGGTGCATAGATTGATGAAGTACAGGTGCACACTATGTTCTTAGAATTTATTCACTAAGTCGTTATGTATTTTTCGAGATCTAAACTTAAGATGGGGTGATGTTTGTCAATTGTATTAGTGTTGTAATTCTTATGGATGTTGATTAAGTTTCATAGGAATTAATCTCTATCCAATTAGTTTGTAGAAGATGTGAGAATGATTTTACTTATGTTAGATTGTTGGGATTTTTTATCTTAAATCTCTTTGCTGCAACTCCTAATTCTCTAAGTGCCAAAAGAAACCTATTCTATCAGCTATGAAGGAATATTGTTGAACTCAATTGTTTTAGGAGAGGTCTTCTCACTTGTTCAATTTTTTTCTCAAAAAAAATAATCCAAGCAACATCTATGAATTGAACGCACTTCAATTATGTTGGATAATGAGAAAAGGAAATAAATCAAGGTATAAAGCAAATTATATAACAGTCTAAGCTGGGTATAAAGAAAATTAAAGTTCTTATTCAGATAACAATTTGAGATCATTATGCAGCATTATCACACAAAACAAAGCAATGGAAGAATTAAAGCAAAACAAATTGTATTTGATTAAAACCTGCCATTGTTTGTAGGGGCCCTCCACATAGCAGTTCAAAGCTTCAAGTAAATACAATTCTTGCACACAAAAACCAAATTCATTCACACGAAATTCACAAATTGTTCATAAAACCTACCATTCAGTGCACACCCAAATAACAGTGCGGCCATTAGCTTTATAGTAGGTCTCTTGGCATAACTGTATGAATATTTTAAGCCTAATATCTCTTAATCCTATCTAAACTTATATCGTGAAATTGTCGTTTTTCTATTTTCGAAGAAAAATGATAAGGTTTCAATTGATCTCGGGTTCTGTTTTGCGTTAATCCAGCGGTTGACTAAGTGTTTGAATGCGATCTCCTGTGCCTCTTTTAGCAAACAGTTTCGAGTGGATAGGAAGGTATCCATGAGGAATTCATACTCTATCCATCCGCACTTTTCGCTACTAACCTAGAACTCTGGAACCTCCTGAACAATGAAGACAACTATGCAATCCAGGATTAGCTGCAGAAATAGACTCATTCGGTAGCCAATTACAACCTTAATTAAAACAATAGGGTATAGAGTTGAAAGTAAACAAGAAAACATACTAATGCATACCTTCATCAAAACCTGGTAGATATGGCTCTATTAAGTGGTAAATATATATGAAAAAGAGAGGATCAATGGGCAAAAAGGATGTCATGGTAGGAAAATCTTCAGACTCTACAGTCCCCCAAATTGGAGATGTTTTATGTCCCCATACACATCTCTCTTGTCTTCTGCTTGTGTCTCTTCTTTGTCATCTCCCTGTTTCACAGTTTTCTTATTTTTGGCAGAGATTGGCATTTTAGGCTTCCTCATTAAAATTTTGTACTTTAAACTAATTATCTCTCTCTGCATAATTTTGTTCTCTTTCTTCAGCTTCTTATTTTTCTTATACCACAAGCTTAGATGTAGGATCAAATTGTCACTCTTGGAAATCTGTATCTCACTCTGTGTCTTCAGGGCTTGATTTTCATTTTTAAGATATCGATTCAGTGTTTCTAGTTCAAAGATCTCCTGCTTCAAGATGTTTGAGGCTAATTGTTCATTCACCTGGTTGCTTCCTTCTACACGGCTCTGTATTGTCTCTTTTGTTGTTGTCGCATTCCTTTCCAGTGACTCTATGTAGTGATATATTTCTTGTAGTGTGAGGTCAATACCTGGACTATGTATCGAGCTTCCTGGAGGTGAGATCTAAGGCTGTGGTGATGATCTTGGTGGCCATTTTGGAGAATTCCGAGAGCTTCCAATTGGCTCTTCCTCTATTGGCTCAATCTTTGTTGGAGTGTTCTCTATTGGCTCAATCTATGTTGGAGTTTTCTCTATTGGCTCCTCTTCATTTGGCTTCTTTTCATTTGGCTCATTTTCCTCAAGGTTAATGTATTTTGTAGTCTTTGAGGTAGTTTGTTGAGTCATTCTCAACCTCGTGTTCCTTCTCAACCCTGGGGTTTGTGTTTTCTACACTTTCCTCTTATTTTCTGATTTTTCTTTTATAGGAGAGGTTTTAGTTTGTGAGAGTTATTCTTTACCTAGGCTATATTTCTTTCTTCTAGGGTTTCCCCTCTTTATTTTCCGTAAAATATTTACTATAGGCAGCTCTTGTTTTGTTACCTCTATCTGAATTTGAGGTGCCTGTTCCTTTATCATTTCTATGGTTCTTTTCGTCCCTCTGAGGGATCTGCTGCTACTTGGTTTTCTGGGGATTTTTCCTCGAAATGGTTCCTTATTAAGAAACTTTCCCAGTCATCCCCTATACTTCGGAGGTGAAATTCGACCAATATTTTTACCACACCATGATGGTACATGGTGTTTTCTATGCATTTAATTTTCTTCTAAACATTTGTACCCATTTTCCTGAGGCTATTTAAGAGAAAATAGGGGAGGTTCATTTGATGATCCTCGGGGAAGTGCATCATCATTCTAACATGATAAAAGTACATTTTTCCAAACCTACCTTCACAAGTGATAAACTTCTGAAGCACAAGCAATAAGTTTCTCCATTTTTTTTAAGTGCAGAGCTTGGAATACCTTTTTTGCAGACCGTTGTTTCCATGTTCGGATTCTTGAGGAAAACCTTCTAGTCCTCACTGTCAATCCCTCTATTTTTAAACCATTTTTGTCCATTCCTTGGAAACTCGGTGGCCTCAACGATCATAGAGTCCATTACTGTGAGCTTTATGTCCCCAATTTCAGCCTCCATTCCATCGAATGAGTGCACAAATGTCTTGGTTACCTCTTTATTGAAGCCGTTAAATTTCTCAATGAATTGCAGCCATTGTCTTCTTTGCAGCAGCTCCCCAGTTTGTTTGTACCCCTCTAGGAATTGCTTCCCTATTGGCTCAATTCAAACAATTACCCCCATCTTGAAGGATGCTTTTCCTTGAAGCTTTGCTACCTTGAAAATAAAATGGAACTGGTAGGATTTGCTAGCTGGCGGAAAGATGGAGTGACTGTGAAAGAATAGAGGAGTGTAGGAATAGGGAAGAACAGATGGGTTATCAAGAGGATTATGGGAATGGATTCAACTGTTAGGCACATTCAAACTTATGATTTGATAATTAATTTGGCAGATTTGGCACAAGGTCGTGACATGACTTTTAGAGTGGTGGCATATAATATTTCTTTAAATGGCCATTACCCCTAGGTTGTAATGATTACACTTTAGTACTATATTTTCTTACTCATACATGCTATATATATTTCCCTATTTTTAAATTAAAGCAGCACGTACCTTTAATTTTTTGTTGCTAACCTCATTTGCTATCCTTTAATCTCCTGTGGGTGCATTGTTTTCAACTATCCTTTAATCCAGATCACCAAGCATCCTTGTAGACTTCAAAATTATTGGGCTACAGAAATTTGTTTAGCTGCGGAAATTTGTCCAAGCTGCAGAAAGTTTTCCAGGCTGCGGAAAGTTGTCCAAGCTATGGAAAGTTGTTGTTTCTGCAGCTTAAGAGAAACAAATATTTAGTAGATGAGCTTTATTATTTTTCCTTTTGAAAAGAAAATTTGAAGTGCGAACAAATTGGTTTTCACTTTAAATTTTATGTATAAACATGCCAACAACATGTTGGTTTTCATGTTTAGACAATTTTATTATCTATATATATATATATATATATATATATATATATATATATATATATATATATATATATATATATATATATATATATATATATATATATATTATTTGAAGAACAAACTGAATGAAAATTTATGTGGAAAAGAATAAGAATTCTTCTTGACCATCTTCAGTTCTGAATAATCCTGAAATATTTTGACAAATTCTTCTCTTGTTAATGGTTTCTCGTAAAGGTTGATATGATGTCCATTTAATAATAGAGGAGTTCTTTCTTCATCGATAGTCTTGATTCTAACTGCACCATTATCAAAGACATTCTCAACCTCAAAAGGTCCAAGCCAATGGGTTTGGAATTTCCCCTGATTTTTTTTTTAATTTTGAATCAAAGAGCAATGCCCAATCTCTCGGATGAAACTTCCCTTCTTTAATGTACTTATCATGCCAACTTGACCTTTGTTGTTGCACTAAGCTAGTCCTCTGGAAGGCTTCTTGTCTGATTTCATCGAGCTCATTTAATTGTGTCATCCTTTACTTCTGGGCTTTTGGCAAGTCAAGTTCTAAGTGGATTGTTGTCTTATAGGTATGTATTTGGAACTCTATTGGAAGTAAGACTTGCTTCCCATAAAAAGGTTCATAGGGATTATGTCTTGTAGTATTCCTCCATGTAGTCCTATAGGCCCATAAGGCTTCTGGAAGTTTTTCCACCCAGTCTTTCCTGTGTAGATGTACAGTCTTTGTAAGGATAGCCTCGATTACTTTATTTTTGGACTCAAATTGTCCATTAGCTTGCGGATGGTATGAAGTTGACTTCCGATGTTTTATATTGTATTGGTCCACAAGCTCATGCACTAGTCTGGATGTGAATTGTGTCCCTTGATCTGTTACAATTTCTCTTGGCACACCAAAACGAGTAAAAATATCGTCAAAAGGAAATGAAACTACAATATTTTCAGTAGCAAAAGGAAGTGCTTTATCTTCTACCCATTTAGTGACATAATCAATACATACGATAATATACTTTTTTCTTTGAAGGTGGGATGATTGGTCCAACAAAATCCAGTGCCCATTTTTCAAATGGTTCGATAAGTACCTGTGGTTGCAGTGGCATCTCATTTGAAAGAGAAGGTTTGCCCATTCTTTGACAACTGTCACATCTCTTAACATATTCCTTAGTGTCACTGAAAATGGAAGGCCAATAATATCCTATGTAAGTGGTTCTCTTGTAAGAAAAATGTCCTCCACAGGGCTTATCGTGAGAAGCTTTTAGTATATTTAGTATTTCGTCCTCCCGAACGCATCTTCTAATGATGAGGTCTGGTCTTGTCTTATATAATTCCTCATTTATCCATGAGTAGGATGTGCTATTGTGGACTATTCTTCCTTTTTCTCTAGGAGATAAATGAAATGGAATTTTTCCTGTGTCCAAATAGTTAGCAATATCTGCATATCAAGGTGATTTAGTAGATACTAAAAAAAGATATTCATCGAGAAATTTATCTTGTACAGGTCGATCATTGTTTTCATTTTGTATTCTAGATAGAAAATCGGCAATTATGTTTTGTTTTCCTAACCTATCTAGAATGGTTATGTTGAATTCTTGTAAGGAGGAGCCATCTGGTTATTCTTCCATTAGTGATTGGTTTATTCATTAGCTATCTAATGTCAGAATGGTCTGTGTGGACAAAATTTTCGTAGCCATTTATATAATGTTAGAATTTATTAATGGCATGAATTACAACTAAGAACTCCTTCTCGGTTATAGCATAATTTAACTTTGCAGGGGTTAAATTTTTACTGGTATAATAAATGGCATACGGAGTGAGATCCTTTTTGTCCTAAAATAGCTCCTAAGGCTGAATATGAAGCATCTGTTGAGATACGGAAAGGAAATTTCTAGTTAGATCTTTTTAAGATGGGTGCTTCAGAAATTCTCTTTTTCAATGTTTCAAAGGCAACTTGACATTCAGAATCCCAACTGAGTTCTCAGTATTTGGTAAGTAATTTAAAGAGTGGGGATGCAATTTTTGTGAAGTTTTCTATAAATCTTCTATAGTATCTGGCAAAACCGAGAAAAATTCTAACATCCTTTTGAGAACTTGGCACTGACAACTTGGAAATGACTTCACCCTAGATGAGTCTACCTTAATTCCATCTCCAGAAATATGGTGACCTAAAACAATTCCCTCATTAAACATCATGAAACATTTTTCATGGCTTAATGAGAGGTTCGTTTCTTGACATTTTACTAAGACTTTCTCGAGGTTTTCTAGTGCTTCATTAAAAGAATCCTCATAGACTATGAAATCATCCATGTACACTTCCACACAATCATGGATAAGGTTAGAGAAAGTGCCAAGGACTTCCCTTTGGAATGTTGCAGGAGCATTACATAACCCAAAGGGAAGTACCCGGTAAGCATAAGTTCCCCATGGAGAAGTGAATGTGGTTATATCCTAATCTTCAAGGGCCAACTAAATCTAGTTGTATCCACTAAACCAATCTAAGAAGGAAAAATATTTTTTTCCTATTAAAGTATCTAAGACCTGGTCTATGAAAGGTAGCGAAAAGTGGTCTTTTAATGTTTCTTTATTGAACTCCTTGTAATCAATGCATACTCTTCATTTTACGTTATATTTAGGGACGATTACTAAGGGTGAAACCCAATGAATGTCAGATATTGGAGAAATGAAATTTACATTTAATAATTTTTGCAATTCTTCCTTAACAATTTCTTTTAGATTTGGGTTCATTCTTCGTTGAGGTTGTCTAAATGATCTTGCATTTTGTTCAAGGTAGAGATGATGTATGCAAGTGTTAGGATCAATCCCTCTCATGTCAGTGTATTCCCATGCAAAATCAGAAGAATATTTCTATAAAATTTCTATTGAATGTCTTCCAAGTTTTCATTGACATTTAAGGTTTTTCCTAGAAACATTTCTACTGAGGAATTACCAAATTTTTCCATGGAAAACAATGATACTTGTTTGGAGGAGAGATATCCATTTCGACTACACTCATAATGTGAGGAAGATTCATTATTTTCTAGTAGATTTAAAAATTTGTCTTCCTCTTCTACTTGTTCAGTGACAAAAATAAGTAGTATATCTTCTCCATCTTCTACCCATTATTCAGTTTTTGTATCTACTCTTGTTCTTGCAAGCGGTTATAATGTAAATTTCTTTGTAGAATTTCCATCTGAGATAAACATATCGCCTGACCTACAACCGATGAAAGAATCTGCTGTAGCCAATCAAGGTCTTCCTAGAATTAAGGGATGTCCTCCTAGATTGTTCTTCGGTTTTAAGACCATGAAATCAACTGGATACTCCCAAGAATCTAAGTATACAAAAACATCCTCTAACAGACCATCTGGTTTAATAACATATCTATCTGCTAATTCCAATAATTTTGGTGCATATTGAAGGTTAGGAAGCCTAAGTGTGTCCATAACGTGTTTTGTCATTATGTTTATGGCTACCCCTAGGTCAATCAGTGTGTTTGGTATTTAAGTTCCATTGATGTTAATTTTTACAATGGGGCTTCTTAGGTCTAAATATTTTTGAATTATCGTCTTCCGCATCATAATGTCTACAATTTTTCCAACTAATTGAATTCTTTTTATATCTTTTCTTCTTCTCCCTGATCGTTGTGTACTTAATTCCTTAATTGATTTTGCAAAAATTGGTATTTCTTTTATGGCTTGCAATAAGGAATCTTAATACAAACATTTCTCAATTCATCCATCATATTGTAAGCAGGCAAGTTAATTTTTTTCTCTACTCCTTCATCGATTTTCAACCCTTTTAGGAAAGGTGGTTTAACTGATATTGATGGTTGTTCTATGATAGGAGCATCTATTTGAATTTCTTCTCTTTGTTTAGTTTCTTTTTGAGGGAGATAATTCTCCCCTTCTTCTAATTGATTCTTACGTTTTTGAAGATCAGATTTTGTTTCTTAAATGACAAGACGAGGTTTTTTCAGTAATACCCTTCCAGACCTTAATTGGACTTTGTTTAGGTGTAGTGGGGTTATCACATAATTTTGAGGATTTTGACCCTCCATATTGTATATTGGTTGTTGTGGTACCTTATTATTAGGATTTGGAAGTGGTTGAGCCGGTAGTTGATTTGAATTTTGTGGAAATGGTAGGGAAAGTTGTGGGTTTTGACTCTGTACTAGGACTTGTGGCAATTGATTGGCTTGAGGAATTTGATTGGAAAGGGTTAAGAATTGTGGTGGAATGTAGGATGTCGAGTATTGTTGATATTGATCATAGGCTCCATAAGGATTTTTCCATCCTTGATTCAAAGGTTGTGATTGTGGCAGAGCCCAAGGCTGCCAGGTCGAATTCCAATTACTTTGTGAAGACTGGGAAAATTTTTGTGGTCTAAATCCTTGTGGTTGATTTGGTTGGTGGTTTTGCCATGGTATTTTGGCTATAAAGTAGAGAGGGTCTACTGGTTCTGAGATTCCTTCATCATTGAATACAACCTTAAGACCTGGTAAGGATAGAAATTCCTTTGTATCATGATTACCCGCACATATGACACAGGTTTCTATGGCTTTTGAGTCTAAGGGACACTCTCTTAGAGCATGTTTCTTCCGACATTTGGGACATAAGATAGGTAATGCAATATTTTCTGAATTTTTCTTGTTTTATATCTTAAGGGTGTCTATTTGTTCACTTAGGCTCCGTAAAATATCTATTTTAAAGGTGTCAAGTAGGTTTCCTATTTCTTCCCTACTAACTATCCCAACTACAGACTTGTTTATTCTTGATAAGAGAGGGTTTCTAGGACTCTTTCCAACTCTTGCTTTGCCCCTTGAGATATGTACACATAAATCACAAATATCTGCAAATGGTAGTTGGGAAATATATCCTTTTCCTGTTAGGTTAAAGAGATTGATCCATTCATCTTTAACGGCTCCGAGTAAAAGAGATTTTAACGTTTCTTCATCCAAATGATCCATTTTTGCTCTTTTAACATTATAAACAAATCTTTCTACCAAGTCTTCAAGATTCTCATCTTCTTTCTGTGTCATTTTGAAGACTTCATCTTTAAGGTTACTAGGCATACAATAATCTCTATACTTGCCCAAGAAAGCCTCCTTCATCTGTGCCCATGTTGTTATGGAATGCACTCCTAGACTCATGAACCATTTTAGTGCTAAGTCTTTTAATGTGGTAGGGAAAAATTTCAACTTATGAGAATCATGCAGATAGTCATATGATCTGCATAATACTTCAAATTCGAAGATAAATGTCTTCGGATCTTCGTTCATTTTCCCATGGAAATTAGGAAGAATCGAGGGTGATATATTTTTCATTGTGACGGTTGTATCTTCATCAAGAATAGGGAATCCTGAAGGATCTTGATTTCCTCTGCCTCTACCCCCTCCTCTACCTCTTCCTCTTCCTCTACCTCCAATCCTATCTTCATCACCATGGACATTGTGTACTTCTCCTTCCCCTTCTTCGGCCATGATAGATTCTTCAGAGCTAAGATAGTGTTCTTCGAATCTTTTTGGTTCCTCTATCAATGGTTGTTCAGAATAAGTTTCCAATAGGAATTTCTAATTCTTCTCCATAATTTGTTGACCAGTGGGGGACAGAAAGATTACTCCTGTCGTTGGGGATGTAGGATTTTCTTCAATTACAACTTCAGTAGAAAAATTAGGTGACGTTCTGGATTGAATTTCTGATCTTGAGACTTCAGGAAGTCTTTGTCGACCTCTAAATGGAATTTGGGTTTGAGTAGGTGGTGTGGAATCTCGAAATCATGGTGGAGTGAGTGGACCTGTGGGAATTAAACTTCTTCCTAATCCTATAAATCTACCCGTAGAGTCTATATCCCTACGCATGTCTTGTATTAAATTAATGATGGTTTTTTTTTTCTAAGTGTACTTCCCCGGCAATGACACCAAAATGTTTGGTCAATTCAATGTCCTTGAATTGGTAATCATAAATTGTCAGCCACGGTGCGTAGAATGATTAAGTACAGGTGCACAATATGTGCTTAGAAGTTATTCACTAGGTCGTTATGTATTTGTCAAGATATAAACTTAAGATGGGCCAATGTTTGTCAATTGTATTAGTGTTGTAATTCTTAGGGATGTTGATTAAGTTTCCTAGCAATTAATCTCTATCCAATTAGTTTGTAGATGATATGAGGGTGATTTTACTTATGTTAGATTGTTGGGATTTTTTATCTTAAATCTCTTTGCTGCATCTCCTAATTCTCTAAGTGAAAAAAGAAACCTATTCAATCAGCTATGAAGGAATACTATTGAAATCAATTGTTTTAGGAGAGGTCTTCTTGCTTGTTCAATTTCTGCTCAAAGAAAGTAATCCAAGTAACATCTATGAATTGAAAAAACTTCAATTATGCTAGATAATAAGAAAAGGAAATAATTGTGCAGTACCAGGTACGAAGAAAATTAGATAACAGTCTAAGCTAGGTATAAATCAAATTAAAGCTCTTATGCAGATAACAATTCGAGATCATTATGCAGCATTATCACACAAAATAGAGCAATTGAAGAATTAAAGGAAATTAGATTGTATTTGATTAAAACCTGCCATTGTTTGTAGAGTCCCTCCACATAGCAGTTCAGAGCTTTAAGTCAATACAATGCTTGCACACAAAAACCAAATTCATTCACACGAAATTCACAAATTGTTCATAAAACATATCATTCGGTGCACACCCAAATAACAGTGCGGCCATTAGCTTTATAGCAGGTCTCTTGGCATAACTGTATGAATATTTTAATCCTAATATCTCTTAATCCTATCTAAAATTATATCGTGAAACCATCGTTTTGCTATTTTGAAAGCAAAACGATAAGGTTTCAACAAATATCGAGTTCTGTTCTATGTTAATTCGACGGTTGACTCAGAGTTTGACCGCGATCTCCTGTGCCTCTTTTAGAAAACAGTTTCGAGTAGATAGGAAGGTATCCATGAAGGATTCATCCTCTATCTATCTGCACCTTTCGTTGCTGACTTGGAACTATGGAAAATTGTGAACAATGAAGACAACTACCGAATAATAGACTAGCTATGGAAACAGATTGATTAACTAGCCAATTACAACCTTAATTAAAACAATAGGGTATACAGTTGAATATGAGCAAGAAAACATACTAATGCATACCTTCATCAAAACCTGGTAGATATGGCTTTATTAAGTGGTAAATATATATGAAAAAGAGAGGATCATTAGGCAAAAAGGATGTCATGGTAGGACATTCTTCAGACTCTATAGTAATCATTATTGTTTCTTTTGATTGTTTTTTATATATTTGTAAATGTGCTTGGATTTTGTGTAGGATGTTATGAACTCTTTTCATATTAACTAGCAAATCCATCTTACCTTGAGATCCACCACCTCGAGATCTACCAAGCATCAAGAGGAATCAAATATCTTTTCAGTCATTAAGATGGAGCTAGTTTTATATAAAAGTATTATCACTTTTCATTTTATTAAAACCTGATCTACCAAGCATCAACAGGGATCAAATCTCTTTTCACTCATTAAGATGTATCTAGGTCTATATATAAAAGTATTATAACTTTTCATTTTATTAAAAACTTTAGATATATCTCATATGAAGTCTTTGTACTTTCTCTTCACCCTCCTACCCTTTCACTTTGTTTTCGGTGTTTTCAGTGAAGTCGCATTTGAGTAACTCTCATGATTGTGAGTCTTAATGTTATGCTTTCTATAAAAAGGTACCCAGATTTTGGAAAATCTTGCGCTTTTGGAAGAGCTTCAAATGTGATAAGAGACCCACCATGATCAGATAAGTAGCAAGCGAGCTTCTTTATAAGATAGTTAGCTATAGGAATAGAAAGAATAATATTGGAAGTAACAAGAGGAGTTTCCTTGTCTAGCAAGGGAGCTTCTCTACAAGATAGTTAGGTACAGGAACGGAAATAATAGTATTGGAAGTAACAAGAGGAGTTTGCTTGTCTGGATCAATAGTAGATACAAACACATAAATCCCTAGAAGATCATATCTCCCCCTTGGGTTCTTTTAAGATGGTATATCATGTGATTTTAAGATGGTATGTCATGTTTTTATGTTGTGTTCTTGAGGAGGAACTATAAGAAAAAAGTGAGATGTATGAGTAGGGGAACGATAGCTATTGAAGAATACAAGATTAAAAACATGATTAAAAAGAAGAAAATATGGTGACAACTAGGCCTGGAATAATGGTTGTTTTGTTCTTGATGGTATATCATGTTCTTTTAAGATGGTATGTTGTGTTCTTATGTTATGTTCTTGAGGAGGAACTATAAGCAAAGAGTGGGATGTATGAGGAGGGGAACGATAGCTATTGAAGAATACAAGATTAAAAACATGATTAAAAAGAACACGATTAAAAAGAAGAAAGACATTAAAATTAAAGAAATTAGAAAGACATTTAACTGTAATTTAAGTTTATTATTGACAATTTATGCATCTCAAATAAAAATAATAATATTTATATATAAATGATTATTTTTTTGATTTGTTGACTTATTGTGTTGTACATTTTTTTTTTTTAATTTATTGGATAAATAAAATTAAAGTAATTAGAAAGACATAATTGTAATCTAGGTTTATTATTGACAATTTTACTTAGATTAACTAGATCATGAATAGATTTTAGTTAAGGATAGTAATCATTATTGTTTTTTTTTATTGTTTTTTATACATTTGTAAATGTGTTTGCCTTTTGTGTAGGATGTTAGGAACTCTAAATTAAAGGAATTAGAAAGACATTTAATTGTAATTTAGGTTTATTATTGACAGTTTTCCTTGATCAAAAATTAGGTTGACTAGATCATGAATACATTGTAGTTAAGCATAGTAATCATTATTGTTTCTTTTGATTGTTTTTCATATATTTGTAAATATGCTTTCTTTTTGTGTAGAATGTTATGAACTCTTTTCATAGTAACTAGCAGATCCATCTTACCTCGAGACCTACCAAGTACTAAGAGGGATCAAATCTCTTTTCACTCATTAAGATGGATCTAGGTCTATATATAAAAGTATTATCACCTTTCATTTTATTAAAACCTGGTGTAGCAAGCATTAAGAGGGACCAAATCTCTTTTCACTCATTAAGATGTATCTAGGTCTATATATAAAAGTATGATCACTTTTCATTTTATTAAAATCTTTACATATATCTCATATGAACTCATTGTACTTTCTCTTCACCCTCCTACCCTTTCAGTTTGTTTTTGGTGAAGTCACGTTTAAGTAGCTCTCACGATTGCGAGTCTCCGCGGCTCTCACGATTGCGAGTCTCTGTACTATGCTTTCTATAGAAAGGTAACCAGATTTTGGAAAATATTTCTCTTTTGCAAGAGCTTCAAATGTGATAGGAGACACACCATGATCAGATAAGTAGCAAGGGAGCTTCTCTATAAGACAATTAGCTATAGGAATAGAAAGAATGCTATTGGAAGTAACAAGAGGAGTTTCCTTGTCCAGCAAGGGAGCTTCTCTACAAGATAGTTAGGTATAGGAATAGAAAGAATAGTATTGGAAGTAACAAGAGGAGTTTCCTTGTCTGAATCAAAAGTAGAGACAAGCACATCCATCCCTAGAAGATCATATCTCTCCCTTGGGTTCAAAGGTATCTCCTTGAGAACATTCAAATTAGTCATTCGATTTATAGGATAGAGCTTAGGGAGTTGAACCAGAACCCATGATAAAGAAAACAAAATCTCACAAAATGTTATGCTTTCTATAGAAAGGTACCGAGATTTTGGAAAATCTTTCTCTTTTGCAAGAGCTTCAAATGTGATAAGAGACCCACCACCATAAGTAGCAAGGGAGCTTCTCTATAGATAGTTTACTACATGAATAGAAAGAATAGTATTGGAAGTAACAAGAGGAGTTTCCTTGCCTGGATCAACAATAGAGACAAACAAATCAATTACAATTTAAAATTGTATTATTTGTTACTCAGAGATATTGTTTTCTTTTTAACAATTAGTTTTCCTTCATCTAAAACAAATTATAAAATAAAATTTTATTATTTGTACAAATTATAAAATTGAATTTCACAATTCAAAATTTTATTATTTGTCACTCAAAGCTATTGTTTTCTTTTTAACATTTAGTTTTCCTTCATCCAAAACAAATTATAAAATTGAATTTTTTTCTTTTTAACATTTAGTTTTCCTTCATTTAAAACAAATTAAACATTACAATCTAAAATTTTATTATTTGTCACTCAAAGCTATTGTTTTCTTTCTAACATTTAGTTTTCCTTCATCTAAAACAAATTATAAAATTGAATTGTTTTCTTCTTAACATTTAGTTTGGCTTCATTTAAAACAAATTATAAAAATAAATTTCTATTTGGATATTATCATTACAATTTAAAATTTTACTTACTTGTGAATCAAAGCTATTGTTTTATTTTTGACATTTAGTTTTCCTTCATCTAAAACAAATTATAAAATTGAATTGTTTTCTTTTTAACATTTAGTTTTCCTTCATTCAATTATTGTTTTCTTAACATTTAGTTTTCTTTTATCTAAAACAAATTATAGAATTGAATTGTTTCCTTTTTAACATTTAGTTTTTCTTCATTTAAAACAAATCATAATATTGAATTTACAATTTAAAATTTTATAAAAATAATAAAAATCTATTTTCTGTAAGCGAAATGATTTGTCCAATTTTTAATTTTATAAAAATAATAAAAAAAATCTATTTTTTGTTAAGGGATTTAAAATTTATATATATATATATATATATATATATATATATATATATATAATTTTATAAAAATAAAAATAATCCTTTTTTTTCTAAGGGAAAAATTAATTGATAATAATTTAAAAATTTATAATAATAATAAAAACCTATTTTTTTAGAGATTTAAAATTGTATAAAAATAATAAAAATCTATTTTTTTTGTCAAGAGAAAATTGATTTGATTACAATTTAAAATTTTATAAAAATAATAAAAAACTATTTTTTGTTAAAGAAAATTATTTGTTATTTTTAACATTTAGTTTTCCTTGATTTAAAACAAATTATAAAATTGAATTTCCATTTGTATATTACAATTTTAAATTTATAAAAATAACAAAAATCTATTCTTTTGTAAATAAAATTTTAAATTTGAATGATCACGTTTTAATTTGCTTGTAGTTATATCATTTAGATGTTCCCTAAATAGGTGGTAATGGAAAAAAGCATATCTAAGAGACTAATGTCCACCCTCCCTTTTAGGGTGTTCTTTTGTTCATGACTCGGATGGATTGTTCATGACTCATTTGAGAGAAATTATTATTGTTTTCTTTTTAACATTTAGTTTTCCTTCATTTAAAACAAATTATAAAATTGAATTTCCATTTGGGTATTATCATTACAATTTAAAATTTTATAAAAATAATAAAAATCTATTTTTTTGTCAAGGGAATTCATGACTCATTCAACGGATGGATTGTTCATGACTCATTTAAAGGAAATTATTTTTCCCTCAAATCTATTGTTTTCATTTTAACATTTATTTTTGCTTCATTTAAAAAAATTATAAAATTGAATTTCCATTTTCATATTATCATTACAATTTAAAATTTTATAAAAATAATAAAATTCTATTTTTTTTGTCTAAGGGAAATTATTTGTCCTTCAAATCTATTGTTTTATTTTTAACATTTAGTTTTCCTTTATTTAAAACAAACTATAAAATTGAATTTCCATTTGCATATTAACATTACAATTTAAAATTTTATAAAAATAATAAAAATCTATTTTTTGTCAAGAAAAATATAGTTTTATTATTTTTATAAAATTTTATATTTTAATGGTCATGTTTTAATTTGCTTGTAATTATATAATTTAGATGTTCCCTGAATAGGTGGTAATGGGTAAAAACACTTGTAATTATGTAATTTAGATGTTCCCTAAATGGGTGGTAATGGGCAAAAGCATATTTAAGAGAGTAATATCCATCCTACCTTTTAGGGTGTTCTTTTAAGCTTTTAAGATGGTAAGTTGTGTTCTTTTAAGATGGTATATCATGTTCTGTTCTTTTAAGATGGTATATCATGTGCTTTTAAGTTGGTATGCCCTGTTCTTATGTTGTGTTCTTGAGGAGGAACTATAGGCAAAAAATGGGATGTATGGAGAGGGGACCAATAGGTATTGAAGAATACAAGATTATAAACATGATTAAAAAGAAGAAAATATGGTGACAACTAGCCCTGGAATAAGGATTGTTGCGTTCTTTTAAGATGGTATATCATGTGCTTTTAAGATGGTATGTAGTGCTCTTATGTTATGTTCTTGAGGAGGAGCTATAAGCAAAGAGTAGGATGTATGAGGAGGGCTTCTCACAAGATACTTAGCTACATGAATAGAAAGAATAGTATTGGAAGTAACAAAAGGAGTTTACTTATGTGGATCAATAGTAGAGACAAGCACATCAATCCCTAGAATATCATATCTCTCCCTTGGGTTCGAAGGTATCTCCTTGATAACATTAAAATTAGTAATTCTGTAAAATTAGTCATTCTATTTATAGGATAGAGCTTGGGGACTTGATCTAGAACCCATGATAAAGAAAACCAAATCTCACAAAATGCTCTGATTTCCATAGAAAGGTACCTAGATTTTGAAAAATCTTGCTCCTCTGTAAGAGCTTCAAATGTGATAAGAGAACCACCATCATGAGATAAGTAGCAAGGGAGCTTCTCTATAGATAGTTAGCTACAGGAATAGAAAGAATAGTATTGGAAGCAACAAGAGGAGTTTCCATGTCTAGCAAGGGAGCTTCTCTACAATATAGTTAGGTACAGGAATAGAAAGAATAGTGTTGGAAGTAACGAGAGGAGTTTCCAATAGAGACAAACACATCAATTACAATTTAAAATTTTATTATTTGTCACTTAAAGCTATTGTTTTCTTTTTAACATTTAGTTTTCCTTCATCTAAAACAAACTATAAAATAAAATTTTATTATTTGTACAAATTATAAAATTGAATTTCACAATTTAAAATTTTATTTTTTGTCACTCAAAGCTATTGTTTTCTTTTTAACATTTAGTTTTCCTTCATCTAAGACAAATTATAAAATTGAATTGTTTTCTTTTGAACATTTAGTTTTACTTCATTTAAAACAAATTATACATTACAATCTAAAATTTTATTATTTTTCACTCAAAGCTATTGTTTCTTTTTAACATTTAGTTTTCCTTCATCTAGAACAAATTATAAAATTGAATTGTTTTCTTTTTAACATTTAGTTTTCCTTCATTTAAAAAAAATTATAAAATTAAATTTTTATTTGCATATTATCATTACAATTTAAAATTGTATTTACTTGTTTATCAAAGCTATTGTTTTATTTTTAACATTTAATTTTCCTTCATCTAAAACAAATTATAAAATTTAATTGTTTTGTTTTTAAGATTTAGTTTTCCTTCATTCAATTACTGTTTTCTTAACATTTAGTTTTCCTTCATCTAAAACAAATTATAAAATTGAATTGTTTTCTTTTTAACATTTAGTTTTCCTTCATTTAAAAAAAATCATAAAATTGAATTTACAATTTAAAATTTTATAAAAGTAATACAAATCTATTTTTTTTTTGTTACATGACAAATTACTTGATTACACTTTAAAATTTATAAAATAATAAAAATCTATATTTTTGTTAAGGGATTTAAAATTTTATAAAAATTAAAATAATCTTTTTTTTGTCTAAAGGAAAAATTATTTGATTATAATTTAAAATTTTATAAAAATAATAAAAAACTACTTTTTGTTAGGGGAAAATTTATTTGATTACAATTTAAAATTTTATAAAAATAATATAAAACTGTTTTTGTCAAAGGAAATTATTTGTTATTTTTAACATTTAGATTTCCTTCATTTAAAACAAATTATAAAATTGAATTTCCATTTGCTTATTACAATTTAAAATTTTATAAAAATAACAAAAAACTATTTTATTTTTAAATAAAATTTTAAATTTGAATGATCACGTTTTAAGTTGCTTGTAGTTATATAATTTAGACGTTCCCTAAATAGGTGGTAATGGGAAAAAGAACTTGTAATTATATAATTTAGATGTTCCCTATATGGGTGGTAATGGGCAAAAACATATCTAAGAGAGTAATATACATCCTCCTTTTTAGGGTGTTCTTTTGTTCATGACTCATTTAAGAGAAATTATTATTTTCTTCTTTTTAACATTTATTTTTCCTTCATTTAAAACAAATTATAAAATTGAATTTCCATTTCGGTATTATCATTATAATTTAAAAGTTTATAAAAATAATAAAAATCTATTTTTTTGTCAAGGAAATTCATGACTCATTAAAGGGAAATTGTTTATCCATCAAAGCTATTGTTTTCTTTTTAACATTTAGTTTTTCTTCATTTAAAACAAATTATAAAATTGAATTTCCATTTTTGTATTATCATTACAATTTAAAATTTCATAAAAATAATAAAATTCTATTTTTTTGTCTAAGGGGAATTATTTGTCCATCAAATATATTGTTTTATTTTTAACATTTAGTTTTCCTTCATTTAAAACAAATTATAAAATTGAATTTCCATTTTCATATTATCATTACAATTTAAAATTTTATAAAAATAATAAAAATCTATTTTTTTGTCAAGATAAAATTTTAAATTTTAATGATCATGTTTTAATTTGCTTGTAATTATATAATTTAGATGTTCCCTAAATAGGTGGTAATGGGTAAAAACACTTGTAATTATATAATTTAGATGTTCTCTAAATGGGTGGCAATGGGCAAAAGCATATGAGAGTAATATCCATCATCCCTTTTATGGTGTCCTTTTAAGCATTTAAGATGGTATGTTTTGTTCTTTTAAGATGGTATATCCTAATGTGTTTTTTTAAGATGGCATATCATGTGCTTTTAAGATGGTATGTCGTGTTCTTGTGTTGTGTTGTTTAGCAAGAAGTATAAGCAAAAGGTGGGATGTATGACGAGGGGACCATAGCTATTGAAGAATACAAGATTAAAAACATAATAAAAAAGAATAAAACATGGTGACAACTAGGCCTGGAAAACGGATTGTTGCATTCTTTTAAGATGGTATATCATGTTCTATTTTTTTAAGATGGTATTTCATGTTCTTATGTTATGTTCTTGAGGAGGAACTATAAGCAAAGAGTGGGATGTATGAGGAGGGCTTCTCTACAAGATACTGAGGTACAAGAATAGAAAGAATAGTATTGGAAGTAACAAGAGGAGTTTCCTTGTCTGGATCAATAGTAAAGACAAACACATCAATTCCTAGAAGATCATATCTCCCCCTTGGGTTCTAAGGTATCTCCTTGAACATTCAAATTAGTCATTCTATTTATAGGATAGAGCTTGGGGAGTTGATCCAAAACCCATGATAAAGAAAACCAAATCTCACAAAAAGTTATGCTTTCTATAGAAAGGTACCCATATTTTGGAAAATATTGCTCTTTTGGAGGAGCTTCAAATGTGATAAGAGACCCACCATCATGAGATAAGTAGCAAGGGAGCTTCTCTATAAGATAGTTAGCTGCAGGAATAGAAAGAATAGTATTGGAAGTAACAAGAGGAGTTTCCTTGTCTAGGAAGGGAGCTTCTCTACAAGATAGTTAGGTATATAAATAGAAAGAATAGTATTGGAAGTAACAAGAGGAGTTTCCTTGTCTGAATCAACAGTAGAGACAAACACATCAATCCCTAGAAGATCATATCTCCCCCTTGCGTTCTAAGGTATCTCCTTGAGAACGTCCAAATTAGTCATTCTAATTATAGGATAGAAAAAGAAAATCAAATCTCACAAACAACTAACAATGCCCATAGCCACATTGCATCATTATTGGGATGGCCAATCCACCATATGAGGAAGAAACAAAGTGCTACAAGATGGTTTAGCATCAATAATCCACAAACAAAAGAAAGAAAATCATGGAGTTGTAGAATATTGACAAAATAATGTTGGACTATAAATGGAAATGCCTCTGGAGAATACTCATAGATAAATTTGATCTAGAACCATTACCATATGAGTGTTAATGGTTTTTTTTGGTTGAGGCGATGAAATACAAAGCTTTGAATTGTGATGCAATTGTCAATGAAAATGAGCTCTTCGATTGAGTACTTGCAAAGGAAGTTGCACATGTCTATGTTTTGAGTAGATTGTTTGATTGTATCACATTTAACAGTAACATTTTTCACTCAAATTGGGCTATAGTTAGATCACGTAACATATCACATCTTTTTTCTTCTATATTCTTCTTCCATATGTGCTACAGATTCGTCTATGTTTTTCTTACATATGTGCTATTGACTTACAACGTTTTCTTTGCAACATCTAGTGCAAATGCTAGTTTATCTCCAAATAATTATCAGCATATATTATATTGAACATATGGTATTGACCAATGGTATCGCAACAATGTTATTTACAAGTTAAAAATTTCTATGGTAAAGTAGAGATGGATGTCCACGGTTAAAAATATTATTACATGTTTTTTAAAATACATACATGTCTAACTCATATATTAATTTTTTTATAACTTATAATAATATTTAAAATAAAAATATAATTTAGCTAATTTTTATGATTTTTTAATCTTAATGATGTGGGATGTGTCATCACTAACTATTTTGACCTTTTTATGAAGAAGAACCACATTAGATGGAAACACCAATAACTTAAGATGAGATTAATCCCAAAGATATTATCAAAATCAGTGTGAACGACATAAAGTCTAAAATAAAAAGCTATTTTGATACTTAATTTACTAGCCATTTAAATATATATTAAAGTAGTCAGATAAATTAAATAGCTAAATTAAATGGTCAATAAATGTTCATAGAGACCAATTCATATTATTGTAATAATAAAAATTGTTATAATATCATGATTTATCAATACCACATGTCCAAAAAAACACAATTCATTTTTATATGACAATTGTTTATATGATATTTGTTAAAATTAATTAATTTAATTAAAAAACAATAATGTCTTAAATATAAATCTCAACCATTAATTTTTATACTCTGTTACAAATATTCTAACATATTCTATTGAAATTAAATCTTCACCATTCATTTTACTAAATATTAATAATTAAATTAAAATAATTAAAAATTTAGAAAACATATGACATCACTGTGATACTTTTTGGATCAGTAAACATACCAGGTTTAGTTGGCGGCACCTCTAGACACTACGAGCAGGAACATGTAAGAAAATTTAAAAGCTACGTGTGCCATCTAAAGGAAATTAGGCACAACTTGACGGCAACGACGTGAATAATGGCCAACCTGATATGAACAATGAAGAAATGTGCTAACAGTAAGAAACTTAGTTTTATTTAATTTTAAGCTTAAGCTAGACAAAAGCATGTGCTATCTTACCGAAGCTATTCAATTAATGGACAGCAGATGTGATATACTTTGACAATTTTGGACATGATATATCAAATAAGATTTATTGCGATGCATTCACAGGACACCAGATGTGATAGATTTAAACATTTTGGAAAATATTGTGTCAAATAAGATTTATGGTAGTTGTGCATGTGGTTTAGTATAAGTGAATATTTTGGAAGTGCATTGAACATCTCACCTTAAATGTCTAGTAGACGATGTAATAATTGGAATCACTTGGATACTCCATTCTCAATATGAAGACAATCACGTTGCCATCCTGCCATCCTCCTTTGGATTTAGTAAATTACACAACAACATGGGCATGGGGCATGTGGGCTGCCGCATACAAATTCCAAATCTTTTTAGCTTTTGCCTGCTCGTCACTGAAATTAAAAGACACTATACCTTAAAATTGCCTCCTCTGATGCTTTAGTTTCCGCAATCAATGCTCAATTATCTTTCGGTCTCCTCCTTTTCCTTGAACTTTCAAGCTCCGAAGGAGTAAATCAGGAAAGTGTACTGAACAAAATGACGGTTTTTAACAAAATGTGGAATCGATTTTGAGAAAATCTCTGTACACTTTTTCATATACAAAGACAAACACGTTGCCATCATCTTTCGGATCCATCTCATTGTCTAACATACTCAGTCCGCTCCTAGCCCAGCTTACGTCCAAAATTACACAAATTATATCACGAGTTGAACATTGGAATCCCATGGGCTTGGGGCATCTTTAATGCGCTGCTGCATGCAAATGCACGCGCTGCCGCATGCAAATGCACGACCAGCTTTCGCTCTTTTCCTTTCCATCCTTTTCTGGTGGTCTAAAATTCTACGATGAGCCTATTATCGTGTTATCTCACATTTTTTTTAAGTTTATTATTATTAATTTAGGTCACAAATTTGCTTATAAAATAATGGAAATTTTTGCCCAAAAAATCTGGTTCAATTTGAAAATTTTGAGTGTTCAGGAATTTTCTCGAGATGGAGCATTGTCCCTCAGTCTCTGGATATTACAGATACAGCTCGGCCATAGTTGAAATATTGGCCCTTACTTTCCATCATAGGAACGCCGATCTTCTTGCTTGCTTCCCGAGGGACATGACCGACCCTTATGTCCGTTATGCTTCCCCCATAGCTCACTCTGGTAGACAACGCCTTACTACTCAAGTCTCTTTCCATCTCCTGCCCACTGCTTCATTCATGACGTTTCCCTAAACACAAAATGGACGGGTGGGCCTTTCGCATGCGACAGACAGACATAATTTCATGGCGCAGGAAAAGAAAAACATGCACTTACCAATTGCGATAAGGCTGAAGTTGTTATAAATTTGTGCCATTCTTCCATTGCTTTGAGCTCAGCATAAACTAATTGTCTTTTAGGTTTGCTTCAAAACTGAGAAAATCGACACCTAATTTGGCCTGTGTGGTAGCACTAGAAACTTGCATCGTAGTACTTATATTCTTTGAAATCGCTTTTGGTGTTCATCTCGATAAACAGAGGTTAGTAGAAGTAGGTAGCGATTCGCAACCAGCCACTGCTACATGGTATGGGAGTCCAGATGGAGATGGGAGCGAGGGTGAGTGCAATGCATAATTTTTTATTTGGGTATTAATTTTTTTTATTTCGGGTATTAATTTGGTATTAACATTTAATATGTGACATCATTTGTTAATGTAGAGCAATATCATATTATGTGAACTTATATTGAGTTATAGAATAAATAAAATGGCATAAGTATATATTAATATATTAAGGGTACAGAGTTTTTATATTGGTAAATATAAAAATTGAAATTCAAAATTAATGAAAAAATATAAAAAGTTTTAAAAGATGTTAATGAAAAAATAAAAATAAGAGTTTTTTAAATCAAGAAAATTTAATGGAATAAAAAATTAAAAAATGTGATTTTTAAAAGTATTTCTAATATATAATTAAACTAAAAATATGATTTAATAGGCCATAAACTCACTTCAAATTAAAAATATTGTTCAATAAACCGTAAACCCAAATGAATTCATTGAAAAAAGAAAGAACCATGATACGATGACATTTGACCATCTTTAAAAATATAAACATCTTAATGAAAAAAAGTATATTATTACTTTGTCGCAGGCGGTGCTTGCGGATATGGCAGCCTAGTGAAAGAGAAGCCTTTCCAATCAAAAGTAGCTGCAGGAAGCCCAGCCCTATTCGAAGGAAGGAAAGGATGCGGAGCTTGTTATCAGGTATACTTACATTTATATTGCGTTATTCACTTTTTAAGGCATTCATAAAGTTTGACACCTTGTTAAATGTTGTATGTTAACAGGTAAAGTGCACGGAGAACAGCGTGTGCTCCCAAACTGCAGTGACTGTGGTGATTACAGACGAATGTCCTAGTGGAATCTATTCCGGTACCGGAAAAACACACTTTGATCTAAGCGGTACTTCCTTCACTAGCATGGCATATCATATCCTGGTACATCTTCAGATCTTCTTCATGTCAGCATCACTTAGAGACTGCTTTCATACCATATCAGAGAGCAGAGGCACACAACTTATGAACACAACACTTAAACACAGAACACAAGACTTGGAACTTCTGAACACTTGTTTCATTCACTGATTAAACAGGTATATATACAGGACAGAGAAAGTTCTGGAGATTAATTGGGTCAGTGGCTTCTTAAGGAAGCTTTGTCATTTGTCAAAGATCTCTAGAACCTGCATTTAAACCTTCTGTTGAATTCTGGTTCTGTAATAAAGGTGGTAGTTGGAATTAGCTCCTTCCAACACTCCCCCTTAGTTCCAACTATATAACAAAGACACTATACTCTTAATCACGACGACCTAAACTTTAACTTGTCTGCTGGTCTAAGTCTCAGCTAGGCTTACAAAACATTTCATTTAACATTTCATTTTTGTCTTCTTGCAAAAGGGTCCATGCTTGTTCATTTGTTTCACCCCTAGTTTAATAAACAGCTTTGAAACTCCTCCATCTACTGCAAAGAATTCTGCGCCATTTTCTCTACTCAAACCTCCATACTGTACTGGCACATACTCTAGTGAAATGTACTTGAACAAGGTCTCTGTCACTTTGGCAGGATGTGTAGAAATTTTTAAAAATAAACACTTATTCACAGAGATTATCCCGATTATACACTATTGCGAAATACATGCATAATACATAACCTCCTCTACGTTGATCATCAATTTAGCAGCATTAAAAACAATGAAACATCAATCGCATGCACACATTAACACAGTATGTAACCTGGGAAAAGCTTACAGCTGAAAACCCCACACTATTTGTATATTAATGATTGAGAACATCTAACAATACATAGTACAATACTCCTCACAAGTACTTAGTACTATCTCCACCTGTTACACACAAAACTAGCTTAGATCTGAACAAGTCACAAGTTCAAATCTCCTCCACTGCTTTGCCTGCATCTATTGCACAATACCAAGTGAAAAATCACGTGATCACAGGCTATTACACTGGGCATATACTGCGCAATCCTCATGGGCATACTCAATCCATTGATTGTGAAAGATCTCATGCACAACTATAGTCACAACTGATAGCATTCTCAACCTCTAACACCTGTCTCCACTGAACTGTATATGCACTGACATGCAACTGAGTTAACTGATGTATTCTTTAGTTGCTTTATGAGTTAATAATTAATTCACACAACTCATCACTAGTCTATTTGCAGTTAGACTAAGTACAACTAGTTTAACCAAGTCAAACTGAACACAACTCCACAATCAACTCCACCAAACTCAACTGCTTGAGTTCTAACTGAAGTCCTGCATGCAATAGCTCAACTGACCCACAAAGAAAGCGTATTTCCTTCTAACATCTGCATATTCCACATTTGTAACTCAAACTGAAGTGCTCCAAGAGGATAAGATAATGTTTATAGTCTAAATATTATTATGAGACAATAATATTTGACTTTTCTATTTTTAGCATGGCAGTTTAAAAATATACTCTGATCACTCCACTGTGAATCAGAAATAGAAGTCCATCTATTTTTCCCAACATGACCAATCATCCATAAACAACATCCTGCAACTCATAGACCATGATCTATATGTCTAAAAATAGACTTTGCACCAAAAATAGCTTGCGGGCCCACTTAGTGAAGGCGACTTCTTTCCACTAAGCTCCATCATCTTGTTGCATTCTCAACACTCCCTCTCAACAAGATATGGATTATCAGCAACCCCTATCCTGCCTCGGTGGTATTCGAATTTGCTCCTGGTGAGCGCCTTCGTCAAGATATCAGCATCTTGATCCTCCGTTGGAATGTATGAAAGTAACATGATTCTCCGCTGCACACAATCTCTGATATGATGGTACCTGACGTCAATGTGCTTAGATCTATCATGAAATACAGGATTAGTCGAGAGTTTAATGCAACTCTAGTTATCACAGTAAATCACAGTAGGATCCAAGTAAGAACCGAACAAACTGACCAGGATCTTCCTCATCCATATAGCCTCGTATGCAGCCAAACTTGCTTCCATATACTCAGCCTCTGCTGAACTGAGTGCCACGGATCTCTGCTTCCTGCTGTACCAAGAAATTGCTGCCGACCCGATACTGAAGACCCTTCCTGATGTGTTCTTTCTGTCTGTTGGGCTCCCTGCCCAATTTGCATCTGTGAAACCATATAGCTTCACCTCATCCTCCTGTCTGTACCACAATCCATATCCCGATGTGCCTCTCAAATAACGTAATACATGCTTGCTTGCCTTCCAGAAGAGCTTGGTTGGCTTAACCATAGCTTGTGAAAGCTGGTTAACAGCATAGCATATATCAGGTCGTGTATTAACCAGATACATAAGCGACCCCACCAACTGTCGATAAACAGTGGCATCCACTTCTTTTACCGAAGTGGCATCCTCCTTCCTCCAACCTCCAAGAAGAGGAGTATCAACAGGCTTGCAGCCATGCATGTTGAACTTCTCTAGTTTCTCTGAGCATACTTACCCTGAGAAACAAATAGTCCATCATTGCGCTGCCAAATTTCCAATCCCAGGAAATAATGAAGGAGGCCCAAGTCCTTCATCTCAAACTCCTTAGCAAGATCATCCTTGCATGAAAGTATCAAAAACTCATCACCCGTTAGAATCAAATCATCTACATAAAGTACAATGATAAGCAACTTACCCTCCACCACAATCTGGTATAGGTTAGGATCTGCCTCGCTCTTGGAGAATCCAAGTCCGGTGAAATAGCTGTCTATCCGTGTGTACCAAGCACATGGTGCTTGTTTCAACCCATACAGCGCTCTCTTGAGCCTGCACACATGCGACTCGCTGCTGAAGATCTTGAAACCTTCGGGATGTTCTATGTACAGCTCCTCCTCAATGACTCCGTTGAGCAATGCAGTTTTCACATCCATCTGATGAATGTGCCACCCCATCTGCGCTGAGAGAGAAAGAATCGTCTGTATGGAAGAATACCTTGCGACAGGTGCAAAGGTCTCCTCATAATCGATCCCCTCTATCTGTGAAAAGCCTCGGAAACAAATCCTGCCTTGTACTTCTCAACACTCCCATCAGCTGCCTGCTTAACTTTGTAGATCCATCTCGAACCCACCACTGATTTCCCTTCCGGTCTAGGAACAATCTCCCATGCACTGTTTCTGATAATCGAATCATACTTTTCCACCATGGCGTCTACCCACACGGGATCCTCCACAGCTTCCTCGAAAGAGGATGGCTCAGTCACAACACATTTGCTCACAAGAGCCATGTATCTAGTGTACCGATCAAGTGACTGTCTCTGCCTGCGTTGGGCTATAGGTGGTCCTACAACTTTCTCTGCATTTGGAGCTAGTCGCGCAGCTTCTGTCAAGCGCTTTCGCCCTCTGATGGTTGGCGCTGCATGAGTGGTTTCTTCCACTCCATGAACTTCGTCCTGTGGCTGATCCATGTCCTGAAGCTCATCTTTAGGAACTAATAGCTCCTCATCTGCATGCAAGTGTGGCTCCCTCTCAAGTGAACACTTCATGGCTTTCTCCTCTTGAAATTTTATATCCCGTTGCACAACAGTCTTACCACTGTCTGGCAAATACACACGATAGTTGTGGGGCGTATCAGTGTACCCCACAAATATCCCAACCTCTGTGGTCGGCTCCAACTTCTTCCCGGCATCCTTCGTCACATGCATGTAAACGTTAGCACCAAAAATCCTCAAATGAGAAAGATCAGGCTTCTTACCAGATCTTACCAGAATAAGCCTCCTTGGGTGTACTCATGTCAAGTATCCTGTGAGGACAACGGTTCTGCACATAAACTACTGCATTGCATGCTTCTTCCCACAAGTGAAGGGGTAGACCCTGATCATGCAACATCGCCCATGCAACACCCATGATCGTTCTGTTCTTCTGCTCAGCAACCCCGTTCTGTTGTGGGTTATGGGGAGCTATGAGCTCTCTTCGAATCCCTTCCGCACTGCAGAAATCCTTGAACTCACCAGAGATGTATTCACCACCAGTATCACTCCTAAGAGCCTTCGCCTTCTTCCCCAACTCCTTCTCAGCCAGTGCTTTGAACTCACAGAACTTTGAGTATGTCTCGCTCTTCTTCTACATGAAGAAGATCTAGCACTTACAAGAGAAATCATCAACAAAAATCACATAATACCTGTGTTTTTCTATCGAAGCTACTGAGAAAGGTCCACACATGTCTGTGTGAATTCTCTCAAGGATTGTCGTGGTGTGACTATCCTTCTCGTGAAAGGTGGCTTTCACAAACTTTCCCAAAGTACACCCCTTGCACTGATCTAACTGCGCAAGAGTGCCTTTAGGAAGCCCTGTAGTGATCTGTTGCAGTATCTTCAAGGCTCCATGGTGAAGGTGACCCAATCTCCTATGCCACAACTCGCCATAATCCCGGTTCACCAATCCTTCTGCCTTACATGCCATTGCTGCGCAACCATCTACATGCAACTGATAAAGGTTCCTCACTTGAACCCCTATCTTCTAGGTTTCTCCAGTTGTCTTGTTGCACAGGAAAGCGTTTCCCTCGCTGAAAACAACATGATATCCCTTGTCTTCTAACATTGCCACAGAGATAAGATTCTTCTTCAATCTTGGAACATGCATCACTTCCTTCAATACGAAAGGTTTAACAGACTCCCTCTCAAAGGAAATGGTACTGATACCGGTCACACTATATCTACCATCATCGCCCATCTCGATGTGCACTCCAAGATCTTTGTCCTCCAGATCAAAAAACAAATCTCGATCTCCTGTCATGTGAAAAGACGCACCGCTGTCCAAGAACCACACCGATCCCATCACACTTGAAACCAAGCATGCGATCAATGAAAAATCAAGCTCAAACTGCGAGGCTAGTGCCTCTCCTGCTGCAGATCCAACAGCTTGCTTGTTCTTCTTCTTCTGCAAACAATTAGTGGCATAGTGTCCGTGCTGGTGACAATGAAAGCACTTCACCTTGGACATGTCTTGCTTCTTGCCTTTCGCACTAGACTGAGAAGCTTTCTTGTTCTTCCCCTTCTTTGCTTTGGCAGCCAAAGCGTAATTTTCTTCATCAATTCCCTTTGATGAAGATCCGTTCCTGGTATTCCACTTGATCTCTTCCTGCACAAGATCTGACCAAAGTATTTCCCATCCTGGAAATTTCTCCCGACCATTGACAAAGTCGTGATAGGAATGCCAACTCTTCGGAAGACCAAGGAGATCCAAGCTCACCAAGTCCTCATCATCGACAGTTACCCCCACACTTCCCAACTCATCCCTACACTGAGTGAACTTCGTGAGATACTTGGGCATATTGTCTCCCTTCTCACATTTGATGTTTTTGAGTTTATCCTTCAGCGCCAGCTTCCTCTGATCGCTCTTGCTTTGGAATAGATTTGTCAATGCTTTCCACATCAAGTATGGAGAAGCCTTTCCATGCAGGCTAGACACAATGTGATCCTTCACGCCCTCCAAGAGAATCCTTCGACACTTTTCTATCTTCTTTTGCCAAGCATCAACCTGCACAGTATCAGTAGGATTTGGGACATCAGCCTCTATGAACTCCTTCAGCCCGTTATCATCTAACACTGCCTCCATCCTGTCCTTCCATGCAATATAGTTCGAGCTGCCCTCAAGAGCATACTCCAATCGCAATCCGTTGAAATACATTGCCATGTTGATACCAAGAAAACACTGCTACAAATTCGAATTCCACCAGCTCCAAACTCAATCGCCTCTGACCTAGAATTCATGAGAACAAAGTATTTCTCATACAGAGATTGACAGTATGGGCTTTTACCGGATATCTCACCTTCCAAAAGAAGGATGAATCCAGAGGCTACCTGGCCCGATTACAGACTCTGCCTGAAGAAATAAAATGTAAACACTTTGTGAATAATAGAGCTAATGATCAACAACTCTGATACCATGTAGAAATTTTGAATAATAAACACTTATTCACAGATATTATCCCGATTATACACTATTGCGGAATACATGCATAATACATAACCTCCTCTACATTGATCATCAATTTAGCAGCATTAAAAACAATGAAACATCAATCGCATGCACACATTAACACTTTATGTAACCTGGGGAAAGCTTACAGCTGAAAACCCCACACTATCTATATATTAATGATTGAGAACATGTAACAATACATAGTACAATACTCCTTACAAGTACTTAGTACTATCTCCACCTGTTACACACAAAACTAGCTCAGATTCAGACAAGTCACAGGTTCAAATCTCCTTCGCTGCTTTGCCTGCCTCTATTGCACAATACCAAGTGAAAAATCACGTGAGCACAGGCTATTCCACTAGGCATATACTATGCAATTCTCATGGGCATACTCAATCCATTGATTGTGAAAGATCTCATGCACAACTATGGTCACAACTGATAGCAATCTCAACCTCTAACACCTGTCTCCACTGAACTGTACATGCACTGACATGCAACTGAGTTAACTGATGTATTCTTTAGTTGCTTTATGAGTTAATAATTAATTCCCACAACTCATCACTAGTCTATTTGCAGTTAGACTATGTACAACTAGTTTAACCAAGTCAAACTGAACACAACTCCATCAACTCCACAATCAACTCCACCAAACTCAACTACTTGAGTTCTAACTAAAGTCTTGCATGCAATAGCTCAACTGACCCACAAAGAAATCGTATTTCCTTCTGACAGCTGCATGTGCCACATCTGTAGCTCAAACTGAAGTGCTCCAAGAGGATAAGATAATATTTATAGTCTAAATATTATGATGAGACAATAATATTTGACTTTTCTATTTTTAGCCTGACAGTCTAAAAATAGACTCTGATCACTCCGCTGTGAACCAGAAATAGAAGTCCATCTATTTTTCCCAACATGACCAATCATCCACAAACAGAATCCTGCAACTCATAGACCATGATCCATATGTCTAAAAATAGACATAGTCTAAAAATAGACTTTGCGCCAAAAATAGCCTGCGGGCCCACTTAGTGAAGGCGACTTCTTTCCACTAAGCTCCATCATCTTGTTGCATTCTCAACAGGACGAGCAACAACAAACTCTGGATAATTGTCTTGAAGAATTGTCAATGCCTTTTTGGTAACTTGTCGCAAACCCCACTTTGCAGGACCAGGTGTGTTCTTAAGATCGGTAATTTGAACCATTGAAGTTATGCCTCCAGGGTTGAAGCTCAGCTTCTGTATCTCCTTTTCTAATAACTGAATCCTCCACCGCAAAAAGCAGTCACCAGCATCATTCAATGTCTTCAGGTAGAGCTCCTTATTCTGGAACGCCCCGTAATTATTGTAACATACTAGATGTCCTTCCTTGTCATAATCATGCATGTAAGCCACATTATTCCACTCAGCATCAAAGTCCTCTTCCAAAATATTGTCAGCTCCAAAACGTTTCCTCCAGAGAATTGTGTTTTTCAGCATAGTAAAGGCTTCAGAAATCTTGAAGTCTCTTGCTCGGAGAAACTTCAACAGAATCACGTCAATACATTCATTACCCATGGTGTGAAGAAGAGGAACTCCCCATAGGGAAATGTTTTCTACAGGTTGAATTACAACCTCCTCAGTTACCGTGGTAACAGTGACCTCAACTGGAGCTTCAGCATCAACTGGTGCAGGGGCAGATGTTGTTTCTTCTTCCTTTATGGTTTCAGTATCAACAACAAGAGCCTCAATTGAAGGGGCTGAGATAGTCACTGCTTCAGTTACAGTTTCGTCATGCTTCAGAACATCCCCTTGGGCTGGAACCTCAACATGATCTTCAACAACATGACATTGCTTGTCCAAGAACTCAAAAATACTGCTAAACCCAAATGGGTTCCTGAGAAAATGATCATCGAAAGGATCATTGTCAAAAAAGTCTAAAAAGATAGACATATCAGCTAGGCTTAAATTTTCATTAAATATTCATTAAACTCTAGCCAACTTTGACTTCAAAGTGCACCAGGCTCGACTCTACTTCTCTCTTCACAGCGAGCTCAAAGATTGAAAAACCAAAATCATAAAAGCAAAATGCATAATGAAAAATGACAGTTATAAAACCGAATGAAACTCACACACAATCCTTTGTCCAGGATTGCCCTTCCACACTTTCGCTGCACCACAACTCGTTCTATGGGTAAGCCGCCACCATCACACGCGTGTCTAGTCACCGTACGATCCTCATTCTACCACTAGATTTCTCAGCAACAAACAAGACACTTGGCTGCAAGCACAAAACAAAAGGATTTCCCAACAGTCAGTAAACAAAATGCACAAAACAGCCTTACCAATATACCAAACACTTTAGTGACTCCTGTCCATAACAGCGCTACCTCACAACTCAACCACTATGCTACTTTCCCATAGCCACAACAGCTCACGCTCTCTGCACCACACTGGCCACGTACAAGCTCCATTTTCTAACAATGGCTCTTGCAAACAGAAACCCAACCATGGTCAAGATTCAATAGCTCTCTCCTCCTTTCGTGGCTGGAACAAGGAAATCACATTCGATAGTATCTTCTACACGCAGCAGCTTTAGTCAATTTGCCCTTCACCAGAGCCTTCACCTCTTAAATGGGCTTCCACAACAAACTCGGTCGCACTGCACTATACTTCGGTCCACGACTCTCCAACACCGAGGCTCCCTAATCAACGCCAATAGCAGGGCTCACTACCCACAACAGTTCTTTAAGCCACACTAGACCCTTCAGGATGACACTCTCAACAACCAGCATGTCGTTCTTTGTTCACACATTAGACACAGCGGAAACCCTTAGCTCTCTTACAGCCCTCACTCCTGAGCTCTCAGCTCAATTGCCCTTTCTCACGGCTCACACCCTCAGCTCTGATACCAACTTAGAGACTGCTCTGATTTAATTATTGCTTCCTTTGAATATCATATCTATCTCTTGATCTATTGTATCTTCCAACAATTTTGCATGTCTGAAAAGTAAAGTTAACAATAAAAAATTACCAATTCTTTACTAGATTCGCAAAAGATTAATATACTATAATAGATATATCAATATTAATCATAGGTTTAAAGAATTCATCAATAATATACTAACTCAAAAACAAGCACATATATGACAAACATTCTTACCGGATATAGTGTTAGAAATTCACTTGGGAATAGACCACTGGTTTAACCACCCAACCACAAAATGAGTCCTGCGAGCTGAGATACTTGTCAAAGAATCAATTCCCCTATTTGATCCCTTCCATAGGTATTTAATACATTTATTTCATGATAAAGTTTCATTTAGTGGTGTCCCTCTTTTGTGGACCTTTCTATCCACTTACTCAGGCTTTCCCATAAAAGTCGGCCTTTCTCTTGCGTAACCCTTTTATGCTTTATGCAAGCTTAACATCTTGCTCCAACTAAGAAATTTAATGAATTTCTCTCTCTCATCCATTAAGTTTATCTAGAACTTCATCTAGATTTCTTATCATGAAAGAATATTCCAATCTCATTTTCTAATGAGATATTTGTTTATAGTTATTTGACAAGAATCTGTTTTCCAAGTGTCTCATTCTCAGTACTTACATTCCATTCATTAATTTAATAAAATATTCATTTGCATAAGTATTCAGATATTTTTCATGTATATATTTGACAAGAATCACAGTTTCTATGTGTCTAAGTATTCAGATATTTTTCATGGAGTTTTCACCATTCTTTCTATCGTAACTCACTCTAACCAAACAAGATTACAACAATGGAGGGATATTACAGTGATATACCCAAATTAGAATTCAATTTCAAAACATATTTCACAATATTGACCTTCTTAACTAAGTCATGAAAACTATTGTAATTTTGTTTAAAATATACTTTAGAATATTGACTTTCTTTTTCTTTTCTTTTTTCTTTTTTTTCCCTAATTTATAGGTCACCAAAATTATATTCAAACTGATAAAAATATCAATCCTTTTTCCAACTCCTCACAATAAATAAAAAATAGCATTTTCTAATTAATCTTCCTTCTCTTTTTTTTCTTACAATTACTTTCTTCTTTCTACTTTTGTTTCTTCTTTTTCCACCTATCATGACACTCCCATGTGTTTTCTATTGGTCCCATGAGCTAGGCTAGATCAAAACTTTCTTTGATGCTAGTGAACCGCTCATCTATATCCTTTAGTTGTAATTGAATTTTGTCAAACATTAGTAAAATCTCATCCTTCATATTATTGCACCTACGTAAGATCATTACTAGGAGAAATCTGGTCTACCAATACAAGTCAAAATTGTGGATTTATTGGTTTTTTTACCCCTCATATTCCCTATATCACGAACCTAGAAAGATAGCTCATCAACCACCTCCAATCTAAGTAAAAAGGCCTCATCAACCACCTCTAGTCTAAGTAAAAAGGCCTCTCCTGATGTGATTGTTCCTTCATTTCATTGATTCCTTGTTGCACTAATAGTGGATTGTGGCTATGAAACACAAAAATGATACAAAGCTCTAAATTGAGCTTGTAAACATGTTGGGACATCTGGCACGTCTCTTGTATCTAGCTAGCTATCTTGTCATGGTGGCAATGTGAAGAAAGAAATGGAAGGGATGAGAAGGGTGGAAGAGTAGGAAAATTGGGAGAGGTGGTGAAGCTAGGAAAAGACACCAAATTATCGAAACCAAAACAAGGAGTTTACAAAGCTAGCATAAGAAGTGGGGCCAAACTCATAGTGCCTCAAAAATAAGCAAACAATTAGGAGAACCATGAGGAGAGACTAGCTATAGAGACAATCTGGAGCCAATTATTGGAGCCAATTATAGAAACATATAGATTGAAAGAAGTGCCATCATTAATCCAATTCCTCGTAGATCAAGTACAATCATGCACTAAGTTGGAATCATAAGGAAAAGACCATCCCACACCATGGAGGGTTGAATTTATTTTAAGCACATTTAACCACTACTTCATAGTACATGAAGAATGTGAGGTGCTAAGCCACATATACTTTAGTCATTGCTTGTGGTGATGGCTTCCTTACTCTTCACCCCAGTCACATCCCTTAATATGCCATTCACCCCAATCACATCATCACATCCCTTAATAGGGCATTTGGAGAATGCCTTCTTCGCTTGGACATTAAAACTATAATAATTTTAGATATTTACTTTTATAATATTTTTAGATAGGAAATAAGATTAAGAGTAAAATTAACTAATTATCTTTAATTATTTTAATATGGATAAACTAATTGTAATCTCAATAGATATTAATCATAATCATCATCATAATTAATATTTAACTTAAAACCATTAAATCCATCTTAATTGTATATATTCAATTATTATATTAAAATTTACTAACAATATCACACTTAGTTGTAAAAATAATATAACAATGATAATTTTATTTATAGGTAGACGTGAGATTTATTTCCAAGTTAGTTATTCCCTTTTAATTAATTTATCTCCAAATAATTATCAACGTGTATTATATTGAACATGTGGTATTGATAAGAAATGGTATTGACGAATGATACTGTAACAATGTTATTTACATGTTAAAAATTTCTATGGTATTATTTTTTTAGTTTTTTTGACTTATTGTGTTGTACAATATATGTTTTGGAATTGGTTGGATAAATAAAATTAAAGGAATTAGAAAGACATTTAATTGTAATTTAGGTTTATTATTGACAATTTTACTTAGATTAACTAGATCATGAATACATTTTCGTTAAGGATAGTAATCATTATTGTTTATTTTGATTGTTTTTTATATATTTGTAAATGCGTTTTCTTTTTGTGTAGGACGTTATGAACTCTAAATTAAAAGAATTAGAAAAACATTTAAATGTAATTTAGGTTTATTATTGAAAATTTTCCTTGATAAAAAATTAGATTAACTAGATCATGAATACATTGTAGTTAAGGGTAGTAATTGTTTGGTCAATATAATGTCCTTGAATTGGAAATCATAAATTGTCAACAATGGTGGATAGATTGATGAAGTACAGGTGCACACTATGTGCTGAGAAGTTATTCACTAAGTCATTATGTATTTTTCGAGATCTAAACTTAAGATGGGGTGATGTTTGTAAATTGTATTAGTGTTGTAATTCTTAGGGATGTTGATTAAGTTTCCTAGGAATTAATCTCTATCCAATTAGTTTGTAGAAGATGTGAGAGTGATTTTACTTATGTTAGATTGTTGGGATTTTTTATCTTAAATCTCTTTGCTGCAACTCCTAATTCTCTAAGTGCAAAAAGAAACCTATTCTATCAGCTATGAAGGAATACTGTTGAACTCAATTGTTTTAGGAGAGGTCTTCTCACTTGTTCAATTTTTGCTCAAACAAAGTAATCCAAGCAACATCTGTGAATTGAACACACTTCAATTATGCTAGATAATAAGAAAAGGAAATAAAGCAAGGTATAAAGCAAATTAGATAACAGTCTAAGCTGGGTATAAAGAAAATTAAAGTTCTTATGCAGATAACAATTTGAGATCATTATGTAGCATTATCACACAAAACAAAGCAATGGAAGAATTAAAGGAAAACAGATTGTATTTGATTAAAACCTGGCATTGTTTGTAGGGGCCCTCCACATAGCAGTTCAAAGCTTCAAGTCAATACAATGCTTGCACACAAAAACCAAATTCATTCACACGAAATTCACAAATTGTTCATAGAACCTGCCATTCGGCGCACACCCAAATAACAGTGCGGCCATTAGCTTTATAGCAAGTCTCTTGGCATAATTGTATGAATATTTTAAGCATAATATCTCTTAATCTAATCTAAACTTATATCGTGAAATTGTCATTTTTCTATTTTGAAACAAAAACGATAAGGTTTCAATTGATCTCGGGTTCTGTTTTGCGTTAATCAGGCGGTTGACTCAGTGTTTGACTGCGATCTCCTGTGCCTCTTTTAGCAAACAGTTTCGAGTGGATAGGAAGGTATCCATGAGGAGTTCATACTCTATCCATCCGCACTTTTCACTACTAACCTAGAACTCTGGAACCTCGTGAACAATGAAGACTACTATGTAATCCTGGATTAGTTGCGAAAACAGACTGATTCGGTAGCCAATTACAACCTTAATTAAAAAATAGGGTATACAATTGAAAGTAAACAAGAAAACATACTAATGCATACCTTCATCAAAACCTGGTAGATATGGCTTTATTAAGTGGTAAATATATATGAAAAAGAGAGGATAATTGGGCAAAAAGGATGTCATGGTAGGAAAATCTTCAGACTCTACATTCCCCCCGATCGGATATGTTGTATGTCCTCATACACTTCTTTCTTGTCTTCTTCTTGTGTCTCTTGTTTTTCATCTCCCTATTTCACAGTTTTCTTATTTTTGGCAGAGATTGGCATTTTAGGCTTCCCTATTAGAATTTTGTACTTTAAACTGATTATCTCTCTCTGAATACTTTTTTTCTCTTTCTTCAGCTTCTTGTTTTTCTTATACCACAATCTTAGATGTAAGATCAGATTGTCGCTCTTGGAAATCTGTGTCTCACTCTGTGTCTTCAGGGCTTGATTTTCATTTTTAAGATATCGATTCAGTGTTTCTAGTTCAAATATCTCCTGCTTCAAGATGTTTGAGGCTGATTGTTCATTCACCTGGTTGCTTCCTTCACCAGGGCTCTGTATTGTCTCTTTTGTTGTTGTCTCCTTCCTTTCCAGTGACTCTATGTAGTCATATATTTCTTGTTGTGTGAGGTCAATACCTGGACTATCTATCGGGCTTCCTGGAGGTGAGATCTCAGGCTATGGTGATGATCTTGGTGACCATTTTGGAGAATTCCGAGAGCTTCCAATTGGCTCGTCCTCTGTTGGCTCAATCTTTGTTGGAGTGTTCTCTGTTGGCTCAATCTATGTTGGAGTGTTCTCTATTGGTTCATCTTCAATTGGCTCCTTTTCATTTGGCTCATTTTCCTCAAGGTTAATGTATTTTGTAGTCTTTGAGGTAGTTTGTTGAGGCGTTCTCAACCTCGTGTTCCTTCTCAACCCTGGGGTTTGTGTTTTCTACACTTTCCTCTTAATTTCTGATTTTTATTTTAGAGGAGAGGTTTTAGATTAT
Organism: Pinus tabuliformis; assembly: GCA_031772625.1. Classification (NCBI taxonomy): domain Eukaryota; kingdom Viridiplantae; phylum Streptophyta; class Pinopsida; order Pinales; family Pinaceae; genus Pinus; species Pinus tabuliformis. The sequence goes on along the minus strand of CM062820.1, from coordinate 462,171,211 downwards.
GAGAGTTATTCTTTACCTAGGCTAGCTTTCTTTCTTCTAGGGTTTACCCTCTTCATTTTCTGTAAAATCTTTACTATAGGAAGCTCTTCTTTTGTTACCTCTATTTGAGTTTGAGGTGCCTGTTCCTTTATCATTTATATGGTTCTTTTTCTCCCTCTGAGGGCCCTACTGGTACTTGGTTTTTTGGGGATTTTTCCTCCAAATGGTTCCTTATTAAGAAACTTTCCCAGTCATCCCCTATACTTTGGAGGTGAAATTTGACCAATGTTTTTACCAGACCATGATGGTACATGGTGTTTTCTATGCATTTAATTTTCTTCTGAACATTTGTACCCATTTTCCTGAGGCTATTCAAGCGAAAATAGGGGAGGTTCATCTGATTATCCTCAGGGAAGTGCATCATCATTCGAACATGATAAAAGTACATTTGTCCAAACCCACCTTCACAAGTGATAAACTTCTGAAGCACAAGCAATAAGTTTCTGCATTTTTTTTTAAGAGGAGAGCTTGGAATAACTTTTTTGCAGACCATTGTGTCTATGTTCGGATTCTTGAGGAAAACCTTCTAGTCCTTGCTATCAATCCCTCTATTTTTAAACCATTTTTCTCCATGCCTTGGCAACTCAGTGGCCTTAACGATCATAGAGTCCATTACTGTGAGCTTTATGTCCCCAATTTCAACCTCCATTCCATCGAATGAGTGCGCAAATGTCTTGGTTACCTCTTTGTTGAAGCCATTAAATTTCTCAATGAACTGCAGCCATTGTCTTCTTTGCATCAGCTCCCCAGTTTGTGTGTACCCCTCTAGGAATTGCTTCCCTACTAGCTCAGTTCGAACAATTACCCCCATGTTGAAGGATGCTTTGCCTCGAAGATTGGCTACCTTTACAAGAAAATGGAACTGGTAGGGTTTCCTAGCTGGTGGAAAGATGGAGTGACTGTGAAAGAACAGAGATGTGTAGGAATAGGGAAGAACAGATGGGTTATCAAGAGGATTATGGGAATGGATTCAACCGTTAGGCGCATTCAAACTTATGATTTGGTAATTAATTTGGCAGATTTGGCACAAGGTCGTGACATGACTTTTAGAGTGGTGGCATATAATATTTCTTTAGACGGCCATTACCCTTAGGTTGTAATGATTACACTTTAGTACTATATTTTCTTACTCATACATGCTATATATATTTCCCTATTATTAAATTAAAGCAACACGTACCTTTAATTTTCTGTTGCTAACCTCATTTGCTGTCCTTTAATCTCCTGTAGGTGCATTGTTGTCAACTATCCTTTAATCCAGATCACCAAGCATCCTTGTAGACTTTAAAATTATTGGGCTGCAGAAATTTGTTTAGCTGCGGAAATTTGTCCAAGCTGCGGAAAGTTTTTCAGGCTGCGAAAAGTTGTCCAAGCAATGGAAAGTTGTTGTTTTTGCAGCTTAAGAGAAACAAATATTTAATAGATGAGCTTTATCATTTTTCCTTTTGAAAAGAAAATTTGAAGTGTGAAAAAATTGGTTTTCACTTTAAATTTTATGTATAAACATGCCAACAACATGTTGGTTTTCATGTTTAGAGAATATATATATATATATATATATATATATATATATATATATATATATATATATATATATATATATATATATATATATATATATTATTTGAAGAACAAACTGAATGAAAATTTCTGTGGAAAAGAAGAAGAATTCTTCTTGACCATCTTCAGTTCTATATTATCCTGAAATATTTTGACAAATTCTTCTCTTGTTAATGGTTTCTCGTAAAGGTTGATTTGATGTCCATTTACTAATAGAGGAGTTTTTTCTTCTTCAATAGTCCTGATTCTAACGGCACCATTATCAAAGACATTCTCAACCTCATAAGGTCCAAGCCAACGGGTTTGGAATTTCCCCGGATTTTTTTTTAATTTTGAATCAAAGAGCAATGCCCAATCTCTCGGATGAAACTTACTTTCTTTAATGTACTTATCATGCCAACTGGACCTTTGTTGTTGCACTAAGCTAGTCCTCTAGAATGCTTCTTGTCTGATTTCATCGAGCTCATTTAATTGTGTCATCCTTTACTTTTGGGCTTCTGGAAAGTCAAGATCTAAGTGGACTGTTGTCTTATAGGTATGGATTTGGAACTCTATTGGAAGTAAGACTTGCTTCCCATAAAACATTTCATAGGGAGTATGTCCTGTAGTATTCCTCCATGTAGTCCTATAGGCCCATAAGGCTTTTGGAAGTTTTTCCACCCAGTCTTTCCTGTGTAGATGTACAGTCTTTGTAAGGATAGCCTCGATTACTTTATTTCTAGACTCAACTTGTCCATTGGCTTGTGGATGGTATGGAGTTGACTTCCGATGTTTTATCATGTATTGGTCCACAAGCTTATGCACTAGTCTGGATGTGAATTGTGTCCCTTGATCTGTTACAATTTATCTTGGCACACCAAAACGAGTAAAAATATCTTCAAAAGGAAGTGAAACTACAATATTTTCAGTAGAAAAAGGATGTGCTTTAGCTTCTACCCATTTAGTGACATAATCAATACATACCACAATATACTTTTTTTGCCTTGAAGGTGGGCTGATTGGTCCAACAAAATCCAGTGCCCATTTTTCAATTGGTTCAACAAGTACCTGTGGTTGCAGTGGCATCTCATTTGAAAGAGTAGGTTTGCCCATTCTTTGACAACAGTCACATCTCTTAACATATTCCTTAGTGTCACTAAAAATGGAAGGCCAATAATATCCTAAAATCAAGATTTTGTAAGTGGTTCTCTTGTAAGAAAAATGTCCTCCAAATGGCTCATCGTGACAAGCTTTTAGTATCTCTAGTATTTCATCCTCCCGAACACATCTTCTGATGATGAGGTCTGGTCTTGTCTTATATAATTCCTCATTTATCCATGAGTAGGATGTGCTATTTTGGACTATTCTTCCTTTTTCTCTAGGAGATAAATGAAATGGCGTTTTTTCCTGTGGCCAAATAGTTAGCAATATCTGCATATCAAGGTGATTTAGTAGATACTGCAAAAATATATTCATCGGGAAATTTATCTTGTACAGGTCGATCATTGTTTTCATTTTGTATTCTAGATAGAAAATCGGCAATTATGTTTTGTTTTCCTAGCCTATCTAGAATGGTTATGTTGAATTCTTGTAAAAGTAGGAGCCATCTGGTTATTCTTCCATTAGTGATTGGTTTATTCATTAGGTATCTAATGGCAGAATGGTCTGTGTGGACAAAAGTTTCATAGCCAGTTATATAATGTCTGAATTTATTAATGGCATGAATTACAACTAAGAACTCCTTCTCGGTTACAGTATAATTTAACTTTGCAGGGGTTAAATTTTTACTGGTATAATAAATGGCATAAGGAGTGAGAGATTTTTGTCCTAAAATAGCTCCTAAGGCTGAATATGAAGCATCTGTTGAGATATGTAAAGGAAATTTCCAGTTATATCCTTTTAAAATGGATGCTTCAGAAATTCTCTTTTTCAATGTTTCAAAGGAAACTTGACATTCGGAATCCCAACTGAGTTCACAGTATTTGGTAAGTAATTTAAAGAGTGGGGATGTAATTTTTGTGAAGTTTTCTATAAATCTTCTACAGTATCCGGTAAAACCGAGAAAAGTTCTAACATCCTTTTGAGAACTTGGCACTGACAACTTGGAAATGACTTCCACCCTAGATGAGTCTACCTTAATTCCATCTCCAGAAATATGGTGACCTAAAACAATTCCCTCGTTAAACATCATGAAACATTTTTCATGGCTTAATGAGAGGTTCGTTTCTTGACATCTTACTAAGACATTCTCCAGGTTTTCTAGTGCTTTATTAAAAAAATCCCCATAGACTGTGAAATCATCCATGGACACTTCCACACAATCATGGATAAGGTCAGAGAAAGTGTTGAGGACTTCCCTTTGGAATGTTGCAGGAGCATTACATAACCCAAAGGGAAGTACCCGGTAAGCATAAGTTCCCCATGGAGAAGTGAATGTGGATTTATCCTAATCTTCAAGGGCCACCTAAATCTAGTTGTATCCACTAAACCCATCTAAGAAGGAAAAATATTTTTTTCCTGTTAAAGTATCTAAGACCTGGTCTATGAAAGGTAGCGGAAAGTGGTCTTTTAATGTTTCTTTATTCAACTCCTTGTAATCAATGCATACTCTCCATTTTACATTCCTTTTAGGGATGATTACTAAGGGTGAAACCCACTGACTGTCAGATATTGGAGAAATGAATTTACATTTAATAATTTTTGCAATTCTTCCTTAACAATTTATTTTAGATTTGGGTTCATTCTTCGCTGAGGTTTTCTAACTGGTCTTGCATTTTGTTCAATGTAGATATGATGTATGCAAGTGTTAGGATCAATCCCTCTCATGTCAGTGTATTCCCATGCAAAAGAAGAAGAATGTTTCTATTAAATTTCTATTGAATGTCTTCCAAGTTTCCATTGACATTTAAGGTTTTTCATGGAAACATTTCTACCGAGGAATTCCCAAATTTTACCATGGACAACAATGATGCTTGTTTGGAGGAGAGATATCCATTTCGACTACGCTCATAATGTGAGGAAGATTGATTATTTTCTAGTAGATTTAAAAGTTTGTCTTCCTCTTCTACTTGTTCAGTGACAAAAATAGGTAGTATATCTTCTCCATCTTCTACCCATTCTTTAGTTTTTGTATCTATTGTTGTTCTTACAAGGGGTTATAATGTAAATTTCTTTGTAGAATTTCCATCTAAGATAAACATATCGCCAGACCTACAACCGATGAAATCATCTGCTGTAGCCAATCAAGGTCTTCCTAGAATTAAGGGATGTCCTCCTAGATTCTTCTTCAGTATTAAGACCATGAAATCAACTGGATACTCCCAAGAATCTAAGTATACACAAACATCCTCTAACAGACCATCTGGTTTAATAACATATTTATCTGCTAATTCCAATAATTTTGGTGCATATTGAAGGTTAGGAAGCCTAAGTGTGTCCATAACTTGTTTGCTCATTATGTTTATGGCTACCCCTAGGTCAATCAGTGTGTTTGGTATTTAAGTTCCATTGATGTGAATTTTTACAATGGGGCTTCTTGGGTCTAAATATTTTTGAATTATTGTCTTCCACATCATAATGTCTGCAATTTTTCTGACTAACTGAATTCTTTTTATATCTTTTCTTCTTCTCCCTGATCGTTGTGTACTTAATTCCTTAATTGATTTTGCAAAAATTGGTATTTCTTTTATGGCTTGCAATAAAGGAATCTTAATACAAGCATTCCTCAATTCATCCATCATATTGTAAGCAGGCAAGATAATTTGTTTCTCTACTCCTTCATCGATTTTCAACCTTTCTGGGAAAGGTGGTTTAACTGATATTGAAGGTTGTTCTATGATAGGAGCATCTATTTGAATTTATTTTGTTTGTTTAGTTTCTTTTTGAGGGAGAGAATTCTCCCCTTCTTCTAATTGATTCTTATGTTTTTGAAGATCAGATTTTGTTTTTTAAATGACAACATGAGGTTTTTTCAGTAATACCGTTGTAGACCTTAATTGGACTTTGTTTAGGTCTAGTGGGGTTATCACATAAGTTTGAGGATTTTTACCCTCCATATTGTATATTGGTTGTTGTGGTACCTTATTATTAGGATTTGGAAGTGGTTGAGCTAGTATTTGATTTGAATTTTGTGGAAATGCTAGGGAAGGTTGTGGGTTTTGACTCTATACTGGGACTTGTGGCAATTGATTGGCCTGAGGAATTTGATTGGAAAGGGTTAAGGATTGTGATGGAATGTAGGATGTTGAGTATTGTTGATTTTGAGCATAGGCTCCATAAGGATTTTTCCATCCTTGATTCCAAGGTTGTGATTGTGGCAAAGCCCAAGGCTGCCAGGCTGAATTCCAATTAGTTTGTGAAGACTAGGAAAAATTTTATGGTCTAAATCCTTGTGGTTGATTTGGTTGGGGGTTTTGCCATGGTATTTTGGCTATAAAGTAGAGAGGGCCTACAGGTTCTAAGATTCCTTCATCATTGAATACACCCTTAAGACCTGGTAAGGATAGAAATTCCTTTGTATCATGATTATCTGCACATATGACACAGGTTTCTATGGCTTTTGAGTCTAAGGGACACTCTCTCAGAGCATGTTTCTTCTGACATTTGGGACATAAGATAGATAATGCAGTATTTTCTAAATTTTTCTTGTTTTGTATGTTAAGGGTGTCTATTTTTTCACTTAGGGTCCGTAAAATATCTATTTTAAAGGTGTCAAGCAGGTTTCCTATTTCTTCCCTACTAACTATCCCAACTACAAACTTGTTTATTCTTGATAAGAGAGGGTCTCTAGGACTCTTTCCAACTCTTGCTTTTCCCCTTGAGATATGTACACATAAATCACAAATATCTGCAAATGGTAGGTCGGAAATATCTCCTTTTCCTGTTAGGTTAAAGAGATTGATCCATTCATCTTTAACGGCTCTGAGTAAAAGAGATTTTAAGGTTTCTTCATCCGAATGATCCATTTTTTCTCTTTTAACATTATAAACAAATCTTTCTATCAAGTCTTCAAGATTCTCATCTTCTTTCTGTGTTAATTTGAAGACTCCATCTTTAGGGTTACTAGGCATACAATAATCTCTATACTTGCCCAAGAAAGCCTCCTCCATCTGTGCCCATGTTGTTATGGAATGCACTCCTAAACTCATGACCAATTTTAATGCTGAGTCTTTTAATGTGGTAGGGAATAATTTCAACTTTTGAGCATCATGCAGATAGTCATATGATCTGCATAATACTTCAAATTCGAAGAGAAATGTCTCCAGATATTCGTTTCTTTTCCCATGGAAATTAGGAAGAATCAAGGGTGATATATTTTTCATTGTGAGGGTTGTATCCTCATCAAGAATAGGGAATCCTGAAGGATCTTGATTTCCTCTGCCTCTACCCCCTCCTCTACCTCTTCCTCTTCCTCTACCTCCAATCCTGTCTTCATCACCATGGACATTGTGTACTTCTCCTTCCCCTTCTTTGACCATGATAGATTCTTTAGAGCTAAGATAGTGTTCTTCGAATCTTTTTGGTTCCTATATCACTAATTCTTCTCCCATAATTTGTTGACCAATGGGGGACAGAAATATTACTCCTGTGGTTGGGGATGTAGGATTTTCTTCAATTACAACTTCGATAGAAGAAGTAGGTGAAGTTCTGGATTGAATTTCTGATCTTGAGACTTCAGGAAGTCTTTGTCGACCTCTAAATGGAGTTTGGGTTCGAGTAGGTGTTGTGGAATCTCGAAATCATGGTGGAGTGAGTGGACTTGAGGGAATTAAACTTATTTCTAATCCTATAAATATACCCCTAGAGTCTCTATCCCTGCGCATGTCATGTTTTAAATTAATGATGGTTTTTTTTTTCTAAGTGTACTTCCCCGGCAATGGCACCAAAATGTTTGGTCAATTCAATGTCCTTGAATTGGTAATCATAAATTTTTAGCCAGGGTGCATAGACTGATGAAGTACAGGTGCACAATATGTGCTTAGAAGTTATTCAATAGGTCATTATGTATTTGTCAAGATCTAAACTTAAGATAGGGCGATGTTTGTCAATTGTATTAGTGTTGTAATTCTTAGGGATGTTGATTAAGTTTCCTAGCAATTAATCTCTATCCAATTAGTTTGTAGATGATATGAGGGTGATTTTACTTATGTTAGATTGTTGGGATTTTTGATCTTAAATCTCTTTGTTGCATCTCCTAATTCTCTAAGTGAAAAAAGAAACCTATTCTATCAGCTATGAAGGAATATTGTTGAAATCAATTGTTTTAGGAGAGGTCTTCTTTCTTGTTCAATTGCTGCTCAAACAAAGTAATCTAAGCAACATCTATGAATTGACCACACTTCAATTATGCCAGATAATAAGCAAAGGAAATAATTGTGCAGTACCAGGTACAAAGCAAATTAGATAACAGTCTAAGCTAGGTATAAATCAAATTAAATCTCTTGTGCATATAACAATTCGAGATCATTATGCAGCATTATCACACAAAATAGAGCAATTGAAGAATTAAAGGAAATTAGATTGTATTTGATTAAAACCTGCCATTGTTTGTAGAGGTCCTCCACATAGAAGTTCAGAGCTTTAAGTCAATACAATGCTTGCACAAAAAAACCAAATTCATTCACACGAAATTCACAAATTGTTCATAAAACATATCATTCGGTGCACACCCAAATAACAATGCGGTCATTAGCTTTATAGCAGGTCTCTTGGCATAACTGTATGAATATTTTAAACCTAATATCTCTTAATCCTATCTAAAATTATATCGTGAAATTTTCGTTTTGCTATTTTGAAAGCAAAACGATAAGGTTTCAACAAATCTCGAGTTCTGTTCTATGTTAATTCGGCGGTTGACTTAGAGTTTAACCGTGATCTCCTGTGCCTCTTTTAGAAAACAGTTTCAAGTGGATAGGAAGGTATTCATGAAGGAGTCATCCTCTATCTATCCGCACCTTTCGTTGCTGACCTGGAACTCTGGAAACTTGTGAACAATGAAGACAACTACGGAATACTGGACTAGATGTGGAAACAGATTGATTCAGTAGCCAATTACAACTTTAATTAAAACAATAGGGTATACAGTTGAATATGAACAAGAAAACATACTAATGCATACCTTCATCAAAACATGGTAGATATGGCTTTATTAAGTGGTAAATATATATGAAAAGGAGAGGATCATTAGGCAAAAAGGATGTCATGGTAGGACAATCTTCAGACTCTATAGTAATCATTATTGTTTCTTTTGATTGTTTTTTATATATTTGTAAATGTGCTTGGATTGTTTTTAGGATGTGTTGAACTCTTTTCATATTCACTAGCAAATCCATCTTACCTTGAGATCTACCACCTCAAGATCTACCATGCATCAAGAGGGATCAAATATCTTTTTAGTCATTAAGATGGATCTAGTTCTATACATAAAAGTATTATCACTTTTCATTTTATTAAAACCTGATCTACCAAGCATCAAGAGGGATCAAATCTCTTTTCACTCATTAAGATGTATCTAGGTCTATATATAAAAGTATTATCACTTTTCATTTTATTAAAAACTTTAGATATATCTCATATGAACTTATTGTACTTTCTCTTCACCCTCCTACCCTTTCAATTTGTTTTCGGTGAAGTTGCATTTAAGTAACTCTCATGATTGCGAGTCTCTATGCTATGCTTTCTATAAAAAGGTACCCAGATTTTGGAAAATCTTGCGCTTTTGCAAGAGCTTCAAATGTGATAAGAGACCCACCATGATCAGATAAGTAGCAAGCGAGCTTCTCTATAAGATAGTTAGCTATAGGAATAGAAAGAATAGTATTGGAAGTAACAAGAGGAGTTTCCTTGTCTAGCAAGGGAGCCTCTCTACAAGATAGTTAGGTACAAGAATAGAAAGAATAGTATTGGAAGTAGCAAGAGGAGTTTCCTTGTCTAGATCAATAGTAGATACAAACACATAAATACCTAGAAGATCATATCTCCCCCTTGGGTTCTTTTAAGATGGTATATCATGTGATTTTAAGATGGTATGTCGTGTTTTTATGTTGTGTTCTTGAGGAGGAACTATAAGAAAAAAGTGGGATGTATGAGTAGGGGAATGATAGCTATTGAAGAATACAAGATTAAAAACATGATTAAAAAGAAGAAAATATGGTGACAACTAGGCCTGGAATAAGGGTTGTTGTGTTCTTGATGGTATATCATGTTCTTTTAAGATGGTATGTTGTGTTCTTATGTTATGTTCTTGAGGAGGAACTATAAGCAAAGAGTGGGATGTATGAGGAGGGGAACGATAGCTATTGAAGAAAACAAGATTAAAAACATGATTAAAAAGAACACGATTAAAAAGAAGAAAGATATTAAAATTAAAGAAATTAGAAAGACATTTAATTGTAATTTAAGTTTATTATTGACAATTTATGCATCTCAAATAAAAATAATAATATTTATATATAAATGATTATTTTTTTTGGTTTGTTGACTTATTGTGTCATACAATATTTTTTTTGAATTTATTGGATAAATAAAATTAAAGGAATTAGAAAGACATAAATGTAATTTAGGTTTATTATTGACAATTTTACTTAGATTAACTAGATCATGAATAGATTTTAGTTAAGGATAGTAATCATTATTGTTTCTTTTGATTGTTTTTTATATATTTGTAAATGTGTTTGCTTTTTGTGTAGGATGTTATGAACTCTAAATTAAAGGAATTAGAAAGACATTTAATTGTAATTTAGGTTTATTATTGACAATTTTCCTTGATCAATAATTAGGTTGACTAGATCATGAATACATTGTAGTTAAGGGTAGTAATCATTATTGTTTATTTTGATTGTTTTTCATATATTTGTAAATATGCTTTCTTTTTCTGTAGAATGTTATGAACTCTTTTCATAGTAACTAACAGATCCATCTTACCTCAAGATCTACCAAGTATCAAGAGGGATCAAATCTCTTTTCACTCATTATGATGGATCTAGTTCTATATTATCACTTTTCATTTTATTAAAACTTGATCTAGTAAGCATTAAGAGGGACGAAATCTCTTTTCACTCATTAAGATGTATCTAGGTCTATATATAAAAGTATGATCACTTTTCATTTTATTAAAATCTTTACATATATCTCATATGAACTCATTGTACTTTCTCTTCACCCTCCTACCCTTTCACTTTGGTTTTGGTGAAGTCGCGTTTAAGTAGCTCTCACGATTGCGAGTCTCTATGGCTCTCACGATTGCGAGTCTTTGTGCTATGCTTTCTATAGAAAGGTAACTAGATTTTGGAAAATATTTCTCTTTTGCAAGAGATTCAAATGTGATAAGAGACCCACCATGATCAAATAAGTAGCAAGGGAGCTTCTCTATAAGATAGTTAGCTATAGGAATAGAAAGAATACTATTGGAAGTAACAAGAGGAGTTTCCTTGTCTAGCAAGGGAGCTTCTCTACAAGATAGTTAGGTATAGGAATAGAAAAAATAGTATTGGAAGTAATAAGAGGAGTTTCCTTGTCTGGATCAAAAGTAGAGACAAGCACATCCACCCCTGGAAGATCATATCTCTCCCTTGGGTTCGAAGGTATCTCCTTGAGAACATTCAAATTAGTCATTCTATTTATAGGATAGAGCTTAGGGAGTTGATCCAGAACCCATGATAAAGAAAACAAAATCTCACAAAATGTTATGCTTTTTATAGAAAGGTAATGAGATTTTGGAAAATCTTTCTCTTTTGCAAGAGCTTCAAATGTGATAAGAGGCCCACCACCATAAGTAACAAGGGAGCTTCTCTATAGATAGTTTACTACATGAATAGAAAGAATAGTATTGGAAGTAACAAGAGGAGTTTCCTTTTGTATCAACAATAGAGACAAACACATCAATTACAATTTAAAATTTTATTATTTGTTACTCAGAACTATTTTTTTCTTTTTAACATTTAGTTTTCTTTCATCTAAAACAAATTATAAAATAAAATTTTATTATTTGTACAAATTATAAAATTGAATTTCACAATTCAAAATTTTATTATTTGTCGCTCAAAGCTATTGTTTTCTTTTTAACATTTAGTTTTCCTTCATCCAAAACAAATTATAAAATTGAATTTTTTTTCTTTTTAACATTTAGTTTTCCTTCATTTAAAACAAATTAAACATTACAATCTAAAATTTTATTATTTGTCACTCAAAGCTATTGTTTTCTTTTTAACATTTAGTTTTCCTTCATCTAAAACAAATTATAAAATTGAATTGTTTTCTCTTTAACATTTAGTTTGGCTTCATTTAAAACAAATTATAAAAATAAATTTCTATTTTTCGTATTATCATTACAATTTAAAATTTTATTTACTTGTGAATCAAAACTATTGCTTTATTTTTAACATTTAGTTTTCCTTCATCTAAAACAAATTATAAAATTGAATTGTTTTCTTTTTAACATTTAGTTTTCCTTCATTCAATTATTGTTTTTTTTTATCTAAAACAAATTATTGAATTGAATTGTTTCCTTTTTAACATTTAGTTTTTCTTCATTTAAAACAAATCATAATATTGAATTTACAATTTAAAATTTTATAAAAATAATAAAAATCTATTTTTGTTAAGGGATTTAAAATTTTATTTAATATATATATCTATATATATAATATATATATAATTTATAAAAATAAAAATAATCTTTTTTTTTGGTCTAAAGGGAAAAATTATTTTATTATAATTTAAAATTTTATAATAATAATAAAAATCTATTTTTTTGTCAAGGGAAAATTTATTTGATTACAATTTAAAATTTTATAAAAATAATAAAAAACTATTTTTTGTTAAAGAAAATTATTTTTTATTTTTAACATTTAGTTTTCCTTCATTTAAAACAAATTATAAAATTTTATAAAAATAACAAAAATCTATTCTTTTGTAAATAAAATTTTAAATTTGAATGATCACTTTTTAATTTGCTTGTAGTTATATAATTTAGATGTTCCCTAAATAGGTGGTAATGGGCAAAAGCACTTGTTATTATATAATTTAGATGTTCCCTATATGGGTGGTAATGGGAAAAAGCATATCTAAGAGACTAATATCCACCCTCCCTTTTAGGGTGTTCTTTTGTTCATGACTCGGATGGATTGTTCATATCTCATTTGAGGGAAATTATTATTGTTTTCTTTTTAACATTTAGTTTTCCTTCATTTAAAACAAATTATAAAATTGAATTTCCATTTGGGTATTATCATTACAATTTAAAATTTTATAAAAATAATAAAAATCTATTTTTTTGTCAAGGGAATTCATGACTCATGTAAGGGATGGATTGTTCATGACTCATTTAAGGGAAATTATTTTTCCCTCAAAGCTATTGTTTTCTTTTTAACATTTATTTTTGCTTCATTTAAAAACAATTATAAAATTGAATTTTCATTTTCATACTATCATTACAATTTAAAATTTTATAAAAATAATAAAATTCTGTTTTTTTTTGGTCTAAGGGAAGTTATTTGTCCATCAAATATATTGTTTTATTTTTAACATTTAGTTTTCCTTCATTTAAAACAAATTATAAAATTGAATTTCCATTTGCATATTAACATTACAATTTAAAATTTTATAAAAATAATAAAAATCTATTTTTTGTCAAGAAAAATATAGTTTTATTATTTTTATAAAATTTTATATTTTAATGGTCATGTTTTAATTTGCTTGTAATTATATAATTTAGGTGTTCCCTAAATAGGTGGTAATGGGTAAAAACACTTGTAATTATGTAATTTAGATGTTCCCTAAATGGGTGGTAATGGGAAAAATCATATCTAAGAAAGTAATATCCATCCTACCGTTTAGGGTGTTCTTTTAAGCTTTTAAGATGGTACGTTGTGTTCTTTTAAGATGGTATATCATGTGCTTTTAAGCCGGTATGCCGTGTTCTTATGTTGTGTTCTTGAGGAGGAACTATAGGCAAAAAGTGGGATGTATGGAGAGGGGACCGATAGCTATTGAAGAATACAAGATTAAAAACATGATTAAAAAGAAGAAAATATGGTGACAACTAGCCCTGGAATAAGGAATGTTGTGTTCTTTTAAGATGGTATGTAATGCTCTTATGTTATGTTCTTGAGGAGGAGCTATAAGCAAAGAGTAGGATGTATGAGGAGGGCTTCTCAAAAGATACTTAGCTACAGGAATAGAAAGAACAATATTGGAAGTAACAAGAGGAGTTTACTTGTGTGGATCAACAGTAGAGACAAGCACATCAATCCCTAGAATATCATATCTCCCCCTTGGGTTCGAAGGTATCTCCTTGAGAACATTAAAATTAGTCATTCTATAAAATTAGTCATTCTATTTATAGGATAGAGCTTGGGGAGTTGATCCAGAACCCATGATGAAGAAAACCAAATCTCACAAAATGCTCTGCTTTCTATAGAAAGGTACCTAGATTTTGGAAAATCTTGCTCTTCTGTAAGAGCTTCAAATGTGATAAGAGAACCACCATCATCAGATAAGCAGCAAGGGAGCTTCTCTATAGATATTTAGCTACAGGAATAGAAAGAATAGTATTGGAAGTAACAAGAGGAGTTTCCTTGTCTAGCAAGGGAGCTTCTCTACAATATAGTTAGATACAGGAATAGAAAGAATAGTATTGGAAGTAACAAGAGGAGTTTCCAGTAGAGACAAACACATCAATTACAGTTTAAAATTTTATTATTTGTCACTCAAATTTATTGTTTTCTTTTTAACATTTAGTTTTCCTTCATCTAAAACAAACTATAAAATAAAATTTTATTATTTGTACAATTATAAAATTGAATTTCACAATTTAAAATTTTATTTTTTCTCACTCAAAGCTATTGTTTTCTTTTTAAGATTTAGTTTTCCTTCATCTAAAACAAATTATAAAATTGAATTGTTTTCTTTTGAACATTTAGTTTTCCTTCATTTAAAACAAATTATACATTACAATCTAAAATTTTATTATTTGTCACCCAAAGCTATTATTTCTTTTTAACGTTTAGTTTTCCTTCATCTAGAACAAATTATAAAATTGAATTGTTTTCTTTTTAACATTTAGTTTTCTTTCATTTAAAACAAACTATAAAATTAAATTTTTATTTGCGTATTATCATTACAATTTAAAATTTTATTTACTTGTTTATCAAAGCTATTGTTTTATTTTTAACATTAAATTTTCCTTCTTCTAAAAGAAATTATAAAATTGAATTGTTTTGTTTTTAACATTTAGTTTTCCTTCATTCAATTATTGTTTTCTTAACATTTAGTTTTCCTTCATCTAAAACAAATTATAAAATTTAATTGTTTTCTCTTTAACATTTAGTTTTCCTTCATTTAAAACAAATCATAAAATTGAATTTACAATTTAAAATTTTATAAAAGTAATAAAAATCTTTTTTTTTGTTGCAGGAAAAATTACTTGATTACAATTTAAAATTTTATAAAATAATAAAAATCTATTTTTCTGTAAGGGAAATGATTTGTCCAATTTAAATTTTATAAAAATAATAAAAAATTTATTTTTTTGTCAAAGCATTTAAAATTTTATAAAAATAAGAAAAATCTATTTTTTTGTTAAGGGATTTAAAATTCTATAAAAATTAAAATAATCTATTTTTTGTCAAGGGAATTCATGACTCATTAAAAGGAAATTGTTTGTCCATCAAAGTTATTGTTTTCTTTTTAACATTTAGTTTTGCTTCATTTAAAACAAATTATAAAATTGAATTTTTATCATTACAATTTAAAATTTCATAAAAATAATAAAATTCTATTTTTATTTTTTTTTCTAAGGGGAATTATTTGTCCATCAAATATATTGTTTTATTTTTAACATTTAGTTTTCCTTCATTTAAAACAAATTATGAAATTGAATTTCCATTTGCATATTATCATTACAATTTAAAATTCTATAAAAATAATAAAAATCTATTTTTTGTCAAGAAAAATATATTTTTATTATTTTTATAAAATTTTATATTTTAATGATCGTGTTTTAATTTGCTTGTAATTATATAATTTAGATGTTCCCTAAATAGGTGGTAATGGGTAAAAACACTTGTAATTATATAATTTAGATGTTCTCTAAATGGGTGGCAATGGAAAAAAGCATATGAGAGTAATATCCATCATCCCTTTTATGGTATCCTTTTAAGCGTTTAAGATGGTATGTTGTGTTCTTTTAAGATGGTATATCGTAATGTGTTATTTTAAGATGGCATATCATGTGCTTTTAAGATGGTATATCATGTTTTTATGTTGTGTTCTTTAGCAAGAAGTATAAGCAAAAAGTGGGATGTATGAAGAGGGGACACATAGCTATTGAAGAATACAAGATTAAAAACATAATAAAAAAGAATAAAACATGGTGACAACTAGGCCTGGAATAAGGATTGTTGTGTTCTTTTAAGATGGTATATCATGTTGTATTCTTCTAAGATGGTATATCATGTGCTTTTAAGATGGTATGTAGTGTTCTTATGTTATGTTCTTGAGGAGGAACTATAAGCAAAGAGTGGGATGTATGAGGAGGGCTTCTCTACAAGATACTGAGGTACAAGAATAGAAAGAATAGTATTGGAAGTAACAAGAGGAGTTTCCTTGTCTGGATCAATAGTAGAGACAAACACATCAATTCCTAGAAGATCATATCTCCCCCTTGGGTTCTAAGGTATCTCCTTGAACATTCAAATTAGTCATTCTATTTATAGGATAGAGCTTGGGGAGTTGATCCAAAACCCATGATAAAGAAAACCAAATCTCACAAAAAGTTATGCTTTCAATAGAAAGGTACCCATATTTTGGAAAATCTTGCTCTTTTAGAGGAGCTTCAAATGTGACAAGAGACCCACCATCATCAGATAAGTAGCAAGGGAGCTTCTCTATAAGATAGTTATCTACAGGAATAGAAAGAATAGTATTGGAAGTAACAAGAGGAGTTTCCTTGTCCAGGAAGGGAGCTTCTCTACAAGATAGTTAGGTATATGAATAGAAAGAATAGTATTGGAAGTAACAAGAGGAGTTTCCTTGTCTAAATCAACAATGGAGACAAACACATCAATCCCTAGAAGATCATATCTCCCCCGTGGGTTCTAAGGTATCTTCTTGAGAACATCAAAATTAGTCATTCTCATTATAGGATAGAGCTTGGGGAGTTGATCTAGAACCCTTGATAAAGAAAATCAAATCTCACGAACAACTAACAATGCCCATAACCACATTGCATCATTATTGGGATGGTCAATCCACCATATGAGGAAGAAACAAAGTGCTACAATACGGATTAGCATCAATAATCCACAAACAAAAGAAAGAAAATCATGGAGTTGTATAATATTGACAAAATAATGTTGGACTATAAATGCAAATGCTTCTGGAGAATACTCATAGATAAATTTGATCTAGAACCATTACCATATGAGGGTCAATGGTTTTGTTTGGCTGAGGCGATGAAATACAAAGCTCTGACTTGTGATGCAATTGTCAATGAAAATGAGATGAAATACAAAGCTCTGACTTGTGATGCAATTGTCAATGAAAATGAGCTCTTCGATTGAGCACTTGTGAAGGAAGTTGCACATGTCTATGTTTTGAGTAGATTGTTTGATTGTATCACATTTAACATTAACATTTTTTCACTCAAATTGGGCTATAGTTAGATCACGTAACATATCACATCTTTTCATCTATGCTCTTCTTCCATATGTGCTACGGATTCGTCTATATTCTTCTTACATATGTGCTACCGACTTACAACGTTTTCTTTGCAACATCTGGTGCAAATGCTAGTTTATCTCCAAATAATTATCAACGTATATTATATTGAACATATGGTATTGACCAATGGTATCGTAACAATGTTATTTACAAGTTAAAAATTTCTATGGTAAAGTAGAGATCAACGTCCACGGTTAAAAATATTATTACATGTTTTTTAAAATACATACATGTCTAACTCATATATTAATTTTTTTATAACTTATAATAATATAATAAAGATATAATTTAGCTAATTTTTATGATTTTTTAATCTTAATGATGTGGGATGTATCATGACTAACTATTTTGACCTTTTTATGAAGAAGAGCCACGTTAGATGGAAATACCAATAACTTCACATGAGACTAATCCCAAGGACATTATCAAAATCAATATGAACCACACAAAGTCTAAAATAAAAAACTATTTTGATATTTAATTTAATAGCCATTTAAATATATATTAAAGTGGTTAGATAAATTAAATAGCTAAATTAAATGGTCAATAAATGTTAATACAGACCAATTCATATTATTGTAATAATAAAATTTGTTATAATATCATGATTTATCAATACCACATGCCCAAAAAAACACAATTCATTTTTACATGACAATTGTTTATATAATATTTGTTAAAATTAATTAATTTAATTAAAAAAATCATAATATCTTAAATATAAATCTCATCCATTAATTTTTATACACTGTTACAAATATTCTAACCCTATTCTATTGAAATTAAATCTTCACCATTCATTAAAAATTTAGAAAACATATGACATCACTGTATGATACTATTTGGATTAGTAAACATACCAGGTTTAGTTGGCGGCACCTCTAGACACTACGAGCAGGAACATGTAAGAAAAGTTGAAAGCTACAACAGATGTGATAGATTTAAACATTTTGGAAAATATTGTGTCAAATAAGATTTATGGCAGTTGTGCCTGTGGTTTGGTATAAGTGAATATTTTGGAAGTGCAATGAACATCTCACCTTAAATGTCTAGTAGACGATGTAATAATTGAATCACTTGGATACTTCATTCTCAATATGAAGACAATCACGTTGCCATCCCGCCATCCTCCTTTGGATTTAGTAAATTACACAACAACATGGGGCATGGGGCATGTGGGCTGCCGCATACAAATTCCAAATCTTTTTAGCTTTTGCCTGCTCGTCACTGAAATTAAAAGACACTATACCTAAAATTGCCTCCTCTGATGCTCTAGTTTCCGCAATCAATGCTCAATTATCTTTCGGTCTCCTCCTTTTCCTTGAACTTTCAAGCTCCGAACGAGTAAATCAGGAAAGTGTACTGAAAAAAATGACGGTTTTTAACAAAATGTGGAATCGATTTTGAGAAAATCTCTGTACAGTTTTTCATATACAAGGACAAACACGTTGCCATCATCTTTCGGATCCATCTCATTGTAGAACATACTCAGTCCGCTCCTAGCCCAGCTTACGTCCAAAATTATACAAATTATATCACGAGTTGAACATTGGAATCCCATGGGCTTGGGGCATCTTTAATGCGCTGCTGCATGCAAATGCACGCGCTGCCGCATGCAAATGCACGACCAGCTTTCGCTCTTTTCCTTTCCATCCTTTTCTGGTGGTCTAAAATTCTACGATGGGCCTATTATCGTGTTATCTCACATTTTTTTAAAGTTTATTATTATTAATCTAGGTCATAAATTTGCTTTGCTCAAAAATCTGATTAAATTAAAAAATTTTGAGTGTTCAGGAATTTCTTTTATTAATATCTAATTTATTTCCACCATAAAAACAATTCAAAAACTTATAAAATCTCAGATTTTTCCAAAAAGAAAATCACCAAACTCAAATAAAAAATAACTTGGAATTTGTGACTCTGGTAGACCATGCATTACTACTCAAGTCTCTTTCCATCTCCTGCTCACTGCTTCATTCATGACGTTTCCCTAAACACAAAATGGACGCGTGGGCCTTTCGCATGCGACAGACAGACATAATTTCATGGCGCAGGAAAAGAAAAACATGCACTTACGAATTGCGATAAGACTGAAGTTGTTATAAATTTGTGCCATTCTTCCATTTCTTAAGGTGCAACAATTGCTTTGAGTTCAGCATAAACTAATTGTATTTTAGGTTTGCTTCAAAAATGAGAAAATCGACACCTAATTTGGCCTATGTTGTAGCACTAGAAACTTGCATCGTAGTACTTATATTCTTTGAAATCGCTCTTGGTGTTCATCTCGATAAACAGACGTTGGTAGAAGTAGGTAGCGATTGGCAACCAGCCACTGCTACATGGTATGGGAGTCCAGATGGAGATGGGAGCGAGGGTAAGTGCAATGCATAATTTTTTATTTGGGTATTAATTTGGTATTAACTTTTAATATGTGATAGCATTGCAATATCATATTATGCGAATTTATATTGAGTTATATAATAAAAAAATGGCATAACATATTGAGTATATATTAATATATTAAGGGCAAAGAATTTTTATATTGGTAAATATAAAAATTAAAATTTAAAATTAACAGAAAAAATATAAAAAATTTTAAAAAATGTTAATGAAAAAATAAAAATAATTTTTTTTTAAATTAGGAAAATTTAATAGAATAAAAAATTAAATAATGTAATTTTTAAAAGTATTTCTAATATATAATTAAACCAAAAATATGATTTAATATGCCATAAACCTTCAAAGTAAAAATATAAAAAAAGAAAGAACCATGATACGATGACATTTGACCATCATTAAAAATATAAACATCTTATGAAAAAAAAGTATATTATTACTTTGTCGCAGGCGGTGCCTGCGGATATGGCAGCCTAGTGAAAGAGAAGCCTTTCCAATCAAAAGTAGCTACAGGAAGCCCAACCCTATTCGAAGGAGGGAAAGGATGCGGCAGGTATACTTACTTTTATATTGCACTATTCACTTTTTAAGGCATTCATAAAGTTTGACACCTTGTTAAATGTTGTATGTTAACAGGTAAAGTGCACGCCTTAAAAAAGTTTGACACCTTGTTAAATGTTGTATGTTAACAGGTAAAGTGCACGGAGAACAGTGTGTGCTCCCAAACTGCAGTGACTGTGGTGATTACAGACGAATGTCCCGATGGAATCTGTTCTGGTACCGGCAAAATACACTTTGGTCTAAGTGGTACTTCCTTCACTGGCATGGCATATCCTGGTACATCTTCAGATCTTCTTAATACTGGAATCACTTAGAGACTGCTCTGATACCATATCAGAGAGCAGAGGCGCACAACTTATGAACACAACACTTAAACACAGAACACAAGACTTGGAACTTCTGAACACTTGCTTCATTCACTGATTAAACAGGTATATATATAGGACAGAGAAAGTTCTGGAGATTAATTGGGTCAGTGGCTTCTTCAGAAAGCTTTGTCACTCAGAAAGTTCTAGAGATTAATTGGGTTAGTGCTTCTTCAGGAAGCTTTGTCATTTGTCAAATATCTCTAGAACGTGCATTTAAACCTTCTGTTGAATTCTGGGTACTGTAATAAAGGTGGCAGTTGGAATTAGCTCCTTCCAACACTCCCCCTTAATTCTAAATATATAACAAAGACACTATGCTATTAATCACGACGGCCTAAACTTTAACTTGCCTCCTGGTCTAAGTTTCAGCTAGGCTTACAAAACATTTCATTTAACATTTCATTTTTGTCTTCTTGCGAAAGGGTCCATGCTTGTTCATTTGTTTCACCCCTGGTTTAATAAACAGCTCTGAAACTCCCTCATCTGCTGCAGAGAATTCTGCGTCATTTTCTCTGCTCAAACCTCCATACTGTACTGGCACATACTCTGGTGAAATGTACTTGAACAAGGTCTCTGTCACTCTGGCAGGACGAGCAACAACAAACTATGGATAATTGTCTTAAAGAATTGTCAATGCATTTTTGGTAACTTGTCACAAACCCCACTTTGCAGGACTAGGCGTGTTCTTAAGATCGGTAATTTGAACCATTGAAGTTATGCCTCCAGGTTTGAAGCTCAGCTTCTATATCTCCTTTTCTAATAACTGAATCCTCCACCACAAAAAGCAGTCACCAGCATCATTCAATGTCTTCAGGTAGAGCTCCTTATTCTGGAACGCCCCGTAATTATTGTAACATACTAGATGTCCTTCCTTGTCATAATCATGCATGTAAGCCACATTATTCCACTCAACATCAAAGTCCTCTTCCAAAATATTGTCATCTCCAAAACGTTTCCTCCAGAGAATTATGTTTTTCAGCATAGTAAAGGCTTCAGAAATCTTGAAGTCTCTTGCTCGGAGAAACTTCAACAGAATCACATCAGTACATTCATTACCCATGGTGTGAAGAAGAGGAACTCCCCATAGGAAAACGTTTTCTACAGGTTGAATTACAACCTCCTCAGTTACCGTGGTAATAGTGACCTCAATTGGAGCTTCAGCATCAACTGGTGCAGAGGCAGATGTTGTTTCTTCTTCCTTTACGGTTTCAATATCAACGGCAGGAGCCTCAGTTAAAGGGGCTGAGATAGTCACTGCTTCAGTTACAGTTTCCTCATGTTTCAGAACATCCCCTTAGGCTGGAACCTCAACATGATCTTCAACAACATAACATTGTTTGTCCAAGAACTCAAAAATACTGCTAAGCCCAAATGAGTTCCTGAGAAAATGATCATCGAAAGGATCATTGTCAAAAAAGTCTAAAAAGATAGACATATCAGCTAGGCTTAATTTTTCAATAAATTTTCATTAAACTCTGGCCAGCTTAAATTTTCATTAAACTCTAGCCAGCTTTGACTTCAAAGTGCACCAGGCTCGGCTCTGCTTCTCACTTCATAGCTAGCTCAAAGATTGAAAAACCAAAATCATAAAAGCAGAATGCATAATGAAAAATGACAGTTATAAAACCGAATGAAACTCACACACAATCCTTCCTCCAGGATTTCCCTCCCACGTTTTCGTTGCACCACAACTCATTCTATAGGTAAGCAGCCACTGTCACACGCGTGTCTAGTCACCGCACAATCCTCATTCTACCACTGGATTTCTCAGGAACAAACAAGACACTTGGCTGCAAGAACAAAACAAAAATATTTCCCAACAGTGAGTAAACAAAATGCACAAAATAGCCTTAACAATATACCAGACACTTCAGTGACTCTTGTCCATAATAGCGCTGCCTCGCAACTCAACCACTATGCTACTTTCCCATAGCCGCAACAGCTCACGCTCTTTGCACCACACTGGCCACGTACAAGCTCCATGTTCTAACAACGGCTCTTGCAAACAGAAACCCAACCATGGTCAAGATTCAATAGCTCTCTCCTCCTTTCGTGGCTGGAACAAGGAAATCACATTCGATAGTATCTTCTACACGCAGCAGCTTCAGTCAATTCGCCCTTCAATAGAGCCTTCACCTCTTAAACTATGTTACCAGAAACGGGAAACGAGAAACGGAATGAGAAATGAGAACGATACGAGAAACAGAGTTTGCAGGTTTCGTGTATAAGAAACGAGGAGAGAGAAAAAACAAGATGTTAACCATATAAAACACAACATTAATCATAAAAATCTAATGTTGTTAGATGTGAAGTTTTAAAGAAACATTTATAAAGAGTGATTTACTTTTAATTTAGTTTTAAAGAATCAATATTTCCAAAGAAAAATTTGATATTGTCGTAGAAAATATTTCTCCTCTTGATATTAAAGATGACAGAGCTGAAAAATATAAAAGGGAAAGAACAGAAAAATTTGATATTGTCATAGAAAATATTTCAACTGTTGATATTAAAGATGACGGAGCTGAAAAATATAAAAGGAAAAGAATAGAGGAGAAACCGCAATTTGAAAGTGCTTGGGAAACTTGTTGTATAGCCAAGTATGATCATATAAATGATGGCCCTTACTTCGGTAAATTTCAATCAATCGACTGTCCAATTACCAATCTTGACTGTAAACATAAAAAGGATATATTGGTAATAGTTTATTATTGGAATGCACGGGTTTCTACACAAAAGGCCATAAGAAAAACAAAGTGGTTAGATTTATCACTTAGAATTACATGGGGATTCCAAGGCAATCTACAAATCTAGTGGTCCAGATTGAAAAATCCTGATAAGCTAAAACTTTTGGAATCTAAAAAACCTATTGTTGAACTGACTAAAGCAGTCCTTCATGAATTCTATGGTGAATTCGTTGTAGACGATAAAAATTACTCATATTTGTTTATGAACCAAAGATTGTGTGATTTAAATACATTGAATGAATTATTTTGTACTATGCAAGACCTGTTATATAAAGGCTCTCAGCAGGGGCATTTTGTCTTTGTTTGAAAATAGATGTTACGGTTACCTACTACAGTTTATTCTGTCAAGAAATCTCACCCCTCATTTAATAAATGAACATATTTCATGGTATGATATTCTTTAAATTCAACAAAAAAAAATCGAAACCACAGCTAAAATAAGAACACCATTTAACAGCCAAGCCCACAATAAGCATGTTAGTGTTCTACACAACCGTGCAAACTATATTCAATGTTAGCAACAAAAATCCATTATCAATGCAGGAAGAGAGCAATCGAAATGACAATTTGTTGCATCTTAAAGATCAATTGCTAGCCTAGGTTCATTGAAATAATATGAAAACATACCAGTGAATTGGGAATTCTCACAAATCCAGAATGCTATGGACTCTGTTCGATGCGCTCCTCTCTGCTTAAACTGTTCTTGACCGGTGTCTCTTGAATGGCAAATCTACGCTCCTCTCAGCTTAAATCGTGGTCACACCTCGCTTTACAGGCAGGCACTACGCTCCTCTCAGCTTAAATCGTGCTCACACAGCCGCTGACTCACAGAACTCAACTTGGAAACTGCTATTTTTGAAATGGATCAACTCGGCAACTTTTGTTTTTTAAATGGGATTTAACACCAATTGAGGAAAAACGGAGATGGAACCAAAATGTTGCAGGGAAAACGGATAAACGTTTTTGCATAAAACGTTGTGGGAAACGATCAGTTTCGCCAAAAACCAGTTTCCTGTCAATAAAAATGAGAACACCCATATAAAACGTGGTTTCCCATCCCGTATGGTTTCTGGAGCTGTTTTTCGCAGAAACGTTGCCAATCATAACATTTCTGGTAACATAGCTCTTAAATGGGCTTCCACAACAAACTCAGTCACACGCACTATACTTCGGTCCACGACTCTCCAACACCGAGGCTCTCTAATCAGCGCCAATAGCAGGGCTCACTACCCACAACAGTTCTTTAAGCCACACTAGACCCTTCAGGATCGCACTCTCACATCGTAGACACAGCGAAAACCCTCAGCTCTCTTACAGCCCTCACTCCTGAGCTCTCGACTCAGTTTCCCTTGCTCATTGCTCACACCCTTAGCTCCGAAACCAACTTAGAGAGTGCTCTAATACCATATCAGAGAGAAAAGGCGCACAACTTATGAACACAACACTTAAACACAAAACACAGGACTTGGAACTTCTGAACACTTTCTTCATTCACTGATGAAACAGGTATATATATAGGACAGAGAAAATTCTGGAGATTAATTGGGTCAGTGGCTTCTTCAATAAGCTTTTTCATTTGTCAAAGATCTCTAGAACCTACATTTAAACCTTTTGTTGAATTCTGGGTGCTGTAATAAAGGTGGTAGTTGGAGTTAGCTCCTTCCAACAGAATCGTCTCTATTTTATTCCGACGGTACCTATCTACTCCTAGTCCGCAATAAAATAGATAAGAGGAATTTTCAGAGTTGAATTCCTTTGACATGTTTGTATCGTTTTACTTGCTTGATAATGCCTTTATTTCTTGTGTCATGTTACATAGTGTACCTTGCGAATATCCGGGGAATAATATTGCATTCCATGTCAACGAAGGCGCCACTGACCATTGGTTCGTTGTACTTGTTGAGTACGAAGATGGAGATGGCGATCTTGGAGCAGTTGATCTAAAGCAGGTTTGTTAAATTATACAGCTCAGTTCAATTGTCCTCCACATCGAGATAATTAATGTAATTATCTGTATCTAGTAGATTCATGTTTGGATTCTCATGTATGCAGGCAAACTCTGATACATGGCAAGGAATGCAACAGATATGGGGTGCAAATTGGTGTTTGAATAGCGGCACTTTACAACCTCCATTCTCTATTCGTTTGCAATCTCTTTCAACTGGAAGAACGCTTACAACAAATAACGTTATTCCACAGAATTGGCAACCGCGTGCTACATACAGATCACTCGTCAACTATGATTAACCATCTCATCCTATGCAGCTTATGGTCCTTAGCATATGTACAAATTTATCATGTGGCTAATACACATACCATTGTACTAGGAGTTACAATTTTATTGTAAGATTTTTGAGAAACACAGATAGATCTAGATCTGCAAAACAATAACAAGCTTGCAATAGAAGGAAGGAAGCGAGCAAGAATTGAGAAAAGAATGAAAGTAAATTAATTCTACAATATGAGTTTTAGAATAAATACATAAAAGCAACTAAGTTAAGCTTAGTTGTACATGCAATAACTAAAGCTAAGTGTGCTTTATGTGTACATGTGCCACATGCAAGCAATAAGTTAACTGGAGCTAATATAGGTGCATGTACACCAACACAGCTAGTCTAAGTGCATGTACACCAACAACTGGAGCTAATCTAAGTGCATGTACACCAACACCCCCCCTTAAGCATAACTTAGGTGAGTGTGATGCAAAATGAATGAGTCCCGGCAACACGGCCATTTTAGGTACCCATATACAATGCATAAAAAGGAGGAAAGAGGGAAAACCTGGTGGGAAGAAGACCCCCCCTCAAAATATAATGCAAAAGTAGAGAAAAGACAACTGCTAGGCAGTCGTGTCCTTCACCCCGAGACGATCTCGCAGGAATCGAAACTTCTGCTCAGTGAAAGTCTTGGTGAAGATGTCAGCAATCTACTCGGAACTAGGACAAAACTGAAGATCGATGATCCCATCATGAATGAGTTCTCTAATGAAGTTCATGTGGATCTCGATGTGTTTGGTACGCTGCCGCTGCACTGGATCTCTACAAAACTTTAGCGTACTTTGATTATCGCACCAGATGACAGTTGGATGATGGACACTAATCCCAAGCTCAGATAGGAAATGTTGCGGCCAAATTGCCTGAATAGTGGCATTGACTGCTCCTCTATACTCGGCCTCTGCTGATGATAAAGCAATGGCAGCCTGCTTCTTACTTGACCAACAAATTGGGCCGGATCCCAAACTAAGTACATAACCGGAAGTAGACTTGCGATCAATGGTGTCGCCATCCCAGTCTGAATCTGTGAACCCGATGAGATTCAAAGAACAATTGGCTGCATAATGAATCCCATAGGTGATTGTCCCCTGGACATATCGAAGGATGTGCTTTGCAGCGTTCCAATGTAACTCATGTGGCTCCTGCATGTATCTGGAAACTGCTCCGACAGCATAGGAGAGATCAGACGGGAGTGAGTGAGATAAAGAAGACTTCCCACAAGCTGGCGATACAATGTGCAATCAACCAATGGTGTGTCTTTGCCATTCTCAAGCTTTATCCCTGATAAGAAAGGTGTGGCTGTTGGCTTGCAGTCACTCATGTGAAATCGTGCCAAAAGATCTCTAGCATATTTTGGTTGAGAAATGGTAATGCCAGAATCACGCTGATGGATCTCTAGTCCAAGGAAGAAATTTAGCAAGCCCATGTCTGTCATGGAAAACCGCTTATGCAATGCAGTTTTGATGTTAGTAATGACAGAAGCTGAACTACCCGTTATCAAAAGATCATCTACGTAGAGTACTATGATCAACAAGGAGTCAATTTTCTTCAGAAAATAAACATTGGAATCAGATTTGCAGTGTACAAAATTTTGAGATAACAAATAAGAATCCATCTTTGCATACCATGCTCTAGGTGCCTGCTTGAGGCCATAGAGAGACTTCTTTAGTTTGCATACCAGAGATGAATTCTGCATGTATCCCGGTGGCTGCTCCATGTAGATTTCCTCCTCGAGATCACCATGAAGAAAGGCATTCTTCACATCCATATGATGCACCTCCCATCCTCTTGCTGCTGCAATGGAGAGAGCTAGCCGAATGGAATCCATTTTTGCCACTGGAGCAAAAGTTTCATCATAGTCAACACCATGTACTTGCTGAAAACCTTTTGCTACCAATCGTGCCTTATATCGACTAACTTGGCCATTTGATGCTTTCTTGGTCCGGTAAACCCACTTGCATCTCACAAGTTTGCGATTTGAAGGTAGCGGAACCAAATCCCAACTCTGGTTCTCAATGAGAGAGTTATATTCCTCATCCATGGCGGCTTCCCATTCAGGATGACCATTTGCTTCTGCATAAGTTTGTGGATCAGATCCATGCATCATATAAGCATGCATGGGCATGGATGGCTCCATAGCTAAGAGTGCTTGCGGATCTTCCTCAAACAGAGGGATAGAGGCAGGATCATCAAGGATATCACTCATGCTGCGCCATTTTTGTGTTGAAGGTGGTCGCGAATCTTCCGAACTACGTGCAGAAGTATGATCTCGATGTTCAACAACTGGTGGTCTAACAGGGGTCACAGGAAAAGACTCATCTTCATTTGAATGCTGGTCTGAAGTTTCATCTACATCCTCATCAATGAGTGGTGATGGAAACTTGGTAACAAGTTCATCTACTAGTGCATGCGAAATATCTTCGTCAAACTTTACACTCCTTTCAATAAAGAGCTCTTCAGTGTGGATATCAAGCAATCTGTACCCTTTGACTTCATCAGAATATCCAACAAACATGCATGCTTTGCTTTGAGGCTCCAAAGCCTTTCTCTTTTCTGGAGGAATGTGGGCCCATGCTCGAGATCCAAAAATGCGGAAATGACTAACTTCAGGTTGCATGCCAGTCCAAGCCTCAAA
This sequence comes from Pinus tabuliformis, assembly GCA_031772625.1. Lineage (NCBI taxonomy): Eukaryota > Viridiplantae > Streptophyta > Pinopsida > Pinales > Pinaceae > Pinus > Pinus tabuliformis. The sequence continues at coordinate 462,142,935 of CM062820.1, read as the reverse complement.
AGGTGTTTTTCCAGTAACAGATTTATGAGGAGATCTGTTCTGGATGTATGAGGCACAATTAATAGCTTCGGCCCACAATTTCGACGGAAGAGATCTTGCATGCAACATGCAATTAGCCATCTCTTTCAAAGATCGATTTTTCCTTTCAGCCACGCCATTTTGCTGTGGAGTGTAAGGAACTGTATGCTGCAACTGTATGCCTACTTCATCACAAAGATTCTTGATATCTTTGTTGACATATTCCGTCCCATTATCTGTGCGGAGTATTTTGATGCGTTTTCCAAACTGATTTTCTGCATGCGCTTTGAAAATCTTTAGATGTTGAAAAACTTCAGACTTGAGTTTCAAGAAGTAAACCCAAGTGAATCTCGTGTAATCATCTATAAATGACAACACATATCTTGCTTTGCTCATTGAAAGCACCGGAAATGGACCCATGAGATCACTGTGTACAAGTTCCAAAGGTGAAGAGGCTCTCCATGCATGCCCCTTCTCGAATTTTTCTTGTGGATGCTTTCCAAGAGCACATCCATTACAAAAACCATCTGAATATTCAATGGTTGGCAATCCTTTGACCATCCCTTGCTTACTAAGCTGTTGCATATATCTGAAATTCAAGTGCCCAAATCTCTCGTGCCAAATTCTACTTTCTTCATTTGCATGCGTAAGTAGCAAAATAGAATCTGATTAAGAAACAAAATCAGAAAATGTATACAGACGAGATTGATCATTTACCTTGCCAGATGCAATCTTCAAATTGGTTTGCATGTCATAAATGCTCACGGAATCCGGGGTAAATTCCACTTTCCTTCCGCTGCCTGTGTGTGTCACCTGATACACTGAGAGAAGATTCACAGAAAGCCTTGGAATATGCAAGACATTTTCAAAACTTCCATCTTCAAATTGCACTCTTCCTTGTCCAGTTGTTGCAACTGCAGAATTATCCCCCATGAGAATGGGAGGACCTGAGTATGCATGTAGAGAAGAAAAGGATTCCTTTGAAGAAGCCATATGATGTGAAGCTCCTGAATCGATGATCCATTCTTGTGGTGCAGAATGAAGAGCAATCAAAGCATGCCCGTTACCTCTTGGATCTGGTGCTTTTTCTCCAGACTTCTTCTTAGCATTCTCAGGAATGTGGTCTCCAAGATTGTGTTGCTGGAGTGTCTGCGCCATAAGATCTATAGTCTTCTTCATGCATGCAGATTCAGGATGAAAACCACGGTGGCAATAATTGCACATTGATTGCCCTTTCGTTCCTTTCCTTTCCTTTGAGCTAGATGATCCATCAGGGGGTTTGGGATGTCTTCCCTTTCTTGGATCATGATCCTTCTTCCCTTTTCCTTTCTGATGGTCTTTGGAATTTGCCTTTCCTTTTGCATGCACAGTAAGTGCATGCGCTTTGGAATTTTTAAGTGTGCCCATTTTGATGAGCTTATCTTGCTCATGCATCAAAGACTGAATAAAAGAATCCAGTGAGCGCATCTTCCAAGCTGCACCAGTTGCAGATCTGACTATGTGGAATGTAGAGACGAATACTGCATACTCTGGACCAAGTTTTGATAAAATGGAAAGAATCAACTGATTTTCTTGCTTGGATTTGTCGATCCCGCATCCTTTCAGCTGAACCAACAAGGCTTTATACCTTGTGAAAAAATCTTGAATGTTCTCAAAGTTTCTCGGATCTAATGAGTTTAACTCATTTTCGAGAATGTGACCTTGCATTTCATCCTGTTTTCCAAACAATCCTTCCAAAATTTTCCATACTTCATTTGGAGTTGAACATGATTCAACATGAAATAGCAGTTCTGGAGAAATAGATAAACATAGGATGCCGAAGGCCTCGTCCATGCGATTGAAATATCTTGTTTTCTCCATTGCCGATGTTGGTTCAACTTCCGTTTCCATGGTTATTCGAAATAAGCCTCTACTTCTGAGATGAAGTTGAATCTTTGGCTTCCATTCGAAATAATTATATGGAGTGAGAATTGCCGATTGTGGAAACTCCAATTTAGACTCCATTCTTTGTTGTTGCTTCAATCTTCTGAACCTGCAAATAAAATTGCTTGTGCACTGATTACAAATCCCTGTGCTCTGATACCATGTAAGATTTTTGAGAAACACAGATAGATCTAGATCTGCAAAACAATAACAAGCTTGCAATAGAAGGAAGGAAGCGAGCAAGAATTGAGAAAACAATGAAAGTAAATTAATTCTACAATATGAGTTTTAGAATAAATACATAAAAGCAACTAAGTTAAGCTTAGTTGTACATGCAATAACTAAAGCTAAGTGTGCTTTATGTGTACATGTGCCACATGCAAGCAATAAGTTAACTGGAGCTAATCTAGGTGCATGTACACCAACACAGCTAGTCTAAGTGCATGTACATCAACAACTGGAGCTAATCTAAGTGCATGTACACCAACATTTATAATATGGTCCTTAGCATATGTACAAATTTGTCATGTGGCTAATACAGATACCAGTGTACTACGAGTTATAGTTTTATAATAGTTAATATCCTATATCTAACTCTTACTATTATTTAGAAATTGAGCTTTTTCTACTCATGGAGGAAAACTCAAAACTCTTATCGGAAGCCAATTATGGTATTGTGGTAGGAAGATCCAATTTAATTTCAACTCTATATTAACTGCTATGTTCGACTTAGATATATCTCTTGATTTTTGTTTTCTTTCCATATTTGCTAAAATTACGGGATCATGTGCAGGATAACAGATCCCATTCCATGTTACTATTTTACAAATATGTGTACACATTGCCTAATCGTGTGCTACTAAGCTCTCGAACTGCTACAACTTGGGTTTGTAGATATTTTGACTTCAGGTTTTGTGTGTAAATAGTGCTTTGCACGCGAGGACGTTCTTTTATTTCTTAATAATCAGTAACATAATCCCTTTATTTTCTATTTGCCAACGCATGTTGATTCGATCCACACTCGTCCAATCTAACCATTTAGGTTGCCTTCGACAACTGAGAGAGAGGTCGCATTTATTTTCCTTACCTTTATATATTCTTTACTGTTTTATGCCACCGAAGCGATTTTAGCAAATACATGTACGATCCTAGCACACAAAAAATGTACATACACAATTTATTTCCCAAAAAAAAACCAATGATTAGCATATAATAAATATGTGAACTAATTTACTCTCTGCAAACCTAACCAGTGTAATATGTTATGCAGACCTAATCAGTGTAATATGTTAATTTTTCATGAAAAAGTAATTAATAGAAAATATTATTGTAATTAAAATAAAAAAATATTACTATATAAAAAGTTGTTTTTATAACTATTTTTTAATATATTTTAGTAAATAAATTGAATAATAAACTTACCTAATATGGAATGAGTAGCAAATAAAATTTTATACTGATCCTAAAAAAATTAAATAAAATAGTTTTGTAAATAAAGTGTTAAAATCATTATTCATATGAAAATGGTTGATCTTTTTTAAAATGTAAATACTTAACCTACCAATTTAGAAGTAATTATCCATTATTTACGAGTCAATATCATTAACTAGAGGAGGTGAGTCAGTTAGGAGGTGATTTAACGTGTTTAAACAGTTCTAATCCACTATGCCCAGGAAGATTTTGTTGGGACAATACAAGTATAATACTTCGTTAACAAACGATTGGTTAAGTATCTCCCGCTCCGGTTCCGGTTGAAGTTGATCCTGGGCCGCTACCGCACGAACATCATCATAGATATTAGCACAAGATGAATGGAAGTTCGACCGCTACCAACTGTTGTGGGTGGTCTCCTCGGTTTATTTTTCCAGTACGAAAAAAAGCAAAGCATATTGTATTATATTATATGATTAATATATAAGATATAATCGTTATCTGTCAAATCTATTACACTATTTATATCATGCTTTCTATCCAGAAACATCATAGCTTGCATAATGTAAATAAATACAGTCCATCAGTGCTGTTCCAAAAATAAAAAAGTAGACATAGGTATTATCAGCAGAGCAAGGTCCAAAAAACCATACCATCCATCTTTGAAAGTGGGTAAGCAGCTTGTCCATCCATGTGAGAAAACTGGCAATATTAGTAAACCATGCAAATATATACAAAAAAGGAGCTGGAATAGAAGTTAATGAGGAAATGGAAATTCTCCAACATCTAAAATATTGTGACCCCATATTATTTCCATGTGGATATTACCAAAATTACTGAGCAGTCCCCTCTTTGAACGTGCATGAACTACCTTGTTCTGTTTTCTCCGAATGTGAATAATTGTAGAATTGTTGTGTTGTTTCCATAGAAGATCAATTCTCCCCAGCGAGCCAAGTAGCAAGGGATTGTTAATATTTGCACTGCCCCTTACCTGATCAATGATAATCTTGGAATCTCCATAGTATGAATGTCGGGGATACCGAGGAAGTTGTTGAACCATAAAAGTCCCCATAAGGCCATTGCTTCTGCCATGGTATTGGTGCCACTTCCCCCATTCCAGTAATCATGTATGACAAGTCATTTGAAATGGCAATCCAAAAAGCACAACCACAAGTGTTCCTTTGCGCAGCACCATCCAAAAAGCCCATTGGATATTCCATCTGTAGTCTAGTCTGCGTGTGTTGGGATTTTTTGGAGCAGGAGTCATGTGGGGTGAGCATGGAAAGATATGTTATAGTTCTCAAAAACAATAGAGAAGTCTTCTGTAGAATTTTGAAAAATGTACTTATTTCTCCATTTCCATACTGCCTAGAAAAGGAAAAGTGGATTGGTTCTCCATATAGACTTCTGTGTGCTCTGCCATTTCATACATTCCATAATGCAATCATGATGTATATAAGGAAACCCAATAAGAGTTGATAGTTTTTCCATACCTAAACTGTATGCTGACACTAGAGAAATATGTGATTGTTGCTCTCCTTGTCCATTTTGCATATGGAACAAATCCTAGGCCCATGCCACCGCCTCTTTTGAAAATTCTCCCATATGAGATTTTTGTTATAGAAGACCAACCATGAGAAGAGGATGATTTTGTTTGAAATTTTGGTCCTCCAAAAGGCGTAAAAGACATGATGCTCCCCGTGTTGAGCATCCTTGTTACAAAGAGATAAACATGTATCAGCAACAATGATGTTATCAGATTTCATCTTCCCAGTCCATATAAATTTTTCATGAATCCCTGCAAGGCAAATACCAAGATGATTCATGCGAGCGATAATCAGATTCCATTCCAGATCCATCTGCCCAAACAGACCCATCTCCTGTGCGCTTTTCCATACAGGCCAAGGACCCTGCCAATGTGCGATGACTTGACTCCATAAGTATATGCCTCGGCCATTTAAGAAGTGTTTGAGCCCCAGAGATATTACATTCGATGCCGGCACCCAAAATCTAGTCAATATCGATAAGGATCTTTTTGCCCGATCCCATGTTCCATGCAAGATGTTGTAGGAAAGTTTTAGAAATCTTGTGAAAGCTAAGCCAGATTGCCGATCCATGGATGGATCAAATAGTTCCTTTATGGTACTAGGACAAAAAATCATGATCCTTAAGGTATTTATGTCTGATGACCCTACTCCAAGTACCAGACCCAAAAATACCCCTCCATAGAGATTTGATCAGTAATGACCATCCAAAACGACGTAGATCCATGATCCCCCAACCACCCATGACCTTCGGAAAAGTGATGTTGGACAGCTTAACCAAATGATATTTTTTTTGCCCATGACCCCCCCCCCCCCCAATATGAAATTAGCCATGATATGGTTAAGACTCTTAATAATTGTGACATGTGTATGAAATAGATGTGCCCAGTAAACCCACAATTATGTGAGGATAGCTTGGGTAAGGATGACTCGACCCCCAAAGGCAGACATCTAAATTTCCACCCAGATATCCTTTTGAAAAAACGATCCACAAGCCATTGCCAATCAACAATCTTGTAAATACATGGTTTAATATGGTACCCAAGGTATTTCATACCATTTTTCATCATCTCTGCCTCTATACCAAACAAGTTTTTAATATATGAAATTATATCCATGTCACAACATCCATGAAAAATAATAGATTTTTGAACATTCATATGCAGGCCAGTGGCATTAGCAAATTTCATGAAAAATATGAAAAATACATAACCACGCAAGTCAACTTAACATACCCATGACGACTACATCGTCGAGAAAGAAGCCATGTCATATGCTGATGTTGTTTCCCATCTGTAGAGCCTACAATTATTCTTGTGCCACCGCATTTTTTATATGGAATCTCAACCCATCCATCGCCAAAATGAATAAAAGTGGTGAAAGGGAACATCCCTGACGAAGTCCTCGGCCAGCTCAGAAGAATTGTGTTGGGTATCCATTTATAATCACAGCATAATTGACATTAATAACACATGCCATAATCCAATCAATACATCTGGGTTGTAAGCCAATTTTGAGAAGAACTAGTCTGAGATATCCCCAATCCCGGCAATCATAACCCTTCTGTAAGTCCACTTGCATAATGGCAGCATTGAGTTGTTTGGTATGTATCGTATGCATACATTCTTGGGCGTTAGCGACAACATCATGTATTTGTCTGTCCTGTAGGAACCCATATTGTTTTGGATATATGTGGCGTGATAATGTACTCCGCATACGACCAACAATGGTTTTAGAAATGAGTTTGCAAATGAGGTTACGCAGCGATATGGGCCTGAAGTTTGCAAGGCATGTTTATGGCCAGCGCTTCGAGATAAGTGCAATATATGTGGAGTTGTTGAGGTGATGTATATTTCCAATGATCCTCGACTCCTCCACCATGTCCAGCAAGTCATTTTTGAACATATTGAAGAAGTTTATGAATAGTTCCACTATCCATCCATCTAGACCCGGACTTTTGTCACCCTTGAAGGATTTAAGAACCATGTAATTCCTCTTTAGTGACCTCCTTGTACAGTGCAGCATTTGAATCCTCATCATACATAGTCGGATATGGATCAATCCCCCATATGATATCTTTAGCAACAATACCCTCATTACGGCCATAAGCCAGCTAAAAATGGGTGACAACGACTTTACTAATCTCCTCCTGTGACTCGATATATTGTCCATCAGTGTTTTTTTATCTCCCATATAGAATTTATGTTGCATCTATGATTTGCAAAATGATGGAAGAATTTAGTGTTACGGTTCCCTTCCTTGATCCATAGTGCCCAACTTTTCAAATGCCAAGTGGCTTCCTCCATAGAAAGGAGTTGTTTCTTCTTTAGCTCAAGGGCTTGAATGCGTGACCTAGTAGTTTCTAGTAGAGAGTTGGTGGCCATCATAGGGTTTAAAGCATCTAGTTCACATTGAGTATCAATAATATCCTTTTGCAAGGACTTAATCTTCTGCTTCTTCCAAGATTTGACCTCCCCATGGAGGATATCCAGCTTGTCTAGTATGTTAACCATAGGGAAAGGTCCTTTAACACATACACGGCTCCATGTGTCCTTCACCAATATATTAAAGTCTGGATCATCTAACCAGCTTCTAGTGAATTTAAAAGGCATGCTCAGGCAAATATCGCCCTCCTCCATTGTAATCTAATAATAGTTATGTGGTCAGACAGAAAGTTATTGATAATCTCTGCATGGACATCACCAAGACGAGCCAACAACTTCTCATGCATTAAAAAACGATCCAGTCGCTTTGCAACATATGCCACACTAGAGTGACCATTGTCCCATGTGGGAGCCATTTTAGCAGGGAAAATATCCACAAAGTTATGCACTAGAATCACATCACGAATCATCCCAGCTAGGGGATCAATCTTCCTAGATCTTCCTATACTTCATCCAAACAAATGGTATAGTTTAAATCCCCAACAATGATAAAGGAAGCCAACTCCATAATCCCAAATAATATCAACCTATCCCAGAATACAGACCTATCCCTATATAAAACATAAATATTCAAAGATATATACACGACCACCTAGTTCGCACATATTCCCCTCAGACAGAATGCCCACAAAACATTTGAAGGGGGTTGTCAAAAGGGTATTATCCGCTGACGTGAGATGCAAAAATAAGAAGTAAAACACATGTAGCTACTAAAAGATGGGCTACACACCACCGGATTTATCACCTGAATTTGGGGAGGCTGCATCACACGAATAAAACCATAATCTCTTTCGTGAGTTTGAGTTTGGTTTTTTTTTCAAATATTTTTTTGATATATATATAATCTTTTCGATAGGTATATGATCATATAGAAACATATATAAGCAAACTTCTTAGGAACTAAGAGAATGCTTAAACTAAGATATTCTATTTTCTTTTGTTATATAAATGAAATACAAGTTTTTTCCTTAAATCTAAAATAAGAAATTAAAACTTATTTACCAAACCAACGCAAACAGAGTCACTAGCACGCAACCAATGAACATCGATGGCGGCGCCGATGCGATGCCATGATGGATCGACTTGTTAAGAAAACCCTTTCTGTCGTCCTTTTGCCTTACAACGTGTCTAAATCTGACAAGCAATAAACGCGCCAAAACATTAGCGGACCAATGTTTAAAATTTAACATGTCAGCCCGTAAAGAGGCCTCTACCACGTGAGATAAGTGCTGAACTAAAATTACAAGTAAGAAAAATGGAAATTTTGATTTCTACAGGTTTTTTTAAATTTTTAATTAATATTATAAAATTCTCTATGAAAGGCTGTCATTGCTCATATAAATTGGTAGATATATATTATACCTAGAGGCTGGAAGCCTAGAGAGTGGACCCCGGGCCCCAGTTGTAACATGCCTTGTTATCATTCAATAATCATCGAAAACTCGACGTATAGTATGTAAGAATTTATCGTTATTTAGTGAAATTTTTTGTAATTTTTTCAGTAGGTTTTTTGGTTTAATTTTTCTAAAATATTGAAAAAAATTATTGAAATTATAGGTAGGTTTTGGTTAAATAATACAAATCAAGATTTCAACTCAAATTTTCAAATTTTTGGACCAAATTCTAACACAAAAAAGTCCAAAATATTACACTAAATAAAACTCATAATGCATTGCCAACACTCATAATAACTAAAATGATGAATGAGTTATTTTTCCTATCTATCAAAGCTTCATTGGCAAAAAAATGACTTTGCCCCCAAGCCGAATCTAATCATTACATTGATTTAACCAATTTTTTTCACCAAATTTCACTGCCTACAGTCATTTTTTGCATGTGGGTATTGCTCTTTAACACGAATCTGATCAGAACTCCAACGATCACAGGTATTTCTCGGCATTGCAACATTCAATATTTGAAGTGTTGTTTAACATTTATAACATTAAATCTAAGATTAGAGACGTGACTTGCTTCAACTAACTGTGTATAACTGGACCACAAAAGCTTAAGGCTCTGTTTCCATGGATAGAAATCATGAAAGAAAAGAAATTAGAGAAAATTACGTGTTTTTGGATAGCAATAATTACATTAAAAATTATTAAATCTCGTAATTATTGGATTTATACAGTATCTAGATATAAAATTCTTAGATTGTCAATCTTAGTAAATGTCGCTATGATAAAAAAATTCTCACTAATTTAGTATTCAAACACAAGCCAATCGAAATCAAACTTTATTGCGAAGATACAAATTAAAACACCAAGGTCATTTCCATCGATAATCTTTCTTCTACTCGGAACCTCAAGTACCTGAGAAAAATACGGCTGATTAGTTGCTTTCTAAACAATCTTCTCACATGACTTACTGGGTCAAATTCAGATGCAATGGTTGGTGAGCCTTCAAGAAAATAAATTTACCAATGGTTCATGAGCCATCCAGAAAATCAATGAAGTGCACCTGAAACTTAAAGCTTGACTACGCTTTGCGAACCATGTGGCTCGGTGTTGGTCATTTTTATTTACTATAGTCTATTTAGAGTTAATTAGGATTAAAAGAAATGAACATCTAAAAATAAAAAACAATTATTTAGCCCTATAAAATTAACATTTAATATTTACAAAGACAATTTAGGATTTAACCGAAAAGGGGTTTATGTATCTTTTAGGAGGGACCATAGACAACTTTAAATAGGAACCATACTGGAACCATAGTGGCTAGCTTGTAGGCTATTATTACTTTTATGACTTATTTATTGAGATAGGATATAGCTTACATGCTTTATGGATCATATTGTAGAAAGTAGTAGTTAGTTTGAAGAAAAAGGAGCGTGGAGCTAGGAAATGGAGTTAGGAGCTTGGAGAATAGAGGGAAAAAATGAAAGTGGAGGAAATGGAGCTAGGAGCTTGGAGAATAGAGGGAAAAAAATGAAAGTGGAAAAAATGAAAGTGGAGGATGTGAGTAGGTGGATTCACAAAGTAATACTATACATGGACCTATAGGTCCAATAAAATAAGAAAAAATTGTCTACATAAACTTTAGAGGGAGTACAAATTATGACACTTGTTTTTCATAGTTTCTTTTTCCTAATAATTTCTTCCATGAATTCAATTTTTGTAAAATAAGGAGGAATTGTTTATATAATTTCTAGAAAGAGAACACTTTATGTGACACTTGTTTTTCATAGGTTTATTTTTCCTAATAATTTCTACCATGAATTCAATCTTAGACAAATATAATAATGAATTCAAATAAACCAATCTAAATTTAATAAAAATCTATATGAGTTTATTGAAGTTTAAACTTGTCTTTAAATAATCCAAATGCAAACAAATTTATTATTTTTTTAAAATTCAATTAATTTTTAAATTTTCTTTGAAATTTACCAAATACAATAACTTAAAATGCCACAAGTATAAGTTAACATTTACTATGACATAGAGACCTATTTTATAATGTTAGATGGTACATCAATCCTCACACCAATGGTACTCTTCTAAATACATCAAACTATATATAAAACATAAAAACCAACTTATCATCTAAAATATTCAAATATTTAATCAATTTGAACAAGAAAATGTGATTAAATTAATTTATATACTTTAAAAATTGTAAGAAAATTAGAAAATTCTAATAATATTTATCATAATTAATAAATAATTAAAAAATATATATATATATATATAATCAATTAATTAATGATTCTATAAAATATTAATGTTGTTATTCAATAATTTAAATGAAAAGTTTCAAACAAAAGCAATATTTAAACACCAATTTTCTTTCTTCGAACCTCTATTAACCATTTAGGAGAAAAAGATGATGTTGGGTATTTTAAATACTCAGTTAGTTGCGATAGAATGAACCTTTTAAATCCAAAAGCATTTTTAATGATTAGTTCATCGTTAAAATAATTAAACACATGAATATTCACAAATTATATTAAATCGCCCATGTATCAGTGCACGATTGAAACAACAATAGCATATCTTCCATACATTTTTGAATTGTTAATTCAACGTTAAAATGATTAAGCGCATGAATATTCACAAATTACATCATCCTCCATACATTTTTGAAGGATCAATAAAATTTTCACTTTTCACTTTTAATTGTTAGTTCATCGTTAAAATTATTAAGCACATAAATATTCACAAATGACATTAAATCTTGTATCAGTGCAGGATTGAAACAACGATAATATTTACACTGGTTAATATATCGTTAAGAAATACGGTAATAGTTATATTTCTAATAAAAGATCAAAATGAAGTGAAAACCAACGTCACAATAATAAAGGGAAAATTGAACTAAACAAACAAAAATAATCTAAAACACTAATGACAATGTGGATGTCGTCTTTATATATATAAATGAGAGAAATAAAAAGATTAAATTAAAGTATATATATGCTGAATTAAAGTCTATTTAATAGTAATCTAAGACACTAATAATTATATATATAAGTGTTTTTTTAGGATTATCATATTCATAATTGTTTGAGTAGCTCATCATCAAAACAGAGCTATATATATATATATATATATATATATATATATTTTCACGATGAATAAATAGGTATTACACAGCTGCAACTTGAGCGAGGATTGAAGTTGGCATTAGGTTTTTGCATTAGGGTTCCATTGCGGGACGCCTAGGGGGGAGCACCGCTCCCTCCTACAGTCAGGCAGTCACAGAGGGAGGCAAAGAAGCAGGGGGAAGCACTTCAAAAAACCGCCAGAAAATATTTCAGAAGCTAGAGGCAAGGAGACAGTTGGAAGAAATGAATTCCAGGATCAGGAAGGAAATCAACAGGAAACAAATAAAGAAAAGGAGAAGGGAGGCGGCAGCAGAAAAATGACCTCCACGAGAACTATGGGAGTTTGTAAACCCAAATCGAGCATCATTCCCTGGGTCATACTAAGTGATCCAGCAATTCAAGCGCATAGGGACCATATGAAAGAACATGCGATCATTTGCAAGTTCATGGGGTTATGGCCAACGGAGAGGGCATTACATATCTGGATTAGGAGCCATTGGAAGCCAAAGGGAGAAATACATTTACATCTGGGTTCTAAGGGCTTCTTCACGGTGGTGTTCGCGAGCCTAGAGGACAAAGACAGAGTGTTCGAAGGAGGGCCTTACTTCTATGCTGCGGCAGGACTCTACATGCGGCCATGGATGATGAATTTTGTCGCGAAACGTGAAACATTTACATCCGTACCAGTTGGATTAGACTATACTCATTACCTCTGGATTACTGTCAACCAGATTTTTTGAAAACCATAGGCAACAAGCTGGGGCATTTTCTGAAGATATCAGAGGCAACCCTTAAAGGTAAATATACCTCCTTCGCCTGAATATGTGTGGAAATGGATCTATCTGGAGCCCTTCCGGAAGCAATAATTTTAGAGGTATATGATGAAGAATGGGTGCAAATGGTGGACTATGAGCACATACCATTCAGGTGCCGCAAATGTCATGAACATGGCCATCTATTCAGAGACTGCCCAACAAACAATATGGACGGCAATGGGAAAACCTCTTTGGATAGAGATCACGAAGGTTTCACCAAGGTTGGGGGCAAAGGGAAAGGGGGTAAATGGCCACACAAGAAGATCAGTGAAGACAGATATACAAGACACAATAGCTTCAAAATCCTAAAGGAATTAGAGGAGAACGCGGAGACAGTCCAGGACAAGGAAAATGTATTTAAGGAGCAGGATACGGAAGCTGAAATGGAGGATATCACAGTAAACAACCAGAAGAAGGAGGATTTACCAAGTTGCATGGAGATCAGCAAGGACCACGAGATGACTCCAAGTGAGGCTGGAATGGAGGACCATGAACTACAGGAGATTCTAGACAGGGAAAATCTAGATCTAGAAATATTTCTTGAATAAGGAAAGAACAAAGGAGTGGAATCCTTGCCAAAAGAAGATTACAATCGAGTTCAATAGCTCTTTCTATGGAGGGCACAATTGAAGGGAACGGGTGTCAAAAGAAATCACGAAATCCAGGAGCCAAGTGGGATCAAAATGATGGAGAACTCACAGGCACAATCTCCAAAGAACTCAGGAAGGAAAAGACAAAATGAACTGTTAACCGAATGTGGTAAACTACTGATTAACTCAGGTAAGATGAAAGATCTTACCAACTACTCCTTTACTAACCTTTCTTAATAAAGCTCATAACCTAGAATATTAGAGGTATAGGTAGTAGAAGGAAACAAAGGAATCTAAGTAACAGAATAAAAGAAGAAAAACCAGACATGGTCTTTATTCAGGAGACTAAATGTTCAATGGACAACATAAGAGAAATTCATAACAAATGGTTAATCAAGTATGAGTATTTAGAGGTTAAGGCAATCAACTCGGCAGGTGGGATTCTAACGCTGTGGGATCCACAAAAATTTGGAATCCTGGATGCTTCACTATCTATCTTCGGTGTGTAATCCTATCAGTGATAAGGAGACATACATGATAACAAATGTTTATGGACCCCAAAAGCAAGCAGATAAACTCAAGCTTCTTACCTCCCTAGAAGGTCTAAGAGCAAGACATCCCAATATGCCTTGGATAGTTGCAGGTGATTTCAATATGATAAAATCTCTTTCAGAAAAAAAAAAGGAGGCACTAGACAACTAGGCAGAGACTCTAAAGCCTTTCAAGATTTCATTATGAACATGGGACTAGTGGACACTGAGACAATTAATGGAACCTTGACTTGGAACAATAAAAGGGGAGGGGCTTCCCAAGTGGCTTCCAAACTTGATAGATTTATTGTTTCTAAGGATCTCCTCCTCACAGGACTAGCCATCACAGCTTCCATTCTGCCCTTTGGAGGTTTGGATCACTGGCCAGTTCAGCTAGAAGCCACCTTTATGGGCAATCCAAGAAATAGGTCCTTCAGATCTGAAAATTCCTGGCTCGCACACACCAAATTCACTAGTAACATCGATAAATGGTGGAAAGAGGAGTTGAATATTCAGGGTACTAAAATGTTCATGCTCGAGTAGAGACTGAAACATATCAAATCCAAACTTAAAGCTTGGAACGAAAAGGAATTTGGCGATATCCTCAAAGCCAGAATAGAAACTAAGCTAAAACTCTAGGAAATCAATTAGATCAATATCACAGAGGGCTTCAATCAAGAGAGGCAAAAACTAACTAACTCTTTGCAGGAAGAATGGGAGGATCGACGCTTACAAGAGGAAATTTTCTGGAGACATAAATCTAGGATTCAATGGATCAAAGAGGGAGAAAGAAATACAAAATTCTTCCATAAATCCACTATGGCCCACAGAGCACACAATAGAATCACAAAGATAAAGATTCTCAAGTTATTGAGCTTGTCTCTCACAAAGATATGGAATCGAGTCTAGTACAACACTTCTACAATATTACAAAGGAGCCAATGGAGGATAGATCTAGGTTCATTGATGAATTCACTCAGTATATTCCTAAGTTGGTTACCAGAGAGGACAACCACAATCTCAACAGGCCAGTCTCGGAAGAGGAGGTCAGAGAGGTTATTAAGGAAATGCAAAGTGGAAAAGCACTAGGCTCGGATGGATTCAATGTAGACTTCTTCAAAGCCTACTGGGAAACAGTCAAGACGGACATCCTCGAGGTTGTGGAAGACTCGAGAAAATCCAAAAAGGTTCTGAAAGCACTAAACGCTTCCTTCATAGCTTTAATCCCCAAAAAGGAAAATTATATGACTCTGAATGGATTTCGACCCATAGCCTTATGTAATTTGGTGTATAAAATCATCTCAAAAGTGATAGCTAATAGATTTAAGCCCCTGCTACCTTCCCTCATCTCGGAAGAGCAAACAGGCTATGTGGAAGGAAGACAAATTCTCAACAACATCATCCAAGCACATGAGGTGGTACACTCTCTCAAATGCAACAATTAAGCAGGTATGATCATTTAGTTGGACCTTGCAAAAGCCTATGACAAACTTACCTGGCCTTATATCAGAGCTATTCTAAAAGCCTATGGCTTTGACCAGAACTGGATAAGATGGGTTATGGCACTAGTTACCATGACCACTTTTTCTATTTTGCTTAATGGAGCTCCTTCAAGAACCTTTACACCTTCCAGAGGGCTCAGACAAGGAGATCCCCTCTCACCTTTCCTCTTCATCCTCATGATGGAAGGGCTAGGTAGGGAAATCAAAATGGCAAATGTTGAAGGTCGAATTCAAGGTATCAAGCTCACCCCGGATGGAGAGGTTAACACTCATCAACAATTTGTGGATGATACTATGTTGCAAGGCATACCCACAGTTAGGGAAGCAAGAGCAATAAAAAATATCCTAAACGACTATGCTATGGTAGTAGGTACCGAGGTAAGCCCCAACAAGTCCAAAGTTTTTTTCTTTAATACTAATATTGCTATACAAAGAAACATTACCAGGATTCTTGGTTTTCAAAGAGAACAATTACCTTCCAAATATCTTGGCATTCCTCTTACTGACAAACCTCTAAGCAAGAAAATATGGGAACAAACTTTAAATAAACTTCAGGACAAGATCAGAAAGTGGACATGCATATCTTTAAACTTAGTAGGGCGGCTTCTGCTCACACAGGTGATACTGTAGGCCATTCCCATTTTCATGTTTGCAGCTCTCCCTGCTCCTCAAGGTATTAAGCAGCAGATAAGAAGCATACAAAGAGACTTTCTATGGGGCAGAGGGGAAGAGAAAATGAAGTGGGCTTTAGTTGCCTGGGACAAGTTCTGCAAGCCCAAAATCCATGGCGGCTTGGGGTTGCATGATCCAGAGACTCTCAGCAAAGTTTCGGGAGCTAAGCTTTGGTGGAGATGGATCAAGGAGATGAATGCCCCCAGGGCCAAGCTTTGGAAACAAAAGTATGCCAAGCATTGGCAAGAGGAGGATCATATTAGAATGTCAGGAAAAAGCAGGGGCTCACACATTTGGAACCTTGCTTGGGAGAATAAAAGCATTGTTCAGCAACACTGTTTTTAGGAAATCCGAGCAGAGGACCATGCTTGATTTTGGGAGGACAAGTGGAAACAGGAACCCATCCTGTACAGGAATGACTTGGCAACCCTCAAGAGAGACACAGATAGCAAAGGTTTGTTAATGGTAAAAGATTTTTGTGATGAAATTCCTTTAAAGGCCAAGGCAGATGCTCTTATCTAGAACTTAGAGCATAGATGGATTCTGGTTTCCTCCTCACCTGACCAATTAAGATGGGGGAAGAATAATGAAGGTAACTTTAACCTCAAAGAAGAAAAATAAGCAATCATAGGATTTAACTTTGTGAATACTGATCAAGTCTGGAAGGAGCTTTGGCAAACTCCTCACTAGATGAAAATAAAGTTATTCATTTGGCTAGTGCATCAAAGAAAGATCCTAACTTGGGAAAACCTCCTAAAGAAAGGCTTCAGTGGCCCTTCCAAATGTCACCTCTATGGCTCACATGAGGAAACGATTGAACACCTTCTCAACCTCTACCCTTTTTCTGCTAAGGTGTGGAACTGGGTGGCCTCAATCTTCAGACAAACTGACAGGGATAGTCTCAGCATCTCCAACACTTTGAAAAACTAGAGAAAGAACTTCTCAGGGAATGAGATCATTAACAAAGCCTGGATGCTGGTACCAGGCTTTGTAATTTGGAATGTTTGGAAAGAGTGCAACAGGTGGATCTTCAAAGATAAAGCTAGTGAGCCACAACACATAATTGATCAAATTCTAAAACAACTTAAAGACACAGTAAAAAGCCTATTGAAGTCACTTCCTAAGGATCCTCCTCTGCCTCAAGAGGAGAATATTATACTTAATTTGGGACTCCAGTGCATCAGTCCTCAAGGATTAATAAAAGGAGTGAGAACTATAAACATAGGGACCAGTAACTGGAAGCCCCCTCCACAAGGTTTCTTCAAGGTAAATATTGATGGAGCTTCTAAGGGCAATCCAGGGGTTGTTGGCTTTGGGGGTGCCATAAGAGATCATCAAGGGCAAACAAAATACATCTTCCATGGCCACTTGGGGAAGGGTACCAATAACATGGCTGAACTCCTGGCATTAGAGCAATGCTTGGAAATCCTGGTGGAGGAAAATTTACAGAATGCTATCATTGAAGCAGATTTGGAATTGATCATCAGAGAAACAAAGAAAATACACAATGGAACTTCGCTAGATAAAGTGTCGAAGCATTGGAAGCTACTACAGGTTTTTTACCATATACACTCTCACCTGCAAACTCTTAAAATGATAAGATTTGTTCATGTGAAAAGGAAAGCAAATATGTTAGCGGATCGGTTGGCCAACGAAGGAGTGACCAATAGGGACAGGGATTCTCGGCATGCTTGGGAGTCGTTACCTACCAGAAAATTACGAGAGGATTGTTTCCATCTGGCAACCAAAGATATGGAACTATAGATGAATATAACTGATCGAAGGGATTCAGGAGACAGGCGGAGGATGGGGTTACCTAAATCATTTACAATTTTTTTTTTTGGTTTTGGCTGCTCTCCAAAACTCTGATCACTTTTGGTTGAATGATGAAGGTAACGAATCGAGTAGCACCACAAATCTGGTTTCCTGTTTGCATTTGGTACAGTGGGTACTTGACAGAGAATCTAGGCGGAAGGCTCAGAAATGTCTGCGGGAATGGTCTAATGGTCATCGCTTGGCAACAAAGCGCTTTGGTTTTTCCGTAGAACTGCAGATGTAAAACCACAAATGGTATATCAGGCGAGATAAGAATGGTTTCTAGTTTTTTTCTATGTGCCTCTGATTCCACTCATCATGTGACACGTGGCGACGAGAGGTGAGAGAAAACTGCCCTCATCGGACGGTTAACCCCCGTGCTTCTCGTCCGCCCGATATCCACGATGGCCGTTGGATTGGGGTTGTGTAATCAACGGCGGGATTTGGTTCGTGCATGTTGCTCAAGAGTTCCGGACCCGAAATTGTTTAGTGTTTTTAACCTATAGCTTTCGTCGGGTCTGTTTGATGGTTGTAGAGTGGTCCATTGTGGGTCCCAATGTGGACCCTTAGTGGAATACTTGTAGGCTTTGTGTGGGCCTCGGTCCATGGTTTCCAGGGCTTCTTTGGGCTTCTTTTGGGTTTCTGTCGGCCCTGCTGGCTGGGACACTCTCTCAAAGCGAGTGCGATTTCTTGTACATTATGTAATTTTGGCTAGCTTAATAGAAGGTTCTTCTCTTACTTATATATATATACTTCTTATTCAGAAATTAAGAATTCAAATCTCCATAAATATTAATGAAGTTTATTAATCCTTAATTAACACTTAACATTGATCAATTTCACTAGTGTTAAGAATAACCATCAAAACAAAACATAAAAATGTATTATATTGGGAATAGTTCCATGGCCTCCACTCGATCGAACCATCCTCCGCATGTTACTATTCGTTACAGTTCTATCGTCTCCACTAGCCCGAACCATCCTTCACATAGATTCTTGGACTTTGTTACAAAGCCCTTTTGGAGATTCGAATGATATTTCTAACACTGTTTCATGGTTGTTAAGAGGGGCTACAACTCCATAGAATGAACCTCTTTACACTTTATTTTTATAATTATTTCGAGACTTTCATTTTTTGAGTGAATAATTTTCTACAAATTTTCTATATATGTGTAAATATAAAACTTAAAAATATAAGTAGGGTCGAAATCTCTAAAAATATATAGCATATCGAATTTTATGAGTATATCAAATACTTCCATTTTTTTAGTGAATAACTTTGTACAAAATTTCAATATATTTGTAAATATAAAATGTGAAAATAAGTAGGGTCGAAATCTCTAAAGATATATACCATATCAAATTTTATGAGTACACAAAAATTTGTGAGTGCTTTTTTATTCAATTATTTCAGTAGATTTAATAGATGGTCGTTGAAATTCTAATTCTAATAATTATTGGTACTCCAAATTAGACCAATTTGGTTTAATTTTTTGATTATTAAATTAATTTTAATGAAATTAATTATAAATAATTTAATAATGTTTATTGAGTTATTTTTTAATGAATTATTAAATGGGGTGGTTTATTAGCTAATATTTATTATTAATTAATTTGAGTTCACATATTAATTAATTTAGAGATAGAGAGTTATGATAAAATGTTGTTTAGAAATAGTACATTTGATTGAATGAGTTAATTTATTTGGCTATTTATATGTATGTATGTGTTTATGAAAATTTTAACATGATAAATCCAAGAGATACTTTTTCACATTTGTGGATGGAGTTCCTAATAAATATGTCAATATAGAGTTATACACCTAACTCTAAGATATTTGAAAACTTTGAAAACTTGCTAGAATGTAACAAGCAAAATATCTATCAAAATTGATAGAAAAAAGTTTATCAAAATTAATAGAAAAAAGTTGAATTAACATTTAGGATATATGTATATAGGGGTCAAAACATAGTAAAACATATAAAAATCTTTGTTTGTGAGACAATATATATATATATATATATATATATATATATATATATATATATATATATATATATATATAGACGAAATAGACTTTTTCATTAGAACTTGACAAAATAATTTCAAGAAGGAATGTTCTTTTTTGTTGTTTAAAATGCAATTTTGAATGCATAGATGGATTCAACACCCTCAAAAACCTCCTTAACACTCGAATTCCACATATTAAACAACTTAGCCTCAAATTTTTAAAAATATCTACCGAAATTTGGTTAAAATTAACTAGAGAAATGTCAGTGGGAAAACCTATCATAACTGAGTTGTCAAACCAGCAATGGAGACATCCATCATTGGTTTCTATCAGTGAGCACGAGTTGATTTGTTACTATTACTCAAGGAAAATCATGCCACTTGGTATTATGTGTTGGTGGTCTGTAAGGGGGCAGGCTTTCGCTCATGCTAGATGTGTCTAGGTCTTGAGTCATTAACCTATTTTCTTATGTTGGAGGAAGGCAAGCTCTTAGTCAAGGAGAAATAATTACACACACATTTTATTGATATATTAATTTTTTCATAAATATTATTATATTGAATTTATTTATATGATTTTTTATGAGAGATTTTTCGGCGTAAATCACATGATATTTCATTTGTTGACGTGTTTCGAACCAACTAGTGTGGTTCATCGTCAGGACAAGTTGAAGAATCAGATCTAGCTATGCATGTTAAATAGTCAGAGCAGAGCATCCAACGACTAAATTCTAGACCAGGTATATTGACTAACGGCTAAATTTGACTGGGAAACGGCTAGTTGGACCGGACTAGGGGCATAACCTTATTAAGTTAATATTAAAATTGATAGTTAGTTATATTCTTATTAAATTAAAAGTTAAAGGGACATATGAATATAGAAGTTTTAACCATATATATTAAATATATATATATATATATTAAAATAAATTATAAATTAAAAGTTAGTTATAAAGGTTGTTAACTAAATATATAAATATATAAATATTAGAGTGATTTAAGGGTTAGAAAGAATATTTTAAATAATTTAAATATTATTTAGCATATTATCATAGATTGATTTCAAGATTAAAATAAATAAGATTAATTTAACTTGATTATTAAATTGATAGTTAGTAATATTCTTATTAAATTAAAAGTTAAAGGGCCATATGAATATAAAAGTTTTAACTATTCTGTAAACTTTCAATTATAAATATATGTTAAAATAAAATAGTAAAAGTTATTAAATATATAAGTAAAGGAGTGATTTAAGGGTTAGAAAGAAATTATTATTATTATTATTATTATTATTTATTTAGCAAATTATCATAGATTGATTTCACGATTATTTTTCTTTTTTAATTAAGTTAAAATTATTAGAATATAACTAATCGCATGAACAAAATGTTATTAAAACCTCAAACTAAATCAACTACTCATCAAAGAACAAAGGCTACCGGATATGGGAAACAAGGGGAAATGTACCAGGAAGAAAACAAGAACAAGCTATAACCTAGGGGTGAGGGGGGGAGAGGGAAGGGAAGAAAATGACTAGGAAGGGAGGGCTGGGATCCAACAACTACTGATCTTCCAACCATCCTCTCTATTGAGATTGCTCGGCCTTTTTTCAATCTCAAGGGCCTCCCTAAATTTCCGGTGATGGAAATGCGAAACCCTAGCAATAACACTAGCCTCCTCAATACAGACATGATGATTGGTTTTCTCCACATGTTCTGCTAAAGCGGAAGACTTGGTTCTCCTATGCTTAAGGTCAGTTGCGTGTTCACTAATCCTTTGATTAATGGAGCGACCAGTCTCACCAATATAGGGGGTCCCACAGGAACAAGGAATAATATATACTCCTTTCATGTCCTTAGGGTTGATAGGATCCTTCACAGATCTGAGGGACCTACGAATGGTGTTAAGGGGTCTAAACGTCGAGGGGACATTATGCTTCTTCAGAATCCTCGCAATCCTATCAGTGGTTCCCTGAACATATGGAAGATGGACACCTGGAATCCGTTCTTTCGGTTCTCTTTTAGATAACGAATTCTTGGTTGCTTTGAGGAAAGCCTTCTGTCCCATGTATCTACTATAACCATTCTCCATAAAGACATTCAGGAGATGGGATTTCTCCTCATCGAAGCTCTTTTCATCAGAGATCCTTATGGCACGAGTAGCAAGGGTGTTGAGGACCCCCAACTTCTGCACTGGGAAATGATGGGAACTAGCATGAAGATACTGCTCCGTATGTGTTTTCTTACGAAACACTCGGTGGGAGAGGGAACCATCACAATTTTTAGAAATAAGAATATCAAGGAATGGGAGGCAACCATCTACTTCCTGTTCCTTGGTGAACTTGATGGCCGCGGATTGACTATTGAGATGATCGAAGAAAAGATCTAACTCCTCTTGGCCATGAGACCAGATGACATTAGTGTCATCTACATATCTCTTCCAAAGCTTAGGCAGGAGGCGGGCTGAGTTTAGAGCCTTGGACTCAAAATCTTCCATAAAAAGATTAGCAACAACCGAGGATAGGGGTGAGCCCATGGCAACCCCATAGGTTTTCTCAAAGAACTCTCCTTCAAAACTGAAAAAGGTTGAAGTGAGGCATATCTCAACTAACTGAGCGGTATCAAGATCTGTCAGATGGTTGATCACCTCCATGGCCTCATTAATAGGGATGCAAGTGTAAAGGGAAACAACATCAAAACTGACAAGAATGTCTCCAGAGTCCAGGTTAATGTCCTTGAGTTCCTCAATAAAGGAAGTAGAGTCTTTGATGAAGGACTCTGTATGGCCAACTAAGGGTTTAAGCTTTAAGGCAAGGAACTTAGCAAGAAGGTAGGTAGGACCGCCAATGGTGTTGACAATGGGTCTAAGGGGAGCTCCTTCCTTATGAATTTTAGGGAGCCCATAGATTCTAGGAGTGATAGGATTGCTCTCAATGAGTTTATGATGCAGGGAACTCACTGAGTTACAGGATTTAATGGCAAGGGCAACATTTCTGGAAATCTTCTTTAATGGGTTTTTGGGAAGCTTCTTATAGCTTCCGCTATTATGAAGATGATCCAACATTTTATTGCGGTAGTCTACCTTGTTAAGAATGACAGCAGCCCCACCTTTGTCAGCTTTTAGAACAACAACATCATTGTTCTGATTTAGGGATCTGAGGGCCTCAAATTCTTCCTTGCTAAGGTTTCTCTTAGGAGGTTTAGCCTTCCTAAGGATAACGGCACAATCCTGCCTAATGGTGTTTTTAATATTATCAGATAAACCACGAATCCCAAATTCTATGTCACAAATAATGTCATCCACAGGGATCTTCTTAGGGGCCAAGGCAAAATTTAAACCTTTGCCTAAAACCCTAAAAACAGAAGGGGGAAAGGAGAAACTAGATAAATTGATAACCTTATTATTAATATGAGAAGGAGGGGGAGGAGGATTAATCTTATTTATACTATGATTCTTCCTAAACTTAGAATTACTATTTATGTTAAGAAATTTTAACTTATTATTATTATTAATGAAATTACTACTACTTTCTATGTTATTATTCACAGAATTATAATTAATTACATCCTCCTCTTTATTATTATTATTATTAACAACCACATTTATTATAACTAATATTATTATTAATATTCTTATTCTTATTATAATTATTAATAATAATAATAACAACATTATTATTATTATTATTAATTTCATTATTCTTATTATTACGAATGAAATTAATATTATTATTACTAATGAAATTTAAATTATTATTATTATTATTATAAGACATTAAATCACCAAGAGAACAACGCAGGGGGAGGTTAGAGCCCATACCGACGACAGGAACCAAGCTACAGCTCTGAATTGGTTTAGCATGAATCGAAATACTATCAAGACAAGAAACGCAGAGGGAAGAACTCTGCGTTGGACAGCCAGCAAAGGATACTGGAAAAGCGACTCCGCGCTTTGAGGGAAACCTGAAAACAACGCTGTCAAGTAATCTTTCAACCTGCACGCCTGAATGAAAACCACCTTCACGCAGAGGTAAACTACTGCCAGTTTCCATAGGAATGAGCGAGATCTGGTTAATAGCTAGGTTACCATAGGAATGAGCGAGATCTGGTTAATAGCTAGGTTACCATAGGAATGAGCGAGATCTGGTTAATAGCTAGGTTAAATGCATCTTCCGGGTAAGAAACACCGAGGGAGGAATACAAGGATGGAAACCCAGCATTGGATGTTGGCGATTTCCCACTACGTGCTGAAAAGGAACCACAAACATCACTATTAAGCAGTCCATTAACAGGAACCAATGGACTAGAATTAATTGTATCCTTACGCAGAGGAATACTGGAGCTAAGGGGAGAACGAGCCCCTCGATTACTTGCTGGGCAGAGATCAGATTATACACTCTTCTCTGCAACGCCCGAACCAAGAAAAGAAGAAGGGAGCGGATTGAGCTGGCCAGAGGAGCTGGCTTCTACGCTGGCTCTTACAGAGCTTTCATTAACCTCCAGTGGTGCGGATAAATCAGAAACCCCACAAACTAACCAATCCCTAAGCGCAGACTTCTGGTCAGCTGAGACCCGGCTATGGGAGGCAACAGAAGATTTTAAGGCTAATTTTTGAAACTTCAAAGACTGTTTCTGCTTCCGAATTTTCTCTAACCGCAAGGACTTTAAGGCAGAACAAGCATCGATTCTAGCCCAAAGGGAGGTGGAAAATAGGCTCGCAAGATATAAATGTAATCCCATAAGATTGCGAGAGAGCAGATTTAGGGATCTTCTTACCTTGCTGATTTCAGCTCTTAATAAAGCCAAACTAGCCTTCAGGATGATCCGATGATTAATTTGGGCGAAGACCGGGCTGATGGAAGAGTCTCTCCATATTTTAAGAAACACAAGACCTGACTTCAACTTCAAATATGAAAAAACAGAGGATGTGGTAGTCAAATACTATAAGATCACTTATAACACTTTCATATATTAAATTAATAGTTTAGAGTAAGCTCCTTCATCCAAATTTGTTGGAATCATTATTCATAATGAGCTTTACTGGAAAAAGGATAAACGGAGGGTGGAAAGCTGATTATGTGATTGAAAACAATTGTAAATTAATATAATTTCAATTATGTGATAAGAGAAAAGTTATATTTCATACTTTGATCACTCCTCTTAACTTATGCAAATGTGAAGTCTAGGAATGCAACATTTCTAGAGAATCTTAGAGAAAGATAGATCAATCCAAAGTAATTTTAAAAATTGTAAATGTTAATATTACAAGCAATACACCCTATCATATCCTCCTTGTAGAAGAAAGCCTCTCCCTTGTTGAGTGGATAACCATGCTTAGGTACTTAATGCACACAAAAAAAATAAAAACATGGATGACAAGAGGGACCCCAACATTATTTCCAACTCCATCCATAACCACTAGCACCTTAAATAGAGATTACATAGAGATGAAAAGTCTTGGTTAACTCATTGTGGAATACATGAATAAATCATCTTGTTGGATATGACAATATTAAATATATTGTTACATTCAAATTTAAAAATAATTTTTGTTGCAATGAAGAGTTAAAAAATAAATGGATGTTAAGATATTACAAGGAGGTCATGAGCACTAATATAAAAGATCAAAAGTATATTTTACTTTGATTATCCCAAAATAAGAAAATAATGATAGTTAAAATACAAATCAACTTCCATAAGTTAGATAAAAAAAACTAGGTGTTGGAAAATTCACAAAATACTATATGATACAAGAATCTATCATCCTTGTGATGCTAATATAGTTGAAGGCTAAAAAAACTTACTTTCTCATAAATTTTCCAGGATGTAGGCAAATTAGAACTCAATTTCAAAACATATTTCACAATATTGACCTTCCTAATTAAGTCATCGAAAATATGGTAATTTTGGAGGTTAGTTTCTCTTAATTTTTCTTTTACATCAAGTAAAGATTATAAAGGAATCTAAATATTAAAAATAAATTTCAAAATATGTGTTAGAATACTAACTTTCTTTTTCTTTTCTTTTTCATTTTCTTTATTGTTTCCCTAGTTTATAGGTTTTTAAAATTATATTCAAAATGATAAAAATATCAATCCTTTTTCCAACTCCTCACAACAAAGAAAGAGTGGCATTTTATAATTAATCTTCCTTCTATTTTGTCATGTACCAAGGTTTTGCATAATCTAAATAATTTTTTTTCTATTTTTTCCTAGCAATGTTGTATAAGGAGATCACTTTATTACAATACACATAATTTTAATTAATGTGGAAGAGAAATAGTAAATCGTTGTCCTTATCTCTTTAATTCCTTGATTCAACCTACAATAGTCTATTGGCCACTTCCCTCTATATGCATCTATTTGATATCTATGGGTTGCACCATTATATTATGCATTATTTAAATTCATGGTGATTAAAGTGGTTCCCTATGAGGCACATAACTTAAGTGACCACCTCTTTGAATCCCTCTTATAATTTGAAAGGCATATATCTTACAAATTTTCGGATAAATGTTTTGTTCCTTGGAAACTATTAGCATTTAAACCCATTGTTTTGTTATGTTCATGTGAATTTGTGCATGGTGGAGTCCATGTCGGAATTTAGAACACTTTGAGTAGTTTGAACTGTTATCTTTTGCTTACACATGGCACCATGGAACTGGTCACGCACCATCGACCCATGTGAATATAACATGTCATTCTATCTCAACGTTGGTGATTTTCTTTGCTCAAATCCTAGCGCTGTGATTTTATCCACTCAAACCCTAACTTTATGCTGTTTTTGTTAAGATATGGCGACAAAAAATTCCAGTTTAAATTTGTCCTTGAATTTAAACTAATAATTAAAATAGAATTCTATTCTCATAACAACTTGTAAATAGTTAATTAAGTTTAATTAACTTAATTAGCTTAAGAATTTCGAGTTCGAAGTCTTTTGGAAGTCATGTAAGTGTTCTCCCTGTCCTTAAGGGGTCCACTATGAGTTTAGATTGAGTTTTAATTAGATAACTCAATTTACTAAGTTATAGACAGTTAAACTAGTTCTAATTATTTGTTGAACTAGTAGAGGATTAATAGTTAGTTAGTGCACTGGTGCATCCATAGGTGCTAATCCAGATAACTGAAGATTCTCTCATCGGAAACTCATGCGTGTCAGTTTTGAGAAAGACCCAATTGAGACTAGAGTGCAGGAACATTATACTATTAGCTGTATGATTTGTTGAGTTCTATAGATCACACATGCAATTAGGAAGAGGACCTAGATTGGATTGTGCAGTTTTGGAAACGTTGGATTCCTATTAATATTGGATATTCAACCTAGGAATTGTGAAAGGAAATAGGGGCTTGGCAGGGAGTCGAAATTGGCTAAGTGTTGGCTAAGAGCAGGGTTGTGATGTAGAGAGATGAGCATACTTGTGCAAAATTGTTCTAGTGAGAACAAGCTTTATATCTTCACTCATATTTCTGATTAATGCAATACAAGTAGGTGGTGTTTTGAGCAGTGGCATTCCCTAGGAAAACTAATTTTGTTATGTTCCATTGATTTGGCTTTTTCTTGTTCATATTGTTTTCAATAATCTATTAGGTTTCGCTGGTTGAAAGTAGAAGTAGATTCTTGCCTCTTGTTTTAGTAGATTAGATGAGATTGTGAATCTACAAGAAAATCTATATGATATCAGAGTTGAAGACAATATGGTACTAGAGGAGATTTCAAATTTTTTAGTTTTTGGTTACAGGTGAAATTCGAATTTACAATACATACTTCACAATCGGAAGATGGCGTTCTACGGTTTACAGCTCGAGTATTCCTTGGAAGAAAACTCGAATTATGTAGCCTGGAAGGATAGAATGGAGCCTCTAGTGGAGGATAATGGATTAAAGGAATTCATTGATCAAGACATTCCTAAGCTAACAACATCAGATACACACAATCTGGCTTGATGGAATATGTGTGTGGCGAAGGAAAGGTGGATAATCCCTGAGGGAGTTTAAGACCACAATGTCTCGAGTCTTTATGGCAAGGAAACAATGTATGCTATGTGGAAAGAATTGATGGACTTGTATCAGAAAATAAGTGACCCAAGGAAACTGGAATTGAAGGACAAACTTTGAAACATCAAAATGGAGAAAGGCGAGACTATTACAAAATACTTGACTAAGTTCACTGAATGTCATGATGAACTTGGAATTATTGGAAACATGGTTTTCGAGGATGATATGGCGAGTCTTGCTCTTCTGGGACTCCTAAAGTGTTGGCAAAGTTATCAGAACTTTGTCAATGGCTGGGAGCAGCTATCAGATTGGGAATGACTGTGGTAGGATTTAATGCAGGAGGAGATTAGGAGGAACACCAGGGATGGCTCTTCATCAAAGACTGATGATGAAGAGAACTGTGCCTTAACGATTAAGGTGAACAAATGGAAAGGGAAAAATTCCCATTCCAAATCGAATTCTTGTCATAGAGGTAAGAAGAAATACATGATGAATGTTAAGTGTTTTCATTGTCATGACTTGGGCCATTTTTCTACAAATTGTCCACTCAAGAAGTCCAAGAAGAAGTCTTAAGGAGAAGCGTCAGGTGAGGCTTTGGCCTCTCAGTTCAAATTGGAATTTTCCCTCATTACATGCATGGTGTCTTCAATGATGGGAAGTGTATGGTACTTAGACAATGGAGCTTCATTCCTCATGAATGACAACAAGGAGTTATTTAGCGACCTGGAGGGGAAAGATCTCTAGATGCATATTGAGATGGGTGATGATGGGAGGTATAGTGCTACTGGATTGGCCACACTTACTTTTTAGAGGGAGCATGGGGCACCACTCACCTTGAAGAATGTTATGTATGTGCATGGGATGAAGAAGAAATTGGTATCCATTGCCATGCTTGAGGATGGAGGCTATGATGTGATCTTCTCAAAAGGAAAGGCGTTCCTTCGACACATAGCCATGGGTCAGGTAAAGAAGATAGGGAATCAAGTGAAGAATCTCTATAAGCTGGAGGTAGATGATTATGTTGCTTTGAGCATGAAAGTAGAGATGGTGCAAATTTGAGAAGTTGGCAAGTTGTGGCATAGGCAATTGGGTCACTTACATCATGGGGCTTTGAATATCATGCAACATATCTCCACTGGTTTTCCCAAACGTACACTAGAGAACGTTGATACATGCAAGGGGTGTACTTTGGGTAAATACACCAAGTCTTCCTTTCATCGTAGAGATAGTTGAACATAGGCTATTCTAGAGTGAGTCCATTCATATGTGTGTGGACCATTCTCAACATCATCCATGGCCATGCATAGTGTTGGCATTACTGGACTCGCCAACATTCAGGGGATCTCCTTGGTATGAAGTCCCAACTAGACCTCACATCGTTTGGTGTAGGTGTCCCATCCGGTATCATGGCCCAGTTGCCATTATCTTATATGTTTTCCTTAGCTCTTGCTTGTCAGCACGAGAGAGTGGTCTGCTTTATCTTCAAACAATGAGGTTCACATGCCTGGTGAATGCTAGTGTTACTTGTGTCAAGGTTCTTTAACAACAGAGAGAGAGGGTGGGAGTGAGTCTCAAGTCGGATGGGAGTGAGTCTCAAGTCGGATGGGAGGAAGTCCCAACTCTTTCAGAAACACACAACACAACAGGACATTCATAACTTTTAGAAGAGTAATCCACACGGATGCGGTAGTCACAACACACAAGGGCAGATAGCACATACAACACCTAGTGAGCAGTCCACGCGAGTGCAATGGTCGTTACAGAGAGTTTAGTAAAAAGGTTTTGTCTAATATTCAGGAAGTAAACAACACGAGAAGGAAAAAATTAACAACTTATAAAACAAATTTTCATAAATATATGTATTAGAACAGCTGAAAGAATTCAATTGTTTAACACAAGTTAAAGCAACATGTATTACAAGTGTTCAAGATTAATTGTTACAAACAGTCACAACACATGTGAGAAAACATGTTGTCCTATGAGCAAGATTTTGAATTAAGTGAAAGTTCCAAGACACATCGATACACCATACATCACTAACCTCGTGGGTGGGGTATTAGAGCCATTACTCACTCCTCAAAGAAAATATTACAGACTCTCAAGGCTATGTGGGAGGAGCCAAGGTGAAAAGTATTTTTCATGTACAAATGAGGGGGTATTTATAGCCAAGGGTGAAACTAGCCCTTGTGACTATTTGACTTCACTCATGACTATTTGACATCCATGAATTTTCATATTACATGACTCTTCAGATTACAAGTGGGTCTCTTGGACTTCCAGTTTACATTACATTCATTGACAATAGTCTCACCCATAGTAGTGATGTGGTCAACATGACTCATGACACGACTCGACATGACAGTGCTTGTATGTTCATGTTGCTGCTAGTGTGCATGTCGAGCTGCATTGTTGTTGAGTGATGGATGTCTTCTTGATGTATCGTAGATTCGCCTCTACATGGCAAGGTGTGCAGAGTTGTAGATGGTCATTGGGTTCGCTTGATGTTTCATGTGAAAATTGCTCCTTTGTTTGTACTTTGGCATGCTTGACATGTTTGTTCGTTCGCGAAAATATGTCCTGGCATGTTTTGTCATTCATCCATTCACGAATCTGTCTCTTCGCATGTTTCTTCCATTTATGAACACATCCCTTTGAATGTACTCTCCTTTTTCAGTCCATTCATCATCTCATTATGTTCATTCATGTCCCTGTATCTTCAATCAGTCATGACAGGATGACATCAAATCGATAAACCTCCTAGTCTACCATGATCCATGATCAGTCGCTTTTGGATGCAGGCGACTGGGAGGGAGGACAAGGTTGTGAAACTACGCGAGGTAAGTTTCGAGCTAGGATGTGAGCTTTGGGCACTGCTAGTGAAAATTGCGTGGAGGTCACTGGGAGACTGAGATGGACAATCCGGATCAGCAATGACTTTCTGTGGGATCTGGCTCGGTTGGAGGGAACATCTACACAATTTCTAGGATGAAGCAGCTTCTGCAGCAGAGGGCCTTGGCAGCAAAAACTACACAATTCCTGGAGGGAGCAAGCTTCAGTATGACTTGGCAATGAAAACTATGCAATTTCTGGAGGGAGCAAGCTTTAGGATGACCTGTCAGTGAAAACTGTGCAATTTCTGGAGGGACTTGGTAGCAGGCTACGGGGTTTGCTGGAGACAAAAATTGCACAAATGCTAGGAGGTTGACCTGCTGGGCACCTCTGTGCAGTTTCTGAGCTGAGTGAGATGCTGGGCTACTGAGGGGATTTCTCAGAAATCTACACAGTTTTTTAGGTGAGAAGTCGGTCGGCTTATTGGTGGTTGGCTGGAAAAAATGTATAATCCTGAAAGGGAGATAGGGATAGACACTCGATGACTATCCAACCTGTCTACGCAATTTTCTCTGTCAATGGAGTGGGAAAGCTTTGTAGCTTCTACGCAATTTTTTGAGGGGAGTGAGTCTCGGTGACACTGCTTAGTCAAACTCTTCAGTTGACCACCAAGAGGGTTGATTAATCAGCTAGTGGGTAGTGCATATTGAAATGGCTTGTTGGACACTTCTACGCCATTATGGGTGACAGTCGATCGAGTCAATTACAGGGTGGAGGTCTGGCTGTTAGAGGGTGATCCGGTTGTCATAACTTTAGCAAAATGACTAAGTGTGTGAGCATGTGAATTTTTGCATATGTGAACATTGTGAACACACATTTAACATAACTTGACGACAAGAAACCTCAAACCATCAAGACAACATATGCTCAACATGACTGACTGACGGTGCGAGTGACAACCGTGACGCTTGTGATGGATCATTCAACAACCGCAATGATGCTTGAGCGACAGTGCTTACAACTTTGTGTGTGAGTGAGACGAACATTTACATAGTGAATACAACATGTAGACATGAAGCGAAAACCTTGTGCATGACTAGAATCATGATTTTGCAAGCGTGACATTGTGACCAACATGCAAAAGTTATCCGTTGAATGGTCAAGCAAGGAGGGTGCAAAGACTCAACACGAGCCCAAGGGGTGAGCCCGAGTGATTGAAAACATCAAGTAAAATTCAAGGGAGGCTCCAAATTTTGGATGCAGGCCAAAATTTTGCAGGGTGGTTGTAGCCACTACAACACTTGATGACACAATAGTATAATTCCAGCTTCTCTGTTTCAGTTCATTGACATCACGAGGCCTTGGTATTTCAGGGATTATTGAATCATTGTGTGGGTTACTTTGGCTTCCCCACTTACCCCATGGACAGACATGGTTCAAATTTTTCCAATTCAGTCAAGCACAACAAAAATTTCAGCTTGATCACAGTGTTCCGAAATCGGGAAGGGTAGTTTGGCTCACCAGTTAAAAATTTTCAGAGTATGAGTTTTCATCTCTGGTGTTGCTCTGCTACCAACAGGCCTGGACAGTTCCTTGATGAAGTCACACAAGAACACATGCATTTCTCCACTACCAGGGAGCCTGGTAAGTACCCCAGTGGAGTTGCATGCATCACCTCTCTATGCAGGAAGCCTTTCTCTTCTTTTGGCTTTATATTTTTTCAAGGTGACTATGCATAGGCACTTATTTATTTTTGGGGTGGAAGAGGGATCCTCATTTATTGTGAGAAGAAGAGGTTATTCTTTCATAGAAGCATGTAATACCTCTGACATAGGTTTGCTCATTTGGATTTTCCCCTTCTCCATTTCTACTAGTTGCATGAGCTTGATTACACAAAGTAGAAGACTAAGTATAGGCATGGGGTTTCCTAGTTTGCACACAGGTTCATGGTTGGACCCAAACTTCCCTTACAGTCGGTTCGTATTTTATGTCAAGACTTCATCGGCCAAAGGTTACAACCAAGCTCAAATAAGACATATACAAGACAGGTAAAGTGTTGCAGTGTCACAAGTCTCTTTAGATTTCAGCCACATACTCATTCAAAAGCCACAACTTGGTAGAGGGCAACACTTATTTCCAGAAATAAAAAATAGAATGGTACCAAGCAAACAAAACAAAACCAAAACAAAAATAGTAAGTGAAACAAACAAAGAAAAAACAATAAGAAATTAAGCAGACTCTATACATGGTGTGGGCGTGACCCGGCCTATTGAAAATAGTTTTTAAGATCTTGGACATTGACAGGAAGGTTGTCAATCCTCTCGTCAAGTGATTGCAGATGATACGTGTGTGGTCCAACCTTCTCATGGATTGTGTATGGACCAATCCACAGGAACTTGAACTTCATATGCTTGCCTTTGTC
Organism: Pinus tabuliformis; assembly: GCA_031772625.1. NCBI lineage: Eukaryota > Viridiplantae > Streptophyta > Pinopsida > Pinales > Pinaceae > Pinus > Pinus tabuliformis. Next base: position 462,109,857 of record CM062820.1, on the reverse strand, counting down.
TTCATGGGGTTTATCCCATTTCAAGCCTAAGTCACCCACATCGAAGTTAGCATTCCCTGTAGACTTCTTGTCGAACCATCTCTTGATACGGTTCTGGTGGAGTGTAAACTTTTATTTTTCTTTCATCCTTTCTTCCTATAGTTTGCGAAGTGTGTCCATCCTATGCTGAACTATCTTTCAAGGCTTTCCTTGGGATTCTTGAGACAACTGAAGCGTAGGCAAGTAGATATTGGGTGATAGGATGGATTCTTTACAATAGACCAGGAAGTATGGTGAGGTATTCAGAGAGGTTTTGGGTGTTACGCAGTCAGCCCATAAAGAACTCATTAAGGAAAAGTGCCAGTTATGCTACTCAGAGTAAACATTATTTTTGATTATATGGATAAGGTTTTTGTTCGTAGATTCTACAAGATCGTTTCCCTGGGGATAGTAGTTAAATGTGTTTTTAAGCACAATACCATTTTGTAGTGCAAAATCATAAAGCTTTAAAGATGAAAAGTGCGTTTCATTATCAAACACAAGTGATACCAGAATGCCAAAGCATGATATGATGTTCTGGTCAACGAAGCTAATGACTTCCTGGTCATTCACTTGCATGAGCAGAACTACTTCTGTCCACTACGTGAGGTAATTATAGTTGTCAGAATCTAGCAGTCTTGTTTTGATGAATGTGGGAATATTTTCGCGATGATGTCTAGGCCCCATTGTTAGAATGGTTCAGTCACTATAACAGGGTGCAGTGGGGTTGTTGAACTTCACATTCTGTGGGCACATTGCTGACAAACTGGGAACTTGCGGGTGTAAGCATGTGCATCCTTGAATAATGTGGGACAATAGAAATTCACTCGCATAACTTTGTGCACGGTTGTATTTCCCGCAAAGTGACCCCTAGTTGGTCCATCATGCAGATCTTCGAAAACCTTCTATGATTCACGTGCCTCCAGCCACCTAAACAAGATTTTGTTGTTGTGATTTCTGTAAGAACTCCGTGCACCAACTGATAAGCTAAAGATTTGAGATGCAATTCCCTCTTTTGTTTGATGGAAAAGTGAGACAATATGGTGCCTTGCTCAAGGTACTGATGCACATCTACGTACCTGTTATCACCCCAAGAAACTCTCCTAGGTTGTATCTCAGAGATGCTCGGGAACATTACAAACTCAACAAATGTTGGAAATGGATGAATGGAAGGAATGATGCATATTCAAGCCAGATAACCACTTCTACTATGCTTAAATCCAGACATGGGTGAACGCCCCCAGACTACAAGGCTTTAGACCACCAATTACTCATAGTTTGAGGATTGGGTGAACATGGAGAATACTGACCACACCAGCAGATGCACAAGACCATGTGATGGCCTGCTGCAACTAGTAAAGAGGTCTATAAATCTATTTCATAATGCACAGACAGGATGACAGCTCTCTGGCACTAAGTAAACAGAAACCTGCATAGCACATTCAATGATACATACTAGATTCTAACACAGAGGTGGGATGACAACCCCTCTAATGCTAAACATCAAGAGCACATGAAAAATACATAACAGGCACAACCTAGAATAGAGTAGAAATGGAAAGTGAGAAATTAACAGCAAAAGAAGCTTGTATTAGCTGAAAATGAAGACCAGACACTGCAAGTATCACAGTAGTTATAGTCTCCAGAAGTTGAACCTTACATCAAAACAACAACCATCAACCCTGATTACATCTGTGTTCTGGGTATATATAGAGTTTGTTTACAAATATATTCTGTTGTTCTATGCGTGGAGGGGTCATAATGGACCACCAACCACCTTAACTCTCTGATAGAGTCTCTGCTACAATCTGTTGCTTCAATAAATGAATTTGACATTCTCTGGTACTCTGTTGTACTCCTCGAGCAGGTGAAGTGTCATAAAGGATGAAATTCCTTAACCGCTGGATATGTTGGTCTACCCAAGGCTGATCCTTTTCTTCTCGGTCATTCTTCCTTGCTAAATGCATTTGTTGTGGATTAGCTGCACAAGGTACTAGTTTCTAGCCTCCTTCCTCCTTCGGGTACACTGGACAGGCTATGGACAGGGGAAGTATGGTGGAGGCATGGTGGATAAAGATCAACCGTTGAATCACATAGATCGACGGCGGGAAACGGTTTGCAGAGGACATCGGGAAAGAACGGGAGTAGACAAATGAGAGACGTCGGATCGCGGGAGGACAGATCCGACAGCTGTCGCGTGAAAGAGTAGTGCAGGAGATAACGCGTGGGGACGGGAGGGACAACGGTAAGTGGTATTCCCCACATCGCTTTTTGGAGGTGGTGGGAATCGTACAAAGCAGCGTGATTTCAATCAGCGGGTGATGCGTGGCGGAGGAAAACTGCTTTCCCCGCGAGTTAACGCGTGGGCATTTCATGGGATCAGGAGGTGCGAATGTCATCAGATCGCGCGACGGATGATCGGACGACGAGGGAAACAAACGGAGTTTAATGTGCGGGGAAAAAGGCGGAGACTGTTCGATCAAGCGGTAGATGATCGGACAGTGGAAAATTCGATCGCACGGACCTTGATTGATGTGATGGGAAAGGGCTCGCGAACAACACGCTGTCATATGATCGCGGTTATATGACCGTTTGAACTCGGTGCCCAGGGGCTAAGGAAATATGGGTTATGTAGAGTTTAGAGGAACAAAACAGAGGTAGCAGGGTGAAAGGAAGTAAGCGGGGGAATAGGGAAAGGCGAGGATAACCAGTGTAGACCATCTCTGAGCCAGCAACCAAGGACCGAGCTTATTCCTCCTCCTCGAAAATCAGCAACATGTAGCAGAGCTAACACTGGCTCCTTCTGGGGATGAGATCCTCCCTGTGAGGTCTCAAGAACTGCAGACCAATGCCTTCATACAAAACCAGCTTAAAAACATTGCCTAGTATTCCATTGGGCATGGAGTCTAATTAAGTCTACGCTAAAACCTGTAAAAGAACATGCTTATAATTGTTAAGGCTCAGAAACCTTAAACATAAATCCTCAAAAATTGGCCATCTACTAGGCCACCAAAATTGTTTCCCCTCCTCTCGGTCAGTTCATCAAAGAGTTGCAAAATTGGATTTATTTGATCATCTACCTCAAAAAGTTTAGGACATTTGAGCTTAATAGGTAGAGATGATCTGTACTTTGTCCCCTTTCTGTATGCTCTCATCCTTGGATGTTCTTCATGGGAGCCTCTGTACACCTGATGAATAACAATGGTGGTTGTGTACTTGTCTGTGTCATCTGTGGTCTGCACAATTAATATGAGTGGTGAACCATGATATTCTTGTGTGGAGGACACAAAGACTTCATTTTCTCCTGCTTCTTCCTTAGAACAATCCACATCCAAGGAGGTGTCCCAGAATTGTGCACCCTCTTCCTCTGTGATCTGATACACTGCCCCTTCAAGCTATGTGGAGGCCACCTGGGCAGGCTTCGAAATATCAAGACTGAGATTATCAATGTCAGCCTCGGGCATTGAATTATGACCTGCCTCAGTGCCTGGGGGGAAACTTTGAGGGCATGTCTTTTGAACCGATAGAGAAGCATAAGATGATGTGCAATTAACTTCACCCCTATTGATCACTAGACTGGGGATAACAGCAAGCTTGGCAGTTTGCAGATCTGCATAGTCATGGAAAGATGGGCTAGCTTTAGGCTCAGCTTCTTTGAGGATGGTGGGACTTGCTGCTGATTACTTCTACTAATAAGCTTGTTGTTCTGTAGGTACAACAAACCCATGAGTAGTGCCTTTGGATAATGCTTCTTCATATGCAGCTCTAGTTAAGAAAGGGGCACTGTCCTTATCTTCCAAACCATGAACCTCATCCTCTTTTTTGGAATGCTCTTCCTCCATGACTATACTCTGAAAAAGGGTCTTCACCCTTTTGTCTTCGTTTGCATCTTTGTTTCTCTACAAAATCTGCAATTGTTCTTTTGCTCTTCTATATAGATCTGGACTTGGAAGAGAAAAGGCATAAGGAGCTCCTGCTACCTCAGAATACTACTCAGCTTCTAGTTTGGAAACTTCAGAGGCTAATAACTCTATCATCTTGGCTAATTTATCGATTTTAGGATCTGAGGATGATGATAGTTCTCCTCCTTGTCTTCTCCTTTCATCATCACCTTTGAGTCTCTCTGTAGCCAAAATGTTCGATTCTGCTTCAAAGGCTACATCTTGCATATCAGCCAAGGAAGCACATCTTCTTTCTCTTAACAACAGGTAGAACCGAGAATCGAAGGCATTGGCATAAGTGATCATAGCAGAAGTAGGGGAAGGTTTTATTTTAGCTGGTATTCTGTTGTACATATGGTTGAATCTGATGTTGAAGTCAGACAGCAGCTCACCACTCTCCCTCTGCAAGCTCTCGAATTTAGTATGATAATAGAGCAGATCTTTCTTATCCCCCCAATGCTTTAGGAACACATCATCTAAGGCCTCAATGTTTGCTATTGACCTAGGGGGTAATTCTCTAAACCATTTTCTAGCCTTCCCATCTAGGCTTTGGACAAAAACCCTCATCCACACATCCTCTTCATTAATATCTAGATTATCAGCATAACAATAAAAAGACTCTAGATGCTCTTCAGTTGTTACTCCTTCTGTACCAGTAAAATTAGGCATATATTCTTGATAATCTCCTGTAGGCATGGCATTTAAAGGAACAGGCAAGACCAAGGGTCCATACCTAGCAGCTACGATTCTTTCTATCTTTGTGAGGGCTTGCTGGCCTGCCATGACTAGAGTTAGGTGTAAGGATACTGGTAGACTGAGTGGTATGAAGCAATGTAATGGATGACAGAAACAAAGGAATATGATGGACTGTATGGGAGGCTTTCTTTGGACTGAAATCCGAAAGGGAAATGAATGACTAAGGAGCTTTATGAATCTCTGAAGGTGACTTTCACTAGCAGAGATACATGGGATTTCTAAGGCTTACCTGGTCCTGATGCTCCTTTCTACGAAATTTTCTTCTGCTTAACGATCTTCTCAGGGTCAGGCACTGGTTTAGCTGGTGATGTCTAAGGATTTCTTCGAGCATGTCTCACAAACTGAGCCAGGACTGTGATGTGGAGTCGCCAAAGGTTGGTATTCCTCCAGTGGAGTCACCAGATAGATGATTACAACCAGAAATGTGTCCAGGCCCTGTCTATCATCAAAACCTGGAACTGTGTCATTCTCCCAGGGAAGCTGAGCTTCAATCTCCTCTCCCCGGCAATGGTGCCAATTAATGTTATCACCACAAGAAACTCTCCTAGGTTGTATCTCAGAGATGCTCCGGAACATTACAAACTCAACAAATGTTGGAAATGGATGAATGGAAGGAATGATGCATATTCAAGCCAGATAACCACTTCTACTATGCTTAACTCTAGACATGGGTGAACACCCTGAGACTATAAGGTTTTAGACCATCAATTACTCATAGTTTGAGGATTGGGTGAACATGGAGAATACTGACCACACTAGCAGATGCACAAGACCATGTGATGGCCAGCTGCAACCAGTAAAGAGGTCTATAAATCTATTTCCTAATGCATAGATAGGATGATAGTTCTCTGGCACTAAGTAAATAGAAACCTGCATAGCACATTCAATGATACATACTAGATTCTAACACAGAGCTGGGATGACAGCCCCTCTAATGCTAAACATCAAGAGAACATGAAAAATACATAACAGGCACAGCCTAGAATAGAATAGAAATGGAAAGTGAGCAATTAACAACAAAAGAAGCTTGTATTAGCTAAAAATGAAGACTAGATGCTGCAAGTATAACAGTAGTTACAGTCTCCAGAAGTTGAACCTTACATCAAAACAACAACCATCAACCCCGATTACATCTGTGTTCTGGGTATATATACAGTTTGTTTACAAAGATATTATGTTGTTCTATGCGTGGAGGGGTCATAATGGACCACCAACCACCTTAACTCTCTGATAGAGTCTCTGCTACAATCTGCTCCTTCAATAAATGAATCTGACATTCTCTGGTACTCTGTTGTACTCCTCGAGTAGGTGAAGTGTCATAAAGGATGAAATTCCTTAACTGCTAGATATGCTGGTCTACCCGAGGCTGATCCTTTCCTTCTCGGCCATTCTTCCTTGCTAAATGCAGTTGTTGTGGATTAACTACACAAGGTACTGGTTTCTGGCCTTCTTCCTTCTTCGGGTACACGGGACAGGATATGGACACAGGCAATATGGAATAGGCATGGTGGATAAAGATCAACCGTTGAATCACGTGGATCGACGGCAAGAAATGGTTTGCAGAGGACATATGGAAAGAATGGGAGCAGACAAATGAGAGCTGTCGGATCACAGGAGGACAGATCTGACGGCTATCAGGCGAAAGAGTAGCGTGGGAGATAACGCGCGGGGATGGGTGCGACGACGGTAAGTGGTATTCCCCGCATCATTTTTCGGAGGTGGTGGTAATTATACAAATTAGCACGATTGCAATTAGCAGGTGACGCATGGCGGAGGAAAACCGCTTTCCCCATGGGTTAATGCACGGGCATTTCATGGGATCGGGAGGTGCGAATGCCGTTGTATCGTGCGACAGACGATCGGATGGTGGGGGAAACAAACAGAGTTTAATGCGTGGGGAAAAAGGCGGAGACCGTTCGATCAAGCGGTAGATGATCGAACAACGGAAAACTCGATCGCACGGACCTTGACTGATGTGACGGGAAAGGGCTTGCGAACAACGCACTGTCATATGATCATGGTTATATGACCGTTTGAACTCGACGCCCGGGGGCTAAGGAAATATGGGTTATGCAGAGTTTAGAGGAACAAAATAGAGGCAGCAGGGTGAAAGGAAGTAAGCGGGGGAATAGGGAAAGGTGAGGATAACTAGTGTAGACCATCTCTGAGCCAGCAACCAAGGACCGAGCTTATTCCTCCTCCTCAAAAATCAGCAACATGTAGCAGAGATAACAGTACCAAGAGTTTTCGTTATACAGTGGGTGGTGCTCACACTACATCATACATTTCAACTTTATCCCCCTAACCAGTGAGCTTTGCTTCTTCCTCATGTGCGTGTATTGCCTCTATTGCGAGTGTGCAGAGATCGTGACCCTTGACAGTGTGAAATGGATTGATGTCAAGATCATATTCTTGCAAGCCTGTCATCCAGTTCGCACGTCATTCACCCAACTCTTATTGTACAATCATTGAGTGGACTGTTGGGTGAGGCACATAGACTATGAAATGGCTTTTCAACAAGTAGGGTCTGAAATGTTTCACCTCCTTGTATACTTCATATGCTTATTTGTCAATGATGGGGTAGTTGAGTTCGAGTCCCTGCATGCTTTCACTCATGAGGAGATGGGACGTTCGTTATTTTCATCCTTCTGAGTGAATACTGTAGCGAGCGAGTCATCGGAGGCGAAAGTGTATAGCAAGAATTATTTTTTGAAATCCAGGCTATAGAGTGCACTCACTTATGAAATATCATGCTTTATACGAGTCAATGTGTACTTTTCCCTCTTACCCTAGCTGTAAACCACATCCTTCTTGATTATCGCTTACATTGGTTTGACTATTTGTGCATAATCTGAGATGAACTTCCGGACAAAGTTTATCTTTCCCAAGAAAGACTAGATTGCTTTCTTGTTGGTTGGGTGAGGGATCTGCGTGATAGTCTAGACCCAGTCTGAATCAACCTTGATCCCGCTCTTGGTAATGATGTGTCCAAGGATGTTCCCCTCAGACACTACGAATATGCTCTTTTTGGGATTCAAGGAAATCCCGTATTTTTAGCATCCTTCAGATGGTGTATATGGTCTTCTCGTTTTCTAGAGAATACAGTAACATCATCGAGGTACACCACTACACTTTGTCTGATGAGTTTGCGGAAGGCGATGTCCATGGCACGTTGAAAGATCATGCCTGCATTCACAAGCCCGAATGGCATTCGTCTGTATGCAAACGTACCCCACTTGGTACAGAATGTAGTTTTGAGTCTATCAGGTTTGGCTACCAGAACCTGATTATATCCTAAAAATCCATCAAGCAGATAAAACATTTGTGCCCCAGATACTGTTTGTACAATTTGTGCCATAGACAACACAGGATAGTTGTCTTTGTCTGAGGCACAGTTCAAGTTCTAGAAATCAACACACAAGTGAATTTGCTCAGACTTCTTTCCTATAGGACCAAGATTTGAAATCCAAGTAGAATGACGAACTCTTCATATGATATGTGCATCCAACATCTTGGTTATCTCTTTCTGTATGAGGATTTCATGTGGTGGGTGTGCCTTCCTCAGCTTCTGTTGATATGGCTTGACCCCTTCTTTGATCGGAATGATGTGTTGGATCATTCATGTGTCGTAAGTTTTTAGATCGTCGTATGTCCACACGAACACATCCCGGTACGGTTTGAACAAGCAAACAAAGGCTTGCCACTCTTTCTGTGTGTAACATGTACCAAGATTGATGAACTTCATATCTTGTTTCATTCCCAAATTAATGAGTTCGTGCATCACAGTAGAGCTATGACTTTTGTTGTTCCTTGTCCCCTAGAGGCATTCTTGCAAGTCATAGAGCTTTTCCAAAGCTGCCACACCTATGGGAATGAGGTGGCCTCTCTTGATATATGCCCTAGCGTGCAAAGATTGCTCATGCCCATCTTCATCTATCATTGTATCCTTGAAGGTGCCAATGTTGGCCATGAAATGCAGTATTTGTTAATCATCATGAAACACATGTAAATTAGTTATGTTATCCAAGATAGATGCTCGATACAAAATTTCGATAGTAAATCTATTCCTAAGCGATGACATTGCAAAAGTTGTGTTTGCCAAAGCATTGGCAACTGCATTACGCGTTCTTGGTACAACAATGAGGTTAATGATTTTTTGCAAGCCAACATGAGTGCTTTGTATTCAGCAACATTATTCATTCCCTCGAACTCCAAGCGACTCAAGATCAAATGATTCTTGTTGTTTGGATCAATCAAGGCACACCTGGCTCCTGAGCCATCCTATGTCTTTGATCCGTCAAAATACATGGTCCACAAAACGTCTGTACACAGACCATTCATCACGCTTGCACTACTACTATTGTTGTTGCTACTAGTACTGCTACTAATGTTACAATGTACTGTAAATGTTTCATTTCCATCAGTTGGGCAATGAAGGAGACCTAGCTGTGTGTTTGGTGGGGTTGGGGCTGGCCATGCGAGATAACACCCCGATGTCGTTTCCAAGAGGCAGTTGCCAAACATGATCTCTACGAAGGCCAATGATTCGTTTGCACCATTGATGGGAGTGACATTGTACTTCATATATCTCTTGGATAACACTCAGATTTGATTGTTTTTTCCCTTGTACAGAAGCCATAAGTGCAATCAGTCTCTAGCAAAGTATCCGTTCAGCTTGCTAGACCAGTCTCTATTGAGCAGTAAGCCATACGCTTCCAGTATGTCCACAACAACAATGTTTATGCACTAGTGAACTCGACCGTCGTGAGATAGTCTGCTGATCATGTCATGAAGTTCACCAATGGTTGGTACAGATGTTTGATCAAGTTGGATGATCTTAGCAGATATCTTACTCCATTGTGCATTAATCCTTTTAGCAATGGAGAGTGGCATGACGTTGGCTTCCACGACAGAATAAACTAAACGGTTGTAAACATTATAGTTGAATATTTCTAATGAAAGAAGGAATGGAGGGAAACAAAATTTTCTTCTTCCATCAAGAGTGTGTTTAACATAGTTGAAAGTGATCCGAGAGGTGTGCTTGCTCCTTTGCTAGTAGAGGTTGTGTTTCCCACTGATGTTTGTCCCAGTGCACGTAGTACGATGTTCTGCTGACTCTGAATCTTAGTCAACTCAAACAAATTGATGTTTGCAGGAGTTTTCTTCATGTCTTGCACAATGTTTTAATCCAAAGGGGGTACACTCACCGAGATGTCCGGGATAAGACTGGTATTCATGTTGTTTGGCAGAATGTTCTGCAGTTTGCTTCTCATGGAGGTACTTTTGTCCGTCGCTGTCTTCCCGAGCTTGCTTTGCATTTTCTGCTTTAGGACGGTTGGTGGATCAGTCTTCCTCACAAGTAATTTCAACTTTTCTTGCATTTCCCCCACTGTAGGGGGATCCCCCTTACTTCTAAGATTGTAACGATCATTTTTCTTTTGGGGCTATTTCTTGGTGTTCATCTTCTTCGTTTCTTACAAGCATTGATACATGTTTACCACATGCCCAAAGCTTGATGCCTCATTTGGTGCAGCATCTTCATCATTATCTGTATCTCCCTGTTGTTCCTGCACATTATTGTCTACGTCAAGTGTGCGGTTGTATATTGAGTCTGCAACTTGCTTCTAGTCTGAAAAAGACCTTTCTGAGTGATCATCTTCATGAAATGAAGAGAATTCATTATTCACGCACTTGTTGAGCTGAAACACAGAGCTCTGTGCAGTTTTAGTGGGGAGACGATTGTTGCTTGATGACATGCTTCCTTGTCTCTGCTTAGGGAGTTTGCTATTCATAGATGTGCCTATTGTTCGTTGTTTAAGCTTAGACACTTATGTTGTCAAGTTCTTGACAAGGAAAGTAAGTGTCTTAATATCACTTGTTTCCCTATCCTTACCCTTGCTTGTCATAGCCTATGGCTTCCTGCTTGCCCCTCTGACTTCCTTCATTGGTTCATCATCCTTGATTATTCCAATCGTATGTAGGCCTTTTTCAACAACGATTGCCTCTTCACAGTTTTCTAGGACTGTTGGCTTCACAGCTTGATTGACGATGTGTAGTAATCGATGGTGATGGAGTCATTAGGTTTCACGTTTGTTGCAAATTTATCCAATCTACGTAGAAACCTCTGATTGAAATCTTTTAGTTTTTCTTTTCCCAACACCTTTAGGCTTCCTAATTCTTTGAGTAACATGGCTGGGGTCTTATCATCAACAAACTTTTCAAGAAACATATCTTTGAACATAACCCAGTTCTGTATGGAGTTGGAAGGAATGTTATGATACCAACCAGGTGCGCAACCATCCAAGGTACATGGGAACAGTCTACATGCAATGTCATCGTAGTGTACTTCAAGAGTCTACAACTGTAGGTAGAAGTTTTATAAGTGATCCTTTTCCTTCACTGTGCTATTAGGGTTAAACTTTTTGATCATCCTCTCTGAGCACTTCAGCATCTTCTGCAAAGCACCTGGGAGGGCCAATGGTCCCTAAGTCATCCATTCCAAATTTTGGTCAGCCACGTATTATTGCTTTTCTTCCTCCTCTTCTTCTTCAGAATCTGATGGTTTTGACTTTGAGTTTGCTAGTTCGTCTCCACCCCCGCCTCCTCCACTGCCTTCCCCTCCACCTCCTGTACCAGAGTTTGAGCCTAAGATCACGAGGGTGTCTCGTTCTCCCTATTAGAAGACTGTAGGTTCCTCTCCATCTTCAATAGCTTCTGCCAGACCTTAAAGTGTGGAAAGACCTGCTTCTTCCACTAATGATACAAAAACCCCTATTGGAGTGGTTTTTGGCTTTCTGGATGCATATGGAAGATGTTGGATTCTTGGGATAAGTCTGACAGCTTTCGTGAAATGACGGGTGATGGGATGAATGGAGCAAAGGTGCTCATATGGAATTTCTTTTTCAGTCCTGGGAGGTGAGAAGTAACCAACTACAGAGTCATGCATAGCTGAGAGGGAGTGCAAGTTACTAGCTTGACCAGATTATTCATGAGTGGGTGTGAGATGAAATTCAACGATAAACAACTGGCAACCCTCCTTCTAGCACTAGAAATGTTGATGGTGCTAGACCCACCAACATTCAGGGGATTTCCTCGGTATGAAGTCCCAACTAGACCTCAAACTGTTTGGTGTAGGAGTCCCATCCAGTATGATGGCCTGGTTGCCATTATCTTAACTGTTTTCCTTAGTTCTTTCTTGTCAACAAGAGAAATTGGTTTGCTTTATCTTTGAATAGCGAGGTTCGTGTGCCCAGTGAATGTTAGTGTTACTTGGGTCAAGGTTCTTTCACAGCAAAGAGAGAGGGTGGGAGTGAGTCTCAAGTCAAATGGGAGGAAGTCTCAACTCTGTTAGAAACACACAACATAACAGGACATGCACAACTTCCTGAGGAGTAATCTACACGGATGTGAAAGTCACAACACTCAAGGGAATATAGCAGGTACAACACCCAATGGGCAGTCTGCGCGAGTGCGACGGTCATTATAGCCAGTTTCGTAAAAGGGTTTCGTCTGATGTCTAGGAAGTAAACAACACAAGAAGGAAAACATTAACAACTTATACAACAATTTTTCATAAATATATGGCTTAGAACAGATCAATGAGCTCAATTGTTTAGCACAAGTTAAAGCAACATGTATTACAAGTGTTCAAGATTAATTCTTACAAATAGTCACAACACATGTGAGAAAACGTGTTGGCCTGTGAGTAGGTTTCTGAATTAAGTGAAAGTTCCAAGACACATTGATACACCATACATCACTAACCCCGTGGGCGGGGCATTGGATCCACTACTCACTCCTCAAAGAAAATATTACAGACTCTCAAGGTTATGTGGGAGGAGCCAAGGTGAAAAGTATTTTGCATGTACAAATTAGGGGGTATTTATAGCCAAGGGTGAAATTGGCCCTTGTGACTAGTCAACTTCCCTCATGACTGTTTGACTTCCATCACTTTTCCAATTACACGACTCTTCAGATTACAAGTGGGTCTCTTGGACTTCCACTTTACATTACATTCATTGACAACAGTTTGGCCCATAGTATTGATGTGGCTGAAATGACTCATGACACTACTTGACATGACAGTGTTGGTATGTTTGTGTTGCTACTAGTGTGCATGTCGAGATACAGTGTTGTTGAGTGATGCATGTCTTCTTTATGTATTGCAGCTTCGCCTCCAGATGGAAAGGTGTGTGAAGTACTCAATGATCATTGGGTTTGCTTGATGTTGCATGTGAAAATTTCTCCTTTGTTTGTATTTTGGCATGCTTGGCATGTTTGTCCGTTCACCAAAATATGTCCTCGCATGTTCCATCATTCATCTGTTCACGAATCTGTCTCTCCGCATGTTTCGTCCATTCGCAAACACATCCCTTTGCATGTACTCTCCTTGTTCATCCCATTCATCGTCGCGTCATGTTCGTTCATGTACCTATATCTGCAATCACTCATGATCGGTCGCTTTTAGATGTAGGTGACCAAGAGGGAGGATAAGGCTGTGAAATTGCGCAAGGCAAGTCTTGAGATGGCATGCAAGCTCCATGAACTACTGGTGAAAATTACGTAGAGGTCACTGGGAGACTGAGATGGACAATCAGGATCAGCAGTGACTGTCCGCGAGATCTGACTCAGATGGAGGGCAGATCTATGTGATTTCTTCGATGAAGCAATTTATGCAGTAGAGGGTCTTGGCAGCAAAAACTGCGTAAAACCTGGAGGGAGTAGGCTCTGGGTTTCAGGATGGCTTGGCAGCAAAAACTGCGCAATTCCTAGAGGGAGCTGGCAGCGGGTTGTAGGGTTTGCTGGAGACAAAATTTGTGCAAATGCTGGGAGGCTAACCTGCTGGGAACCACTGCAAAGTTTCTGAGCTAAGAGGGATGTTGGGCTACTGAGGGGCTTGCTTAGAAATCTGCGTAGTTTTATGGGTGAGCAACGAGTCGGCTTACTGGTGGTTGGCTGGAAAAACTACACAATCCTAGAAGGGAGACAGGGACGGACACACAGTGACTGTCCAGACTGTCTACACAATTTTCTTCGTCAGTGGAGTGGGCAAGGTCTACAACTTTTGCACAATTTTTGATGGGAGTGAGTCCCAGGGTCACTGCCTGGTCAAATTCTCTGGTTGACCAGCAGGAGGGTTGATTGATCAGCTAGCGGGTAGCGTAGATTGAAATGGCTTGTTGGACACTTCTACTCTGTTCAGGGTGACAGTTGGTTGAGTCTATCGCAGGGTGGAGGTCTTGCTATTCGAGGGTGATCCGGTCATTGGAACTTTAGCAAAATTACTAAGTGTGTGAATGAGTGAATTTGAGCATATGCGAACATTGCGAACACACACTTAACATAACTTGATGACAAGACGCCTCAAACCATCAAGGCAACATATGCTCAACATGACTAACCAATGGTGCGAGCAACAAGCGTGACGCTTATGATGGATCGTTGAAGTACCACGACGACGCTTGCATGACAGTGCATACAGCTTCGTGTGTGAGTGCAAAGAATGTTTACATAGCAAATACAACATGTACACATGAAGCGAAAATTTTGTGAATGACCAGAATCATGGTTTGCAAGCGTGACATTGTGACCAACATGCAAAAGTTGTCCGTTGAACGGTCAGACAAGGAGGGTGAAAGGACTCAACATGAGCCCAGGGGGTGAGCCCAAGTGATTGCAAACATCAAGTAAAATTCAAGGGAGACGCCAAATTTTGGATGCGGGCCAAAATTTTGGAGGGTGGTTATAGCTGCTACAACACATAGGTATTATGTTATATTTTTTGATGAATTTTCTTGAAAATGATGGATATTTTTCATGTACAAAAAGGATCAAACCTTCACAAAGTGTTGTGATTTTAAAGAATTGTTGGAGAAAGAGTCAGGCGAGAAGTTTAAATCTCTATAGAGTGATAACGATGGTGAGTATGTCTCATATGAGTTTAAAAACTTTTGTGCAGTGGAAGGGATTAAACGGGAGTTGACAACACCCCATAACTCTCAACATAATTAGGTGGATGAGACAAAGAACAAAAGCATAATAGAGGCAGTGAGGGAAATGTTGCATGATCAGGGTCTCCCACTACACTTGTGGGATGAGGCATGCAACATAATGGTTTATTTGCATAACCGTAGCCCACATTGGATTCTTGGGATAAAGACACCAGAGCAGGCTTATTCCAGTAAGAGGCTAGATGTTGCCCACTTCAGGATTTATGCGTCATCGGTATATTTCCATGTGACCAAAGATGCACGGAAGAAGCTTGAGCCAACAACAAAGTTGGGGATATTTGTGGCGTACACTGATACACCTCACAACTATCGGGTGTACTTGCTAACTAATAGGATGATAGTGATTCACATGGATGTCAAATTGGATGAGGAGAAGACCATGCGTGTTTCCCTTGAGAGGGAGCTTCAACTACATGCGGTTGAGAAGATTGTAGCAGCTAAGGTTGAGGAGCCTCAGATTGATGTGGAGTAGCCACATGTAGAGGATCTGAGAGTGGATACATCCACTTAGGTAGAGTCTTCCAGAGATGGGAAAAAGAACACCAAAGAGGCAAATAGATTGTTTTCAGATGCTAGAGAGAATGTGGGATCACCCACATCATAGCGCAGACATAGGAAGTCATGTGATATGTACACTAGATACATGGCTCTTATGAGTGGATGTGTTGTGAGAGAGTCATATTCCTTTGAGGAAGCAGTGCAACAATTGATTTGGGTTAATGCCATGGTGGAGGAGTATGACTCCATAGTTCGTAACAGTGTTTGGGATGTGGTAATGAGACCGAAGAATGTCCGTGGTGAGCTCCCGTTGGATTTACAAGGTAAAGAAAGCTACAGATGGTAGTGTGGAGAAGCATAAGGCTAGATTTTTGGCTTGTGGCTTTTCACATGTAGAGGGGATTAACTATGATGAGACCTTTGCTCTTGTTGTAAGGTACCCATCGATCAGATCTATATTGACACTATCAGCATAGATGGGTTGCAAGATACATCAAATGGATATAAAGACAACCTTCCTTAATGGAATGATTGAGGAAGACGTGTACATAGGGTAGCCTGAAGGTTTTGAAACCTTCGACCATGAGTCGCATGTGTGTTGGCTCAAGAAAGAGTTTTATGGGCTAAAGAAAGCACCTTGTGCTTGGTACACCAGGATCGATAGCTACTTCACTAGGTTGGGCTTAACAAAGAGTAAAGTGGATGTAGACCTATACCACAAAGTGGTGG
This sequence comes from Pinus tabuliformis, assembly GCA_031772625.1. Classification (NCBI taxonomy): domain Eukaryota; kingdom Viridiplantae; phylum Streptophyta; class Pinopsida; order Pinales; family Pinaceae; genus Pinus; species Pinus tabuliformis. The sequence continues at coordinate 462,093,905 of CM062820.1, read as the reverse complement.
AAGGTAAATTGTTGATCTTAGTTTTGTATGTTGATGACTTGATTTTTGCAGGTGATGATCAGTTGATTAAGTCTTGCAAGGAGGACCTTGCAAGAGAGTTTGAGATGAAGGATATGGGGTTCATGCATTACTTTCTAGGCATGGAAGTATGGTAGGGTGATGGGGAATTGTTTGTGTCTCAGAGCAAGTATGCCAATGAGATACTCAGGAGGTTCCACATGGAGGGCAGCAAACCCATGGAGACTACTCTAGAAGGTAACTGGAGGAAGGATGAGGCTACTTCAGGGGAAGTAGTGGAAGCTATTGTTTACAGGAAGCTTGTGGGTTCACTCATGTATTTGATGAACACATGACCGAATATGTGCTATGAAATTAACCAAGTTAGTCAAGTGATGGTTAGGCCTACCAAGCTGTATTGGAAGGTTACAAAGAATGTGTTGAGATACTTCAAGGGCACTACTCAGTATGGATTATGGTACAAACGGATAGAGGGAGTGAAGCTTCAAGGCTTCATTGATATAGATTGGGAAGGGAGTCCATCTGACAAGAAGAGAACATCAGGAGGGATCTTCCATATTGGGTCAGTGATGGATTCTTGGTACATCAAGAAATAAAGATTAGTTGCACTCAATTTAGCAGATGCAAAGTACATGGCTACAAGTCAAGTAACATGTAAGGCCATCTAGATGAGGAAGATTATGGTTGGTTTGTTTTGTCAGCAGATAGATCCAACTGTGGTTTACTAGGATAATCAGAGTTGTATCAAACTCTTTGAAAATTTAGTTGTTCATGATTGGTCCAAGCATATTTATATCTGATATCATCTTCTGAGAGATTGTGTATTGAGGCAGATTATGTTGTTGGAGTAAATTCCCATGGAGGAGAAAGATGCTGACATTTTGACAAAGGCATTATCAAGATATAAGTTCGAGTTTCACAGAGATAGGAGTGGGGTAGAAGATAATCCCTTTCTTTTTGAGAGGGAGCATTGAGAAATGGCAACAATAAATTCCAGTTTAAAGTTGTCCTTGAATTTAAACTGAGAATTAAAATAGAATTATATTCTCATAACAACTTGTAAATAGTTAATTAAGTTTAATTAACTTAATTAGCTTATGAATTTCAAGTTGGAAGTCTTTTGGAAGTGATGTAAGTGTTCTCCCTATATTTTATGCGTCTATTATGAGTTTATATTGAGTTGTAATTAGATAACTAAATTTATTGACTTGTAGATAGTTAAACTAGTTATAGTTGTTTGTTGAACTAGTAGAGGATTAGCAGTCAGTTAGTGCACTGGTGCATCCACAGGTGCTACTCTAGATAACTAAAGATTCTCTCATCGGAAACTCATGCATGTCAATTTTGAGAAAGATCTAGTTGAGACTAGAGTGCAGGGACAATGTACTATCAGTTGTATGATTTACTGAGATGTATAGATCATGCATGTAATCAAGAAGACGACCTAGATTGGATTGTGCAGTTTTGAAAGCACTGGATTCCCATTAATATGGGCTATTCAGCCTAGGAATTTCACAAGGAAATAGGGGCTTGGCAGGCAATGTAAATTGGCTAAGTGTTGGCTAAGAGCACGGTTGTGAGGTAGAGAGTTGAGCATACTTGTGCAGAATTGTTCTAGTCAGAACAAGATTTGTATCTTCACTCATATTTCTTATTAATGTAATACATATAGGTGGGGTTTTGAGAAGTGTCTTTCCCCATAAAAACTTATTTTTTTATGTGCCATTGATTTGTCTTCTTCTTGTTCATATTGTTTTCATAGATCTATTCGCTTCTGCTGGTTGAAAGTAAAAGTAAATTCTTGTCTCTTGTTTTAGTAGATCACATGAGCTTGTAAATCTACAATAAAATCTATACTTGTATGTTGGGAATTCAACTCTCATTTCATTTGGTTATTCCCGAGAGCAACATCATGCATGTTGACAGAGTTTTTGCACCTGTGTTATGTTTTTTGTGTCCAAATGGAGTTATTCACACTTGTATTCCTCTGTTGTAGTGAGAATCACATGGAGAAAAAAAGGATCCCATGGTAAGATTTCGTTTTGGGGATTCTTTCTTTTACTCAGGGTTTATATCTGATGTACTTTATTTAATCATGCTCTGTCAATGTATTGCAGGTATTCCACTGAGGTTCATTGTTCGTGAAATCAGTAAGGAGGAGTGTCCTTAGCGATAGGTTGAGGTTTTACTTTGCTCTCTCATGTGGACAATTTTCAGAGTTAATCCCATCACTCTCATTGTATTGGGGTCATTATTTTAATTTTATGTTCAACTTCCAATACAATGAACAATGTCGTAAATGTTAAAATTAACTAAAATTAACTCGGATGATTTTCAGAGTTAATCCTAGCACTCTCATTATATTGGGATATTGGCACTCTTAGGTAATTTTGGGGGTCTAACATGTTCAAAATTATTTTATTTCCATCTAGCAAAGGATTGGGACATTAGTCTTGTAGGCGAAAGTGCATTAAGTGGGCCTTTTGGTCCAACAATTACAATTATGAGGATTTTGCTACGAGTTTATTTATTCGTACGACCCTTCAAAGCTTTCCTTCCCTTCCTTATTTTGTTGATATCATACTTGTGTCTATTTATTTTGTTATTAAGTTTCCTTCCATGATTACTCTAATTTTTTTTACTAATGATGTACATGTTTAGGCAGCGAGGATTCCCTTCCAAAATCAGCACTCCCTCTCAGGTAGTTATATAGTTCTTCTATTAATTTGGTCCTCCTATTGGTTAACTTGCTTCCTTGGTTATTTTATTCCCTTATGTGGGTTAAGATATCTCTCTAGACCATCATTTAGTTTCATTGTCCTTGACCTATTTCTACTTTTTGTGGCTTCCCTGATAGGTACTCCCATGACAACTTCACTCTTGATTTCACCTCCAAGTTGTCCTCTTGGTCCAGGCAGTTCTTAGAGACTGATTTGAGAATTTCTCTTATAGGTTTCGATTTCGTATTCTTTCCATCTATATGATGGAAGTTCGCTTGCACCCTTGGTTTCACTATCCATGGTTTCAAATTCGTCCTATGTTGTTAAGGGTCAAGCCCCTTAACTAGGTACCAGCGTGAAGGCCATGAGTGGCTTGTTAGTAATTTTATTGCGAACAATGATCTTGGTTCTTGTTTTTATTTTGTCTGTAAAGGACACACTAGTTCCTTAGTAGTTTGAAACTCTTAAAATATAAAATGGTTTAAATCCATTAGTGGATTTTATTTCCTTCACTATAGTGACAAGGTTGAAAGTATTTTGGGTCATTCCTGATGCTTTTTCTAAGATCTACATCTAAGTTGTACATAAATGTAATGTACTTTTGTTATTTTTTTCTCCAATTTTAATACAAGATGATTATATTGATCATTTACCCATAACTATGGTATTCTAGATTGAGTTTGTGCATGTATGTATTGAAATCCTACCACTATTTTCCATTTTTTTCTCTACTTTTCTCTCTCTATGTATAGTATACTCTTCCTACAATTACTTGTGAGTTTAATATGGAATGAATCCCTTATTGATATCATAATTTATTCTATATACTTAAAAATTTGATAATGGTTTCCTTTGTTCATAGACAATGCGTATTTCAGTTATCTTTTTATTATGAATCTTTGTGCTTAATGCACTTAACCTTTATATTACCATTTGTTTGTATATATTTAAGATTGTGTTGCACTTATGAACCATCTATATTTCATTATGTTATATCTTTACTTTGCATTCTCATTTCTGTGTTTTACGAACCCTACTAATTTCTATAATTCTAGAGGTATAACCGAGTCTTGTGTTACTAGCTATCAAGTGCCTCTAACATACTTGGTCTATCGTATTTAGAGACAATTTTCTCATGATATATTTTTTATGATTGGTAGATAACGGGGGAAGTTTGATACCCCTTCCAGTACGTACTTGTCGTAAAATAAACAAGGTACCTATGCACTTAAACTTTAAGCTTTAGGCCAACTCTCACCATGTGTGCGCAATGCTAAATTTCAATTTTGATAGTATTCATGTATAAAAATATTTTATATAACTTCCCACTATTGATTCCTTTAAAAAAATATTCCTATGTGAAGTTACATACAACTTCAGAGCTTGTAAACTCATTTCAAGGTTTTTGTTAGAAACACGATTCCTGCATCCCTACCTACATTCGACATGAATTCAAGTCCTTCCCATATTCAAGGCAATTTGTGCATCCCATCTTTAATAAAAAAAAGAGCGAACAATGTTCACTTGTCTAATATCTAATACCCAAATCTTTCATTGTACAATTAAAACACTCAACAACTTACGTAGTTTCACTCTTCTCTCAACATGTACTTATATTTAATTAAACAAATTCTACTGTACATGCACCAAGGTCTCTATTCAAGTTCTCATTTTGTGTGCACAATAATGGTTTTCATTTTCATAATTCTACCCTTTGCATATAGGATGATCTCGTTATATACAACTCCACACATATACACTTTCAGTATAATTCGGTTGCACTTAACTACCACAGAAAAATAGAGGGGCTTATATTCGAGTTTAATTTCTTACATATCCAAAGCTAATGTATATATTTGTTTTATATATATATATATATATATTTCTTACACCGAAGGATTCGCCCACAATCCGTTGTCCAATTATCCTATTTAGATTTCTACCTGGCAGAGTCCACCTTTATAGATACTACACATATATACATGTTTCATATACCGAACATAATCATATGCAAGCATAATTACTATGTAGTTTTTGATATTACTACTTGTACATATTAGTGACCATTCAACAACCATAAATGAACATACCCGACAACCCTATCAGCTAACCCTACTTTTTCAGGGACATGCAAGAAACGATAAGAAATCTCGTCGTTAATTCAGAAAGACTTGTCATTCGTAAACATTTCATCTGGCAAGGTAAAACCCTAGGTGGTACAACTACAGGCTACGCGTATTCATTTTCATCACAAATAAAAGAACACAACCAAATTTCTAATCGGAATTTCTGCTTGGGAAAAATAGTTAAGAACCGAGCACATTCCTCGCAACGATAAACTGCCTTTACCAATTCGCATCGAGCTAACATTTCCTTGTCCTCCAAAATCAACAATCCCCATTGATTCCTCGGTGGTTTATTCATAGGTTTTCTTCCCAACATATTTTTAGCAACATGACCCTTTTGCTTAGGTTTTTTGTCTTTTTTGTTTTTTCAATTTTTTTTCTTTTTCTTTGAACCCTGCCTTTTTCTTCCACAATGCTTTATTCCACCTCAACTTAGTGTCTTTCTCTAACTAAGTGATTTAATATGATCTTTTTTCATATCATATTAAATCCAATTATTTCTATTTTTTTTTCCATGGATTTTTAGAAGATTTTTACGGAACGTCCATCTTACACTTAACCACCAACAGTTGTTTCCAAACTAGCAAGACATGTCCAATCTCTAGTGCTCTTTCCTGAATATTTTTTCAAACAATTTTTTTATTAACAATAATATGACCAATTACATCATGACAAAAGTTTAATGATGACTTTAATAGCAATTCAGTCCACTAATAAGTCCATGCCTAAAAGAATCAACATTAAAAGTAGAAAATAGAGGGGTATTACATCTTTTTTTTCTTGCAATTACTTTATTCTTTCTACTTATTCTTTGATATTATTTTCTTAAAAAAATGTTATTAAATCAAATATAATATCTTACTAAGCCATTGTATGACTAAAAATTTCTTCCTTTTCAATTTCACTTCTTCTTTTTCCACCTGTCATGACACTGCCATGTGTTTTCTATTGGTCCCATGAGCTAGACTAGGATTAAAAATTTCTTTGATGCTAATGTGCCACTCATCTACATCCTTTAGCTGTAATTGAATTTTGTCTAACATTAGTAAAATATCATGCTTCAAATTATTGCACCTAAGTAAGACCATTACTAGGAGAAACTTGGTGTGCCAATACAAGTCAAAATTGTGGAGTTATTAGTTTTGTTGATCCCTCATATTCCCTATATCAAGAACCCAAAATGCTAGCTCCTCAACCACCTCCAAGACTGAGGAAAAAGTCATGTCTTGATGTGATTGTTCCTTCATCTCATTAAGTCCTTTTTGCACTACTAATGGATTGTGGCTATCAAACACACACATTGGATACTCAGCTCTAAATTGATCTTGTGAACACCTTGGTGAGTTGTGTCATCCCCCCCTCTATTCTATCTAGCTATCTATCATGTAATGGTGGCAATGTGAAGAAAGAAATGAAAGGGATGAGAATGCTAGGAATCTTAGTAGTGGATGTGGTGACGCGAAGAAAGGGAACCAAAGTTTCAAAACCAAAACAAGGAGTTTACGAAGCCATGAAACAAATTGGAGCCAAACTCATAGTGCCTCAAAAAGGAGGGAGGGAAAGAGTAGAGGCACACAACAAGGAGAACCAAGAGGAGAGGCTAGTTGTAGAGACAATCTAGAGCTAAATATGGAAATATATAGATTGAAATAAATGCCATCATTAATCCAATTATTTGTAGATCTGTTACTAGCTTACACGTGGCTTGCACTAAGTTGGAATTATAAGGAAAAGACCATCCCAAACCATGGAGGGTTGAATTTCTTTCAAGCACATTTAACCCTTACTTCTTAGTACATTACACATGTGAGGTGGTAGGCCACATCTACTTAACTCATTTTTTATGGCGATGGCTTCCTTACTCATCACCCCTAGTCACATCCCTTAACACCCCATTTGGAGAATGCCTTCTTAGCTTAGAAATTAAAACTATATAATTTTGGATATTTACTTTTCTAATATTTTTACACATGAAAATAAGATTAAAAATGAAAGTAAATTATCTTTAATTATTTTAATATGGATAAAACAACTATAATTTCAATAGATATTAATCATCATTATCATCATCATAATTAATCTTTAACCCAGAATCATTAAATCCATCTTAATTATATCTATTCAATTATTATATTTAACTTTACTAACAAGATCACTCTTAGTTATGAAAAGAATATAACAATGGTAATTTTGTTTATAGGTGTGTCTATTTTAGAATAGGTCTTCCAAAATTTTAATTTAATTATCAAAAAATATTATATTCTTAGTAGTAGTCACATATGGAGACTGCAAATTTATTTCCAAGTTTTTTATTCCATTTTAATTAATTTATCTCCAAATAATTATCAACATGTGTTATATTGAGCATGTGGTATTGGCCCATGTTATTGTAACAAATGTTTTTGACAAGTTAAAAAATTCTATTGTAAAGTGGGGATGAATCTCCATGGTTAATATTGTTACATGTTCTTTTAAATATATACATGTCTAACTCATATATTAATTTTTTTATAACTTATAATAATATTTAAAAGAAAGTTATAATTTAGCTAATTTTTATGATTTAACTGTTTTGATACTAATTTATTAGCCATTTAAATATATAATAGAGTAATTATATAAATTAAATAGCTAAATTAAATGGTTAATAAATGTTCATAAAGATCAATCCATTGTAGGCATCAAAATATTTACTTCATTATACACTTTATGTTGTTAAAATTAAAAAATCATAAGAACTAATTGAACACTTATTTTATTATACATTTCACAATAAAATTTGAAACAATGCAATGGCTTATCGATATCACATGCCCAAAAAGCACAATTTATAAGTTTATTATAATACCATGACTTATCAATTCCACATACCCAAAAAACACAATTTATTTTATATCACAATTATTCATATAATTTTTTTTAATTAATTAATTTAATTAAAAAATATAAAAAACATAATTACTTACATTAATTTTTATATACTATTAAAAATATTCTAACATCTTCCATTGAAATTAAATGCCCCTCTTCATTTTATTTGAAATTAAATGCTCCTCTTCATTTTATTTGAAATTAAATATCTCCCCTTCATTTTATTAGTAAATATTGATAATTAAATTAAAAATTTAGAAAACACATGATATTATTTGGATTAGTAAACATACTAGGTTTAGTTGGTTGCACCTCTAGACACTACCAACAAGAACATCTAAGAAAAATTTAAAAGCTACGTGTGCCATCTAAAGAAAATTAGGCACAACTTGACTACCACACCGTCAATAATGGCCACCCTCATACAAACAATGAAGAAATGTGCTAATAGAAATAAACTTAGTTCTATTGAATTTTAAGTTTAAGCTAGACAAAAGCATCTGCTATCTTACCAAAGCTATTCAATTAATGGACAGAAGATGTCATATACTTTGACAATTTTGGACATGATATATCAAACAAGAGGGGCTGCACAACAGGTAGTCCTTGCTTTAAGTGCAGAGAGTGCGTGGTTGAGGATTGCATGGTTGTCACGTTTAGGCAGTCAGTCCCTGCCTTATGTGCAGCGAGCGAGTAGTTGAGGATTGCATGGTTGTCAGGTTTAGACACGCGTCCTAGCAAGTCGGCATGCAAGCCCTGGCTCAATTTCTCTCGACCAGCCCACCATGTAATCTAAGTCAGAAACGATTTCCATTATCGATCAACTTGAACAGTCAGAAGCATGGGTGAGTGGACCAATTCCATGTGCAGTCCTAGAAGCAGATGCAGGCAAGCCCACCAGTTTCTGTATACCTACACTGCGCATATGGAGATAAAACATCTCCTGCGCACCTCACCATAATTAAATTTTGTTTCAGATAATGCAGTTTAATATGGGTTAATGTTTTTTCTAAATGTCTAAGGTCTAAATATTCTAGAACTTTTGCTTGGCACCTAATTTCTTCTGCCATAATTAGAGATCTTTATTTATGAAAAATATTTCATTCCAATTTTGGAATTATGGGTGTAGTTTAAATTAGCTTATAATTACAGATTTAGCTAACGTTTATATGCAAATTTATTCTCCAATTTTAGTTTCTTGGTTTTATACATTTTTGGCTTACGCAGTTCATATTAAGGCTTATGGACAAAAAATGGTTTCAGTTTTTTTGGCAGATACATTCATATACAGTTTATACTATTTGAATTTCCTCTTGTATGGGCAAAATCTGCATCTCTTCGCAATTACATAGACATTTGCGAGTATAAGAACCGGAACATAGAGATAAAGATTATTAAGTATTCATGAAAATCTCAATGTATGAAACAGGGAATCTCTTACATAGGACATAAAGAATACAGTTCGTTAACTCGACTGATATTCAAAGAACAAAGAAAATAAAGATGCAGGCAATCGTGAGAATATGCAATTCTTACGATGGCCTGATGTGTGGTAAACAAGAAACCATATTGCCAATAGAACAAACGCCACAACAAGTGTCCTGCCAGTAGCACTTGTTGTTGAGCCTCAAACCTGCACCTTCCTATACACCCTCTCAGCCTTCTTTTTCCACTTACTTCATCCACCAAGCTGTTAAATCATTGCATTATAGTCTAAAAAGAGCTTCTGTCATGGTTTTCTAACTATGCTTATGACTGTTGTTTGGTTTAGATTTTTGTTTAGGCAGTTGCGGAAACTTGTCAGTTTCCGCAGCCAGCACAGGTTTCCGCAGCCATTTTGTTAAAGGCTATGCTGCAAGTGTCCTATGAAGAAACGAGCCACATGGGCAAGCTACAGGTGACGTGTACATGGAACGTGTCCCTTTAGATCAGCCAAATCATCCATAAACGGTCACGGTCAACAAGGGTCAAAAGCAAAGCCAACCAAGGAATTTAGCGGTGGCACGTCTCTGTTTTGAGCACGTGAAGGTTTACATGGCATAGTCCTCAGCTCACAGAGATATCGGCACACCTGGAGATCAACCCCGTAACTTGAATCCAGCAGCTACCACTCCGAAGATTTAATGGACATGATGACCATTACGCTAGATCTCGGGCTGAGGAGATCTACGTGTCTCTGGCAACGCAGTTAACAGCATAAGATTTAGGAGTTAGTTACAACACTTTTCATTATAAATAACGCGTTGATAAACATTGTGTAAAAAGGCTTTTGGGGATGTAATTTTTGACTGTTGTTATCACCCCACTGTACTCTGTTTTACGTGTTTTGTTGTTGCTTTAATACATGAGAAGACTACTTTCCTAAGCTCGTTTTTGTGACTGTTCGTTGACTGGCTGAGGTGGCAGAGGGCCCCTGCGCACTAAAGCTTTGTATAGTTCTCATTTGATTTTATTATGTTTCTGCTTTCATAATTATTAGCTTGTATATAACATGTTGTTTTGATGTTTTTAGTTCACTGCTGTTTACATTTTCATTTATGTTTTCTTATAGCTGTCAGCTGATCAGTGCTTTTCTACAGGTTTCTTAAGCAGCTCGGGCAAATTTTCATCTTTTTGATAACTACTGACATATGAGATCATCTTGTCCTTCCTGCTAATTTTCATTTTCTGAAGTTTAATTCCAGCACTGTCATTTTTCAAATTGTGTTTTGCTTATTTATTTTTCTGCTACTTAGACATCATACTACTCATTTGTTTATGGTTTCTTTCTATAGTCAAGTGACTCTACTAGTAAGGAATCAGAATATTACTTATTGTAGTGTGATTTAGTTTGCTTTCTTGCAATTTAGATATCATATTGCTTAACTTGTTCATGATTGCTTCACATAAGGCAGATTGAGTTGAAGGGTAAAGGATCAGAAGAGTTGAAGTAGTGTGATTAGTTTCCTTTATGCAATTTAGATATCATATTGCTTAACTTGTTCATGATTGCTTCCCATAAGGCAGATTGAGTTGAAGGGTAAAGGATCAGAAGAGTTGAAGTAGTGTGAATTAGTTGCTTTACTTTCAGTCTTTGAATTGCTTTAAGTTCAGTTTTTACTTTCTTTTTCATACAGCAGTAAGGATATTGGGCCATTGTCATTAGTTCACTGTTTGATACATTTACTTCCTCTTAAGAATTCATTTCATTACAGTTATTTTAGAGCTTTCTTTTTGAACACTTTTAAGTTTGGAAAATCACTATAGAAATCACCATTACCATCCATACTTAACTTTCATTTTCGCCATTACACACTAAGGAATCCATAAAAGATAAATCCAAAAACAAACTAAAAAAACTCAAAAACGACAAAAGACTAAGAAAATGGTTATCTTGTACATATAGTACACTTCACTTCGTCAGTTTACGAATCCCGGATTGACATTTTAATCAGCAATTTAGAACACACTAAATTGACCAAACACTTGCCACCAACCAGAAGTGTTTTGCTAAGAAACCCTTCATTTGGTTTCTCTCCCTTTTTGCAAAGATTTGTTGTCCAACACTGAAATTGTGGTTTAGATGGTATAGTTTAAATATTCATACTTCAGAATAATCATTTTATTAAGACAAGCCAACCGGGTTTTTGGCCCCACCACGAGAGAAAAGCCAACATAACAAGAGACGTGGTTGAACATAATGCATAATGCATGATCGAAACGTGGCTGAAGAGCAGGACAATGGTGACAGGTACCATTCTATGTTAATCTTGCGTGTTGGATAGTTGAGCGAAAAAACTTAGAAGCTTGGTTAGTACCTGCAGTAGCAGCAAGCATGAGCTGAGGTTCTCTCGGCTGTCATGAAAACCTGGAATGGGTGTAGTAAGTAGTTAGGGGAATGTGTGAATCGAGAGTGTATACCCGTGAGCATAATAGAAGATCTCCCTATTTGCATAACAAATGAGCTGCTGGGGAGCCATAGTGCTAGTTTTGCTGTTGGTCGTGTGGAAATTCGGGTCATGTGGAATGTTTTTGTTCATTCTATCTTGAATGAAGGAAGCTCGAAGCGTAGCGTAGCTGGTTCTTTTAGCTAGAAGCGGATGAGCGGAATGGAGCTGCACTGATCCATCCATGTTGATAGTTACATACACCTCATATCACAATCATCTATGGCCTGCTAATCGTGCCAACTCCAATTCGAACGCCAGCCTCCCTGCAAAGCAGTCTCAGTCTCAGCTTGGAGTAGCTCCCATTGTCTCAGAAAAGAGTTCCAACATTTCTCAGGAAGTGGCATCGACTCCAGAAGAGGCAGCAGCTTGTATAAATTCGTCTGATAATCTCTTCTCGCTGATCATAAATTCCCCTGGGAGACTAGAGTGACGCGTGGTCTCTTCCATAGAAATTCAAGAAGACGAGCCTCTAGCATTCGTGCAGGATGTAGCTAAGCTATGCATTTCAGGTTCCAATAATTTAGATGATGATGATGATTTCTATGCAGGACTTGGGGAATTGCCCGACTCATCTGCGATTTTTAGCACAAGGGGTAGGCAGATGAGTGTAGCGTAATCGTACTGACTAGTTCTCAGGTGGAAAGGTAAAGCATGCGAACTAAGAGGATGGACTGGGAGTAGGTGACCGTGCCACTCGCATTCCTCTCAGGTAATGTTCTTCCTGGCTAATACCTGGCTTAGCTGCAAGAAAGTAGTCTCATCCTTCTTTTCTTCATTTCTTCATTATGCTCAGGCAGGTTCTCTTCCCTCTGCAGCGTCTGAATCTGGCTGGTTAAGATGGCCCGAACCTGAACCTGGTTTGCTTCATTATGCTCAGGCAGGTTCTCTTCCCTCTGCAATGTCTGAATCTTGTAGCGTCTAAATCTGGCTGGTTAAGATGGCTCGAACCTAAACCTGGTTTGCTTCATTATGCTCAGGCAGGTTCTCTTCCCTCTGTAGCGTCTGAATCTTGCAGTGTCTGAATCTTGCTAGTTAAGATGGCCCGAACCTGAACCTGGTTTGTTGGCTCAGAAATGAAACAATAGCGGCTCTGGGTGACTGGTTTGCTGGCTCAGAAATGAAACAATGCAGTGGTCTGCTAGCTCAGAAATGAAACAATGCAGTGGTCGACAGCAATGACAATGTAGGCAAGCGCTGGCATGGCACCTAGATTGAAGCGGTGGCAAGTGGCAGGCGCACTAGACATGCAGACAGTGGCAGACGGACATGCAGACATCAGTGGCAGACGTAGACGTTCCAAAGTATCTGATCTTCAGGGATTAGGCCAAGTCTCTCACCTTAATTTAATTCAATTGTTATAACATTTAATGTTTTAAACTAATGCTCGCATTAGTTTACTCTGCTAAGCAAAATTTCCAAATGCCAAGGGAAAAAATGAATATAACTTATGTTTTTAGCCTCCTGCCTTGGGAAGAGGCTAAATAAGACGATCAAAGTGATTCGTCTTAAAAAGTTTGGTTATTCATAATAGTAACTTGTCATTTGTCAGAATAGGGATGTTAAATAAATGTTAAAGTCCATCTTTTTGATTACTATAGTCCCATGCCATTGCCACATGGCGAGGACTAATAAGATTTATTGCCATGCATTCAAAGGAAACACGATGTGATACATTTAAACATTTTGGAAAATATTGTGACAAGTAAGGTTTATGGCAGTTGTGCCTGTGGTTTGTATAAGTGAATCTTTTGAAAGTGCATTGAACATCTCACGTTAAATGTCACTAGAGGGTGTCATATTTAAATCACCTTATACTCCATTCTCAATATAGAGACAATGACGTTGCCATCCTGCCATCCTTCTTTGGATTTAGTAAATTAAAAAGCAACGTAGGCATGTGGGCTGCCGCATACAAATTCCAAATCCTTTTTTAGCATTTTCCTTCTCATCACTGAAATCAAAGGACACTATACCTTAAAATTGCCTCCTCTGATGCTTTAGTTTCCGCAATCAATGCTTAATTATCTTTCGGTCTCCTCCTTTTCCTGAACTTTCAAGCTCTGAACGAGTAAATCAGGAACAAATGGCGGTTTTTAACTAAATGTGGAATCGATTGTGTGAAAATCTCTGTACACTTTTTGAAATACACAGACAAACACGTTGCCATCATCTTTCGGATCCATCTCATTGTGTAAGATACTCAGTCCGCTTACGTCCAAAATTATACAAATTATATCACGAGTTGAACATTGGAACCCAATGGGCTTGGGCATCTTTAATGGGCTACCGCATGCAAATGCACGACCAGCTTTCCCTCTTTTTCTTTCCATCCTTTTCTGGTTGTCTGAAATTCTACGATGGGCCTATTATCGTGTCCTCTCACACTTTTTGAAGTCCATCATTATTACTGCTCCTATTAGTCTATCGTAGTCCATCATTATTACTGCTCCTATTAGTCTATCATGTCACAAATTTGCTAGGAAAATAGTGAAATTTTTTTTTTATGATTTTTGTAAGATAAAATTTTTGGAAAATTTGAATTATAATTATTAATCGAATTTTTTTTATTGGTGGTGATCTATTTCAAACCATTAAAAAAAATCACCAAATTCAAATGAAAAATAACTTTAAAACCCGTAGTGAAAAATAGCTTTAGAGCGCATTTGTGACCCCGGGGGACAACGCCTTACTACTCAAGTCTCCTTCCAGCTCCTGCTCACTGCTTCATTCATGACGTTGCCCTAAACACAAAATGGACGGGTGGGCCTCCCGCACGCGACAGACAGACATGATTTCGTGAGGCAGGAAAAGAAAACCATGCACTTACCAATTGCCATAACGGTGAAGTTGCTATAAATTTGTGCCGTTCTTCCCATTTCTTAAGGTGCAACAATTGCTTTGAGCTCAGGAAAAACTAATTGTCTTTTATCTTTGCTTAAAAATGAGAAAGTCGACACCTAGTTTGGCCTATGTGGTAGCACTTGAAACTTGCAGTGTAGTACTTATATTCTCTGAAATCGCTCTTGGTGTCCATCTCGATAAACATAGGTTAGTAGAAGTAGGTAGCGATTGGCAACCAGCCACTGCTACATGGTATGGCAGTCCAGATGGAGACGGGAGCGAGGGTAAGTGCAATGCATAATCGTTTATTTTGGGTATTAATTTTTAATCGTGTGATATTATTTGTACATTGATTTAATGTAAAGGTTTTATAATATCTTGGGTTTATAATGAGGATATATATCAGGAGTAAAAGGTTTTTATATTAGATTAAATTTAATGAAAAAATATAAAAATTTATAAAAAAATAGATGAAGTAAGAGTTTTTTTAAATAAAAAAATGTATTCTAAGAGAGTTAAATAATCTGATTTTTAAAAATATTTTTTAATATATAATTAAATTAATAATATTATTTAATATGCCATAAAAACACTTGTTATATATATATATATATCCAAAATTCATTAAGTAAAACCCCGTAATAAAATTTGAGAATCATAAGAATATCAACTTACAAAGTATATTATTGTTTTGTAACAGGTGGAGCATGTGGATATGGCAGTGTAGTGAAAGAGAAGCCCTTCCAATCAAAAGTAGCTGCAGGAAGCCCTGCCCTATTCGAAGGAGGGAAAGGATGCGGAGCTTGTTATCAGGTTTAACTATATTCACATTTATATTGCGTTATTCACTCTTTGTGGTATTCATAAAGTTCGACACCTTGTTAAATGTTGTATGTGAACAGGTAAAGTGCACGGAGAACAGTGTGTGCTCCCAGACTGCAGTGACTGTGGTGATTACAGATGAATGTCCCGGTGGAATCTGCTCAGGTAGCGGCAAAATACACTTTGATCTCAGTGGTACTTCCTTCACTGACATGGCATCTCCCGGTACATCTTCCGATCTTCTCAATGCCGGAATCGTCTCTATTTTATTCCGACGGTACCTATCTACTCCTACTCCGCAATAAAATAGATAAGAGGAAATTGCAGACTTGAATTCCTTTGACATGTTTGTATTGTTTTACTTGCTTGATAATGCCTTCTTGTGTTATATTACATAGTGTACCTTGCGAATATCCGGGGAACAATATTGCATTCCATGTCAACGAAGGCGCCAGTGACCATTGGTTCGCCATCCTTGTTGAATACGAAGACGGAGATGGCGATCTTGGAGCAGTCGATCTAAAGCAGGTTTGTAACTGTAAAGATCAGTTCAATTCCACTTGTGTATATCAATCAATCATTACAAGTAAATTCATGTTTGAATTGTCATGTATGCAGGCAAACTCTGATACATGGCAAGGAATGCAACAGATATGGGGTGCAAATTGGTGTTTGAATAGCGGCCCTTTACAAGCTCCATTCTCTATTCGCTTGCAGTCTCTTTCAACTGGAAGAACGCTTACTGCAAATAACGTTATTCCACAGAATTGGCAACCCCGTTCTACATACAGATCCCTCGTCAACTATGATTAACCATCTCATCCTATGCAGCTTATGGTCCTTAGCATATGTACAAATTTACCATGTGGCTAGTAGTGCAGATACCAGTGTACTAGGAGTTGCAGTTTTATATTATGGTCCTTAACATATGTACCAGTGTACTACGACTTATAGTTTTATAACAGTTAATATCCTATATTTTACTCTTACTATTAGTTAGAAATTGTGCCTTTTCTATTCATGGAGAAAAACTCAAAACCAGTGTACTACGACTTATAGTTTTATAACAGTTAATATCCTATATTTTACTCTTACTATTAGTTAGAAATTGAGCCTTTTCTATTCATGGAGAAAAACTCAAAACTCTTTTGGGAAGCCAATTATGGTTTTGTGGTAGGAAGATCCATTGAATTTCAACTCTATATTAAACGTTATGTTCGACTTACACATATCTCTTGATTTTTTTTTCTTTCCATATTGCTAAAATTACCGGATCATTTCCAGGATACCGTATCCTATTCCAAGCTGCTATTTTACAAATATGTGAACACATGGCCTAATCGCGTGCTACGAAGCTCTCGGACTGCTACAGCTTGGGTTGGTAGGTATTTTGACTTCGGGTTTTGTGTGTAAGTACTAAACAACCACGTATGAGCTGTGCTGCATGCAATCCGTCTGAAGGGGCTGTAAATATTTTTCACTAATTGCTAAGATAGATATGTTCCACGCTTTCGAAGAAAGCTTTAGCACGTAGACCAAGATGCACTTAGGAAAGAGCATGGTCATTGCCCTATGATTGTGAATCCGGTTACTTATTTCAACCGTTGAACGTATGATTGTGAATCCAGTTACTTATTTCAGCAGTTGAAAGTATGTTGTTGGTGCACTTAACAAGCTATATCACTGTGACTATTACAGGTTATTACACAGCCAAAGTCAGATAAAATGTTTAAAAATCTTCAATAACATCTCTACAGAAAATGAGAGAGAGGAATGAGCGTTAAGCTTTTTTTCAGAGAGAAAAAAACTATATAGATTATATTAAGATCATATAATTGTCAAAAATACATATGATAGAAAAGCCATATGGATCATAATCGGGAATGAGCGTTAAGCTTTGTCCCACATTTCTTCACCTAAAATCCCAAATCCTTTCGAATTGTTGCAATCCATCCTTCCCACCTTTGAAATTAACAATCCTATGAGGATGAAACCTTATCTAATCCAACTTGACTTTCCTTTAACAACACCATGAAAGTTCTTAGACTACAACTTATTATCCAGTCCTTGCAGATTTCTTTGAATACGATCTAGAGGCTAGGCTCCTCGTATAAATTGCTGCTACTACGAGTAGAAGAAAATTAATATTTCAGGATGAAATTTATATTTTAATTGAAGCTCCTCTTTATCTTTTTTGTGGAGTTTGGCTTTATTTGTGGATGGTTCTGGTTCGTATCACGTGGAATTCAAAATAATCTCCTATGAGATGGGGCGTGTCTAAAAATAACCATTATCTGCTCTGAAGGAGTCGATTGTGGACCTCGTTGAACAACACCACCGCAACAATACTTTATCCCATACAACCATCAAACTTACTAAATAACAAAGATAACCCTCAATCCCCAATAATATAACATATCAGCAAACAATTAAGAATGAACTAATCCATCCAAATCTAAGGTAGCTTCAATCGTAGTGATTACCTCTTTCCCATAGTATTTTATTTATTAAATATTAAGTATTTTATTTATTAAATATTATATTACATTACATTGCTGGTTTATTTTTGGCTTATGGCATTATAGATTAAAAAAGAAATTACGGTATTATAAATCAAAAAAATAATTATGAAGTTATGGGTTAAGAAAGTAATTCATTGATGCTCAAGAAATGTAATGGACTATAAACATTTTATTAAAGATTTAATCTGTAACTGCCATTAACTTATATGGCTGGTATTGGAGGATAACACCTCTGAACATTTTAGACTACCCTATCAAAGCATTCAGTAGCTTGGGATTAATTTCTGTTATATTTAAATTTTTATTTCACATGGCCTTTTTTCTTAACCAATAAATTTGTCTATGAAGTATTAGAATTGTTAATATATTAATTATTATTTTCTTGATTATCGAATTCAAAATACAACTTTTTCAATTTAACAATCCTATCCCAATCTCTTCTCACCTTTTGAGGCAATTGCTAGTATTATAAAATTTCCTATAAAGAATTGTCCATCCTCAGAGATATCTATTATCCCTAGAAGCTGGAAGTCTGAATAGTAGACGTGCCCTTGGTTGCAACATGTCGTCTTCTCATTCTATAATAGTCCGAAAACTATAGAGTACGCAAGAGGTTGTTGCAGCAATATATAGAATGTAATGGAGGTCTTTGCAGCAAAAAAAAGAACATAATGGAGGTTGTTTCATTGCTAGCAGTCATACTGGCGAAATTGATAAGAATGTAATGGAGGTCTTTGCAGCAAAAAATAGAACATAATGGAGGTTGTTTCATTGCTAGCAGTTATACTGGCGAAATTGATAAGTGAGTTATTTTCCATGCCCAGAATTTTCCTACCTTATTCATTTGTGGTGAAACACCCTACCCTTTGTTTAGACAAAAGGTCATTCAAAACTTCATTGGATCGCAAAAGGGCTCTATCTCTAAGCCTAATCTAATCATTACATTGATTTTACCAAGTTTTGTTACCAAATTTCATTGACTGGAGCCATTTTTGCATGTGGATATGCGCTTTAGCATGAGACTAATCAAAATGCCAACCATCACAGGAATTTCTGGGCATTGCAATTTTCAATATTTGAAAAATTGTTTAACATTTACAGCATTAAATCTAAAATTAGTGACATGATTCGAATCAAGTAACTGTGTATAAGTGGACCACAAAAACTTAAGGCTCACTTTCCATTGATAGAAATCATGAAGAAAAGAAATTAGAGAAAATTACCTACAGTAATTGTGGGCTTCTTTTGGATAACTATAATTACGTTAAAAGTTATCACATCCAGTAATTGTTGGTTTTTTTGTATATACATTATTTAGATATAAAGTTCTTGGATTCTCAATATGTAGCCATAGAACTTTATAAAAAAATCCCACTAATTTATTGTTTAGACACAAGCCAATCGACATCAAACATTTTTAGAAAGATAAAAAATTAGAACACTGATTTTTCAAAACAAGGGCCATTTCCATGAACAATATTTTTTCTTCTCAAAACTGTAAGTACATGAGAATAATACAGCTAATTAGCTTATTTTTAAACGATCTGCTCACAGGACTTATTGGGTCAAATTCACGTGCAATCAGGACTTATTGGGTCAAATTCACATGCAATGGTTGATGAGCCTTCTTTCATTTCTTAGTGTTATGTTTGTGAAGTTTTTCTCTCATAGGTCACCTCATATATATATATATATATTCTTTTGATTGGATCTAGTTGTTCCATTTTAATAATCTCATTTCTATTTTTTGATCTATAAAAGATATTGCAGCATATACGTCATAACTTATATATTCTCCTTTGATGGGATCTAGTTGTTCCATTTTAATAATCTCATTTTTATTTTTTTTTTATTTATAAAAGATATGGAGTCATCTAAGGAGGCGGAGGAATTGCCAGGATGGCCAAAAGTGGTCGGAATCTAGGCAAAAAAATTTCAAAATTTCTTGTAGAGGTAGTGTTTGAATCATGTTTTTGATGGTGGAAATGGATCCAGCACCATTAAAAACATCTAGGACACCTAAAATTTTTAAGTTTAACCATTATGACTTGGATTTACAAAAATCCTTACCAGATTTTCTCTAAATATGACCAGAATTTTCATAACTTTCCGGATAACTCCTCGGCCTCGTTAGACTACGCGTAAAAGATATTGCAACATACAAGTCAATAACTTTTGACTAGAATCCATGTAACTATCGGTTGAAACAACGTACCTCCAAGGATGACAATAATACTTAGATCTATGACATAAAGTTCTTAAAAATTTCTTGAAAATTTTAAAGGCCGACAACGGAATACCCAAGACAAAAATACAGTTACTCGAGCAAAGTGATTCGAGTTATTAAAGGAGAACTTAACCAAGACATATATACATTGTATATATATGGGCTTATTGAAGTGATTAGATTGTAGTCGGCAGTCCGCCCATAAGACACTGTTTTTTAAAAATACATTCATTTTATATAAATTTCTAGTTGTTCCTCCAAGCTTCCAAAACTCAAGACTTACAAGCTTTTTTCTTGGGTATTTATGCTAGTCCTTCCTTGTAGAATATGTGTAGATATATTTTTATCAAATATAATTTTGTATTCTCAGAAGAGGTGTTATAAATGAGGCAGGTCTCCTTTGTTGTACTTATTTTTCCTTGAGACTTGCCTGGTCTATAGGACCTCTTCTTGGAATCAAAACACAACATAGATAGAGAGACATACTCGGTTTATAGGACTTCTTCTTTGGATCAAAACTGAAATTTATGGAAATTACACATATATCATCAATCACAGTTATTAATATTTTTCACCTGTTTTCATTATTTGTTATTGGATTGGTTGATTGAATTGTTTGATGTTTATGTTGCCCAACTAGTTTATTGGGCCTAGTAGATTTTTTTCCCTTCCTCTTTTTTTTGGTTGTCTTTTTCCCAGGAGAAAATGTCCTCCATGAATAAAAATAAAATAATTGAATACGATAGTTAAACATACAATCAATGGTGCACAAGTTCAACATAGAATATAGCCATCAAAATACCCTCCAAAACATTAGAAAACTACCAAAACACATAATAATCATTGGTTCAATGGATCGAAGGAGAAAAACTACCCACTACACCTTACAAAGCAATCACTAGAGATGTGAGGATATCCTCATCCCCATCTCTAAAAACTCTTAGATGAACAGAGCATGGATCTCTTCCACAAGCTCATTTGGATAAACTATCTACCTCTTGGTTGTGCTAAGATGTTATGAAGGTGTATTTCTAAAAATCTGGTTTAAATGGCTTTTCCATAAAACTTTAAAACACTTATTCCCACTAATATTCATGAGACTTGCATATAATTAATGAGACATGGATATTCCTAATGAATTATTTTACATTATATCCCCAAAAAATAATGTCTCAAATCTATAATCCTCTATCTTTTGGACCGCCTTAACCAATCTAAAACTAAAATTGAGTATCCATAGATATTGATGTCTCCAACTACTCCTTCTAAAGATATTTCCATCAAAATGGAGACCACATTGATCCCTAAAACTTGTCAAAATGGAGACCACATTGATCCCTAAAACTTGTTGGTTTAACCGCATAGACCACTCTCAAATATGATTTGATGGGTCATAAGTGTGATTACTAGATCATTGCATAAGCCATGTGCAAGTGTGATTGTAAATGGCATCATCCTTATTTTTTTGGCATTTTCCCATGGAAAATCCACTAGGAAAGAGTACATGACTATAAAATAATGTTTAGATTAGTTGCTACATGAATAAGCCCAAAACTCAATTCTAAAGCCTAGAGTTGACATGTTCCCTCTCAAGATTTTCGAATATCACACCACCATCCATTAGAGGAAATTTTTGCCTAAAAGTGTCAATGAAAGTTTCATGTAAATTCCATGTCATAGTATGTAAACCAATCAAAATCCCTTAAATTTAAAAAGAAATACATGTAAATATTTTGGAGAGAAAAGTAGAAAAACTACTTCTTTTTTTTAAATTGTATTTTTGGCTTATCTCCTTATAGGTTTACTCAAATTTCAAGTGTAGGCACTCGTTGGATGTAGAATTAAATTTTGCATCCAACGAGTACCCATCATGCATACTTTTGGAAAAGCCCACATTGATAAAAATTGAAGATATATTAAAAACGTGTTGAACATGTTTTTTAATGTATCTTCAATTTTTATCAATATGGGTCTTCTCAAAACTTTGCATGACGGGTACTCATTAGATGTGGAATTTAATTTTGCATCTAAAGAGTGTTTACACTTGAAATTTGAGTAAACCTATAAGGGGATAAACGATAAATACAATTAAGAAAAGTAGTTTTCTTATTTTCCCTCCAAAATTCATAACTCTAATTTTATTATTTTAACTATTACTTTATTATTTTTCTTTAGGAGGCCACTTTTAAGTTTAAATTTCCTCTAATGATCATTTCATATAGATTCTAAGAAAATTAAGATTTTATTCATCGTTTATCTAGTACAGTGTGTTGGCTTGCTTAGTAGATATATTCTCAATTTCTTATGCAAGTTTAGGTCAATGGATGGTGATGGCAAATAGATTGATTGGAAAGAGACTAGGTAATTACCTCGTCTTCCGGGCACAACAAACACAAATGTTTTATGGATAGTGTGAATAAAGTGTGCTTCAACTGCCTCATTTTGGTGATTATTTTTACTATAAATTTAATTTTGGTCAATCTTTTTATTGAATTCACAGTTTCACCTTCTTACTTCCACTAATCATTGTTCAAAATTGAACACGTCACAGGTTGTCACACCATTTACAATGAATGTTTTTTCTTTCTCTAAGAAACTTTCAAAGCCATCCCCTTTCCATCCTAGAGTTGTAGCAATCTATCGTTGTTGGCTCTGCTAGCCATACTACAGGTGTTGGCCAAAAGCTTCCCTAAGATAATATCAAATGTCTAATACTTGATTTTAGAGATTAAAGATAGAAAGCCAAGTTTCATATTTCTACCCTATCTATATTCACTTATTTCCCTACCTTGGATTTTTGTAACAAACCCGGATTAAAAATCCATGTAATAAAGTTAATAAAGGAAAAATATGACCAAGATCATGGGACACATATTCCAAGCTGAATGTTGGAAAAAAACATAGTAACATGGATCACTTGTGATTAATTAAATGCTATGGAAATTGAAAAAGGCAATGGAAAAGGATTTGAAAAGGCGCGAGACATTTCTTGGCATTTTATTTATGAAAATAATGGAAATTAGGAGAAAGGGAAGGTGAAAGGTCACAGGTTTCATGTGAGGAGGAAAATGAAGGAAAATAATAGAAAATGAAAAAAATAGAGGCTTCAATGATAAAAAGGATTCTGATGATCAGTTCATGGTTTTTTGTCAGTTTTAGCTTGGAGCTCTCTCTCTACACTTTATCGCACACTATTGCACACTTGGGAGTTTTCTTTGAGCGCTGTTGAAGCATTATGACATACTTTGGATTTGGAGCAAGAAGGAAAAGTAAGAGTAGGAAAGAGCAAGGGAACATCAGATCCACAACTACACACGTTTTTCTTGTATGTACCGAGTTTCACATATTATTTCCTTGCTAGTTTTGACATGCATGGCATATGCATGTGGTTATTTGGTTATGATTTTTCATTGACATGGAGGACTACCTGGATTGACATTGGTTTTTCCTAGCCCTACCATTTCCTAGGTAGCCATGGTGTTTTGGGTTTAACTTTTGTTTCTGGTTGGTGCTCATGTTCCTTATGGTTGTGGGTTGAATTATTAGTTCCTAAAGCCTTGGTTGGAAACATTATTTGGAAGCCCTATAACAGCTCAAGTTGAGTTACTAGTCTTGGAAGCCTTAGTTGGACAAATTCTCGGGAGCCCAACAGAAGTTGTGGGTTAAGTTACTAGTCTTGGAAGCCGGATTAGAATACTCTGTAGCCCTTAATAGATTGTATAGAGACCAATGTGGTGATGGCTAGTGATGTCCAACCATGAGGTGGGATCGCTAGTTGAGGGTTTAGGAAGTTTGGCCTCTAGAAGCCATGGTTTGGTTTTCTTGGTTTATTCCATAATATCCCACATTCATGCTTGGAATGTAGAATAGGGATGATTGGTTGGAAGAAAGTTTTGGTTCAGCCTAAACATTGGTCAGGTAGTATGTGGCGGTCCCACACTTGGTTGGATTTACATATGTTAATAAGAGCTCCTTTCTTCTTGTGTTCTTTCAGTAAATTTACTTTTTATTATGTGGTTATTATGGTTGTTTTATTATTGTTGTTTATCAAGTTATATGGTGGTTACAGGCATGGTTTTATGACAGTTTTGAGTTATGTATCTCATCATGTTTTGGATAGCCGATGAAATGTTAATGAATGTATGACTTAATAGATGATAATGTAGCTATTTTGAGAGGGAACCAGACCTTATTTATGATTCTAAAAGAAGTATGAGACCCATGTGCTCAGATGTATAATTCTGACCTGTAGAATACATGTTCATGATGTGTTTGATGATATTTCTATCATGGATAGGCTTGGTTAGGTAAAGTTATTGTTTAATCCTTGCTTGAAATGCTTTGTACTGGTGTCATTCATTATTCTATGAAGTTTTATGAAGTTCTGGGTAGTGGTATGGAGACTAGCCTGACAAAGTGGCTTAAAGCTCGTAGTGGTTGGCATGAAATTGGGTGAAAACGTCTGTAGTCACATGGAGGCCTTGTTGTACGAGTGAATAGAGGGTTACAGTCACATGAAGGGATTTTCATGGGAGTGATTAGAGGTTTAATTCAGTTAAATAACAAGTTAACTCAAGGAGTGGACACCTAGAGTGGTTGGTTAGCCCCTGGGGGTCCTGTGGCTCCTGAAGAAGGTCAGTTTGGTTTTTATTTATTGATTCCACTTCCTTAACTGTACTTGGGAAGTTGAATCATATCATAGTAGCTCTTTGTCACATGTTTACACCAGTAGGTTGGTTAGCTTGGGTAAATGTGGGAGGAGGGTGTTACAAAATGGTATCAAAGCATGGTTCAACGCTTAGACTGGATGGGAATAATGTGTTTGTCATGCATACATGTCGATTGCATATGTATTCATTAATGCTTGTGGTCTATGTGTTTCTTATGTATGCATGGCATTGGTCATGGTTGGATTTGTTTTGTCATATAGAATTTGATGATGTTGTTGTTGAGGTGAGTTGTCATGAATACATGATGGTTTTATATGCATTGTTTATGTATGTGAGTTGTCTATATGTTTTCATGCATGCATTGTACCTAGTCGGTGTTATATTTGTGACATCATGCACGGTAAATGGGATAATGATTGAGATGATGTATGTTTATTGATGTGATTATATCTATATATATCGTGTTGATCAGTTTGATCTTGCAGACAAGATATCCTCCCCTAAACTACACTGAGGTATGTTGGTATGTTTATGTTTGGTTTATCTGACACGATATCATTGCAGATAAAAGATCAAATATGACTAGAAAAATGGTATTCTATAGTTCATGAGACTCTCCCTATAGATCAAATGATCAACATGGTGATAGTTACTCTCCTAACATAGAAGACACTTTGAGAAAATTGAAGAAATAAATAAGAAGTTGTAAAGTAGATAATGATCGAATAATTCAGTCACAAGAGAGACTTTCCATGGCACAGGAAAAACAAGCAGAGGTCAAAACAGACAATGGACATCCTTTAGAGCTTATCAGACTTGTAGATACAGGGACCACTTAGGATTAATTATAGACAGGAGGACAAGACTAATGAGCTTATGGTGGAAGGTGTCATGGTGGGCACCGATTCGATAGAAATGATACCATCAGAGATGGCAGGTTCTTGGATACACCTAATAGATGAGGCAGTGGACATGGGCTTTACTCTAGTTTTTGTTCAGACAAGTATCATGGTCATCATTTCTATCATCCTTATAGGAAGAGTGATATGGGATATTTGTTGGATGAGTTCAAGAAAGAAAAGCCACCTACATTCGATGGAGAAATGAAGAAGTCACAAGATGAAGAAGCATGATTTCTTAGGATAAATAAGTTCTTCATATTGCATGAGTACTCAGAGAACATTAAGGACACAATAACTATGTTCAACCTTAAAGGTACAAAAAACATTTAGTGGGAAGATGTAAAGAATGTCAGGGGAATTTGGGAAGAGGAGTTGACTTGGAGTGAATTCAAGAGACTTTTCAAGAAGAAGTATCTAACAGAGAGATACTATGATGACAGGGAAAAATAATTCTAAGAGCTGAAGATGGGATCCATGACCAATGAGGAGTACACTAGTAGATTCTTGGAGTTATTGAGGTATTTTCCTTATCTTAAGGAGGAGAAAGCGAAGATCCAGAGATTCATCGGTGGGTTGTTGGTATCATTCAAATACGAGATTGAGTTTAATGAGCCTAGATCATTGGAGGAAGCCATTAGAAAGCTAAAGCATGGTTATGAGAAATCAAATCACATATCTAAGGCTAAGCAGGATTATAAAGGTAGTGAGAAGAATAAAGGGAACTGGGATAAAAATTGAACAAGACCTCAGGACACAAGTAAAAAAGAGAATGAAACACCACCTAAGAAGTTCAATGCATCTGATAAAGGACAGAGATTTCAGTTTGAGGAGAAAAACAAGGGTGATGGCAAGAAGACTTTACAATGTTGGAGTTGTGGAAAGGATCATCGTAGGAGAGATTGTCCATAGAATCAGGGTAGCATACTAGAGATTTATAGTTATAAGGAGGCATAGATAGTGGGGGATGTTGGATAGAGTATTCCACAGATTTATGAAGCATTGGATAATAGGCAGGCATACCACCAAGCATCTATTATTGAGATGGACGGTAACTTTTTGATCAAGTTGTTTCTACTTTGATTGACCTTGGATCTAATTATAGTTATGTTAACCCTGACTTGGTGGATAAGTGTGGTTTGAATAAAGAAGTGCATGCAGAATCTTGGTTAGTGTAGTTGGCTACATGTACTAAGAAAAGAGTTCATCACTAGGTATGAGCTTGTGCCTTTGAGTTGAATGGTATGCCTATGTCAACACATTTCAGTGTGATTCCATTGGGATCATACAGTATGTGTTAGGGTATGACTTAGTTATATCTTCATAGGACCAAGGTGGATTTTTATGAGAATTCCATTGAATGCTTGGATGGAAATGGAGAACAAATAATCTTGCGAGATAAGAAAATGGAAACATCAGTTAGAATGGTTACAGCTATGCAGGAAAAGCGTAGTCTTAGAAAAGGATGTGTATTATTTGTAGTACATATTTCTAGTGAAAAAGGTAAGGAAGTTGAGGATGCATATATCTTGAAGAAGTATCCATTTTTTCAATAGTTCTAGGATGTATTTCCAACAAAGATTTCTAAATTTTTTCCTCACAAGGAAGTGGACTTTTCTATTGAGTTGGTATGAGGGTAGAACAAGAATCAAAGGCACCTTATAGGATGACCACACTAGAGTTAGTGGAATTGAAGCTGCAGTTGAAGGAAATTCTTAACAAGGGATACATTAGGCCAAGTGTGTCACCTTGGGGTGCACCAGTGTTGTTTGTGAAGAAGAATGATGGTACTCTTAGATTTTTCATTGATTATAGGTAACTAGATAAGGTAACCATCAAGAATAGGTATTTATTGCTAAGGATTCATGACTTTTTTTATCAGTTGAAGGGAACAGTAGTATTCTTGAAGATTGATTTGAGATCAGGATATCATTAGGTATGCATTAAAGAGGAGGAAATATACAAGACTGCTTTCCATACGAGGTATGGGCATTATTAGTTTGTTGTAGTTCCTTTCGGTTTGACTAATGCTCCAACTACTTTTATGTGATTGATGAATAATGTATTGTGTCCTCATGTGGGCAAGCTTGTGATTGTATCCATTGATTATATATTGATATATTCTAAGAATGAGGAAGATCATATCGAACACTTAGCAGTAGTATTGAGATGGATAAGAGAGAATCAGTTGTATGCTAAGCTTAGTAAACATAGTTTCTTTCAGACAAAGGTACATTACCTGGGACATCTTGTTTCCAAGGAAGGAAAAACAGTAGATCTGGAAAACATAAAATCTATCATGGAATGGGAAGCTCCTAGGAATGTGGATGAGGTTAGATCATTCATGGAGTTAGTAGGTTATTATAGGAGGTTCATTAGGAACTTCTCACATATTCCTTGTCCTATTACATCCTTGTAGCGAAAAGGTAATAAATTTGAATGAATAGAAGAATGCGTAGCTAGTTTTAAGTAGCTGAAGAAGTTTGTTACAAATGCTCAAGTTCTAAAGATCACAGATCCAAACAAAGAGTTTGTGGTGTGAACAGATGCTTGCAAGAGAGGACTTGGTGGAGTCCTGATGAAGGAAGGATATGTAGTATGCTATGAATCAAGGAAATTGAATGAGCACGAGAAGAATTATGTGACGCATGATCTTGAGTTGGAAGATATCATTCATGCATTGAAGATGTGGATGCACTATCTTCTTGGCAAGAGGTTTTTATTGATGAGTGATCATAGTGGATTGAGATACTTGTTTGACTAACTAAATCTAAATTCTACGAAAGCTAGATGGCTGGCCACGATCAGTGAGTTTGAATTTAAGATCAGGTCCATTAAAGGGAAAGAGAACAGGGTTACAAATGCTCTTAGAAAAAGAGTACATGTAAACCACATTGCCACTATAGTTTCATACGATACATACCTACAAGATTGGAATTTGTAGGCAGGACAACATGATAATATGTATTGGGAGCTTAGGAACAAGTTACAACAGGATACAGGTGATCAGGATGTGGACTATCATCTCACAGCAGATGGTTTGGTCAAATTTAGGGACATGATCTATGTGTCAGAAAACAATGAGTTCAAGAAGCTTATCTTGAGGGAATGTCATGCTAAGCCATATTTAGGTCACCAAAGATATCAAAAGACATTGACAGCAGTGAAGAATTTATATTATTGGCCAAATTTGAAGAAGTGGTAGATTTTTTCGCTAGATGTTTGGATTTTCAACAGGTAAAGGAAGAGTGTAAGCATCCAGGTGGTTTACTACAATTGATTCCAATTCCATAATGGAAATGGGAGGTAGTTTCCATGGATTTCATTAGAGGCTTTCCAAGGACATCTAGACAACATGATTCTATTATGGTTTTGGATGATAGGTTGACTGAGGTAGTGCATTTCATTCCAGTGAATTCTACTCATTCAACTGATGATGTAGCACATGTCTTCATAAAGGAGATAGTGAGGTTGCATGGTGTTTCGAAAAATATTGTGTCAAATAGGGGTGTCAAGTTCACCTCCAAAGTTTGGAAGGAATTATTTATAGGTTTGGATACAAAGTTGGCCTTCAGTACAACTTACCATCCATAGACAGATGGGCAGACAAGGAGGGTCAACAGGATTATGGAGGAAATGTTGAGAATGTATGTTATGCATCAACAGCTAAATTCAGAATAGTATGTTCCATTGGTTGAGTTTACTTACAACAATGAGTATTAAGAGTCATTGAATAAGATTTTGTTTGAGTCACTGTATGGGCAGAGTTGTAACACTCTTATTAGTTGGAGTGATCTAGTGAATAGAGTATTGATAGGACCAGTCATGTTGGAAAAAATGGAACAGGAAATGCAAGTTATCAAGAAGAATCTAAAGACAACATAACATAGGTAGGAAACTTATACAGATCAACGTTGGATGATTAAGGAGTTTCAGGTTGGCGAACATGTGTATTTTCACATCAAGCCCAAGAAGAGCTCCTTAAGGATTGGGTCATGTGCGAAGCTATCACCATAGTATTGCGGACCTTTTAAGATCCTTGAGAGGATTGGACCAATGGCCTATAGACTTGAACTACCTTCAACAATGAAAGCCCATGATGTTTTCCATGTGTCAGGACTTAAGAAGTATGTTAAAGGTGTTGATCATGTGATTGACTTGTCTGTATTGCAAGTGGAACTAGAAGGAGAATTCTAGCGAGAACCTCAATGCATTTTGCAGAGAAATATTCTCATGATCCAGAACTGAGCTATCGAGCAGGTTAAAGTGCAGTGGAAGCACTTTGGGCCTAATGAAACTACATGGGAGATGGTTGACCAAATCAAGCTATGTATACTTCATTGTTTGTTGGTGGAGGAAAATGAGTTTTGGTATATGAAAATATTTATATATGGTTTTTATTGTAAATACCGCAACGACATGTGTTATAAAGCTCCAATAAGTGGTATGGTTGTCACATTTCTATGTTTTTCATGTTTGTTTGCTTTTTAGCAGGTTTTTCATCGTAAATACTGCAATGAGATGGGTTATAAAGCTCCATGGGAAGTATGTTTGTTTTCAGTGACCTTGCTAATTGTAGGTGTCATTGAACATCGAGGACGATGTTCCCCTAAGGGGGGAGGGGTTTGTAACAAACCAAGTTAATAATCCATGTTATAAAGTTAATAAAGACAAAATAAGACCAAGGTCATGGGACATGTATTCCAAGTTGAATGTTGGGAAAAAACATAGTGTTAGGGATCACTTGTGATTAATTAATGGCTATTGAAATTGGAAAAGGAAATGGAAAAGGATTTGGAAAGGCCTGAGGAACTTATTGACATTTTATTTATGAAAATAATGGAAATTAAGAGAAAAGGAAGGTGAAATGTCACAAGTTGCATGTGAGGAAGAAAACAAAGGAAAATAATGGAAAATTAAGAAAATAGAGTCCTCAATGATGAAAATGCTGGTGGTATTCTACTAAAGTGTCTATTGAGAGATGATGAAGAAAGAACAATGTAGGAATTCCATGAAGGTGACTGTGGTGCTCACCTATATTAGAAAACCACTGCCAATAAGATCCTTAGAGCTGGTTTTTACTAGCCTACAAGTTTCCCAATGTTGACACCTAATCCTCTGCGATTGGGTGAATTTGGAATGTGAACAGTCATCAAGAAGATGAACTGATCAGTCACATTCATGTATATAACAATAGCTACCTAATGAAATAAACGAATCAGTTTTTCTGCCAAGTCTGGAGTTACTCCTGGCCTGACATGGTATCAGAGCCAGCCCCTTTTTTAGCCTTTGTGCCCCTTGTAACTCCTCTGTTTGCCATATCCCCTCAGGTCTGACGTGCTGCCACTGCCTCTGTCCTGAAATGGTGAACGTTTGAGATTCTTCAAACTGAGGCTGCGTGAATGGTGGAAGGAGCCATTTCATTTTTCTGAAAAAAAAAAAAGACAGTAAAACTTTCAGGTATCAAAGCGTTTGAAATGTTGAATGTATTAACGCTGGTATGTTTATATGGGTTGAAACTGCGCTGAATGCATATGCTGGTGTATTAAACTGTATTTATCGCTGGTATTAAACTGTTTATATGATATTTGGAACTGCGTTGAATGTGCTCGTATGGTGTATTGAACGCTGGTATGTGCTCATATGGTGTATTGAACGCTGTTTTAAATGGTAGTTGAAGTGCTGAGTTGAATGTATTAACGTTGTATTAACTGCGTTGAATATATAACGTTGTATTGAATGGAGAACGCCTAGAGTTTCATATATTAATGTTGTTCCTTTCAGAATTTATCGTTTCAAATTCTGTGGATGCCATCGACCTATTTGTAAATTGTTCAACCTCATCTTCTTGTGACATCGTACCATCTTCCCCGAGCTTGTTTTTGGAAACACATTCGCTGGAAGCATCCTCGTAGGTGCTCTGATGTAAGGGTCAGCCTTCAGTGCTTCATGTGCATATTAAGCGACATTGTGGGAGATGGCTCTTCCTTTGGAATAGCAACAGTTATATCATAGATCGCTGGAACAAATGACCGAAGGTTGCTGATAGCTGAAACAAAGCCCTTGGTACGCGGAAGATTTGAAGCGGATGAGGGCGATGGTATGTAAACTGTGGAAACGACAGTCTTTCCATATATTGTGCATAAACCGTGAACTGAGTTATAACCTTGGACTGTATATTGTATATAAACCGTGGCCTGAGTTATAACTGTGGACTGTATAAACCGTGGACTGAGTTATATTGTGCATAAACCGTGGACTAAGTTATAACCTTGTCCTTTTACATCAGTTTGGACTTGGCGGTCATCGTTTTCGGTAGTGTATGGAAAGATCCAGTCCTATAACTAGGAGCTGCAGTCGATAATTGTGACATCGATTTTTTTGTATCATTGTAATAAGTATAAGGTGAAACCGAGTTTGCATCATTGTAATAAGTATTCAGATAATCTTGTAAGTATTGAAGTTATGTGTGGATGAACAACTGGTATTATTATGGATGCTTTTATCTAACATTAGAGGGATTTGAAGAAAATATAGTGCATAAAGTTTTAGCCTTTGAGAATGCCTTTTTGAGTGCAATTTCACTTTTTTTATCAGCAGAAGTTTTTTTATCAGCAGCAGAAGTAATTTTTTACAGAATGCATTCAATCATCTCTATGGTAGGAATAGTTCTCACTGGCAAGGAGAACTATCCTGAATGGTCCCAGATGATAAAACACACCCTCATCTTCAATGAGTTGTGGAAAGGAGTGTGTGTCGGAGAAGGAGACAATGACCCAGTGCAGCCTACATCAGACAAAGAGCTCGTCATTTGGGATAACAAGAACAGCAAATCATATGCATTAATCGCAGCATCTGTAAATGAAGAAGTAAGTCGCCATATTTCATCATATTCAACTGCCTTTGAAGCTTTACAAAAGCTCAAAAAACTCTATGACTCACATTCTGCACTTGAAGTTGTTCAGCTCATGATTAAACTCTTCACTCTTGAACTGAAAAATAATGATCCTCTTGCTCTTGCATCTGAAGTAAAATCCATAATGCATGATTTCAAATCAACTAAGGTTGAGCTGGATATCCCTCTTATTGCTTTTCTCAAGGCAGTCTATCCTACTTACTCCAATTATCTTGAGTCTTTACAAGCAAATGGAAATCTTAAAGATATAACCTTTGACTCTCTTGTGAAAAAGTTTGCTGAAAGAGAGAAAGCCTTTGGAAAGAAGACAGTCCCTGAATCTTCTGAAGAGACTGTTTGCCTTGCTCATAAAGAAAAGCATCCTGCTCAAGAATCTACAAGAGGAAGAGGTGGACGAAGAGGAAGAGGAAGATACTTCAGAGGCAGGGGGGGCAGACATTCTCAAGCAGAAAATGTAGATCTGCATTGCATTCGCTGCAAATGAAATGGATCACATGATGCTTCTACATGCAAGCTACCATGGGACAAAATTGAGCAGAAAAGAAACCAGCAGAAAGGTAAAACTGATGATACAGACAAAGGTAAAGCACCTGAATCTGCTCACTATATTGAGGCACAATGTAACATTGGAGTAAATGAAGATTTGTTTAATGCTTCACTTGCTTCTTCGAAAAATGATTGGTTACTTGATTCAGGAGCAACCTGTCATATGACTCATAGGAAAGACTTTTTTGAAGATTTCACTGACAATGTTGATGGAGCAGTATACTTTGCAGATCAGTCAAAAATCAAGCCATCAGGGCTTGGCACAATCAGGTTTAAACTGCCTGGTGTTCCAGACTTTCTTCTGGATCATGTTCTATATCTCCCACAGCTCAAGAGAAACTTGCTGTCCTTGGTCCACATTTGCCAGCAAGGTCACTCCATTCATATGTTTGATGGCAAGCTTGAGGTAAGAAAAGCATCTGACCACTCACTTGTCATGAGGGGAATAGAAGAAGAAAGGCTTCTCAAACTGCAAGGAACCTCTGCTCATGCACAACATTTCTCATATATTTCTCATCATGAAGAAGGTACACTTCCATCAAGTTTATTATGGCATGCTAGATTTGGACATTTAAACTATGACAGTCTCTGCTTATTGAAGAAAAATGGTGTTGCTGGTTCGCCTACAATTCCTAGGAAACATAAGCAATGTGATGCTTGCATTCTAGGAAAGCATAGCAAACAGTCTTTTCATGATTCACATTCAAGAGCACATAGGAAGCTTGAACTCATTCATTCAGATTTATGTGGTCCAATGCCTGTTCCTTCTGCAAATGGAAATAAATATATCATGACATTTATTGATGATTACACCAGAATGTGTTGGGTTTATTTATTGAAGAACAAATCTGATGCTTTTCAAACATTCAAGAATTTTCATAAATGGATTGAAAATGATGCACAATCTCATATTGGGTCTATTCGCACTGATAATGGAAAAGAATATACATCAAATGAATTTGAAAACTATCTTCGCCAACATGGGATCAAACATCAAACAACTGTACCTTATAATCCCCAACAGAATGGTGTAGCAGAAAGAATGAATAGAACAATTTTGAATATGGTACGATCCATGCTTTTCTTCAAAAATGTAAAGATAATGTTTTGGGCTGATGTTGTTCTATGTGCTGCATATATAAAGAATAGATGTCCATCTAATGCTATAAGAAACAAGACTCCTTATGAATTGTGGTATGGACATGTTCCTTCGGTAAAACATCTCAAGATCTTTGGTTCCACCTGTTATGCTTTGACACCAAAGGTAAATAGAAACAAACTTGGTGCTAGAAGTCGTAAGTGTATCTTCCTGGGGTATTCAAACACCTCTAAAGCATACCGCCTCTATGATGAAGTAAATAAAAAGTTTGTTGTATCTAGAGATGTCATTTTTCTGGAATCATCCAAATCTGACAATGTTGTTGAGCGACAACTTGATCGCTTGGATAGATTCGCAAAAACAAAATCATTTCAAGAATTTGATAATCAGATTCCACATCTTGAAGGGGGGATTCCTATACTAGATCAACATGTGGAATCTTCTTCTGAAGAACAATCTCCCCTGCATGAAACTCCAACAACGGATGATGCTTTAAGTGATGTAATTGATAGAATTGGGAGACTCAATCTTGATTCAGTCCCAACTCAATCAACAGAGCAGCCTGAACCATCTCAGAAAGGTCCCCCAAAGTGGCTGACAAAGACACTTGAAAGTGTTCATCGTGATGAAATTGGAAAAAAAGGAACCAGAAATTCAAACCAACAAAATGGAGGTGATGTAGATGACTCTAATTCACCTATTGATATGGATGTTACTTATGATTGTGAATTGAACTTGTCTACAGATTTTGAACCAACTTCCTTCAAAGAAGATGCTTCTCATGATGAATGGAAAGAAGCGATGAAAAAGGAGTATGATGCCCTCATAAAGAATGGCACTTGGAAGCTGGTTGATCCTCCATTTGGAACCAAACCAATTGGCTGCAAGTGGGTCTACAAGAACAAATACAAAGCTAATGGCTCACTTGACAAGCACAAAGCTAGGCTTGTGGCAAAAGGCTTTGCACAGAAGGAAGGGGTCGATTATGAGGAAACTTTTGCCCCCACAGCAAAATGGGCCACCATCCGGACACTCTTTGCACTAGCTGCTCAGAAAGGTTGGAAAGTCCATCAAATGGATGTAAAAACTGCATTCTTGAATGGAGATCTAAAAGAG
Source organism: Pinus tabuliformis (assembly GCA_031772625.1). Classification (NCBI taxonomy): domain Eukaryota; kingdom Viridiplantae; phylum Streptophyta; class Pinopsida; order Pinales; family Pinaceae; genus Pinus; species Pinus tabuliformis. The sequence goes on along the minus strand of CM062820.1, from coordinate 462,058,583 downwards.
AATGTTTTTATGTCCCAGCCTGAAGGATTTGCTGTGAAAGGACATGAACATAAAGTATGCAAACTTGTGAAGAACTTGTATGGCCTCAAACAAGCACCATGAGCCTGGTATGAAAAACTAACTAAGCATCTTCTGAAACTCAACTTCAATCATTTTGATCTTGATGATGCAACTTTATTTGTCAAGAAAGTTGGCAAAATAGTTGTATATCTTGTGGTATATGTAGATGATCTTTTAATGATAGGGAACAATGAAAGCTATATTGCATCCATAAAGAAAGAATTAGGAAAAAGTTTTGAAATGACTGATTTGGGCTATGTTCATTACTATCTTGGCATTGAAGTAACCCAACATCCAAAATCCATATTTCTTTGTCAAAAGAAATACATTGGAAATTTGTTAAACAGATTTGGCATGACAGAGTGCAATCCTCTTTCTACTCCAATGGAACAAAACTTAAAGCTCACATCTATTGAAGGAAAGGAATTTGAGGATGCAACAAAGTATAGACAGCTTGTAGGAAGTCTCATCTACCTCACTACTACCAGACCAGACATTTCATTTACTGTTGGAATCCTCTCCAGGTTCATGCAAAAGCCTTGTGAGGGACATTGGTCTACTGCAAAAAGAGTTCTAAGGTACTTGAAGGGAACTCAAGACCTTGGAATCAAGTATACACAGGTGGACGACTTCAGCTTGATTGGATACTCTGATTCAGACTTCGATGGAGACAAAGAAACTAGAGTATCTACTTCAGGATATGCTATGAGTCTTGGATCAGGAGCTGTCTCTTGGAGATCACGCAAACAATCAGTTCCAGCAGATTCCACAACAGAAGCAGAATACGTGGCAGCAGTTGAAGCAACAAAAGAAATTGTGTGGCTCAGGAAAATTCTTGAAGATTTGCAGGTAAAACAAGTACAATCAACTCCACTCATGATTGACAACACCTCTACAATAAAGTTGGCTAAGAACCCAAAGTTCCATGATCGTACAAAGCACATCAATACTAAATATCATCTGATTCGACATCATGTTGAGGCCAAAACAATCCATCTCCGTCATTGTTCCAGAAATGAGCAAATTGCAGACATCTTCACCAAAGCGCTTGGAAGAGAAAAGCTTGAAAGATTCAGAACGATGCTTAGACTCACCAACATCCCTTTAGATTAAGGGGGGGAATGTTGACACCTAATCCTCTACGATTGGGTGAATTTGGAATGTGAACAGTCATCAAGAAGATGAACAGATCAGTCACATTCATGTATATAACAATAGCTACCTAATGAAATAAATGAATCAGTTTTTCTGCCAAGTCTGGAGTTACTCCTGGCCTGACACCCAAATATTCATAAGAAGGTAACCTCTTGCCATAAATGTCAAATCTTTGAGGGAAAAGGAAAGCTTTTGCCTATACCTTTGAAGCCCTTTCCAAAAGTGGGGATTGGATTTCATTGGAGAAATCCATCCACCATCCTCTTCTCAACATAAATGAATCCTTACCGCTACATACTACTTCACCAAATGGATTGAGGCCACTCCTTCTAGACTAGCCACGGATATTGTTATCATCAAATTCTTAGAAACCAATATCTCGTCTAGATTTGGCTTCCCAAACAAGCTTATTGCAGACAATGTTGCAACCTTTAGATCCAAGAAAATGATAGTGTTCTAAAAAAAATACCATATCCCTTTGGGACATTCAATTGCTTTTTACCCACAGCATAAGGGGTTGGCTGAATCTTCCAATAAGAGTCTAGTAAATATTATTAATAAGTTGTTAGCAGACAACAAAAAGTCATGGCACAACAAGATGATAAATGCACTTTGGGATGATAGGCTCACAACGAAGAAATCAATTGGCATCTCAACATACCAATTGGTTTATGGAATGGATGTTGTTTTTCCATCCTCTTTGGGAGTTCTAGTCATGAAGTTAATTCAGGAATTGCAGGTTGAGCCAAATGACATTCAAAGGAGAATTGATCAGACAATCTAGTTGCAATAATCCAGGGAAGAAGTTTATAATAAGGCTCAGGTCATCCAGGAGAATATCAAAAAGGTTTTCGATAGAAGAACAAAAGAAGATGATTTCACTTTGGGTGATAGAGTTTTAAAGTGGGATTCCAGAAGAGAGGACAAAGGGAAGCATGGAAAATTTGACAATTTATGGATGGGGCCTTATGACATTTATGCTTTCAGAGGGCATAATGCATTCTTTCTTAGAAACTTAGATGGGATAGAATTACCTAGTGGACCTGTTAATGGCAGGATGCTCAAACACTATTTCTCTGAGAAATAGATATTTTTTCTAGCATTTATCATTGTAAATATCATGGTATTTATTATTTGGATTGGGTGACCTATTAACAGAAGTTGAAGCCCACAGAGAAGGCCCTAAGCTTCCATTGATATGTTACCATAAGTACTACAACAAAAGGAAATCAGGTGTGAATATTGCTGAAATAGAACAATCAAGGCTATTGATCAAATGTTCTTGACACCTCACAGGGAGAGTGCCATCCCCAGCTAGAGAAACTGTTAGGGTCTTATAATTTATAGGATCACAAGGTAATTGAGTATTGTTTCTCAAGAATCTTATTTTGTAAATACTTTTCAATTTTCTAATGATTTCCAAATAAAATAAGAAAAGAGAATTAAAAAATGAAAAGAGGGTATAAATAAGAAAAAAGAGAAAAAGCAAGAATATTGAAAAAGAAGAAAAGATTGAACCCCACCAAAAGAAAGAAAAATAAAAAAAGGAATAGTACTGAAAGTTTTGCAAGTCTAAATGCCACTACTAATAGTTAGTTTTCTTCATTATTGTTAAATAAATGTTGTGTGTAGCTTTTCCAAAATGCCACAATCACCAGCTTTTGGTTTAATCATACAGTGTAATCATGGTTAAACTTGCTTAAATTTCTATAGATTAGGTTAGAAAATAAAGATTTGCCCAATAGTGCAATCTCGGTAAATCAGTAGTTAGGTAGAAAATGACATTGATTCAACTGTTTAATCTGAATCAATAGAATAAATAAGGGATAGGCTCGATAGTTTTTCATTTTGTATAAAAGAAAATAAGGTGGGTTTGCTAGTCTAAGTGCATCCTTTAGAAAAAATAAAATGTTAATTTTAGTTATGGGTAGGTAGATTAGATGATTTGATAAATATTTGCCTATATAATTTTTTATCCAAAGTTTTAATCATAGGATAAAGGGAAAATATGAGTGATGGGATAAAAGTGACTTTACATTTTTTGATTTTAATCTTTGTCCTAAGTTCGAAAAAGAAAAAGTGAAAATGTGCATGGTGACAAAGCTCCTTTGTCATTTTCAGTTAAAGGATGATGTTGTTGAAACATCGGGATCTGATCCCACTCCTCATCCATGACCCTCATCATCCTTCGCCACCCCCCCCTCTCCATCCTGCCTTTATCGTCAATGTGGGGGGGCTCCAAAAAGCTATTTCTCCCACTGGGCACCATCCCTTACAGGGCAACTTCTCATGATTTCGTACCCCCCGCATCCCAATCCTTCTTACCGCTTCCTAGCCCCTTTGAAACCATAATTCCTTCCCTCGCTTTACCGTGCCCCACCATGTTTCCTCTGCCACTCTCCTCCCGCCACGTCGCATGACCATTAGCCAATTAAAATTATTCTCGACAAATGATTGTTCAGCATTAAATTTCGCTTCCCAGGTAACCGTTCAAATTTAACAGTCTCATACCACCTTCAATGGTTTTCACTTCTCGATATTTAAAAATCCTTCCAAGCATCTCTGTTATCCTTTTCACTTCTAATTCTCTATTATTCACAACTTGACACAGCGATCGCTTTCCCACCAGTCTATCAACTTGAAACAGATCTGAGTTGTCAGTTTTTTTTTCTATTTCCTTGACAACTCATTCAACCATAGCTAATTCTCGATAATCCGTCCTTTCTCTTACTGTTATTTTCCATTGATAGAGTCATGCCTCTGAAAACTAAGACTCAAGATAAGTCTATTAATCCTTTGATACCCCCTTCTATACACTTAGATCACATTCCTTTGGCCGAGAGGGATTATAGGATTAGTGAAACCTAATGTGATTGCGACTTTCTTCAATTATAATGTCGGTTAGAAGACAAACATATAGATAAAAAAGATGAAATTGGGCTCTGGGAGTCCAATTTTCCCCATTACATCTTCCCCCTTACATTCCAAGCCCCTGAGTCTACCAAAAAATGTCATGTATGTTATGTCCCTGCTCAAAGAACTATCATGGCCCCTTCAGGTGACATTCTCTTCACAATTATTGCCCATTCCATTGACCAAATGATGCTGGCTCCCACTGTGGAAAATAGTACTCCTTTCTCCTTAAAATCCCTCACCCAGCTTTATCAAAAGCTAGATTTCGCTACCAGAGCTAAAATTTTCGAAATCTTCTTGCTTGAGAATGCCCAATTACCTAAAAATAATCCTCCATATCCTTCCTCCATCTTCCCTGATCAAGCCAAACAAATTATATCCATGATTTCCTATATTTTAGGTTATTATTCTGATTAGTGGGTAGATGAGCCCATTTTAGGATTCCTCTCCATATTTTCCACAGACAACAAGCCTTCCATTGTGTTCAATTTTAGTCAATTCTTGGCTGACAGTATTCATGAACAATTCATAAAGTTTCCCATAGAACAGGTGTTTAATTACACCTCCATTTTGATTTATATGTTCCTTTACTATCAGGCAGACAAATTCAATTTTGCAATGCATAAACTTGATGATGCAAGAAATCAATAGCCAATGATCTTTTGGACCTCATTGGTCATGAAAGAACAAAAGGAGTTTTCTTACAAGAAATTCATTCAATATTTTGTTCATCTGGCCATGAACATCCTTATCAGTCAAATTCATCCCAGAATTAGTGAAGAAATCAAGAGAATTTTTCACCTAATAGATCAGGAAAAGACTGGGGATTGGTATTTATACCAAAACTACAATGAGATCAGGGTTTATGGTTGTAAATTGGTAGCCTACAAACTCCCCAAATACCTCCACATGATGATTTTTTCCCTGGATTATATTAGACAGATGTTGAATTCGGATGACATCCATTTTGTAGTGGCCAAGAAGAAATCACAGTTCAGAATAAAGACACAGGTGGGCCCATTTGTATGTGACACTAGGATAGTAGGTGAAGAAGCAGACATGATGCTTAAAGAAATGAAGTTCATTATGAGCTTTACATGGTCTTATGACCCTTGTGGCATTATTTCAAAGCTCAGAGTGGAGAATAAAAGCACTCCTCACATTCATACTTCAAGGCCTGAAATAGAGCAGTATGCCAATCAACTAGAATGGATAGAGAACACTTTGCAAGAAGCTGATGAACATCTATTTTCTACTTCCAGCTTGCAGACTTCCACTCCTTAGGAAAAGTCAAGTGAAATATAGAGGGAGGAAGGATCATCATCGACAATAGGAAGTGAATCCAAAGAGTTTAGAATCAGTTAAAGGAAGAGAACAAAGTTGACTCCTAGGACAGATGTGGACAAAGAAACAGAGGAGCAGGCTATCATAATAATAACATATTCACCACCTACAACCAACAAATCTCCTATTGGACCTTCATCATCACAAGGTCACAAGGAAACAAAGCTAGAGTCACAAAAATGTCCAAACAGAAAAGGAGAAGATAATTTTTGATAGGTACAGGGAGATTAAGCTCAGAAATGAAATTCTAAAAAACAGTACTTGTAATCAATTTTGGAAGCAGACCTCCAACTCATAGAGAAGATTGTTGTGAGTGTTTGACACAGAGCATGGAAAAATGCAGATGGCCTTCCTTGAGGCCCAAGATCCACAACCAAAAACAATAGCAGACTACAAGAGCACTACCTTTGAATTCAGCACTAAAGACATGCATCCTATTGATCAAATGGAGATGCACAAGAAAACTAATGAAATGATATCTTCTACTTTAACTAACACTACTATGTCATTGTCTAAGTTGCATTCATTTGCTAATGTCCTGTCACAATTAAAAATGGAGAAGGTGTCCTCCTTAGCAAAAGATAATAGGATCAAGTCTTTGGAAGACTTGGTGCTAAAGATAGGATGTGATCCCAAAGATGTCAATGTTGCAGAGGAGATTATTAAAAAGAAGAACCTGGACATTGCAACATTGAGAAAATAACTTAATATGCCAGCCACAGAGGATCCATTGACCAAAGAAATTGAAGAAAATGAAGCACAGAAGGCTGACATGATGAAGTTGATCATAGACAAGAACATACAGATTAGGTAGATGGAGACAAAGATGGAGAAAATGATAAAGGAGAAAGAAGAAATTCAGAATATGGGCATTGTCCCCCTGGATGCCATACCCATTTCTCAGATTCTAGTAATAAGAACAACCACTGCAGCCACTTCTTCCACTCATACTGCAAGTGATGAACAGGTTACCAAGACACTAGAGAACATGTCACTCCAGTCAAAAGAGATCAAGACTTTGCAGGATCAACTCAAATTTTTAGAAGTACAAAAGGCCAAAGCTGAAGCTTCTCGGGTTACTGAAATGCAAAAATCACAAAGATTGTTGGAGAAGTTGCAGAAGGTGGAAAGGGATACCTCAATTGGTCATACCTTGGCCCAAGCCAAGGAAACCATTTGGATGAATATACTAGAATATATGAATGAGATTTGGCCTTCTATACAAATCATCTTTGAGCAGAAGGAGCTGATAGAAAAAGCTATAGAAACTATTGTGCATGGAAGAGAGAATATTGGATAAATGCCCGCAGAAGCCTCCAGTATCATCATATTCCTGAATTCTAAGTCAAAATATGAGCTTGAAGAATTAGGAATCAATGACAGAACTACCACTATTTTAGAAGTGACAAAAGTTTTGACTAAGAGAAACCTTATTGATCAGTTGGAAGAAATATGTGAAACATTTTAGGTGCAAGTGAATAGGTTTACTAACATAATTGAAGCATTGATCCAAAAAGGACTGCCCAACATTTGTGTAATAAATGATAAATTGATCACTCAAGAAGACTATGTCCTGAAGATGAAATAAATAGCTAGAAGAAGCATCAAATTTAGTGGGATTAAGGGAAGTATGACAACAAAGGCATTTTTGGAAACCATGTCAAATGATTTCTATGTATAGAATGAAGTAAAACAAATTTTTACAGTGAATCTGACTTTTGCCAAATACACAGAGGTAGAAGAGATTTACGGGAGAGTAATAAAATTGACTGTACCAGATGAAAAGAGATTGGAAGGACTGGTTGATTTACTGGATTAAAAGGGTAACTTAGGAGCAGTAATACAATGGCCAGCACATCATCTAGCACAACAGTCAATTTAGTAATGCAACACAGTTTCAGGTTGACTCAGAAACCGAATCCATCAAAATAGAGCCACTTTCTTTTCAGCTGTTGATGTGGCCTATTTTTCTACCACGATTAGATCATATTGTTTGTAATTAGGATAATAATACATTGTCGGTTTGACAGAGATTTTGTAAAGGATTTTGTAATTGTCAGTATAAATACTTCACTGTTTGAAGTATTAAGGGTTGATTTGTGAATGTAATTTCTTTGGCATATTGTAATTTTTCAAAGCACGAGAGCATCAATAATACAAGGACCTTTCACAGGATTCATGCGGTGTACCGAATGGTGATGTGTTTCTACTATTTATTTGTTTAAACACTGTTTTTCTTTCTCTGTTATTCTAAATATCTGAATTACTTAACAGAAACTGTGATAAACAAGATTTGTTACTTAGAGCACCCTATTTTGGTCATTGGTAATTTTAATGTTTTCCACTGAAGTCAAATCAAGAAATTCTTAATTGCTCCTTGATTTATGTTGAACCTTACACTTCTGCTATTTCACCATCCATTTAATTTGCGAAAATATCCAAATAGTGCAACCTAGGTTGCATTGTGAGAACTCCTCTAAAAATTGATGCAAAATGGAGTTTAATTTATAGACTCCATAGCCCAATGGAATTATAACACTTAAATTAACCAAACCAATCAATTCAAAACAATCAGTACAATCATAACTAGCCTAAAATTTACATAAAACAAATATAATTTTTACAGAGAGATCCCTCTCTGAAGCTGGCGAGGCTAGATCCCAGCTTCCAAACTGGTTTTGATGTTGTCCTATGTGTTTACTCCCTCAACCTAAAAAATACATAATGACAACATAATGACAACCATACTGGGGACGAAAACTCTTTAGATTGAAAAATCATTATTCTCTGGTATTCAATCAGTATTTCTATAAATTGAAACATATATATCATTATGAAATACATGATCTGAGGTTGTTATTTTGTATATATTTTAGTGCATCATTGATTTTGATTTTTATTTGTGTGATGATTTTTAATAGACCTGGCTCCCAAAATAATTTTCTCTAGAGCTCACCCTGATCCCAACCCTGCTGAATTTGTAGATAATCTAGAGAAATTGTTGACAAAGAAAAGTCTTACGAAAAGTTAGGGTAGAAATAGTCCTTTGTATAGATTCAATTTTCTTCCTGAGAATAGTCCTTTGTCAAGGTCTAACTCTCTTCCAGATAAATTTGAAACTATTCAGGATATAGAGTTTGAGTTTCCTTTCCATCATAGTTTGTTTAGATCAAAATCTAAGACTTTTGTAGGTCAGAATGTCATTGATAAAGCCCTACTGCAACCATATATGTGCCAAACCCAATTTCTTGAAACAGATCCTGATATTGAATCCCTACATCAATTTGATAAATTACAAGGTCTAGTTTCAGTTTTGGACCAAGCTATTGAAGAAGCTTATATTCAACAATCTGACGAATTTTCTACTTTAACAATTGCAGCAGCCTCTTTATCCTTCCAATCTTCCTAGTTTGTTCATCTACAAACTCCCAGTCCTACTCATTCCATAGTCACAACTTCTTCACCTGTGATATCTCAAACTGTTATTCCTACTATCCTTGTAGTTATCACAACTACACCTACATCAGTTCATCTTCCAATCAATCTTCTAGGCCAGTTATGGCAGGTAGGTATGCACCTTTGGTGTTACCAGGCCAGCTAAATGCTATGCCTGGAGATTACCAATCTAAAATTGTGACCTTCGTTAACATTGGTTCTCATACTTCTCAGCAGCATGTGGATAGAATGAATGATGTGTTTGACCTTCAAGAAGTAGATGAAACTGATGTAAAAATGAGATTGTTTGCTCAAATTTTAGAAGGTGATATCAAAAAATGGTTTCCGAGTTTACCTGTAGGAGGTATATCTAACCTTGATGTTTTCCATCAAAATGTCTTAACTAGATGGGAGATCAAGAAAAATCCACTTCAACTCCTAAATGAATATAAAATACTAAACATAAAACCAAATGAAAGTGTGGAAGAATAATGTGAATGGTTTAATACTATTTACAATGCCATTCCACAAGACATCAAGCCCTCCCTTGGCCTAGCCTTAATTGATTTTCATGATGATTTTGATGTAGACATGGAATATCAACATAGAGAGAGACAGAACAGACAACTTTGGAAGAAATGAAAGCTAATGCTATCAAAGTTGAAACTAACATCTTAGCCAAGAAGGCCAAACTAAAATCTGAATGCAGGGTTACCATAAAAGAAGAGCCTTCCACTTCTGTTGTAGATCATAAAATTGATAACTTAGTAAGGGTAGTAAATTAAATGATGCAAAGAGTAAACATGACCAAACTCAAGTGAGAGACAACCAAAATGCTCCTCCTAGTCTAACTAAGACAAAGGCTAGATTTCTGAAGCTAAAAGCAGTTAAATTTTGCATCATACATAATGTTTATATTGAAAAGATGATGGTGGTATCCTACTAAAGTGTCTATTGAGAGATGATGCAGAAAGAACAATGCAAGAATTCCATGAAGGTGACTGTGGTGGTAATCTATATTGGAAAACCACTGCCAATAAGATCCTTAGAGCTTGTTTTTATTGGCCTACACTTTTCCCATATATTCATAAGAAGGTAACCTCTTACCATAAATGTCAAATATTTGAGGGGAAAAGAAAGCTTTTGCCTCTACCTTCGAAGCCCATATCTGTTGAAAGCCCTTTCCAATAGTGGGGATTGGATTTCATTGGAGAAATCCATCCACCATCCTCTACTCAACATAAATGGATCCTTACCACTATAGACTACTTCACCAAATGGATTGAGGCCACTCCTTATGGACTAGCCACGAATGTTGCTATCATCAAATTCTTAGAAACCAATATCCTATCTAGATTTGGCTGTCCAAACAGGCTTATTATAGACAATGTTGTAGCCTTTACATCCAAGAAAAGGATAGAGTTCTACAACAAATACCATATCGCTTTGGGACATTCAACTGCTTATTACTCACAAGGTAATGGGTTGGCTGAATCTTCAAATAAGAGTCTAGTAAATATTATTAAGAAGTCGTTAGCAGACAATAAAAAGCCATGGCATAACAAGATGATAAATTCACTCTGGGCTGATAGGCTCACAATGAAGAAATCAATTGTCACCATACCAATTGGCTTATGGAATGGATGTTATTTTTCCATCCTCTTTGGGAGTTCTAGTCACGAAGTTAATTCAGGTATTGCAGTTTGAGCCAAATGACATTCAAAGGAGAATTGATCAGACAATCTAGTTGCAACAATCCAGAGAAGAAGTTTATAAGAAGGCTCAGGTCATCCAGGAGAAAATCAAAAAGGTTTTTGATAGAAGAACAAAAGCAGATGATTTCACTTTTGTTGATAGAGTTTCAAAGTGGGATTCCAGAAGAGAGGACAAAGCGAAGCAAGGAAAATTTGACAATTTATGGATGGGGCCTTATGCCATTTATGCTTTCAGAGGGAATAATGCATTCTTTCTCAGAAACTTAGATGGGACAAAAATACCTAGTGGACCTGTAAATGGCAGCATGCTCAAACATTATTTCTCTTAGAAATAGAGATTTTTTCTAGAATTTATCATTGTAAATATCATTGTCTTTATTATTTGGATTGGGTGACCTATTAACAGAAGTTGAAGCCCATAGAGAAGGCCCTAAGATTCCATTGATATGTTACAATAAGTACTAAAACAAAAGGAAATTAGGTGTGAATATTGTTGAAATAGAACACTCAAGGCTACTGATCAAATGTTCTTGACACCTCACAGAGAGAGTGCCATCCCCAGATGGAGGCATTGTTAGGATCCTATAATTTATATGATCTCAAGGTAATTGAGTCTTGTAGCTCAGGAATCTTATTTTGTAAATACTTGTCAATTTTCCAATGATTTCCAAATAAAAGAGAAAATAAAAGTAAAAAATGAAAAGAGGGTATAAATAAGAAAAAAGAGAAAAAGGAAGAACATTGAAAAAGAAGAAAAGTTTGAACCCATTCAAAAGAAAGAAAAATAAAAAAAGGAATAATACTGAAAGTGTTGCAAGTCTAAATTCCACTATTGATAGTTAGTTTTCTTCGTTATTGTTAAATAAAGGTTTTGTGCAGCTTGTTCAAAATGCCACAATCACCAGATTTTGGTTTAATCATACAGTGTAATCATGGTTAAACTTGTTTAAATTTCTATAAATTAGGTTAGAAAATAAAGATTTTCCCAATAGTTCAATCTAGGTAAATTAGTAGTTAGGTACAAAATGACATTGATTCAACTGTTTAATCTGAATCAATAGAAGAAATAAGGGATAGGATAGATAGTTTTTCATTTTGTATAAAAGAAAATAATGTGGGTTTTCTAGTCTAAGGACACCCTTTAGAAAAAATAAAATGTTAGTTTTAGTTATGGGTAGGTAGATTAGATGATTTGATAAATATTTGCCTATATAATTTTTTATCCAAAGTTTTAATCATACCATAAAGGGGAAATATCAGCGATGGGATAAAAGTGCCTTTACATGTTTTGATTTTAATCTTTGTCCTAAGTTAATCAAAAGTGAAAAAGCGCATGGCAACAAATCTCCTTTTTCATTTTCGGTTAAAGGACGACGTTGTTGAAGCATTGGGATCTGCTCCCGCTCGTCATCTATGGATCTCATCATCCTTTGGCCCCCCTCTCCATCCTTCTTATATTGTCAGGGTGGGGGGGCTCCCAAAAATTGTTTCTCCCACTGGGCCCCATCCCTTACGTGGCAACGACTCATGATTTCACACTCCCCCATCACAATCTCGCTTACCTCTTCTTGCCCCATCCGAAACTAACTTTCCTTCACTCGCTTTACCAAGCCCCACCACATTTCCTCTGCTACTCTCCTCTCGCCACGTCACATGACCGTTAGCCAATTAGATGTATTCTTGGAAAATGACCGTTCAACATTATTCTTCGCTTCCTAGGTAACCGTTCAAATTTAACGGTCCTGCGCCACCTCCAACGGTTTTCAATTCTCAGTCTTTAAAAATCCTTCCAAGAATCTCACTATCCTTTTTACTGCTAGTTCTCTGTTATTCGTAGCTTGGCATAGCGATCTCTTTCCCACCAGTCTCTTGACTTGAAACAGATTTGAGTTTTCAGTTTTTTATTCTATTTTCTTGAGAATTCATTCAACCTCAGTTAATTCCATATAATCCATCCTTTCTCTTATTGTTATATTCGGTTGATATGGTCATGCCTCTGAAAATCAAGACTCGAGATAATTTTTACAATCCTTTGATTCCCCTTCTATAGACTTAGATCACATACCTTTGGCCGACATGGATTATAGGATTAGTGAAACCCAATGTGACTGCGACTTTCTTGAATTATATTGTTGGTTAGAAGACAAACATATAGATAAAACTGATGAAATTGGGCTCTGCAAGTCCAATCTTCCCAATTACATCTTCCCCTTAACATTCCAAGCCCCTAAGTTTACCAAAAAATGTTAGCCTTGTTATATCCCTAATAAAAGAGCTATCATGGCTTTTAGGTGACATTCTCTTCATAATTACTACCCAGTCCATTGACCAAATGTTGTTGCCTCCCACTGTGGAAAATAATACTCCTTTATCCTTAGAAGCCCTCACCCAGTTGTATCAGAAGTTGGATTTCGCTACCAGAGGTAAAATATTTGAAATATTCTTGCCTGAGAATGCCCAATTACCTAAAAATAATCCTCCATGTTCCTTGATAAATCCAAACAAATTATATCCATGATTTCCTATATTTTAGGTTATTATTCTGATAAGTGGGTAGATGAGCCCATTTTAGGATTCCTCTCCATATTTTCCACAGACATCAAGCCTTCCATTGTGTTCAATTTCATTCAATTCTTGGCTGACAGTATTCATGAACAATTCATAAAGTTTCCCACATAACAGGTGTTTAATTACACCTCCATTTTGATTTATATGTTCCTTTACTATCAGGCAGACAAATTCAATTTTGCAGTGTAGAAACTTGATGATGCAGGAAATCAACATCCTGTGATCTTTTGGACCTCATTGGTCATGAAAGAACAACAAGAGTTTTCTGACAAGCAGTTCATTGAAGATTTTGTTCATCCAACCATGAACATCATTAACAATGCAATTCAACCAAATTCAACGAAGAAATCGAGAGAATTTTGCACCTAATGGATCGGCAAAGACTGGGGATTGTTATTTATACCAAAACTACACCGAGATCAGGGTTTATAGCTGTGAATTAGAACCCTACAAACTCCCCAAAAACCTCACCATGAGGATTTTTTCCCTAGAGTATATTAGATAGATGTTGAATTTGGATGACATCCATTTTGCAGTGGCCAAGAAGAAATCACAGTTTAGAATAAAGACAAAGGTGGGCCCATTTGTATGTAACACCAGGACAACGGGTGAAGAAGCGAACATAACTCTTAAAGAAATGGAGTTCAGTCTGAGCTTTACATGATCTTATGACCCTTGTGGCATTATTTCAAAGCTCGGAGTCGAGAATAAAAGCACTCCTTACATTCATACTTCAAGGCCTAAAATAGAGCAGTATGTGATTCAACTAGAATGGATAGAAAAAACTTTGCAAGAAGTTGAAGAACAACTCTTTCCTACTTCCATCTTGTAGACTCCCACTCCTCAAGAAAAATCAAGTAAAATATAGAGGGAGGAAGGATCATCATCAACAACAAGAAGTGAAGCCAAAGAGTTTAGAATCAGTTCCAGGAAGAGAACAAAGTTCACTCCTATGAAAAATGTGGAAAAAGCAACAGAGGAGCAGGCTACCATCATAATCATAGATTCACCACCTGCAACCAGTAAATTTACAACATCTCCTACTAGACCTTCATCATCACAACATCACAAGGAAATAGAGCTAGATTCACAAAATGTCCAAACAAAAAAGGAGAAGATAATTTTTGATAGGTACAAGGAGATTAAGCTTAGAAATGAGATTCTCAAAAACAATACTTATAATCCATTTTGGAAGCAGACCTCGAGCTCACAGAGAAAATGTTTGTCAATGTTTGACACATAGCATGGAAAAATGCATATGGCCTTCCTTGAGGCCCAAACTCCACAACCAAAAACAGTAGCAGACTATAAGAGAACTACCTTTGAATTCAACACTAAAGATATTCATCCCATTGATCAAATGGAGATGCATAAGGAAATAGGTGAAATGATATCTCCTACTTTAACTAACATTGCTATGTCATTGTCTAAGTTGCAGGTTTCATTTGCTAATGTTCAGTCACAGTTGAAAATGGAGAAGGTGTCCTCCATAGCAAAAGATAATAGGATCAAGTCTTTGGAATACTTGGTGCTAAAGATAGGATATGATCCCAAAGATGTCAATGTTGCAGAGGAGATTATTAAAAAGAAGAACCTGGACATTGCAGCATTTAGAAAACAACTGAAGATGCGAGTCACAAAGGATCCATTGACCAAGGACATTGAAGAAAATGAAGCATAGAAGGTTGACATGATGAAGTTGATCATAAACTATAACATACGGATTATGCAAATGGAGGCAAAGATGGAGAAAATAATAAAGGAGAAAGAAGAAAGTCAGAAGATTTCCATTGTCCCCCTGGATGCCATACCCATTTCAGAGTTTGCAACAACAAGAACAACCACTGCAGCCACTTCTTCCACTCATATTGCAAGTGTTGAATAGGTGACCAAGAGACTGGAGAACATGTCACTCCAGTCAAAAGAGATCAAGACTTTGCAGGATCAGCTCAAAGCTTTAGAAGTACAAAAGGCCAAAGCTGAAGCTTCTCAGGTTACTAAAATGCAGAAATCACAGAGATTGTTGGAGAAGTTGCAGAAGGTGGAAAGGGATACCTCAATTGGTCAGACCTTGGCCCAAGCCAAGGAAACCATTTGGATAAATATACTAGACTTTATGAATGAGATTTGGCCTTCTATCAAAATCATATTTGAGAAAAAGGATCTGATAGAAAAATCTATAGAAACCATTGTGCAAGTAAGAGAGAAGCTTGGAGAAATGCCCATAGAAGCCTCCAATATCATCAGATTCCTGAATTCTAGTTCAAAATATGAGCTTGAAGAATTATGAATGAGTGACAGAACTGCCACTATTTTAGAAGTGAAGAAATTTTTGACTAAGAGAAACCTTATTGATCAATTGGAAGAAAGATGTGAAACATTGGAGCTGTAAGTGAACAGGTTTACTAACAGAATTGAAGCATTGATCCATAAAGGACAGCCCAACATTCATGTAATAAATGACAAATTGATCACTTAGGCAGACTATGTCCTAAAGATGAAAGAAAGAGCTAGAAGAACATCAAATTTAGTGGGATTAAGGGCAGTATGATAGCAAAGGTGTTTTTAGAAACATTGTCAAATGATTTCTACGTACAGAATGAAGTGAAACACATTTTTACAATGAAGCCGACTTTTAGAAAATACACAGAGGTAGATGAGATTTACCGGAGAGTAATAAAATTGACCGTACCAGATGAAAATATATGGGAATAACTAATCAATTTACTAGATTAAAAAGGTTATTCGGGAGCAGTAATACAACGACCAACACATTATCCAGCACAACAGTCAGTTCAGCAACGCAACATAGTTTCAGGCTGACTCAACAACTGAATCCATCAAAACAGAACCACCTTTCTTTTTAGCTATCTACGTGGCCTATTTTTCTACCAGGATTAGATCATATTGTTAGTAATTAGGCTAATAATACATTTTTGGTTTGACAGTGACTTTGTAAAATAATTTTGAACTATCATTATAAATACTTCACTTTTTGAAGTGTTAATTGTTGATTTCTGAATGTAATTTCTTCGTCATATTGTAATTTTTCAAAGCACTGGAGCATCAATAATACAGGGGCCTTTCACAGGATTCATGTGGTGTACCAAATGGTGATGTGTTTCTACTGTTTATTTGTTTAAACATTGTTTTTATTTCTTTGTTATTCTGAATATATGAATTACTTAACAGGAACTGTGATAAATAGGATTTGTTACTTAGTGCACCCTATTTTGGTTGTTGGTAATTTTAATGTTTTCCACTGAAGTCAAATCAAGGAATTATTAATTTCTCCTTGATTTCTACTGAGCCTTACAGTTCTACTATTTCACCATCCATTTAATTTCTGAAAAGATCCAAATAGTGCAACCTATCTTGCCCTGTGAGAAATCCTCTACAAATTCATGCAAAATCCTCTTTAATTTATAGACTCCATAGCCCAATGGAATTATAACACTTAAATCAACCAAACCAATCAAATCAAAACAATAAGTGCAATCATAGCTAGCCTAAAATTTACATCAAACAAAGATAAATTTTACAGAGAGATCCCTCTTTGAAGCTGGCAAGGCTAGATCCTAGCTTCCAAACTGGTTTTTATGTTGTCCAATGTGTTTAATCCCTCAACATCAAAAATATAGAATGACAACAAGACATAATCATAGCAAGGTTGGAAAGGGAAAGACAAAGCTAAAGGTGAATTCTAGCCAAAAAGAACAAACCCTCGAGATGTAGGTGAAAAATAAAATGTTGTACCTTATAAGAAGTTCAACGTAGTTAGATAGGGACATGGGTCACAGCCTGCAGGGCAACATAATAGAGGTGATGGTATGGGACCATTGTTGTGTTGGATATGTGGCAAGGAGCATCTCAAGAGGGATTATCCATAGTATTAGGATGGAAAGCCTCAAATATATTGTGTAGAGGAGGTGCAGACTATTGGGGATGTTGGGAAGAGCATTCCTCGTATCTATGCAACATTGGATAATAGGCAGGTGGATCACCATGCATCCATTATCGAGGTGGATGATAAGCTTTTTGTTCAAGTTGTTTCTATTTTTATTTACCCTAGATCTGATTATAGTTATGTTAACCCTAATATTGGTGGTTAAGTATGACTTAAATAAAGAAGTGCATGAAAAATCTTGGTTAGTGTAGTTGGCTATAGGTACAAATAATAGAGTTCATCATTAGGTAAGAGCTTATACATTCGAGTTGAATGGTATGCCTACATCAACGCATTTGAATGTATTGTCATTGAGGTCATATAGTATGCTTTTGGGTATGGACTGGTTGTATCTTCATAGGACTAAGGTGGACTTTTATGATAAGGAAAATGAGTGCTTGGATGACAATGGAGAATAGAGAGTCTTGCAGGGTAAAAAGAAGGAAACCTCATTTATAATGGTGATAGATATGCAGGCCAAGCACAGTCGTAGAAAATGGTGTTTGTTGTTTTTAGTGCATATTTATAGTGATAAAGGTAAGGAGGATGAGGATGCAGAGATATTAAGCAGGTACCCATTCTTGCAACAATTTCAGGGTGTGTTTTCAACATATATTTTAGAGTTTCCGCCTCACAAGGAAGTGGAATTTTCCATTGAGTTGGTATCAGGGGCAGCACTAGCATCAAAGGCACCTTACAAGATGAGTGCTCTAGAGTTAGTAGAGATAAAGTTACAGTTGATAGAAATGCTTGACAAGGGATACATTAGGCCAAATGTATAGTCGTAAGGTGCACGAGTGTTGTTTGTGAAGAATAAGGATGGCACTCTAAGGCTATGAATTGATTACAGGCAGTTGAACAAGGTGGCCTTTAAGAACAGGCATCCGTTGCCAAGGATTTATGACCTGTTCAATCAGTTGAAGGGAGAAATAGTGTTCTCAAAAATTGACTTGAGGTTAGGATACCATTAAGTACACATTAAAGAAGAGGACATTTACAAGACAAATTTCTGGACTAGGTATGACATGACGAGTTTTTTGTAGTTCCATTGGTTTGACTAATGCTACAGCTACTTTTATGTGCTTGATGAATAGTGTGTTTCATGCTTATCTAGACAAGATTGGTATTATATTCATTGATTACAACTTGATATATTCTAAGAATGAGGAAGAGCACATCGAACACTTAGTAGTAGTATTGAGATTGTTGAGAGAGCATAAGTTATATGCTAAGATCAGTAAATGCAGTTTCTTTTAGACAGAGGTACATTACTTGGGACATGTTGTTTCCAAGGAAGGAATAGCAGTGGATCCAGAAAAGATAAGGGATATCATGGAGTGGGAAACTCCTAGAAATGTGGATGAGGTAATATCCTTCATGGGGCTAGCGGGTTACTACAGATGGATCACCAATAATGTCTCTCAGATTGCATATATTATTACGTCGCTACAGAGGCAAGGTAAGAAATTTGAATGGATAGAAGAATGTGAAGCAAGTTTTGAGAAATTGAAGCAATTGTTGACAAATTCTCTAGTGTTAAAGATTGTATATTCAGAAAAAGAGTTTGTAGTGTGTACAGATGCTTGCAAGAGAGGACTTGGTGGAGTCCTTATGTAGGAAGTACAAGTAGTGTGCTATGAGTCACGGAAAGTGAATGAGCATGAGTAGAATTATCCAACGCATGATCTTGAGTTGGAAGCGATCATCCATGCATTGAAGATGTGGAGGCACTATCATCTTGGAAGGAGATTTGTATTGATGAGTGATCACAGTGGATTGAGGTGCCTATTTGACCAACAAAATCTAAATTCCATACAATATAAATGGTTGGCCACGCTTAGTGAGTTTGAATTTGAGATCAAGTACAACAAGGGTAAGGAAAATAGGGTTGCATATACTCTTAGTAGGATGATACAGGTGAATCATATAGAAGCTAAGCTCTTAAGGGACATACTTACAAGATCAGATGTTATAGGAAGGACAACAAGATGGCAGGTAAATGGAGTTAAGCACATGTTAGAACAGGTACAAGTGAGTAGGATGTGTACTAGCATCTTAAAGAATTTTTTTTTATCAGATTTAGGGATAGGATATATGTGCCAGACAACAATGATCTCAAGATGACTATCTTGCGAGAGTTTCATGAAAAATTGTATTCAAATCACCTAGGATACTAGAAGGCATTGACAATAGTGAATAAGTTTTATCATTGGCCGAATTTGAAGAAGGAAGTGGAAGAGTTTGTGGCTAGATGCTTAGACTGTCAGCAGGTGAAAGTAGAGTGTAAGCATACAGGTGGACTAGTACAACCAATTTTGATTCCAGAGTGGAAGTGGGAGGTCATTTCCACAGACTTCATCATAGGTTTGTTGAGGAAATCTAGACAACATGATTCCATCATGGTTGTGGTGGATTGGTTGACAAAGGTAGTGCACTTCATTCCAATGAAGTCTACTTATTCAAATAAATTAATGATGTAGCAAAAGTATTCATAAGATATGTAGTAGGGTTGCATGGTGTTCCAAGGAAAATTGTGTGAGACAGGGATGTTAAGTTCACTTCCAAGTTTTGGAAGGAGTTGTTTACAGGTTTGGGGACAGATTTGGATTTGAACACAACTTATCATCCATAGATAGATGGATAGACAGAGAGGGTCAATAGGATATTAAAGGGCATGTTCAGGATGTATGTGATGCATCAGCAAGAGGAGATGGGAGGAATACCTTCTAATGAGTATTTTTGAGGCACTCTATGAGCAGAGTTGTAATACTTCCATTAGTTGGAGTGATCCAGTGAGCAAGGTATCGATTGGACCAGATATGTTGGTAGAGATGGAACAAGAAATGTAGGTAATTAAGAAGAATATAAAGGCAAGACATGATAGGCAGAAAAGTTATGTAGATCAGAACAGGTGGTTTAAGGAATTTCAGCTTGTGGAACAAGTGTACTCATGCATCAAGTCGAGGAAGAGATCCTTCAGGCTTGGATCATGTGCCAAGTTGGCAACTCATTTTTGTGGACCTTTCAAGATTTGACCAGCAGCCTATTGAATTGCACTTATTTTGACAATGAAAGCCCATGATGTTTTCCATGTGTCATTTCTTAAGAGGTATGTTAAAGATGTTAATCATGTGATTGACTGGTCTATATTACAGGTGGATCCAAAAGTAGAATTCCAGCTCGAACCTTAGTGTACTTTGCAAAGAAAGATACTCATTTTCTGGAACCAAGTAATCAAGAAGGTTAAAATGTAGTGGAAGCACTTTGGGCCCGATGAAGCTACATGGGATATGGCGGAACAGATATGGTTTATGCATCCTTCTTTATTCTTTGGTTGAGATAATTTTTTTGGCATATGTTTTAGTGTGATGTTTTGGTATATGTACATATGTATATGGATATAAATAACACCATGAACTATGTTATAAAGCTCCAATAAGCAGTATGGGTGTCATGTCATTATGGTTGTCATGTTATTATGTTGTCATGTTGGATTTCTTCTCAGCAGGTTAATCATTGTAAATATTGCATCGAGCTAAGTTATAAATATCCATGGGAAGTATGTTTTGCTTCTCAGTATTCTTGTTGGTTGTAGGTGACATTCAACACCGACGATGGTGTTCCCCCAAGGTAGAGGGTTCTATAACATCCCTGGTCAAAATTCCATTTATTAAAGTTAATAAAGGAAAAATAATAACCAAGGACATGGGACATGTATTCCAAGATGAATGTTGGGAAAAACATCCTAGTGTGGGTAATCAGTTGGTTTACTATGGAAAAAGAAATGGAAAAGGCTTTGGAAGGACAAAGTGGCATTAATTGACATTTTATTTATGAAAATAATATAAATTAGGAGAAAAGGAAGGTGAAATGTCATAGGTTGCATTTGAGGAGGAAAATGAAGGAAAATAATGGAAATTAAAGAAAAAATAAGTCTCTTTAATAAAAATGCTTCTAACGTTCAGTTGGTAGCTTTTGTTAGTTCAACTTTGGATCTCTCTCTCTCTCTACTCTCTCTTTCTCACTGTTAGACACTTAGAGCATTCTTGGAGCACGCTAGCATTGGATCAAGGAAAGCGAAGGAAGGAAAAAGAAGGAAAAGCAAAGAAAATATCAATCAAGGAAGAGAAGGATAAAGTAACTACAACAAATTTACTTGAAAGCATCAAGTTTCATGTATGCTTTCCTTGATAGTTTTGGCATGCATGTGTGTTTTTGGTTCTCTTGCTCTCATTGGCATGGGTTTTTCTACGTGTGAAAGTGTTCTTCAGCCTTGCCTTACCATTTCCAGATATCCATGGTGTGATGGAGTTCACTTGTTTTGGTTGAGTTGGATTTCTGGATGGACTCGAAGTTGAGTGGAGTGGTCTCAGGATTACTCACAAGGCCTAGGAATCTAATGTTGAGATACATGGTAAAGCCTAGTTTTGAACACCTTAATTGAGCCTAGGAATCCTCGACTGGTGAATGGTGCGATACACGATAAATGTCAGAGGTGAATACCCTTGATTGGGCCTAGGAATCCATTGATCGGTAATGGAAGGATACACGTAAATCCCAGAGGTTGGTGACCTCATAGAAATAGTAATCCATTAACTGATAATGGTGGGATACACGTTAAATCCGAGGGGTTGATACAGACAAATTCCTCATAGTTTAGGTGGAGAGATCTTGACGAATCCATGATTGTTTAGGGCCTAGTGATATGGTGGGGATTACAGTAAAACCTGGTTGTATTGAAGAGGGTTCAGGCATAGGAATCCCTTTTTGGGATATACTATAAATCCTGAGGCAGCCCTGGTTGGTTTTTTTGTGAGTCCCACATTCATGCTTGGAATATGGCACGAGGGTGATTTGTTGAAAGAAATATTTGGTTCAACCCAATCTATGGTTGGTTCATTCGTGGAAGTCCCATACCTGGTTGGCTTATGCATTCATTAATAAAATATCCTTCTCCTTGGTATTTCATGTGTAAGTGTATTGGTTCGATTCTTATGGTTGTTATATCCTTTTTATTTTTGTTGGTTATGAATATGTTTTATGACAGACTTGATGTATGGCTCTCATCATGTTTTGATTATCAAATCAATGTACAATGAATATGTGACATAATATATGATAATGAAACTATTTTAATAAGGAACCAATTCTCTTTATGAATCCCAGATAAGTATGAGACCCCTATGCTCAAATATGTTTTTATGACCTGTAGATTACATATTTGTGACATGTTTGATGAAATTCCTATCATGGTTGGTAGGGGTCATATCAACTAATTGTACCAATTATTGCATTAGTAGCCTTATTCCATTTTTATTCACCATTTATGAAGGTTTCATGAAGTTTCTGGAAGTGGCCAGAGACCTGGCCCTGAAAACGTGGCTCATAATTTGGGGTTGTTGGCTCAGAACTAGTCAAAAGAGTATATAGTCATTGGCATGCCTTGCTATGGGAGTGGTTGGAAGGCCTTAGTTGCATGCATGGATTTTCATGAGAGTGGATGAGGGTCCAAATTAGTAAAATGTCACGTTTTCTCAGGGGTTAAGTACCTGGAAGGGTTGGTTTCCTCCTGAAGGGTTTGTAGCTCTTGAGGTAGGTCATATTGGTTTGCTTTTATTGGCTCCACTTCCTTAACTATACATGGGGAGTTTAATCACATCATAATATCCTCTTGTCACATGTTTACCCCAACGAACCAGTTAACTAGGCTAGATGTGGGAGGAGAGTGTTACACATGTTTTTGGCCATCTTTTTTTCACTGATCTGACACTTCGCCAAATTGGGAAAACTCCCTAACTAGGCCACTCAGCCTCTTTCAGCTAGCCTTAATAATTCCACTATGCAGTCTTAGCCCACAATAAATATCCTTTCCTCTTGGCACTGTGTAATGTGTAGTTCCTACCTCCTAGAATTGTGCACTGCATAATCTCAATGCTCAAGCCCAACCCTTGAGCTCCAAAACTACACAATATACCTCTCCAATCATCCCTAAGCTGCACAGTGCACAGTCTTAGTCTTCTTGCCTAGCCCTTGAGCTCCTGAATTATGCAATTGCGCAATCACCTAGCCTCCCTATCCTTCCAGCACTCTGTAATGGTAAATATCAGTGCTCAAGCCTTCAACCTAGCTCCTTGAATCCCTCAATTGCATAATCCTCAAGCCCAATCAAGCCTGGACTATGTATTGCATAGTCTTAAGGCTTATACCTAACCCTGGATTTCCTTAGCTATGCAATTCCACAATCATTGAGCCTCTCCCTCATTATGCCACCCCGTTCCACCTCAATTAGTGGATCATCATGAAGCATATTAGACTAGGGGTTTATCGGACTGATGTCATCTTGTCATGAGTGAATCACAGATTTAGGTAATCTATCATGCTATGTTAGGATGATGAAGAAGGAGATGGAGAAGGAAACCATTTTAGAAGACACCTTTGTATCTGAATGTATAAGTTGATCAATCAAGAGGAAGTATAACGACCTCAGTTTGCAAAAACAACTCAAGATTTGATAACATTGAAGACTCCTCATCTCTAAGACATAAGGAGGTGGAAGAATAGATCATCTCCAAGAAGATACAAAGCAAGCAACAACAAATAATGGCTTGACATTGCCATGTCATCATGTAGTCCATGTCACTAGTGTCATGTCATGTCATGTCATGAGTCATCATGTGCCACATCATATTGTGGATTATTGTAAATTCTTATTCGTAAATGTATTGTAAAGTGGAAGTCCAAAGGACACATACAAAATGTAAAGAGTCATGTAAAAGTTGAAAAGTCATAGGAAGTCAAACAGTCATGAGGGTAGTCAAAGAGTCACAAGGGAGGTGAAGGATCACCCCATTGGTTATATATACACCCTCATTGTACAAGAAAATGAATTTTCACCTTGGCTTCTCCTATAAAGCATCAAAGAGACAAGTTAGTTATTTTTTAGAGAAATCAGTGGCTCCAACGCTCCACTATCAGAGCTAGTGTTGTTCGTTGTATACATGTGTCTTGGGACTTTTACTTAATATTTGAAGTCTGACATCCAACATGTCTAGCGTGTTCTTCATGCATGGATTATGAATATTTGTAAGACTGTTCTGTGAATTTTTATGATTCATGTTTGTTTTCCTTTATACTAAAGTATTTTAACTATTTCGGTTATTTTAGCACTTATCATATTAAGAATGTGTTGTAACGGTTGTAATGACCATCACATATTTATGGACTATTCCACTTGATGTTAGACATATATTTCTTGTTCATGTGTGCCTCTGATAGGGTGGTATTATTACCTCTCTCTTAGAGGCTCACTTTCCTTTTCCTCCTTAGTAAAAGAAACTTGACACATCTACAATCGAACATTCACCCTGAACACCTACTTGCTTTTCGAAGGCACATACATGATTCTTTCTCTTTTTGACAACTAAAGCTAAGGGAAACATTTAAGGAAATGACAATCGGGTCGTGTTCCGGATGGGGCTCCTATCCCAACTATTGTGAGGTCTAATTGGGACTGCATATTAGGGGGACCCCCTTGAATGTTGGCAAGTCCGTCACTATCAATAGTACATGATCTCGAATTCAAACTCACCGATTGTATCAATCATATATGTTCTTGTAATTTAGATTCAATTGGTCAAACAAGTACCTCAACCCATTGTGATCAACCATCAGAATTAACTTTTTACCAAGAAGATAGTGCCTCCATATCTTTACTGCATGAATGGTCACTACCAACTCAAGATCATGTGTCACATAGTTATGATCATGCTCATTTATTTTCCTTGATTTGTAGCATACCACATGTCCCTCCTACATCAAAATTCCACCAAGTCCTCTCTTGCAAGAATATGTACCCACCACAAACTCTTTATCTATATTTGCAATCTAAAGAACTGGATCATTTGTAAGCAACTACTTTAACTTCTCAAAACTCACTGCACATTCTTTTTTCCATTCAAATTTCTTTCCTTTCCTCTGCAACGATGCAATACGATGGGAAATCCGTGAGACGTTCTTGATGAACCTCCTATAGTGACATGTTAACCCCATGGATGATCTAACCTCATCCACATTTCCAAGAGCTACCCATTCCACTGTTATGCCTTCCTTTGAAACCACACGCCCCAAGTAATGTACCTCTATATGAAAGAAACTGCATTTACTAAGCTTGGAATACAACTGATGCTCTCTTAGCAATCTCAATATTGTTGCTAAGTGTTTGACATGTTCTTCCTCATTCTTAGAGTATATCAATATATCATCAATGAATACAATAACAAACTTGTCCAAATAAGGACACAGCACACTATTCATAAAATACATGAAAGTATCTAGAGCATTGGTCAAACCAAAAGGAGCCACAACAAACTCATAATGCCCATACCTGGTCCAAAAAGTAGTCTTGTAGATATCCTCTTCTTTGATGCATACCTTATGATAACCTGATCTTAGATTAATATAAGAGAACATTGCTTCTCCATTGAACTGATCAAACAAGTCATCGATCCTCAACAACAGATATATGTTCTTAATCATCACCTTGTTCAACTGCGTATAATCAATACACAACCTAATTGTACCATCCTTCTTCTTCACAAACAATGTTGGTGCACCCTAAGGTGATAGACTTGGCCTAATGTATCTTTTTTCAAGCATTTCCTTCAATTGCAACTTTAATTCCACTAACTTTGGTGTGATCATCCTGTAATGCGCCTTTGGTGTTGGTGATGCCCATGGTACCAACTCAATAGAAAATTCCACTTCCCTGTGATGTCACAACTCTGAAATCTCTACTAGGAATACATCCTAAAACTACTATAAAACTGGATACCTCTTCAAGACTTTAGCATCCTCAACATCCTCACCTTTATCACTAGAAATATGGATTGCAAATAATACACACAATTTTGTGCGACTACAATTTACCTACATCGATGTGACTATTCTAATTGATGTTTCCTTCTTCTTACCATGTAATATTCTCTGTTTTCGATTGTCATCCAAGCACTCAATAACCTTTCATAACAATCCACCTTAGTCCTGTGAAGATACAACCAATCCATACCCAAAATCATATTGTACGAACCCAATCGAAGTACATTTAGATGCGTTGATGTAGACATACCATTCAATTCAAATGTGCAAGCTCTTACCAAATGATGAAATCTCATCTTAGCACCTATAGCCAACTGCACTAACCAAGACTATGCATGCACTTCTTTTCTTAAACCACACTTATCCACCAGGTTGGGGTTAACATAACCATAATTATATCCATGGTCAATAAAAATAGAAATAACTTGATCACAATGATTATTGTCCATATCAATGATATAAGTTTGACGGTTTGCCAACCTATTATCCAATGCTGCATAGATTTGAGAAATTCCCTACCCAACATCCTCAACTATTAGTGCCTCATGTGGACTATAGACATGAGGCTTACCACCTTGATATGAAGGTAAATATTTCTTGAGATGCTCATTGCCACATATCCAACACTGCAACTATCCCCTGCCACTACCTCTATTATGATGCTCTCTAGGTTGCGACCAATTTCCCTTCTCAATTGTGTTAAGATTCTTGTAAGGAACAAAATTCTCTTTCTCACCTACATGCTGAGATCTTGTTCTCTTAAGTGGCCATTTACCTTTAGTCTTGTCTTTCCCTTTCCAACCTTGCTGAGAATTTGTCTTATGCTTCGATTGCTCATAACAGTATTTTTACTTCCCAATGAATTCTTCCAGTGAGCGAGGCTCATCATACTCAATCCGATCCTTGAATTTTGATGGCAATCCATTGACAAATCTCTAATTTTTTTCTTTCTCATCCTTAAGATATTGTACATACCTCAAAAACTGAAATAAATTAATCGTTTACTCGTCATATGCCATTGATCCCAGTGTCAACTCATAGGACTCCTTAGCTTTACTGTCATAGTACCTCTTTGACAGGTACATGTTTTAGAAAAAAAAATAAAAAAACAAACAAACAAACAAACAAACAAACAAACAAACAAACAAACAAGCAATTTTTAACTCATGCCAATTCAACTCCTTTTTCATGATTTCTCCGACCCGATTAACATCTTCCCAACATATGATTGCTTTCCCTTTGAGCTGAAAATAGATATCTTGGCCTTCATGTTCTCGGTATAATCATGCAACTCGAAGAACTTCTTCATTCCAAGAAACCATGTCTCTTCATCTTCAGACTTCTTCAATTCTCCATCAAATGTAGGTGGCTTGGCTTTCTTGAACTCATCCAAAAAATATCCCTTGTTACTCCTCTTGTAAGGATGATAATGATGATGACCATGGTACTTGTTTGAACTAAAACTAGAGTCAATCCCATGTCTACTACCTCTTCTATTAAGTGTATCTAATAATCTACCATCTTTGACCGTGTCATCTCTTTCCAACCTGTGCCCACCATGATATCTGCTACCATATGCTCCATTAGTCATGTCGTCCTGACCATCACTAATCCTAAGCGGTCCTTGTCTCTGCAAGTATGAAAAGGCTTGAGGTATAACTGAAATGACCTTTGCTTGTTTCTCTTGTGCCTTGGAAAGTCTCTCTTGTGACTGAATGATTATCTCATTATCTGCTTTTAAACTTCTTATCTTTTCCTTCAAACTTCTCAAAGTGTCTGCTATGTCAGGAGAGTACCCACCACCACGTTTCTCATTTGATCTATAGGGAGAGTCTTGTGAACTATAGTCGACCATTTTTCTAGTCATTTTTATCCTCTTCTTCCTGCAAATATATCATGTAAGATAAAAAAAACATAAACATAACCAACATACCTCAGTATAGTTCAGGGGGAGATATCTTGTCTGCAAGATCAACCAGATTAGCACAGTACATGTATAATCATAAAAATATATTGATCTCATGCATGATAATACCAAGTTCATACCATAACTGCATGCACGACAACCATGACCTTAACAATGCATGCATAACAAACATATAGGCACTAGCATGCATAACTAATACATATACAAACGACATGCATGACAAACACATTCTGCCCATCGAGTCCAAGTGTTGAACTTGGGATTTCTGAACACTTTTGCAACACCCTCCTCCTGCACTTACCCAAGTTCACTGGTGCACCGGGGTAAATATGTGATGAAGAGTTACTATGAAATGACTCAACCTCCTAGGTATAGTTAAGGAAGTTGAATCATCGAACCAAAACTTTGTTGACCTCCCTCAAGAAGCTAAACAACCACTCCAAGTGCATAGACCCTGGGCTAGACTTCTTTTTCACTAACCTGGACTCACATTCACTTGAATAACAATGCAGGCCAATGACTGTAAGCCTCTATTCATATTGATAACCTTGCCTCCTAGAAAATGTAGTCTAAATTACTCGGCTATGTGCATGCTACCCTAAGGTCTGAGCTGCTTTTTTTGGGCTATGATCAAGACCTATGCCTAGAACTTGATAGAACTTTCCAGAATGATGAATGACACAAGTAAAAATCCATTAATGCAAAATTTAGACAAGAACTTTACCTAACAAGGCATAACCATAACAGGCATTCTCTCAAACACATAGTGAACATGAGATCTACAGGTCTTAAATGCATATCTGAACATAAGTTACTGAAAATCATCAAGAACGTTTGATGCCCTCTCACAATAGTAGAAATAACATCTATTAGGTCATGTATTCAATAATCATTCATTTACCAATAAAAACATGATAAGAGACATAGCTAGAATTTGCCATAAAACAAGGCTTTTAACCAACATATAACCAAAATAATAACAATGATAGAAAAACCATCAAAGCCACATAATAACAAGTATAAATACTCATGAAATACAAGAGGAAAAGAGATCTTATTAACATATGAAAATCCAACCAAGTCAGGGACTCCCATGTACCACCCGACCATAGATTGAGTTGAATCAAATCTTTGTTTCATCCAATCACCCTGGTGCCATATTCCAAGCATGAATGTGGAACTCAAAAAATAAACATTAGAGGAAATTTCAGCCTAAAAGTGGCCTCCTAAGGAAAAATAATAAAATAAGAGTTATGAATTTTGGAGGGAAAAGAAAAAAACTACTTTCTTAATTGTATTTTTGGCTTATCTCCTTACAACTTTACTCAAATTTGAAGTGTAAACACTCATTGGATGCGGAATTTAATTCCGCATCCAATGAGTACCCATTATTAATACTTTTGAGGAGACCCACATTGATAAAAATTGAAGATATATTAAAAAAACATGTTGGACACATTGTTTTTAATGTATCTGCAATTTTAATCAATGTGGATCTTCTCAAAAGTATGCATAATCAGTACTCGTTGGATATGAAATTTAATTCTGGATCTAACGAGTGTCTACACTTGAAATTTGAGTAAATCTATAAGGAGATCAGCCAAAACTACAATTAAAAAAATAATTTTTCTCTTTTCCCTCCAAAATATTTACATGTACCTCTTTTTAAATTTAAATGATTTTGATTAGTTTACATATTATGACATGGAAATTATGTAAAAATTTCATGGACACTTTTAGGCTAAATTTTCCTATAATGACCAAGGCTCCCTCAAGCTTTACCACAATCCTTCCAAAACTGGTCAAGGGATTCCTAGGCCAAATAAAAAGCATACCCTACTAGGGTTAATTGTAATCCTACCAAAAACGATAGAAGGATCACTAGGCCCTAAACAAGCTTGAATGCCTCTAGATTTCTTCATCAATACCTTGAGGAATTTTCCTGTATCCACCCTCAAGATTTACCATAATCCCACCATTACTAGTCAAGGGATTCCCAGTCCCTTGGGAATTTTCCTGAAACCACCTCACCTGGTTTCAAAACCATCTGGCAATCCAAAGCTCAACCAAATGAAAGAACCCCATCACACCATGGCTATCCAAAAATGCCAAGGCAAAGCTGAAACCACTATCACACCTAGAAAATCCCATGTCCATGAAAGCAATAGAACCACATACATGCATGCATGTAGCATGCATGTCCAAACTAGCAAGGAAACCATACATGTAACTTGATACCTGCAAGTAATCTCATTGTAGCCACTTTATTCAACCCTTCCTTGCTAGACCCTTTCTTCTGTTTGATTTCTTATCCTTCTTTTCCTACCTTTATCTAACGCTAGAGTGCTCCAAGAATGCTCTAAGTGTGCAAGAGCGTGATAAAATAGAGAGAGAGCTCCAAAACTGAATAGACAAAAATGGTGAACTGATCCTCAAAAGAATTTTTAATAATGATGTCTATATTTTCTTTAATTTTTACTAATTTTCCTTCAATTTCCTCCTCACATGCAACTTGTGACCTTTCACCTTCCTTTTCTCCTGTTTTCCATTATTTTCATAAATAAATGTGAATTAATGCCTCTTTTCCTTTTCAAAGCCTTTTCCATTCAACTTGGAATAAGTGTCTCATGACCTTGGTATTATTTTTCCTTTATTAAATTTATTACATGAAATTTTAACGTGGGGTTGTTACACCTTCTTGTGATGATCCTTGCCACATATGCAACACTGCAAAGGACCATTAACTCTATTATGCTTCTCTCCAAGTTGAGATCCATGTCCCTTCTCAACTGCATTGAATTTATTATAAGGAGAAACATTTTCTTTCTCACCTTCATCTTAAGGTCTTGTTCTCTTCGGTGACCACTTTCCTTTAGTCTTTTCATTCCCCTTCCAACCTTTCTTACAATCGGTCTTACACTTTGATTGCTCATAACAATGATTGAACTTTCCAATGACTTCCTCCAACAATCGAGGCTCATCATACTCAATCCAATTGTTAAGTGTAATGGTATTCCACTGAGAAATATCTAAACTTTTGCCTTCTCATCCTTAAGATGTGACACATACCTCAATAACCCCATGAACTTAGTCATGCACTTCTCATTTGTCATAAATACCATCTTCACTTCATATAACTCTTTGGCCTTTCTGTCCTTGTACCTTTCTAACTAGTATTTCTTCTTGAAGAGTCTCATGAATTCATGGAAACTCAACTCCTCTGTCCTGAAGTCTCTGACACACTTCACATCTTTCCACCAGATGTCTGCTTTTCCTTTGAGATTAAAAATAGCTACCCTGGTCTTCATGTTCTCTATATAGTCATGAAACTCAAAGAACTTCTTCATTCCAATCAACCACACCTCTGCATCTTCTAGTTTCTTCAGTTCTCCATCAAATGTAGGTGACTTGGTTTTCTTGAACTCATCTAGAAAATATCCCCCTCACTCCTCCTGTAGAGATGATAGCAATGATAACCATGATACCTATTTGAACCATAACTAGAATAGAACCAATATCCACTACCTCTACTATCAAGTGTATCCAATAACCTACCATTTATGATTGTGTCATCCCTATCCAACTTGTGCCCACCATGAGACCTGCTACCATATGCCCCATTAGTTCTGTCCTCTTGTCCATAACTGATTCATCATTGTTTGTCTCTGCAAGTCTGATAAACTCTAAAGGATAAATTCATTGGACTCTGCTTGTTTCTGCTATGCCCTTGCAAGCCTTTCCTATGACTGAATGATCATGTCATTATCTGCCTTACAACTTCAGATTTCGACCTTTAGACTTCTTAAGTTGTATTCCATGTCAGGAGAGTACCCCTCTCTTGGCTACTCATTTGACCTATAAGGAGAGTCTCATGAACTATGATCCACCATTTTGCTAGTCATCTCTGATCCTCTTCTTCTCGCAATCATACCATTTACTTAAACCAAATATAAAGATAATCAACATACCTCAGTGAAGTTCAAGGGAGGCTATCTCATCTACAAAATCAATCCAGATTCACACGATACATGTATATACATAATCATATCAATATATCGACATCATGCATGATAAAACTGACGTAATGCGATGACCTCATGCATGACGACCATAACCATGATAATGCATTCATAACGACGTGCATCTAACCCATCCAGTCCATGTGTTTGAACCATGTTTTGATACCAATATATGGTATCAGATATCACCCAAAGAGAATGAAAACCTACTCTGATACCAATCTGTAACCCCCTCCCACATTTACCCACTTTAACTGGTATGTCAGGGTAAACATGAGCTAAGGGATACTATGACATGATTTAACCTCCTAAGTATAGTTAAAGAAGTAGAATCGAAAAAATAGAACTTTACTCATCTTCCTCAGGAGCTACATGACACCTAGGAGCTAAACAACCACTCCAAGTGCCCAAACCCTAAGCTAGATTGTTGTTTTAGTGATATGGGCCCCAAACTACATGCATGGAGGGGCCTACCAGGGTGTGATTGAGACCCAAGTTGTCTGGTTCAAAGGGTGTGGTACCAATATCTGAGCCTAGATTCCAGGTCAGCCTCCAAAACACTACCCATAACACAATAATACTTTCCAAAATGATAAATAACATGAGGACAAATCCATTCATACAAAAATTAATCAAGGACTTGATGTAACCAAGCCTAACCATGGCAGTCGCTTTGTCAAACATATGGTCAACATGTAATCTACAGGTCATGAATGTATATTTGAGCATAGGGGTCTAAAGCTTATTTTAGAATTACCAAGAAGGTCTAATGCCCTCTCATAATAGATGCAATAAAATTTGTTAGCTCATGCATTCATTAACCATTCATCAATTAATCAAAACATATCAAGAGCCATAACTAGAACCTGTTATGGAACCATTCTTATAACCAACATATAACCAAAATAATAACCATGATATAATAGTCATCAAAGCCATATAATAACAAGTATAAGTACTCATGAAATAAAATAGGGAAATAGTTCTTATTAACATATGCAAAAGCCAACTAAGTCAGGGACTTCCACATACCACCCGACCATAGATTGAGTTGAACCAAATATTTCTTTCAACCAATCACCTATGTGCCATATTCCAAGCATGACTTTGGAACTCAAGACATAAAAAAAAAGGTTCCTAGAGATTAAACCACCTCCACCCTCATGCTCCTACGATCTCATCAAAACCAGTCAAGAGATCACATAGGGAAACCAATACATAAACAGCTAGAGCTTACGGGATATTAAGCCACCTCCACACTCAGGCTATTACAATCTCGTTAAAATCGGTCAAGAGATCACAATGCCCAAACAAGCTTGGATGTCTCATAGTTTCTTCACCCATACCTTGAGGAATTTGCTTATCTCCACAAACATGTCGAGGGCTTCACAAAGATTAAACCACCTCCACCTCAACCCTTGTGAAGTTTCCTAAGACTACCTCACCCGATTCCAAAATCTTTTAGTAATCCAAAGCTCAACCAAATAAATGAACACCATCACACCATGACTATGCAGAAATGGAAAGGTAAGGCTGAAACCACTATCACACCCGACAAAATCCATGCCAATGACAACAAGAGAACCAAATACACACATACATGTACCATGCATTCACAAACGAGCTAGGAAATCACACATGTAGCCTATTACCCGCAAGTCTTCCTGCTGAGGCTGCTTGATCCAAGTTTTCCTTGTTTTTCCTTTGTTTTCTTGTCCTTCATTTGCTTTCCTTACTTATTGTTTACTTTCTTTCTCCTCTTGGTGATCTTCCCTCTCTTTCTCACTTGGCCCAAGCTAAAACTGACCAAACGCGGTGCACTGATCCTCAAAAGCCTTTTTTATAATTGAGGCCTCTATTTTCTTCAATTTCCTGTATTTTTCCTTCAGTTTTCCTCTCATGCAAACATGTGACATTTCATCTCTCTTTTCTCCTATTTCCTTTATTTTCACAAATAAAATGCCTATTAATGCCTCTTTGCCTTTGCCAATGAATTTGCTAATTTCCTTAGCCATAATAAACCGAAATAAACATCCACTTAAATGTTTTTCCCAACATTCAATTTAGAATAGATGTCCCATGTCCTTGATCTTATTTTACTTTTTATTAACTTTATTACATAAACTTATAACTAAAAATTGTTACTCTTCATAAAATTAATATACTACATATCTTATCATATAACATTTCGATCAACTTTAATAAAAACCAAAAAGTTAATATATTAAATATCTTATCCTATAACACTTAAATCAACTTTGATAAAGCCTTCACATATAAATTTTAGATAAGCTTGCCTAAATAAAGACGTGATTTTCAAGTCGAAATGTGGAGATTTCCACCCAAAACTAATTGGTGAAGAAAATTGAAATATTAAAAAAAAACCAAATATTATATAAAAAATAAATAAAGTTCAAGACAAATTGAAATGTTTTTTAAAAAGTCCAAATATTAAATAGAAAATTAAAAAAAGTTAAACCTAAAGGCAACATTATGATTAAATAAATAAATCTTTTAAAAGAAATTCATGTTATTTGAACCAGGCATCAAAGATAGCATGCGCTCCCATGATTGACTTAATAAGAATCTCAATACCCCAAACCTTCACAAACAACAATAATTTCTCTGAAAATTTCATCATTTCATCCATGAGAATCTTAGCACTATAAAAAATCCTTGTAGCATTCAAAGAGCTAGTTATATTAGGTAGCAGGATAACCATTTCCCTCGAATCTTATGACAAAGGACAAAAGGCTCATGAGGCATATCGAAATAGTGGACACTTTGAAATTAAATTATAACTCAGATTCGATACTGATAAGTACGACGAGAACCTTAATCTTAAAGGTCAAACCTGCACAATTACATGGAGATAAACCTAGCAAAACCCCCTCTCTTTTATTTGAATACAAGTAACAAGTACACCTCTCACACTTCTTTTAGTTTTTATTTATTTATCATATTCCATTGGAAACGCATCAAATTAGACATTATAACGGTTACAATTTTGTAATATTACTTATTTATAAGTATATCATAGCTCTATTTTATAGTTGTAGTGTTTTATACTGTCTATAATAATTTAGTTAGTTGTAGTGTATATGTTGTCCGATTAGATTATGTATAGAATGAGAGAACCTAACGAGTTTAATTTAACTGGAAAACAAATTAATAAATTATAATAAAGTTATTTATTTGATTTTGGTTATGTTTATTAAATTTTAAATTTTTAAAGGAGAATGATAATCTACTGGTGCTGAATGCTCTTCAATGAAATGGTAGTGGGATTCGAACCTGGGTCGATGTTAGGGTTTTAGAAGCGCAGGGAATTACAGTACGCGGGTGGACGAGGAGCGAGTAGGGGCAGCGGAGGTCTCAGGCGACTCTGCTCAGGCATTGTTCGCTGAGTTTCAAAGAGTTTATCAGTGAATTAGGGTATACGGAGGATTGAAAGAGATTATGGGGGAAAGTTAGGGGAGGGGAGAGATCCCCTCCTATAAGGTTGCTATGGCAGGTGGTTCAGGGAAGGATACAGGGCAAAGAGGAGTGGGCAGGGAAACACCAGTGTTGGGGAACAAATGGCAAGCCAGGTTAGTCAATAGATGCCTTCCTAGGGCACAGAAAAAGCCACGATATGTGATTCCAAACAACAAGCTGGAAGATTATCGATGCTATATGCGAGACCATGCATTAATTTGTAAGTTTATAGGATACTGGCCATCTGAAAGGGACCTTACGCGATGGATTCAACAACGATGGCGTCCAAGAGGGCATATCGACCTCAAATTGGGGGCGAAAGGTTTTTTCACAGTTATCTTCGCCAATTTGGAGGATAAGGACAGGGTTTTTGAGGAGGGGCCACACTTTATGAATAATGCGGGTCTGTTCACACGTTACTGGGAAGATAGGTACAATCCTGATGAGGAGAAAATTAAGGCAGCTCCGATCTGGGTCAGATTATTTGGTTTGCCGGATGAATTTTGGGATCCTGAGATTTTGGAAGGTATTGGAAATTCGATTGGTACTTTCGTGAAGGTAGCGGAGTCGACGAAACGAGGGAAATATAATTCTTATGCCAGGATTTGTGTATACATGGATATATCAGAACCCTTACCGGAATCAATTGAGCTCGAATATCAGGATGAGGTATGGCAGCAGCCTATAGACTACGAACATATACCGTTCAGGTGCCGACGCTGTCATGTATATGGTCATCTTGCACAGGATTGTCCACAAATTCGAACCGTGGAAGCAGATTTGACCAAGGATGCAAGTAAGGGCAATATGGGAGAAACACGAGTAGATAAAGGAAAAGGTGTGGGAGGGGAGGATAATGAATTCCAGGAAGTGCAGCGGAGGAGGAAATCCAATCCTGGTCCATCAAAACCTACGTTGAAGGAAACAATTGCCAAACCTGACTGTCAAAACAAGTTTAAAATTCTTCAAGAGAGGGATGAAGAATCTGAGGGAATGAAAACGGAACAGGAGATTATGGGAACCGCTCCAATGGAAATTATTAAGGATGGGAAGCGGAAGAGTAGGAGCCCCAGCAGAGAGCCCGAAGAGGAAGCGGAAATAAGATTAGGCACTCTTGAGGAACACGAAATAAGAAGTATGGAGAACACAAGAGAAGCGGGGTTGGAGGAAGAGAAAGTATTGAAGAAATTACTCACTGAATGGAAGAAATTGGATGAGAGATTCATCCCTGAGAAAGAGAAGCAACTATATAAGGAGACGTTTCAACGATATAAGGAGAAGAAGGTAAGCCTACTAGAGAACAGGTTAGATCAATCGGGAAACCAGGAAGCTCAAAACTTGGAAGGGGAAGGACATGGCAAAGGTGGCAGGAAAAAAGGGAGACGAACATTAAACGAATCAATTCAAGCAGTGGGGGAGACTCTCGTGAATTCAGGAAGGGTAATACCTCTGTCTGAGGTATTCTTACAAACACCTAAAAAGTTATAAATGATTGTGTTAAGTTGGAATATTAGGGGGTTAAATAGTAAAGGGAAACAGAGATATTTGCAGGACAGAATAAGGAGAGAGAAGCCAAACATTGTGGTCATTCAGGAAACAAAAATGGAGAGTCAGCAGTTGGAAGCATTGATAAACAATTTGAAAATTGGATATGAGGTTATGGCCTTGGATGCAGTAGCAACAGCAGGGGGTCTAGCTATTTTGTGGAACCCGGAAGAGGTAATTTTTGATCATTGGTTTAGCTTACCTAGAATCCTTTCAGGTGTATTTCGATTAGTGGGGATGGGAGAAAGAATCTTATTTACAGGTGTATATGGACCCCATAATTATAGAGAAAGGAACGATTTTTTGAGAAATATATATACCATGAGAAGTTTTATCCCGTATATCCCATGGATAGTTGGAGGGGATTTTAACATCATAAGGAATTTAGGAGAAAAGCGAGGGGGCGTAAGGAGGGAGGATCAGACTATGGAAGACTTCAATGATATGATTCGAGACCTAAGGCTGGTTGACATCCATACAACAAATGGGATTTTTACCTGGAACAATCGCAGAGGGGGGCAGAATCAAATTGCCTCGAGGCTTGATAGATTTTTATTGTCAGAGCAAATTTTGAACCGGGATGTATTTATTGAAGCAAAAATTCTCCCCTGTCTTGGGTCTGATCACTGGCCCATAAGATTGGATATCGATATTAAGCAGGTGAAAGGGAGGAAGCCTTTTCGTTTTGAATCTTTTTGGCTTAGAGATCCACAATTCATAAAGAAAGTAGAGGACTGGTGGAGTCGGAGTGACTGCAGGGGCAATGGAAAGATGCATACGGTACAGTTGAAGCTCAAAGAACTTAAAAAGACAATAAAAGAGTGGAATAGGAAAGAATTTGGGAATATCTTTGAAGCAAAATTGAAATTAGAAGGTGAGATGGAGGACCTCCAACAAAAGATTATCATAGATGGTAGGGATGAAGAAAAAAGTAGGGAGGAAGGCAGACTTATAAGCCAGTTAGAAGAGAGACGAAAGCAGGAGGAGATATTGTGGAGGCAAAAATCACGGATAAGATGGCTCAGGGAAGGAGAAAGGAATACTAAATTCTTTCATCAGGCCATGATCCAACGCAGGCAACGAAACAGAATTTTCTCAATCAAAAATGCTGAGGGGGAAAGAGTAATTGAACAGAAGGATATAGAGAAAACTTTGGTAGATTATTTTAAAGGGATATTAACAGAGAACCAAAGGACCCGAGGAGAAGCTATTAATAAGATTTGCAGTGAGATCCCACGAATAGTAACTGAGGAACAAAATAAATCATTAATGAGGGCAATAACCATGGAAGAATTGAGTGAAGTTGTGATGGGTATGAGTACAAATAAAGCCCCAGGGCCGGATGGGTATACAGTGGAATTCTTTCAGGCTAGTTGGCATTTTCTGGGGAATGAGATATTGGAGGCGGTGGAAGAATCACGTCTGAGACAGCGGATATGGCCTGGGATCAACTCGACTTTTTTGACTTTGATTCCTAAAAGTAATACATCGGAGGAACCACAGGGATTTCGACCCATAGCACTGTGTAATGTAATTTATAAGATCATCTCCACACTTATAGTAAAGCGGCTGAAACCTCTATTATCCAATCTAATAGCACCTGAACAAACTGGCTTTGTGGAAGGCCGGCAAATATTGGATGGCATTGTGGTATCTCAGGAGGTTATTCATTCGTTGAAGAAAAGAAAGCAGAAAGGGATGTTACTGAAATTGGATTTATCTAAGGCATACGATCGGCTGAGTTGGGAATATCTTAGAGAGGTTTTGCGTGCTTTTGGTTTTGAGAATAGATGGATAGCGTGGATTGTCAGTATGATATCTACACCTAATTTTTCAATCTTGGTGAATGGTATTCCTACAGATATATTCAAGGCCACCAGGGGTATTCGACAGGGGGACCCAATCTCACCATTTTTATTTATTTTGGCTATGGAAGGATTGAGCCGAATCATTAAAAAAGAAGTCAGCGAGGGGCGAATAAAAGGAATTAGGTTATGGGGAAACAATTTGATTATCACACATCAACAGTTTGTTGATGATCTGATGCTATTCGGTGAAGCTTCGTTGAGGGAGGTCCGAAGTTTTAAGAGGGTTCTCGAACTCTTTGGGAGCGCATCAGGTATGGAGATCAATAACGATAAGTCCTGTACATTTATTTTCAATTCACCTGAGGTTGTTAAAATACATTTAACTCGAGTCCTAGGTTTCAGGCACGGAGTATTACCCACAAAGTATCTGGGCATTCAATTAGATATGAACCCTAATCGTATCAAAAATTGGCAGAATCTATTGGAAAAGTTAAGAAAACGACTAGCTAACTGGTCGTTTAGACTATTGAATATAGCCAGTAAAATTGTTCTGTTGAAATCGGTTTTATCAGCTATTCCCATATACTCCTTATCACTTATGGCAGCTCCAAAAGGGATCTTTTCTAAAATGAGAGAAATAATGGGTAAATTTCTTTGGGGGGGGCCTAAACAGCAGAAGAAATGGACTTTGGTCTCCTGGAAGAATGTAATAAAATGGAAGGAGGAAGGGGGATTGGGTGTACGGGATCCTGAAATTGTCAATAAGGTTTTAGGGGCGAAGTTATGGTGGCGCTGGGTACAGGGGGTATGGATGTATGGAAAAATATATGGAATAGGAAATATGGAATGCCTGATACCATTGAAGGGCGTTTACGAATTGATGAAGTTCCAAGGGGGTCACCAATGTGGGAGTTAGCTAGTACTAATCGGGAGCTCGTTAGGAACCTTGCCTTCTGGGAAATCCGAGATGGAAGATTAGCATGGTTTTGGGAGGAAGGATGGCAACAGCGGGATCACATGAATCGTATCCCCAATCTGCATATAGTCCAACAAGGGGCGCAAAGAGCAGGACTGCAGTATGTCAGGGATTATTGGAAGGATGGAGCAGAGAATGACTTATGGAGAGTTTGGAAAAGACCAGAAGATTTCGATGACACTATAAGTCAAGAGGTTGGCCAGCTGTATATTAAGGAATTAGATTCCAGAAAAATTAAAATTAGAGATGGTAAGGATATTCTTAGATGGGGGAAGGCGATGAAGGGTCTGTTTACAGTCAAAGAAGCATATTATTGGGCAACAAGGGAGGAAAGAGAGGAGGATCAAGTGGAATGGAAAAAGATTTGGCAAAGTAAGTGGTGGCCAAAAGTAACGTATTTTGTTTGGCTGGTGTGTAGAGGGAGGATACTGACGTGGGATAATATTCAGAAGAGAGGTATGAATGGGCCATCAAAATGTTATCTTTGTAATAAGGAAACTGAGACTCAGGAGCATATAATGAACAAATGCCTATTTATTCGAGGGTTGTGGGAGGAGATCAGGATATTATTTGGTAAAACAAACAGGGATCCGGAGAATCATAGGAATACTTTGCTTCAATGGGGAACAGGGAATTTCCAAAGTAAGGTGGTAAGAAGGATATGGACTCTGGCAGTGGGGTTTACAGTTTGGGAAACTTGGAAAGAGTGTAATCGAAGAATTTTTCAAGATAAAAGGAGTCAGGAATCGAGCATTTGGGAGGCAGTATGTAGGTCAATCAAGGAAACAGTGTTATCTGAAGTTTGGGATGAACAGGACTGGAAGTTGAATCCGGAAGAGCAACAAATAGTATTGAAGCTTAATTTAGATATAACAATGATCTACCCGAATACAAAGAAACGACCCCTAGGTGGAGTGCAGAGTCCCAATCATTTTAGTTTTCCTGGAGAAGGAAGGATTAAATTAAGTTTTGATGGGGCATCGAAAGGTAACCCCGGCCAAGCAGGTCTGGGAGGCATTTTTAGGGATAGTAGTGGGTCTACAAGATGGATATATGCTGATTTTGGGGGAGACATGACGAATAATGAGGCGGAGCTGTGGGCTGTTTACCAGGGACTGCGCATCGCGGTTAGAAATAGATATTTGAATCTGGAAATTGTCGGAGACTCCAGGATTGTGGTAGACATGTTGAGAAAACTAAGGGATGGCAAGTGCTGGGACCATGTTGCAAGAAGCTGGCGGACCGCAGGAAT
Organism: Pinus tabuliformis; assembly: GCA_031772625.1. Lineage (NCBI taxonomy): Eukaryota > Viridiplantae > Streptophyta > Pinopsida > Pinales > Pinaceae > Pinus > Pinus tabuliformis. Next base: position 462,017,569 of record CM062820.1, on the reverse strand, counting down.
AATACAAGACATTGAAGGATTGCTACGGGGGATTGAATACACGATTATTAACCATGTATTACGAGATGGAAACAGGGCAGCGGACCTTATGGCGAATTGGGGAAGTGGCGGCGTGGATAGGCGGATCGATAGTAGTTGGAGGTTGGTAAAAGACGATCCGCGGTGGACAGAGTTAAACGATATATTAAACCGGGATTTACATGATGCGACTGTGCCAGCGGGGAACATATAACCACCTACGGATTATGGCAAGGAGGGACACACGTACCATAGCTCATGATGGTGGAGAGAGTTTGCAGGTTCGCGCGTATGGTATTAATACTCAGATCGGTTGGAGTAATAAACCCAAGGCCCCATTGATCATTCCAAGAAGGAAATGGGACTGGGAACCGAGGACGAGAGGACACCCCGTCAGAGTGATGGCGATTGAATCCAATTATGAAAACACAAATGGATTGTGGAGTAATGACGAATTTGGGTTGCAATGAAGCTACAGGAAACCAAGGTGGCCGATTGGCAATGCATTCAGCTTTGCATGCATGCGAATGAATCGGAGTTGGGGATTAATTGAGAACTGTAGGGCGGGGAAGAGCAGTGAGAGGATTTCGGTGCTAACGGGGGACGAGAAAATGGCGGAGGGTCAGGATAAGGATGTAGGGCGTTGGACGAGGAGCAAGGAGGCCAGTCGAGAGGCGAAAGGCAAGAACCAGGTAGAGGAGACCATCAGGAAAATTATGCTTAATATTTCAGATGATTCAGAGGCGGAGTTTGACATAAGGGACTATCTTGTGGACGACGAACCCCAGCGTGGACAAGAAAGTAAAGATAGGCGGGGACAGGGACAGAGGAATGAGGACGAAGACCGGGAAGAAGAAGAGGAGTCTGAGGAAGCGGGGGAGCGACAGGTGGGTGGCCGACGAGGGAGGAGACGGGGAATGCGCGGGCAGAAGAAGGAATTTGCCAGCCAGCGGGGCAGAGGGAGTCTGAGCGGGCGAGGAGGAAGAGGGGGCAGGACTGCAAGAGCTGAATTTGAGGAAGAGACTGTTAGTGAGGCCAGAGGTAGGAAGCGAGGTAAGAGAGATATGAAAAAGAAATTGCAGGAGGCAGAAGAGGCTTATCATCAAAACACTCATCCAAACATTCGAAGAATTATTGAACATTTGGAAGAGGAAGCAATGCAGGAACATTCAGGGTCAGAAATGGAGGATTGGGAGTCATATTTGCCTGATCCAGGACATATAAGAGGGAGGATGACATTATACAAACAATCTTTGCATGTCTATTGGGGCATGAAAAGATTATTAGCTAAAGCACTTGAACAGGTAGCCATTGAAATGGTAGAATTGGCTCAAGGTATACCTGTCATGAAGAAGGAGCTGAAAAATCTTCAAGTCACCTTAATGATGCAAGATAGGAAGATGGATGAGATCCTGAAGCTTCTTCAAGCTAGTGGTATGGGTGTTAAGACTGAGAACGAAGCCAATCTGGAGACACGGACTTAGCAGCAGATGGAGCAGCTGAAAAGAGGTTTTTTTGCTTTCAGTTATATTTAGATATACTAGATGTGCATGACTCAAATGATAATTAGTTTGACTGTAGGAAGGGTAGATGGATATATAGCATGGGAAGAAAGACCGATGGTACTCTATTTTTGGCTAAATGGATATATAGCATGGGTAGAAAGACTGATGGTATTTTATTTTTGGATGGCTGTTAAGAATTTCAGGTGGTCAAGAAACCCGGTTTTCCTTCGGGGCGGGTTGAGACCGGCCCATATGTATATGTTTCCTATTTCACAGTAATAGAAATGCAGAATCACGCCTTTGCTTACAAAAAAAAAAAAAAATTAAATTTTTAAAATTTGTAATTGTAATGGAGTATTCTAAAAGTGTTAAAAGTAAATTTTCTATATATTTTAGTTTACTAAGGAGGATATAATTTTGTTTGGAAAATAATGGAAATTTTGGTAAAGATTTTGATAAAATTTGAGCTATAGTTGTCAAATTTCTGTGTTTTTAGTATTTTAAAGAGTTTTCATGGTATTACACTCATTTCCACTATCAAAAAAGCTATTCAAACACTAATAATCATATTTTTATTTCCACTATCAAAAAAGTTATTCAAACACTCTAACAATCATATTTTTTTGAAATTTTTCTTAAAATTATGGCCTCATAGTTTTATATTAAATATAAACATAAGCTCTATTGAAAACTAATGAATTATGGGATACATGATGTAATGTGTTAGAGACCATTTTGACAATATTATATTAAACATAAGCTCCTGATTTTGTAAAAGAGAAGATTGTGAAAAGCATTGAAAGTATCACTATAATCTGGAATTGATCGTGTTTTGTTTGGAAAAATTGTCTATGCCATATTTATTATGGTTTAGACAGATTATAGTGTGCTAGAGAATCTTGATAGTATTGAATCCATTTTCATCATAAAAAAAAACTATTCAACCTCTCTAACAATCATATTTTTTATTTCCACCATCAAAAAAATTATTCAACACCCTAAAAGTCACATTTTTTAAAATTTTCCTAAAATTATGGCCTCATAATTTTATATTAAATATAAACATATGTTCTCTGATTGAAAGCTAATCCATTATGGGATACATGATGTGATGTGTTGAGACCATTTTGACAATATTATATCAAACAAGATTTGTTAAATCTGCGCTCCTGATTTTGTAAAAGAGAAGATTGTGAAAAGCATTGAACGTATCACTATAATCCGGAATTGATCGTGTTCTGTTTGGAAAATCTGTCTACGCCATATCTATTAGGACAAACACGTTGCCATCCCCATGTGGATTTAGTCGATTTCTAGCCAAGCTCACGTCTTAAAATATAGAGACTATTGCACGCACTGAACATGTTTTTTTTGAAAATCTGTGTACGCCATATCTATAAAGACAAACACGTTGCCATCCTCCTGTGGATTTAGCAGATTTTTAGCCAAGCTCACGTATAAAAATATAGAGATTATTAAACGCACTGAACATGAAAACAACGTAGCCATGTGCGCTGCCCTACACACATTACCCATTTTCACATTTTTAGCTTTTTCTCCTCTCCATCCCTTTCCTGTGGGCTGAAATTCAACGACCGCCATTCCTGTTATCGCCTCCTCTTGCTCTCAAATCTTGTGAAACTCCTGGTTGTCTTTTGACTTTTAAGTACTCACGATTGTGAGCTCACAAATAAGATGGCCATGGTTTTTTTTTTTTTTTTAATTAATTAATTTTTTTAATCTGAGTGAATATTAAGTTGTTGGAGTAATTTTAGCGGGCTTCAGCATCATACTTTCTTACAGTATTAAGAGACTTAGATATAATAATAATTTACGAGTTTATTTTTAAGCGAGTTAAATATATTAATAATTTATGAGTTTATTTTTAGAACTTTATTATAAGAATTAAATATATTTTTAGAATTAAATAAAGATAAATAGGAGAAGAAATAATGTTGGTGGAATAAAAATAATATTAGATATATTAATAATTTATAGCTTAGCAAAAATTGAAACTTATTTATATAAATTTACTTATTTTTAGAATTTTATCATAATGGCCAAATATATTTTTAAGTATTAAACAAAGATAAATGGAAGAATTAAACTAGTGCACTCATATAAACTAAATAGATATCAATCCATAATAAACATCAAAACACTTTCTTCATAGATGTCAATCCATAATAAACATCAAAACACTTTCTTCATGCTACATCTGAAGTTGCTAAAAGTGAAAAAGTCAAAAGAATTAACCAAATTATAACTTTATTAAAATAATAATAATTTCTCAACAAAATATTTTTGGTAAGACCACATTTTCAAGAATTTGATCTATGCCTTTTCAAACCCTCAATTGTGGTTCATAATTAAATTATGAACCATAATTGAGGGTTCCAAATGTGTAGATGAAAATCATTTGAATTTGGTCTTACCAAAAATATATTCATGAGAAAATATGAACCACAAAAGGGTGAATTCAGAAAATAAAAATTATTATTATTATGATAAAAAGAGCTAATATATAAGTTAAACATATATACATTTTAGAAAAACATGTAACAATTTCTTAACCATGGAGATTCACTCTTACTTTATCCTTGAGAGAATTGGGCTATAAATAGATTTTTTTACAATACCATAGGCTAATATCATGGCCTTTCAATACCACATACCCAAAAAACCATAACTCATGTAATATGAAACATGTTCATATCACATTTTTTTTAATTAATGAATTTATTTAAAATGGGAAAAAAATGCATAACTACAATTTTCAGACTTTGATTTGTGTATACTACTAACAATATTTTATAATATTCTATGGAAATTTATTCTCTACCATCCACCTAATAATTATTCATAATTAAGCCAACTTAGATATATCTTAATTCCCTATCTACTGACCCGGGAAAAATCAAATTTCTTGAAATACAAACCTGATTTTATCCCTAGTGATAATCTTGTTAAATCTAAAATTAATACAAAATTATCTTCATTTAAACTAAAAATTTCTATATAATATATATATATATATATAAACACTACAATATAAATATGAGAACACACGATACCCTCCTACTAACCAATCCCAACCACTTAAACTACCAACGAAAGACTTTCAATTTTTTTATCTTAGCATCCGGCATTCATCACATCACGACGCCTTCTAAAATATGTAAGGATACCCGGGTGGGCCTTCGTCTGACATAAAAAGATGACTACAATAAAGAAAACAATTTGGAGCACCAAAAACAAAATAGTTGACAGTTGATTCACAACGAAAACCGTGCACCGACCAATTAGCTACAGTTGCGAAGCTGTTATAAATTTGTGCCATTCTCTGGAGTTTCTTAGCTTGCAGTGCACTAGTAGCTTCCTTGAGCTCAGCAGAATCTAATTCTGTTTTTCTCTATCTTTCGTTCAAAAATGAGGATGTTGATGCTTTCCATGGCTTATGTGGTAGCGCTTGAGATTTTCATGATGGCAGTATGCTCCGAGATCGTTCATGGTGTCCATTTCAATAAGCATAAGTTAGCAGAAGTAGGAAGTGATTGGCAGCCAGCCACTGCTACATGGTACGGCAGTCCAGATGGAGACGGGAGCGAGGGTAAGGGCAACGTTAGCTCCTATATTTCTGTTCATGATAATTATTTAGAGTGTCATATTATTTTTATGGTAGATGTAATGAAATTTGAGAACCATATGGTTATGAAGAAAGTGTACTATTGCTTTGTAACAGGTGGTGCATGCGGATATGGCACATTAGTGAAACAAATGCCTTTCCAATCAAAAATAGCTGCAGGAAGCCCAGCCCTATTTGAAGGAGGGAAAGGATGTGGGGCTTGTTATCAGGTATACTTGCATTTATATTGCATGATTTACTCTTTGAGGTATTCATAAAGTTTGGCATCTCGTGATAAGTTGTGTGTAAGCAGGTAAAGTGCACAGAGCATGGTATGTGTTCTCAAGCCCCGGTTACTGTGGTGATTACCGATGAATGTCCCGGTGGAATCTGCTCAGGTTCCGGCAAAATACACTTTGATCTCAGTGGTACTTCCTTCTCCGACATGGCATCTCCCGGCACGTCTTCCGCTCTGCTTAACACTGGAATCCTGTCTATTTTATTCCGACGGTATTGATTTACTCTTTCTCTCACATCAAAATAGCTTTGAGGAATTTGCAGACTTGAATTTCTTTTGGGGGTGTTTCTATCGTTTTATTTTATTGAGCATGGCTTAAAATCCTTCTTTTTTGGTATGATATAGTGTACCTTGCGAATATCCGGGGAAGAATATTGCATTCCACGTTAACGCAGGCGCCACTGAATATTGGTTTGCGGTCCTTATTGAATACGAAGATGGAGATGGCGATCTTGGCGCAGTCGATGTAAAGCAGGTTTGTTAATGTAAAGATCAGTTCAATTCCACTTGTGTCTATCAATCCATCATTACAAGTAAATTCGTGTTTGGATTTTCATGTACGCAGGCAAACTCTGATACATGGCAAGGGATGGAACAGACATGGGGTGCAAATTGGTGTTTGAATAGTGGCCCTTTAGAATTTCCGCTCTCTATTCGCTTGCAGTCTCTTTCAACTGGAAGAACTCTCACTGCAAATAACGTTATTCCACAGAATTGGCAACCCAGTGCTACATACAGATCACTTGTCAACTATGACTAATTGTCTCTATCCATGCAGCTTATCATCTGTGGCATTTGTGCAAATTTGTTATGTGCTTATATGTATAGTATTATACTAGGCATTGAAGTTTTACAATGGTTAATGCCGTATACTTATAAGTTATGGCAGTAGGTCTCTATAGGTCCACTATACGTAGACTATGTGTTTTCTTAAAATTAATTAAGATAATGCATCAAATTGTTTCGATGGTGGTTCAATTCGAGAATCTATGTTTATGATTGCTTATTTTTCGTTACTATTAATACCAGCTGCAGCTGTATCGTTTTATGGATGTTCCTCATCTTTTTCTTCGATTTTACCACCACATCTATCTTTGTCCGACGCTGTCTGTTGGATTCGCACATCTTTCCACTGTACAAAATTTTACCGGGCAGAGGAGAGGAGTCTCACTCAGAATTCATTTGCTGCAAGGTAAGTTTTATGAGAATTTAGTTGTGTCGAGATAATCGCAACTTCCCATAAGCAACCTAAATGGGATCACCTTCGTGAGGTGTACAAAGCCATTAAATTTTGTGAAGTATCATTGGTTAATGTAGATCCCAAATACGCATCTCTGGTGGGACAGGAAATATGCTGAACATTTCTTGTAAAGTATAAATACCAAGCCTGACGCCACTGTGAAGTATAAATACCAAGTCTGACGCCACTGTGAAGTTCAATGGGAACGCTCATTATTTGCCTGCGTGGTATGTCAGCATCTTCGTTGATTGCAAAAATGTGGCCTTTTACACAGCAAAAATTGGTTCCCAGAATACTTGAGTATAAATGAAGCGAACAGATCAACCGTTGACAGGATCCGTTTATGTGAAAACAGAAGATTTAGATTTTGGAATGATAAGGTCAAATTGGAGTTGGCTGCATGAGCAAGTGTATTTATTTGGGGAAGGTACGCAAATCCCCAGCCTGATTTAGTTGAACAGACACAATTGAAGACTCAGTAACTAGTAATAGTACATGGATCCAAGTCCATCAAGACGAACTATTTCTTCATGATGGGAGTCAACCGACGATTTTCTATGAGCAAATATTTACGGACCCAAAACCAAAATCCCCAATGCCCTCTCTTTTTTGTACATGACGAGGACATGAAATCAGTGAATTACACTTTCATATGCACGCCAACGCGAGATCGCAAACCAAAATATAACTTCAGACACACTTTCCAGCTCTTACTTTCATTACAACATATATGATAGATGGTAAGATCTAACATACCATATGTATCATTACACGATGCAAAATAAACCTCCATAGCCCCATAATAAAACACAGAACTCATTCACGACAGAACAGAGTAAAACAAAAAATAGATAGGGGTAAATCTATTTGTGAAATATTAACAAGCCACATTTTATATTATATGTTAAAACATAAGTTAATACATTCGCGTGAAAAATGGAACCTGCAGCTCCTAAGTGAAAATATAAAAAACTTACTATTTACGCAACACTAGAGTATTCTGTAAAACTGGTTTTCACGTGCCCACCAATATTTCTTCCAAGATTTTCTATTCAATGACTCTAATAACTTTTACATCCATATTTATGTCTACATACAAATTTACTAAAAAAATAATTAATACTCAACATAGACTATTTTATATAATTGTGGAGTGAATGTTTACCCATACTTATTTACTAACTTCATTAAATGCTTTAACTTCTGTGATGCGTTGCCGAATGGTCCGGCCTATACTTCTTCTCTTTTCGACTGCAAAATCGCAACTATGCAGTGGTTGACTGAGCAACCATTGTGTTTGTCAGTGTGTTTATGGTTGGGATTATTATTTCCAACTGAGTGTCTGATGTTTCAAAATTTTATGTGTACTTACATCCTTTTGTTCTGATATTTAATCAGCATTTTGTTTTCCAAATTATTTCCCAGCACAGCGGTAAAGAGACGCGAGCAGATCACTGCCTTTTCATGTTTTGTCAAATCCTCTTAGCACTTTGTGAGTGCTTCTATCAGTCCTGGTTTTTTTAATCTGAGTGCTGGTTTTGGATATGTTTTCTGGTTCTCTACGGAAGTTATCTTCTGTTAGAAACCTCCACATAGAGTTTACTTACTGAAAATTAGTTCAGGATGGTCTAATATTATTACGTTGTCAACAGCATAAGCATTTTTGCACATTAATTATCGCTTTGCGCTCTTTATGCAAGTATATTAATTGTACCATGCACTGCTATGTACTAGGCAATTGTGTATGATCAGCATCTCAGGTTTAGTATCAAAAATATTTCCAATTTGCAACGATGGTTTGTGTCTCAGCACCGATCTCTAATCCCACACGCCACACAACCCTTCGGTCTCAATTAAATGTAATAGAAAGAAAGAGCAATAATGAAACAGAGCACTCTATCAAATCAATGGAAGACTTGAGCTACAGAGGCATATAACCGAATTGGTATTGTCGTTGAGAATAGTGTGCAGGGACTCTGAGATGAGTATTATTCAATATTTTCATTAGCGTTACTAAGATAAGAGAGGTTTCTGCATGAAGCAATCAAAGTTCCCAACCATCTTCGATAATTCAAAGTCTCCTGGAATGGTTTCAGTGTCTAAGCGAAATAAATTATCCAACTTAGTGAAAAGAAACTTTAAAGAGCACTGTAACTCTTGGATTACATCATAAAATTCTCAGGTCATAGAGCCTATGATTATAAATAGTATTTTGTGAAAAAGATTAAAAAAAATCATAATATGTAACATCACCTAATATATTGTTTTGTAATTTTCTATAATTTTAGGTGGCTTTAATTATAAAAAATAAATTAGGGTATTTTTTATAATTTATTGAGTAGAGAGGTGTTTTCCAACTTAATATGGTAGAGATGTTGTAGCCTAGGCAGCATAAATGTCCTCTGTCATAGTTCTCAAGCCAATAGTTAAACTTGTAGTCACATACAACTTCACAAACAAAAGAAAACCCAATATGGTAGAGATGATGTAAGTAATACCAAGTGGCTCTTGTTGTTTTTACCTTTTATAAATTTGCTTTTGATTTTGAAAATGAACTCCCAAGGCTCTACTGATGTGCAAAGTTTATGGGTTTATTATAAATAAAGAGATCTCATTTAGGTTTTGCACTTCTACTAGGGCTTCGTGAGGGCTTCTGGCGTTTGCAAGGATTCCAAGTGGGTGCAACATTTTCGTGATCCCAGGTCATAGGGCTACATTTTCTTCTAACATCTCTCATTGTGGTCGCTCTATGAGTGGCTCCTCGAGGAGGGGGGCGAGGAGGGTACGACCCTCCTCCTACAATAATGAGATCAACGGATCAAATAAAGGCACTTGGTGAATCTCAAGTTCAGCTACTGATGGAAAGGAAAATGAAGAGACACCTATGATGGGGGTCCAATGTCAAGTAAGGAACCAAGGACTTTGTTTGCCTAAAGTTACCTAAAACCCAAATTTTGATCCAAAATAACCAGTTGGAAAAGACCTGGAAATTCATGAAAGATCATGCCCTTATCTATAAATTTATGTGTATTTAGTCGAAGGAACAAGAAATCCTTCAATGGGTCCATGCGAAATGGAATCCTAATTGGCCAATCAAGCTTAGGTTGTGAGTGAAAGGTTTCTTTACAATGATTTTTGTAGAGCTAAGAGATCGGAAAAAAGTCTTTGAGAATCGGTCATACTTCATGAACAATGCAAGGTTATTCATCTGCTTCTGGGAAGAATGTTACAATATGGAGAAGGAGCAATTTCTAGCCGTGTTAGTGTGGGTTCGCCTCCTCTCCCTACCCAAGGAGAGGTCGACCCAATTTCATCACCCTTCAATGACACCATCTAGGATCTGAAGCTTTCTGATGTGGAGACCCAAAATGGAGTCCATACATGGAATAATTATAGAAGTGGTAGCAACAAATCGCTAGTAGATTGGATCGATTCCTCATCTCATAATAATCCATTCTTATAAATGTTTTCATAGAAGCCATGATCATGCCTAGCATGGGTTCTCATCATTGGCCCATCCAACTGAAGATTGATATGAAATCAACTCCCAAAAATAGACTTAGATTTAAAATTTTTCTGGTTGAGGCATCCAGGGTATGTAGATAAGTTGGCTCAATGGTGGAGGGAGATTGACGTATAAGATAGTAGCGACATGCAAAGATTCCAAAGAAACTCAAACAACTAAAGCTTAAGATCAAAACCCATAACATACATGAATTTGGGGACATCATGCAAGACAAAAAGTAACTTGGGATTGAAATGGAAGAGTTTCAGAGTCAAATCATTAGAGAGGGATGATGAGAATGGATAGCTATAGAGGAGGAAATAATTAGTCATGAGCTAGAGCAGAGGAACAAATAAGAGGAGATTTTGTGGAGACATAATTCACGAATTCAATGGCTAAAGGAGGGGGAGCGAAACAATTGTTTATTCCATTGCTCAATGATCAATCATAGGCATCATAATAGGATCCCATCCCTCTACTCTAGCAGCGGGGAAAGTCTCCTTGATTATAGGTACATGGAGGAGGATCTAATATCATATTTTTCAAATATTATGAAAGAAAGAAATCAGGACCCAAGAGAGGCCATTGAGTATGTTGATGAGCCCCAGAAAAGGGTAACTATATGGGCTTATTATGCCTATTATTCTCATTTAATCCACCATTCTCCATAGTTTTATGCATGCTTTTGAATATATTTATGTTAATTGAGTGAATGGGAATAGTCACTTTACCACAAAGTCTATTACATGTTTATTGCAAATTTTTGGACATTTTTGGACCAAGACCAGGCATTTATGAGCAGATTGGCAGCCAAATTCGAAGAAACAAGGCTAAAGATTTATAGGAGGGATGTATCCTGCACTAAATGATCCCTTCCTCGAGTTCTCCACCAACAGCTCGGAGTTCAACAACCCACCAAAGATGATTTCAAGGGGCAGTCGAGCAGGTCTAGTGAAGTGGCTCTTATCTGCAGTTTTGGGCAGCCGAGTTCTTAAAGTTTAGGAGGATTGTTGGGAGTCCTCACTTGCATAAATAGGAAGGATTCATGCCTTAGTAGTTTAGCCATTTGGTAGTCTATTTTCGCACTTTAGTGCGGCCTTGTAATCAGCTCATTTTCGAGCTCCTTTTGCAGACAGCTTTGTGATGTAACTATTAATTTTTTATCAATGAAGATGAATCTAGTTTTGAACTAGTTCTGATCTTTCCTAGGGGGCTGTAGCTCTTAGGGTTGGGCACAACCCAAGTGCCCAGTACCTCCTTTGTGTACTTTTATGTGTTTTTACTGCATTCATAGAATAATTTCTATTATATAGCTTAAATCTTGCTTTGTTACTTAGGTTGTTTTTGATGATTAAGATAGTTGTTCTTGCTTCAGGTTGATTTGATAGTTTGATAACGGAAAATATCCATAAAAAAGCTACCAAGCAGGCCTTGATCTCCTTTCTCCCTCCTTGAGACCATGAACTAAGACCAAGGCACTCTTGCTGCCACAAAAACATTGTTTTTGCCTTCCAATGCAATTGCTAGTGTTAGATTTTGAGTTGGAAAAATTGATATCAGTTGTGTTTTCATGCTTAGATCTATTCTTACTCAGTTTCCATAGCTTTCTTGCATGACTTCCTACCTATAAACTTTTGTTCATCACTTTTCTGGTTTTTAGGTCAGATTAGGTCAAAAATAGGTAAACTCTATTTCCTTAGTCTTTGCTTAGGTCGGTTTTGGAAAGAAGCGTGTAGAACACTTGTAAGAGACTCCAACCTATCCTTCCTCCATCATACAACCAGGTCCAGTCTCTCTCTCAAGGTTTCCTTCACTCATTCACCATACTTTCCCAACTTGCCCTAATTTCTACATTTTTGTGCAACATTGCTTCCTTCACCTTTGAACAAATCCAACCATCTTCTTCACTCCTGAGCTTCATTTACTAGGTCCTAGACCCCTTGACATCTCTATCCATCCTTTAGTTCCAATTTTCCACCGTTTTTCCACCTTCAACCCTCTAAAAACCACTTTCGGCCTGTTCTTATATAACTTCCTGTAGATCCCCTGCATCCTCCTGTAGAAGTTCATACGAGTGATTTTTCGAAGTCCAATCATGGTGGAAATCTCCAAAAGGGTTCTAGTGACTCCTTAGGTCCTCTCCACACTTTCCCAACTTCCTACAAATGCCCACTCCATTTCCTTTCGCTAATAAACCTTTGCACAGTCACAAATAGCTAAAACACATGCATAATAATTTTGCATAAAATTGCTCAAAAATACAAAAAGATGATTTTTCCATATTTTCCTTCAGAAGTAGCTTAAATACATGCATTTTATCTTTCCAAAAGTCAATGGCATCTAGTTCAGTAGTTTACATCTCTTTTCTTGCACAAGTAGGGTTAGTTGATAAAACTAGGGTTTGATAGGGTTTGCGTTTCCTTTCAACTTTCATCTTCTTTCTGCAAGTAGACTAACCTCTTTTGAGTTAGCTTTCTTCCATCGCAGTTAAAAGCTTCTTCTGAGAACTCATAGAAGTTGGCTTAAGCTCCTAGTGAACTTGTGTCAGCTGATCAAGTGGCAGCCTGCAGTAAGAGCTAGTACTTGTGCATATAACACCGTCGCTTCCAAGTTTGTTATGAACTACCGGGTTAATAAAAGTAAAGTAGGGAGTCCCAGGAGTTGCAGCATCATTGCTGCAATACTGGAGCTCACCATCTTTTTGGCGCCGTTGCTGAGGAAACATCAGAGTATTTTGTGATTACTGCTTTTCTTCTATTTTCCACTGCAACCTTTTGCTAAGGTAATTTATTTAAGCAAAAGTAGAATAGTTGTTTCATTTCAATTCTGCAATTTCAATTCTGCAAAAGTAGATTAGACCATTTCCTTCTTTCATTTCAATTCCGCAATTTCATTTCAGCAAGCGTAGATTAGCATTTCCTTCTTTCATTTCAATTCTGCAATTTCATTTCAGCACGAATAGATTAGTATTTCCTGCTTTCATTTCAATTCTGCAATTTCATTTCAGCAAAATAGATTAGTCCTTTCCTGCTTTCATTTCAATTCTGCATTTTCATTTCAGCAAGATAGATTTTAATTAGTTGCAGTTCAATCTATTTCAATTTTTGCAGTTCCAAGCAGATTAAAAAAGAAAAAATCACCCAAAAAAGAGATTTCCTTTCATGCCTCGTAGGAACAGAGACAATTCAGGAAAATTCCTACCCAACAACCCCACCACATCACTGAGTCACCCTTCTCTCTTCTTTGGTGGCAGTGATCTAGAAGAACCTATAGGTGAACCTCCAGAGATATACGAAGATCCTATAACAAAAGAAGAACAAAAAACCATTCCTCTTGAGACCATGGCTGAAAACAGAAATGGTAGGGGAAATGGGGAGAGAATAAAAGATGCCTTTCCCATCTGAGAGACCAATGGGGACACAAAAATGAAAAACATAAGTCCCTTAGCCTTACCTCACTTCCATGGATTGACCACTAGAGACCCTGATACCTTCTTGTTTGAGTTTTTTGTCCTTTGTCGAACTTATGACTATGCAGAAGACAAGCAAAAGTTGAAACTCTTTCTCTCTACCCTCAAGGATGCAGCACTACACTGGTTCATGGGGCTGCCTGGAAACAGTATCACAACTTGGGCTCAGATGCATCAAGCCTTTAACAACAAATACCGGGACCACTGTAGGTCAAAGGATAAAAAGAAGAAATCTTCCGAATGACCATGGGAAGTGATGAATCTTTAGAAGACTATGAAGAGAGGTTTAAACTCAGTTATGAAAGGGCCAGGTGCACCCTTGATCCTGAATCCCTAAAGTTGGTTCTTCTCAGAGGAGTCCCTGAAGACCTTCTAGATACCCTCCATTTGCTGGCCGGGGGAGACATTTACCAGCTACCTTATGATGACATAAAGATTGTGTTTAGAAACCATTCTAGGGCAACCAGAAAGAGAGGTAGGGAAGTCAACTCTTAGCCAGTACCCCCTTATCTAGTTCATTCCTTAAAAACGAATTTGCAAATCATATGGAAGATTTCAAAAGCGAGATGAGACAGATTATTGCCATGCAAATGGATACCTTGTGAATCCAAAAGAAGCAAGAGGAAGCCGAAAGGGATTTGGCCATCTTTTCTCCCAGGTGCACTAGAAAGCATCCTAGGAACGAATGTCCATTGCACTCTGTAGAAGTGTGTTTTGTCTGTGAAGAAGACCATTCCACAAATCAATGCCCTTCCTTGCCCAGATTTAAAGGTATGTACCAAGGGGCCGAAGGAGCCATTGAACCACTCTACTTCATGAACCAAAGGAGGCCACATGGACTCATACCTTACCAGTAGGGAATGCAAGAGACATCCCAGACTTATTACAACCCCAACAAGCCACTTCCATGCCTTCTTGGTGTCCCCCTACTCATCCTTCCTGGTCCACACCCCCTCCTTGGTCGTATCCTCCTTAATACCATACTCAATCAGCTGCTCACTTGTTTCATTCTCACGCTCAGCCACAACCTCAGTGGAATGCACCTCATTAGGGGTGGAGGCCCCAATACAACTCTCCTCCAACTCTTTTGCCTCCACCACCTGCTCAACCACAACCATTACCTCCTACTGCTCCAAGACAACCCCAGATACCTGCTCAACCGAACCCGAACCCAAATAACAGACATGCCCAGTAGGTATATACTGGAGAAACAACATGCCCTACCTATGCTGTGGAGATTGAGGAGATCAACCTACGATTTGGGAAGGTCCTCCTAGATAGCCAACCTCCTCCTAAGTAGGATGAGGAAGAAAAAGAGGAAAGTGAACCCAAAGCTATTCCACCCTTTCCTAAGAGACTAACTGGAACTACGCAACTAGCCCCAAAAGAAACTGAACTTCTAGGAGAACTTAAACAGTTATGTGTGAAAATACCACTTCTTTAGGCCATAAAAGATGTACCAATTTACAATAACTTGATTAAAGAGAAGTGTTTCAAGCAGCCAAGCAGGCGCAAGAGAGATGCCCCAACTATCAATTTCATAGGACAACTGTCTGACCTGATGTTGGGACAAGTAATCTGTCCAAAATACCTGGACCCTGGGAGTCCTGTAGTCGATGTCCACTTCAATGGCACCATAATCCCCCACACCTTGATTGATCTAGGGGCTGCCATTAACGTAATGACTAGGGACACTATGCTCAAACTCAACCTTTAGAGTTCCCTAAGAAAGACCTCAACAGGACTACAGTTGGCAGACCGCTCCACTGTGACTCCTGAGGGGATTGTGGAAGATGTCATGGTCATCATTGATTCCTGGCAGTACCCTGCTGACTTCTTGGTTCTTCAGCCAAAGGAGAAACTCAATGGGTATCCCCTCATCTTGGGGAGGCCTTAGTTTGCTACTGCAGATGCGTACATCAGTTGTCAAGCTGGGAGCATGACCATCAAGAATGGGCATATGTCTAAACAGCTAGTCCTATATCCTCCTGCCCAACCTCTACTACAACATGACTTAACTCTCTAGTTGGAGGAGGAAGATGAGGATGAAGTCTACTCCACACCATTGTGCATAGTGGAATCCACCAGGGGAGGTCCTCAAATTGAGGATGATCTTATTGAGAATTTGATTCAAAATCCACCCGCTAGTGTGTTTCCATTATAAGAGTTGGTGGAAGAAACCCAAGCCAATGCTTTAGTTGATCTCTGTGTGGCTGATCCAACCTCTCTCCACGTTAAGAATGTAGAATTTGGCCCTAAAAGAACTTTGAAGATCAAATCATCCCTATCCACCTCTTAGGAGAAAGAGCTGTGTAGCTTATTGAACAACCATTTGGATGATTTTTCTTGGAGCTATAAGGAGATGAAAGGAGTCCACCCTTTAGTCTATACTCATCACATTTACATTAAAGAGGATTGTAAACCAGTCAGGTAGCCTCAAAGGAGGATGAATCCAGCCCTTAAGGACATTGTTAAAGAAGAACTGCAAAAGTTGTTGGATGTAGGATTCATCTACCCCATCTCTGACAGCGAATGGGTTTCTCCTTTGGTGCTTTTGCCCAAGAAAAATGGTAAGTGGAGAATCTGTGTATATTATCGAGAACTTAACAAAGCCGCTACGAAGGACCACTTCCCTTTGTCTTTCATAGATCAAGTGTTAGATGGCCTGGCAGGAAAGAAGTTCTTTTCCTTCCTAGATGGGTTTAGCGAGTACAATCAAATCCAAATCAGCCCAAAAGACCAAGATAAGACCACTTTCACTTGTCCATGGGGTACCTTTGCCTATCGGGTCCTTCCCTTTAGGTTGTGCAACGCTCCTGCCACTTTCCAGAGAGCAGTACTGAGTATATTCGTTGAGCTGGTTCATGGTTCAGCGGAAATCTATATGGATGACTTTACCCCTTATGGTTCTAACATCCAAGAAGCTCTAACTAACCTAAGGAAATTTTTAGCCAAGTGTATAGAAATGAACCTGTCCCTCAGTCCTGATAAATGTGAATTCCTAATGACTGAAAGGACCGTGCTAGGTCATACAATTTCTCAGCAAGGTTTACAGGTGAATTCCAACAAGATCGTTATTATCCAAAGGGTCCCGCCTCCTCAAAAGGTAATAGATGTTCGAAGTTTTCTAGGCTTAGCAGGATATTATAGAAGATTCATTAAAGAATTAGTAAGCTAGCCTCTCCATTGTTTGGCCTTTTGGGAAAAGATGTTGAGTTCATATGGACTGACAACTATCAAAAGGCTCTGGATGCTTTGAAAGGTAAGCTGATAACTACCCCAATCTTGAGAGGTCCAAACTGGGCCCTACCTTTCCACATTCACACAGATGCCTCGAACAAAGCTATAGGAGTAGCCTTAGGAAAATTTGAAGAGAAGCTACCGTATGCCATATATTTTGTCAGTAAAAAACTTTCCAAGGCAGAGTTAAACTACACTGTAACCGAGAAAGAGCTCCTGGCTATAGTCCATTCCCTAAAGAAGTTCAGACACTGCATCACTGGCTATCAAACATTCATGCATACTGATCATGCTACAATTAGGTATTTGATGAATAAACCTGATGTAAACGCTCATATCATTAGATGGTTACTTTTATTGTAGCAATTTGATTTGGCCATTTTTGATAAGCCAGGTAAGGAAAATGTTGTTGCTGATTTTCTGTCTAGACTAGATCTACCCGCAGGTGAAGAAGGAATGGTGGATGATCAAATGCCAGATCAACACCTATTTGCTATTTCAATACTCTCTCCATGGTTTGCTGATATAGAAAATTATTTGGTTTCAGCACAGTTTCTGCCATACCTGTCCTCAAAAGAGAAGAGCAAGATCGTGTGAAAAAGTGCCCCATTCACTTGGATTGGGTGCAATCTTTTTAAACTTAGGCCAAATCAGATTTTGAGGTGATTTGTCAGGGAGGATGAAGTTTTTGACATCCTCCTAACATGTCATGATGGGCCCTGTGGGGGCCACTTTGCAACAAAGAGAACCGCCTTTAAAATTCTGCAAGCAGGGTACTATTGGCCCACTCTTCATCAAGATGTGAGGAGATACATCAGCCAATGTGACAGATGTCAAAGGATGGGGAAACCTACTCCAAAGGATGAGATGCCCTTGCAGCCTCAAGTGACTTTCAAGCCATTTGAGAAGTGGGGCATGGAATTTGTGGGTCCTATCAACCCTCCTTCAAAACAGAAGTCCTACATCATTGTGTGCACGGATTACCTGACAAAGTGGCAGAAAAAAAGGCAATCAAAGCAGCAACAGAAGAAAAAGTAGCTGAGTTTTTGAGGGAAAATATTTCTACAAGTTTGGCTACCCAAGAGAATTAGTCACAGATCAAAGAAGTCAGTTTACCTCTAACCTAATTGAAGACCTGCTCACTCATCACAAGATTAAGCATAGAACTTCCACCCCTTATCATCCGCAAGAAAATGGACAGGTGGAAGTTACTAACAGAGCGTTGGAAAGGATTTTGACTAAGGTAGTGAGCAACAACAGAAAATATTGGGCAGATCGCCTGGTTGAGGCCACCTGGGTCTATAACACTACTTGGAAAACTACAACAGGTTTCACACCCTATGAGTTGGTCTATGGGAAGAAGGCTTTGCTGTCCATAGAATTTGAATATAACACATTGGGGATGGCAGCTCAGCTAGACCTAGATCTCAGCCATGCACAACAGGAAATATTGCTTCAGCTGAATGGATTAGATGAACAAAGAATGTAGGCCCTTCTCCACTCAGAGGTAATCAAACTTCAAAGAAAGATATGGCTGACCGGCACCTCAAAGAAAAGCAATTTCAGCCAGGAGATTAGGCACTGCTATATGATTCAAGATTGAAGTATTTCAAGGGCAAGCTAAGGACATGATGGTTGGGACCATATACAGTGGAAACATACAATGAAAATGGTTCAGTCCTTATTCAGACCTTTGATGAAGAAGTTATCCCCATGCTCGTCAATGGGCATAGATTGAAGATCTACAAGAAGCCCCTTTCCAAGTAGGAGTTCATTGAGACTCTGGGTAAATTAGTATTGGTAGTGGAGCAGGTCCTTGTCTCCACTCCACCTACACCATGAGCAAACAAAAAAAAAAAAGAGAAAAAAAATGAAAAAAGAAAAAAACACAAAAAAAGAAAATGGAATGATAGATCCCTGGGTGAAAACCTCTTGGAGGCACCCAGGGCAGACAGTTAGGGTGAAAAACTGTTGGAGGCACCCCAGCTGTCTCAGACTAAAAATAAATAAATAAACCTAATTTCTTTTGAAAAAATTGCAGGTTGCAGGAAGGTCATTGTAGGTTTTAGGAGGATCATACAAGACAAAAACAAAGGACATGACCAGGCTGCATGCATCCCTCACAGTCCATTCCTCCATCACCGTTACCCTTTCCCAAGTTTTGGTCTCATTTGATTTGAAATTTCGCATCCTACAAGAAACTTTGTATCTTCTACAGGAAGATCCTGTAGAAACTACAGAAAAGCCAAAATCAATCTCGGAAGAGGACTCAAAAGTTGGAAATCTGTCTATGAGGCCTGTGAACCTCCCTGCCACCATCCATCGCCCTATGTCACCATTCCATCTCTATACACCTTCATTGCACTTGTTTTTATGTCCCGGCACAATCACACAGAAATTATTTTTCCTTCATGCTGCAAACAAAAAAAAATTATGACAAATAAAAGAATCAGAATTTTCACTTACCCCTACTTGCTACCGTCCATTTGTGAGTCTTTTTCAGCCAAGACCTTCTTCATCAGTTGTAGCCCTACTCAGATATTAGCTTGAATGTCAGAAGGAGAAGCAGCTACAGGAAATCCTACAAGATTTCTATAGCGGCTGATCCCTCTGAAAGCATACTCCAGAGACAGGGTCAGCAAAGTAGTGTGTATGAAACATGCAAGGAGCTCTGTTTGAACGTGAGATCATCAGCGAAAGCCCAAGGCCAAGCATGCAGAGCGAAAGCAGCAGCAACAGTGAAGAAATGGGTTCCAAAATCCGAAATATGCATAACACGGCCGCGACTGAGCAGGTAAGTGCCTAAACCTATTCCTTGATTGCATGAATCATATTTCAAGGCTGCATGAATCATATTTGGATGTCATTGGAATAGAGGGTCATAATAAACCAATTCTTCTTCTTTTATCTTTGTCGAGGCCATACATGCTCGAAACTTGAGCGTCTCAAGAGCATTGAGTCAATCTATGGTGGGTATGCCCAAATATTTATGCAGTAACGAAATGGCAATATAAGCTTCAAGGAGAAAAGAGTGGGAATAGTCTAAGAATGCAATTAGATGTTGAATTTTGTGATTTTGCTCACAGGGTTTTTTAGGACCTGATACCAAAGTGTTTTGAGGCCCATAAAAAAAGAGAATTATCATATGGAATTATAAATATGTGATGACTAAAAATAATTCAAGAAAGGGAACAGATGGATAAAACAAAGATTGCGGAATATCGGAGACTACAACAATGTAGTGTGATAACTTAATGATTTGGATGAAAGATTGTATGCATAGGATAGCAAAGCAAGAGCTATGGTGTTTTTTTTAAACAAAGAAAGAGTTCACCTAGTGAGAGAGACTTGATCAATAGGGGAGTGATGCTTATTGTTTCTGGAAAGTGGACATATTTAGGAAAGATTATAGTGTTAAGCTCCCTCTCCCAACGGTTGTGGAAACCAACTGCAGTAATTTCTGGAAACCAATTACAGTTATTTCCTTAAATTACGGAAATCAACTGCAGTTAAATTAATTTCTTGTTGGGAGCTCCTAGAGTAGTCCATTACTCCCTCTGTAGTTCTCTACCATGATCTGTGGAACACTTCACACATAGCCAGCATAAGTTTGATGGAAGTTTGGCTATAAATACTTCTGTTTGGTCCCCAAGCTCACAACTAAATTCCCTTCAGCCTTATACCATCAAATTAGAGTGTGGAGAGCTTGGAAGTGCCAAATACGATTGGGGAACAATCTGCCCGCCTCAAAGTTAATCGTTCTTTTGGTCTACGAGTTGTTCTTGTTGTTCTTCTTCCCTGACTTTTGGCAAGCACTGATTAGAATTAAATTATCATTGTTCTCTTCATTCGTTGGAAATTTCAGATGGATTATGTGCTTATAATGCTCACAGCACCATGATTTGAGTTTGAGCTCACGGCACCATGATTTGAGTTTGGAGGCGTTCAATCAAATATAGTTTTTATCGAGCCAACGTCAGACTACCTTGACGCGGGTTTTCAATACAAATCAAGTAAATTTTTTGATACTAGAAGAAAGAAGGCCGGAGGGTGAGATTTGGAATCACTTATTTCTTTCCTGCATGCATCCATCCAAGGAGGTCTTTGAGACCACTGATTTTGAGACTACTGCGTGAGCTTTGAGCTCAGGTAAACAGTATCAGAGTGTGAGCAAACGTCAATGGCCGAAGGTATGATTTATTGGGCATTCAAGTTTTCAATTCTTTTTAAGTGTTATTCCGCATTATAGAATCGTTTTTTGCTAACATTTGGTATCAGAGCATTTTTTATCTCTGCCTTGGTGTTTATAAACATGTTCTGTTTGGCTAAATGTCATATTTGAGAATTTTCTGAATTACGGCATTTAGTTGGAGATATGTCTAATTTTTGCTCAATTTTTATGCTTATAATATTTATTTAGTTTAATTATATGCAATTTGAATAATTGTTGTGCAAAATTTATCAATTATACTCATATTTAATTTGCATGAATTGATTATTTCTGCTCTAATTAAAACATGCTAATTTGGATGAGTATACGAGACCCATCGTTGAATGTAATGCATGAATATTATAGTTTTATTTATGCAATTTATAATTATTCTCATATCAAGTTCATTTTTATGCATAAAAAAATAATGTCCAAGTGATCCATATAATTTTTAATTGATTAGAGAATAGCCATAGCATCTCTAATTAAATAATATTATATATTATGATGATTAGGATCACATAAAAAATATTTAGACATTAATTGTAATTAATTATACTAAATATAATAAATTTTATCCCACAGGAATTTTTATTATATTTATATAATTAATTAGGATAAAATATTAAATTATTCATAACTTACCCACAGGAATTATGAATTAATAGTTTTATCATAAAGTTCAAATCTAAGATAAAATTTATATCAAATTATAATCATAATATACTCTTTAGCGTTTTGAATTAAGTGAATAATTTGATAAATTCTATCATAAAGAATAATTGAATCTGCTTGAATTGAAAATTTAGTCCACATACAATTTTTATGTCATTAGATTTATTTTTAAGCATGGTTTACATTGGTAAAGCATGAATTTTATTTTTAGGCCTCAATTTTAACATAAGCATGTGATATTTAATTTGGAGTTGTCTATAATGCGACTTTTTGAAGATTCCAGTGACGGAATCCGGCTGAAGAAATTGAGGTCAAATCTTGATTTCTTGCAGTTAAAATGGTTTTTTCACTGCATATTTGGATTCAGCACCCTGAAAAACCCCTGGGACGCTTTCATTGTGCAGAAACTAGCTATCAAACTTGCGATTCCAATAATTCCTGCCGGATTTCGACCGGAAAAATCCGCCGGAAAGGCTTTCAAAAAGTCGCGTTATAGACAACTGCATTTAATTTTATGCAATTGTACAACCTGCAAATTTCTCTGAAATTCGTTGTGATATCCCTGAACTTAAGGGAGATAACTATGAGGTCTAGAAGGAGAGAGTTCTCCTTCATTTGGGGTGGATGGACATAGACTATGCTATTAGGAAAGATGAACCACCGACACTCACTAATACCAGCATTGCAGCGGACATCACGCTTTATGAACGATGGGAGTGATCTAATCGCCTAAGCATGATGTTCATTAAGACTAACATTTCAGCTAGTATTTGTGGTTCCTTTGATTAGCATGAAAAGGTCTGAGACTTGCTGAAAGACATTGATGATCAATTCGTCACTTTAGACAAGGCACTAGCAAGCACCCTAATCATGAAGTTCTCATCTCTAAGTCTCACCAGTGTGAAAGGTGTGTGCGAGCACATCATGCAAATGAGGGACACTGTGGCTCAATTGAAGAAACTCAAGGTTGAGATATCGGAGTCCTTCTTGGTGCACTACATCCTGAACGCCCTTCCGCACCAATACGGACCCTTCAAAATCTCATACAACACACATAAGGATAAATGGTCAATTAATGAACTCATGACCATGTGTGTTCAAGAGAAAGAGAGACTGGTGATGGAACTAGGAGAAAGTGCAATGTTGGCAACGCGAGGAAAGGGAAAATCTCAAGCCAATCGGAAAGGGAAAGGTAAAGTACCTCCCCAAGCCGATATCAAGAAGGATTCCAAGTGTTTCTTCTATAAAAAGAAGGGACACGTGAAGAAGGAATGTGGTAAATTTCAGAAATGGCTTGCGGACAAAGGTAATTTAATCTCGTTTGTTTGTTATGAATCTAATATGGTTAATGTCAATATTAACACCTAGTGGATTGGTTCTGGATCAACAATTCACATTTTGAATTCCTTGCAGGGTTTACAAAACCTAAGGAAGCCAGTGGGAAGTGAGCAAAACATCTTATCAGGAAACAAGATGGGCTCGCATGTGGAAGCTATAGGAACATGCTATTTAACTTTAAGTAGTGGCTTTATTTTAGAATTAGAAAAGACTTGTACATTTTGGATATTCCTTCAACTTTTCAGAAATATCCTTCAGTTTATTTTATAAATCTAGTTGTGTTGGGAATGGTATTTTGTCTAATGGTCTTTACTGCATTAATTTACAAAACAATGTCACTTTTGATTCAATGCATGTTCACACTGGCACTAAAAGATGTGTTATTAATGAAGATTCCTCTAAATTATGGCATCAGAGATTAGGTCATATCTCCATAGAAAGAATTAAAAGATTGGTAAATGAAGGGCCACTTAATACTCTCAATTTTACTGATTTTGAGACTTGTGTGGACTGCATAAAGGAAAAGCAGACCAACAAGTCAAAGAAAGGTGCCAATAGGAGTTCGGACATATTAGAGATCATACATACTTATATATGTAGTCTAGACATGGACTCACATGGTCAGAGATAATTCATCTCTTTTATAGATGATTACTCACGATATATGTATCTGTACATGCTTCATAAAAAGAATGAAGCATTAGATGCCTTTAAGATCTTTAAGGCTAAAGTAGTGAAACAATGCGACAAGAAAATTAAGATTGTGAGATCAGATAGAGGTGGAGAATATTATGGTAGATACATAGAAGATGGACAAGAACCTCGGCCATTTTCAAAATTTCTTCAAGAGCATGGGATTGTTTCCCAATACACCATGCCTGGTTCCCCCGACTAGAATGGTGTAGCAGAGAGAAGAAATCGAACATTATTGGACATGGTGCGGAGTATTCTTAGCAACTCAAATCTTCCTAAATCCTTGTGTACTGAAGCACTTAAGACGGCAGTGTATATATTAAACAGGTTTCCAACCAAGGCTGTTCCTAAAACACCATTTGAATTATGGAAAGGTTGGAAGCCGAGTTTGCAACATATGCGCATTTGGGGATGCCTGTCTGAAGTAAGAATATATAATCCACAAGGGAAGAAGCTGGACCCAAGGACCATTAGTGGGTATTTCATTGGATATGCTGAAAGGTATAAAGGTTACAAATTATATTTTCCATCTCACAAGCACTAGGATTGTGGAATCAAGAAATGCAAAGTTTCTTGAAAATGACTTGATCAATGGGAGCGATCAAACTACGAACATAGTTTCTGAGAAGGATCATTCAGAATCTCAACCTTCCACCTCAAGTGATAGATTGGTTATTGTTCACATCACCCCTCAAGTACAAAATGGTGTTGAACAACCAATTGTTGAAGTTCCACAAGCTGTTAACGACTTTCCAGTAGATCAGGTAGTTCAAGAATTGCCAAGAACTTTTGAACAACGAGTTGAAGCACATACTTCTCAAGAAGATGATGGTACAACATTAAGAAGATCTATTAGACCAAAGAAGTCAACAATTCCTGATGATTATGTTGTGTATCTGCAAGAATATGACTACAACATTGGAGCCGAAAATGATCCCGAGTCTTTTTCACAAGCCATGAGTTGCAAAGAATCAGAATTATGGTACGACACCATGAAGGAAGAGATGAATTATATAAAGAGTAATGAAGTCTAGGATCTTGTTGAGTTGCCTAATGGTGCAAAAGCCATTGGATGTTAATGGGTCTTTAAGACAAAGAAAGACTCATTGGGCAACATTGAGAGATACAAGGCAAGACTTGTTGCTAAGGGATTCACTCAGAAAGAAGGAATCAACTACACAGAGACTTTTTCTCCTGTATCTAAGAAAGATTCCTTACGTGTTATTATGGCATTAGTAGCCCATTTTGACTTGGAGTTGCAACAAATGGATGTGAAAACGACATTTCTTGATGGAGATCTAGAGGAGGAGGTTTACATGAAACAACCTGAAGGATTCCCCTCTAGAGATGGTGAGAAATTGGTTTGCAAGCTCAAGAAATCATTATATGGTTTAAAACAAGCATCCCACCAATGGTATTTGAAATTCCATAATGTAATTTCTTCATTTGGTTTTGTAGAAAACATTATGGATCAATATATATACCTGAAATTCAGTGGGAGTAATTTTTTTTTTCTTGTTTTATATGTGGATGACATTTTGCTAGCAACCAATGATAATGGTTTGCTGCATGAGGTGAAACAATTCCTCTCTAAAAATTTCGATATGAATGATATGGGTGAGGCATCTTATGTCATTGGCATTAAGATCCATAGAAACAGATTTCGAGGCATCTTGGGTATGTCTCAAGAAACCTATAGTAATAAAATTTTAGAGAGATTTTGATGAAGGATTGTTCACCAAGTGTAGCTCCCATTGTGAAGGGTGATAGGTTCAATTTGAACCAATGCCCGAAAAATGACTTGAAATGAAGAACATTCCATATGTTTTTGTTGTTGGAAGCCTAATGTATGCTCAGGTCTGCACAAGACCTGACATTGCATTTGTTGTGGGAATGTTGGGACGATATCAGAGTGATCTAGGTTTAGACCACTGGAGAGCTACAAAGAAAGTAATGAGGTACCTTCAAGGAACCAAAAACTACATGCTTATGTATAGACGGACGAACAATTTGGAAGTAATTGGCTACTTAGATTCTGACTTTGCTGGATGTGTTGATTCACGCAAATCAACATTAGGATACATTTTTATGATGGTTGGTGGAGC
Organism: Pinus tabuliformis; assembly: GCA_031772625.1. Taxonomy (NCBI): domain Eukaryota; kingdom Viridiplantae; phylum Streptophyta; class Pinopsida; order Pinales; family Pinaceae; genus Pinus; species Pinus tabuliformis. Next base: position 461,991,648 of record CM062820.1, on the reverse strand, counting down.
TGTATCATGGAGGAGTGCCAAGAAGAACTTGATTACCACTTCCAATATGGAAGCCGAGTTCGTTTCCTGTTTTGAGGCTACTTTAAATGGTGTATGGCTTAAGAGTTTCATTTCTGGGCTTAGAATTATAGATTCTATCTCTAAGCCATTGAGAATATATTGCGACAATTCAACTGTTGTTTTTATGGTTAAAAACAACAAAAGTGGAAGTCGAGATAAACACATCGACATTAAGTATTTAGCTATAAGGGAATGTGTTAAAGAAAGAAAGTGGTCATTGAGCATGTCAGCACTGAGTTGATGATCGCTGATCCTTTGACTAAGGGCATGCCACCGTTTAAATTCAAGGATCATGTAATGAATATGGGACTTGGTTCCATTATGTAGTTTCTCATTGTATGGACAATGTTATTTTAATGAAATTCTTAATTATTGTGATGTTTTTCTCATATTTATGTGCACCTTAATTTGATTTGAGAAAATTCATCTGTGTAGGACCAAGAATAAACATAAGGTTTATTCATTAAGAAATTGTTGCCACATAAATTTTTATAGAAATAAATACATAGTAATACATGGAAGATAATACTCGTCATTAGAGGACTTATCGCCATGATTCATGTATCTATTACTTAATACAAATTATCAATGGGTTTTAAGATGAGACATTAAGATTGGAAGTATGGACCAAGTGGGAGAATGTTAAGTTCACTCTCCCAATGGCCGCCAATTTCTGGAAACCAACTGCAGTTATTTCCTTAAATTACGGAAATCAACTACAGTTAAATTAATTTCTTGTTGGGAGCTCTTGGAGTGGTCCATTACTCCCTCTGTAGTTCTCTACCATGATCTGTGGAACACTTCACACATAGCCAATAGAAGCTTGATGGAAGCTTGGCTATAAATACTTATGTTTGGTCCCCAAGCTCACAACCAAATTCCCTTCAACCTTACACCATCAAATCAGAGTGTGGAGAGCTTAGAAGTGCCAAACGGGACTGGGGAACAATCTGCCTGCCTCAAAGTTCATCGTTCCTTTGGTCTGCGAGTTGTTCTTGCTGTTCTTCTTCACTGACTTTTGGCAAGCACTGATTAGGATTAGATTATCATTGTTCTATTCATTAGTTGGAAATTTCAGACGGAGTATGTGCTTATAATGCTCACAACACCATGATTTGAGTTTGGAGGCAGTCAATCAAATACCGTTTTTATCGAGCCAATGTTAAACTGCCTTGACACAGGTTTTCAATACAAATCAAGTAAAGTTTTTGATACTGGAAGAAAGAAGACCGACGGGCAAGATTTGGAATAACTTATTTCTTTCCTGCATGCATCCATCCAAGGAGGTCTTTGAGACTATCGATTTTGAGACTACTGCGTGAGATTTGAGCTCAGGTAAACAATATCAGAGTGTGAGCAAACGTCAATGGCCGGAGGTATGATTTATTGGGCATTCAAGTTTTCGATTCCTTTTAAGTGTTATTCCGCATCATAGAATCGTTTTTATGCTAACATATAGTGTATTGAACAATGCCAAAACCAAAGGGAAAGAATCATAAAACATGGGATAAACATCTTGCAATTTCAATGCGCACAATTCTAAAAAGTAATTTTACGAATAATTTTAGCTACATCAAGGAGGGAAGGCATATCTTGTTATAGAGAAGTCCTATACTATAAGTATTCAGTTGTAAGTGATTTCTTTTCTAGGCAAAGAAGTACTATGCTGTAAGTATTCAATTGTAAGTGATTTCTCTTCTAGACAGTACTTGTTTGAACCTCTCCTCAGGTTTCACAGTCTGCTCTACAATGAAATTTTCAAAATGGTGGTCGAGGGAGGCTACTCTGGTGTATTGGTTAGAAAATGGTGCTGAAATCGACACGTTTTGATATGGGTCATTCATTTACTATAAGAAATGACAGAATATTACCATACCATCCTTTGAATATGCTGACCATCTCTATTTTGGGCCAACTATGCACGTAATGGTGGCCATTTAGGAAATATTTAGGAAAGATTATAGTGTATTGAACAATATCAAAACCGAAGGGAAATAATCATAAAACATGGGATACACATCTTACAATTTCAATGAGCACAATTCTAAAAAGGAATTTTACGAATAATTTTAGCTACACCAAGGAGGGAAGGCATATCTTGTTACAGAGAAGTCTTATACTGTAAGTATTCAGTTGTAAGTGATTTCTCTTCTAGGCAATACTTGTTTGAGCCTCCCCTCAGGTTTCACAGTCTGCTCTACAATGAAATTTTCAAAATGGTGGTGGAGGGAGGTTGTTCTGGTGTATTTGTTAGAAAATGGTGGTGAAATCGACACGTTTTGATATGGGTCATGCATTTACTATAAGAAATGGCAGAAGATTACCGTACCATCCTTTGAATATGCTGACCATCTCTATTTTGGGCCAACTATGCACATAATGGTGGCCATGTAGGATCATAAACAACTATTTCCGGGTACCAAGTAGTTGAATTTTAACGTGGATTGCCTTGCAATATTTCACATCAAATGCCACGTAACTGATCTGTAGCATATTCATTTCAGAGAATGACTCACCATGCCATCGAGGACATTTGAGTACACCAGTCTAATCAGTTATCATTAAAAACCTAATCGAACGTCCAAGTTGAAGAGTTGTCAAGCTATCAGATGCATATATGCCATAGTTAACTTAATGCCATCTATGAATCTCGGCCCCGGCATTAGTTACCCTTGAATCATGGTTCTTATTAATTGTCAATTTCAAGTTCGCTAAATTGCATCATAACCAAAGTTTAGGGGTGCGTTCAGTGCTACATTTCTCCCCGGGGAATGATAAAGTTAATATTTGGTAGCATAAATGTATTAAATCTAAACATGTGTATTTTTATGGGTGAAGGGTTTTGTTTTTTAAATTGAATTTTTGGAATATGATTATTCTTAATACTTCTCCAGGGTTATAGAGTGTTATAAAACTTGTTAAATTGTATTGACTTTTAATAAATTTAAAAAATTAGATTCGTGACAAGTGGCTTTCTTGCCTACCAATCTTTTAGGGATCTGAGATTATCTCATGTTGGAAGAAACTGGAAGTAATTCCAACTACCCAGAACCAATTTTCAACTTTGATTTTAATGCAGTATCTAGAAAGTGTTGACAAAGGGGCAAGCTTCTTCAGCAAGCCACTACCTGAATTGATATCTAGAAGTTTCTCCATCTTGTATAAATACCTGTTAATCGATGAATGGAAGCAAGTCTTGTGTTCTGTGTTTATGTGTTGTGTTGATGAATAGAGTCTCTCTGCTCTCTGATATGGTATCGGAGCGAGTTTCAGGGCTGAGTGTGAGAGCTTGCTGTGTGTGCAAGTCGAGCATTAAGAAGTGTGCTGAGAAATGTTGTAGATGAGCCGTGCAAAGGAGGGCTCAGTTGTGCGTTGCGGTGGACGTTGCAACAGTCGCTGTGGTGAAGATTGCGATCCAGAAAGAGTTGTGCGGTGAGGGAAAACTAAACACTCACCATTCGCTTGATATTAGTCCATCATTTTCTTTGGATTATGGTGTTTTATCATGGTTAAGATTCTGTCATAGTGTCTCTCTACCGAATTATTTATAATTTGCGTGTTGTGTTAAGGTGTGAAGAAAACATTTTTTCTGGAGTTGTTTGAGCTCTGTGTTGATGTTTCCCTCAGCAAAGGTCTTTGTTGCGTCAATTTTTCTGTTTGTCTATTAATACACAAGCTTCGCTTGCCAAGGTTGCATTCAGAATCGTTGGCAGTGCACTTCACGACTGCTGATATACAAGAAATTGGATTCAAAGGGTAATCTGTAGCAGCAATCATATAGTGTAATTTTTTACTATTATTTGAAGCTTCTTACATAGTTAAGCTAGGAGTTCATTTGTTTAGGCAGTTAAGAGGTTTTATACAAGTGGCGGCAGCAAGGTTATATCCTGTCTCATGAACTCTCACTATCTTCGGCAATAATTATAGTGGAGCATCAGTTTGTTAATGGATGTATCTCATGATGACAGTGGTTTGGTATTACAGTGTTATTTGTTGTCTATTCGTTAATGTTCCATGATGCTGTTTTAGCATTCATACTTTTATACTACTCCTGGTTGGATTTCAAACCAATAGAAGTTTTGATTTATCTGTTAAAAAAAAAAATTGCATTTTGGTGATTGGAGGAAGCTTTTTTTTTCCATCATGGAAAATTTATTGCTTGATACTTATATGAATGAATCCACCAAACTTGATGGAGAAAATTATTTGAATTGGAAATTCAAGTTAATAACTAATTTAGAAGGAAATAATTTATGGTCCATTGTGAGTGGGGATGAGCTCAAACCCACTGTTGCAGATTCTATTCCAAATTGGGAGAAAAGGGAGACAAAAGAAAAGGTGTTGCTACGCATGTCCGTAAAGGACAACATTATTCCTCACATCAGAGATTGCAAGACATCGAAAGAAACATGGGATACGCTGAAGGGTTTGTATGAAACAACAAATACAAACTGAATATTGTTTTTGAAGACTAAGCTTTTATCTCTAAAAATGGAAGCAAATGAAAGTATAAGCAATTTCATATCTCGTGTCAAAGATTTAAGTGATAAGTTAAGAGATATTGGTGAAAAGGTGTCTAGTACTGACTTAGTCACCATCATATTAAATGGCTTAGTGCAAGATTATCAAATTTTTGTTTCAAGTCTTGTAGCTAGAGAGAAACCCCCTTCATTTGATGAATTGACAGGAATTCTTCTACAAGAGGAGGAGAGGATGAAGAGCTTTAATTTTGGCTCTAGCAGTTCAGATTTGGCATTGGTGGCTAAGGGAAAATATCCATACAGAGGCAAGCCATGGGACAATAACAAAGGAGGCAAGTTTCAAGCAAAACAAAAAGGTATGACACAGCCTAAATTTCCAATCCATAAGAGAAATGATGAGTGTTATTATTGTGGAAAACCTGGGCATTATTCTAAAGATTGTTATAAAAGGAAATATAATGAGTCTAGGCAAAGAAATAGAAGGCATATTGGAAATTTTGTGGACAAAAATACCTCAATCAGTGATGGATTTAAAAATATTAAATTGTTTGTTTCTGATACTGCATTGTTTGTGGAAAATGATGATAAGAATGATTGGTTCATTGATTTTGGTGCATCACTCCATATTTCTTGTAATAAGAAGTGGTTTGATGAATATCATGAAAACATTGATGGAACATATGTTTGTCTAGGAGATAACAGATCACTTAAAGTTCAAGGTTATGGAGTAATAGGTGTGAATTTGCCTAATGAACAAGAGAAACAGATCCGTAATGTGATGTATGTTCCTGATATAAAAAAGAATTTAATCTCTGTTTCTACTATTACTGACCAAGATCTGAAAGTGGAATTTGTTAAATCACAGTGTGTAGTGAAAGACATTCAAGATAAGTACAAGGTTATTGCCACAGGAACCAGAGTTGGAGGCTTGTATAAGCTGGATGTGACTAGGAAAAGTCATCAAGCTTTGGCATCTACAACAATATCAACAGTAGATTTATGGCATCAAAGGTATGGACATCTAAATCACAAAGATTTAATGCTACTTCAAAAGAACACTATGGTTGAAGGGCTTCCTATCTTGAAGAATGATCATGTTGAATGTGAAGCATGTGTACTTGGCAAGCAACATAGAGAGGAATTTCCTATACATAAAGAAAAAAGGCAAAGGGAAATACTTGAATTAATTCATACTGATGTATGTGGACCTATGCAAACTAGATCTATTGGTGGAGCATGGTATTTTCTTATTTTTGTGGATGATAGATCTAGATATACATGGGTTTATTTCATAAGAAAGAAGAGTGATGTTTTTGAGTAATTTAAATAATTTAAGAATATGGTAGAAAAAGAAACTGGTAATTACATCAAAATTTTGAGATTTGATCAAGGGGGAGAATTCAAATCAAGAGAATTTAATCAATATTGTAAAAGCAATGGGATTCTACAAAAATTTACAGTGCCACATACACCTCAGCAAAATGGAGTTGCTGAGAGGAAAAACAGAACACTAGTTGAATGTGCACGTAGTATGCTTCAAGGTAAAAACATCACTAATGTTTTTTGGGCTGAAGCCATTAATACTGCTGTTTATTTAAAAAATAGGAGTCCAACCAAAAGTTTAGAGCTAAAAACACCTTTTGAAGCATTTTATGGGTACAAACCAAAAGTGAGTCATTTAAGAGTTTTTGGTTGCAAGGCATTTGCTCATATTCCAAAACATGAAAGAAGAAAACTTGATGCAAAGTCAATTAAGTGAATATTTATTGGTTATTGTGATAATCAAAAAGCATACAAGTTGTTTGATCCCAGTACTCATAGACTACTTGCAAGTAGGGATGTGGTGTTTCATGAGATTGCAAATGAAGGTGATAAAATAAATAATACTAGTGTGTGGCATGATATTGATGATTATGTCAAATTAGATCCAAGTGTTGAACAAGAACAGGAACAAGCACAGGAACAGGTAAAAGTTCAAGAGCAAGTGACATCAAACAGTCATGACACTCCAAAGAGAGGAGAGGATACTCTACAAATCCGAAAGAAAGATGAAAGTAGTAAAACTCCAAGAAGGTCATCACCTCAAAGTCAGGTACCTGTAAAATATAAAGATTATACATTAATGTCTCCGGTTATGAATGTTGTAGAACCTTCAAGCTATGATGAAGCTAAAGAATATGAAGAATGGAGAAATGAAATGAATGAAGAATATAACTCTATAATGAAGAATGAAACATGGGAATTAACAGAATTGCGTAAAAACAAAGTTCCTATAGGATACAAATGGCTTTATAAATCTAAATTTAATGCTGATGGAAGTATTGATAAACATAAAGCTAGATTGGTTGCAAAAGGATATTCACAAAAGGAGGGAATTGATTATGAAGATACTTTTGCACTTGTAGCTAAGTTAAACACACTTAGAATCATGATTGCATTAGCTACAAAATATAATTGGAAAATGCATCAATTAGAAGTCAAATCTGCATTTTTGAATGGTGAGTTAAAAGAAGAAGTTTATTTAGTTCAGCCTGAAGGGTTTGTAAAGCAGGGACAAAAGCATCTGGTTTGCAGGTTAAAGAAATCTTTATATGGCTTGAAACAAGCACCAAGATCATGGTATGTGAAAATTGATTCTTTCTTTTATGAGAAAGGTTTTATGAGAAGCAAGAATGATCCTAACTTATACATCAAGGAAGATGAAGACAAGAATGTTGCTTTAATATCTGTATATGTTGATGATTTTATCATAACAGGAAATGCATGCAAGTTGATTGAAGAAATTAAAAATCAGTTGTCACATGTATTTGAGATGAAGGATCTTGGTGAATTGTGTTATTGTTTAGGTCTTGAAGTTTGGAGGGAACTTGGTAAGACACTAACCACACAAAGCAAATATACAAGGGAAATCCTTAAAAGATTCAATATTATTGAATGCAAGGTAACATCTACTCCTTTAGAACAGAATGTCAAATTGTGCAGTGATGATGGAACCAAAGAGGTGAATGGAACTATGTACTGTCAACTAGTGGGAAGTCTGAACTATCTCACCACTACCAGGCCAGATATAGCATATTCTGTCAACATACTTAGTCAGTTCATGGCTAAGCCTTGTGAAAGCCATTGGAAAGCAGCAAAGAAAGTCCTTCGATATTTGAAAGGAACACTTAATTTTGGTATTATGTATACTGATGAATTTGATGTTGAATTGATAGGTTATTCTGATTCCAACTAGGCTGGAAATCTAGATGACAGGAAATCTACTACTGGATACGTGTTCAATATTGGTTCGGGACCAATATCATGGAGCAGTAAGAAACAACCAACTGTTTCATTGTCATCCACTGAAGCTAAATATAAAGCATTATGCAGTGCTACCTGTGAAGCAATATGTCTCAGGAGGATACTTGAAGATGTTGGAGAAACACAACAAGCACCTACAGTAATCAGATGTGACAATCAAAGCACTATCAAATTGGCAAACAATCCTATATATCATGCAAGGACAAAACACATTGAGACACAACATCATTTTGTAAGAGAAAAATTGCAATCAAAAGAAATTGACTTATCATATTGTAATACAAATGAAAATGTGGCTGACACATTCACCAAGCCTCTTGGAAAGGCTAAATTTGAAATGTGTAGAAATAATATGTACATTGTAGAAAATCCAAATTATGTTGTAAGCCTAGCTGAGACTTAGACCAGCAGGCATAATGTTTGTTATATAGTTGGAATTAAGGGGGAATGTTGGAAGAAACTGGAAGTAATTCCAACTACCCAGAACCAATTTTCAACTGTGATTTTAATGCAGTATCTAGAAAGTGTTGACAAAGGGGCAAGCTTCTTCAGGAAGCCACCACCCGAATTGATATCTAGAAGTTTCTCCATCTTGTATAAATACCTGTTAATCGATGAATGGAAGCAAGTCTTGTGTTTTGTGTTTATGTGTTGTGTTGATGAATTGAGTCTCTCTACTCTCTGATATTTCAATTCTAATAAACTTCATAAGTTCATCATTATTATTTATAACATTCATTTATATATTTATATAAAAGTAAAATGGTTCATTACTTTTTGACCCATAACTCTTTTATATATGGTTAATCAAGTAAATATGTGTATTGGTAAGATATTTTCATATTATGATAAGTTTTTTTTGTTATATTTATAAAAAATTTGACTATATCAACTACAATGTAGCTATACTAATCAATACCAAAACCATAAAAAAACCTGCCCACAAAAGTAACAGGACGACGAGAACAAAGCTACACAATAGTACAAAGGCTACCGTATTACCTGAGATTATGGAGCTTTGCTAGTGTGATGAGCAATTTTTTGTCCAAACCGTTTAAAACTAATGAATGTTTAACATTGTAAAAGCTTAAAAAACAAATTGATTTTTCCTTGCAAGGAGAAACTAATGGCCCAACACTATGGCTATGCGTCACTTGGCGATTAAATGACAAGCTATTTAAACTAATTATTAGTTCAACTTAACGTCGTTAAAATGACGTTGAGGATTTACATTCAAAACAGCTCCTCCCATGCCCCATGGTTTATGTCTATTGTAATTGTACGGCCCACCTACTCCACGACACCTTCCTCCTCTCCAGTCCTGCACGGATAATTTACAGAGAAATAAAACAATAAAATTAAAAAATATGCAGCGCCACCGCCCTGACGAGGACCGATTGCCTATTTGTCTACTGGGAAACTTCTTAATGTTTGTTTTCGGGCTCCTCTTCTGTGTGTATATTTAAGTCTGGTCAATAGATCCATGGTTATATATAGTTATTTATTTATTTATTTGATTGATGTATTGGGTAGATCTTAATAAGATATAAATTTATTATTATTATTTAAAAAATATTATTAAAATATTTTATTAGTTAAAATTATTGATTTTAAATGTCAGAACTTAAGTTTGGCTTTTCAGGTTCAATCACATACATTTCTAATAAGGTATATAAATAGGGCTGAGTTTTGAGAACTAAAAATAAAATCAAAAAATGGTAGGAAGAAAAATAATAAAATAATAAAAATCAAAATAGATAATATATTAAATTCAAAATTTCAAACTAATATTATATATAATAATATTGATAATTAATAGTTAATTTTTTACTAATAATATTGATAATTAATAATTAAGTTTTTACTAAGGTATACAAAGTCAATCATAATAATCGATAAATAACGAAATATTTACTAATAATATGTACCAAGTCAATCATAATAATCAATAAATTTATTAATAAATAAATAAGAATTAATAAAAAATTAATAATTTATTTAAAAAATAATAATACTATTAATGATATAATTAAATATATGTAAATATTTATATATTAATATTAACCAAATAAATTAATATATTAATATTAACCACCAAAATATATTAATATCAATATTATAATATTATAACCAATACATTGTTAAGGCATTTATATTATATTAGTAAAATATTAATATTATATTAATTTTAATTAATAAAAAATATTATTTATAAAAAATTAAATATATTAAAATAAAATGAAGTACAATATATAATTTATGGGAGCTTTAATGTTGAGGGTTATTTTAATTGGTTGGGAGTTTTAGTGTCGAGGGTTATTTTAATTGATTGAGTATTAATATTAAAGTATTTTTGTTATTAAAAATTATGTGTTAAATTTTCTTAAAATCCATTTTTATAATTATAAAAATTATGTGTTAAATTTTTTTCAAATCAAATTCTATGATTTAGTCCATAACAAATGATCCTAATAGATCTGCTTGGTACAAAATCCACCTATTCCAAATATAAATAAATAATTAAAAAATCAAATGAACAACACCTATTCCAAATATAAATAAAAAATTAAAAAATGAAATAGACAAGCCTGTGACACCCCTCAACAATTTTGACGGTACTCCGTTCGAAACCATCACTTTATGAAATCCTGTTTAGGGTTTTCCATTAGTCAAATCGGAAAGTGCGTTGTCGCATCACTATATTTTACATGTGCAAAATCTATATAACTAATTTCAACATACGACAAGGTCGTTCACATGCTCTTTTGAATTGGTTGAAACTTGGATCTAACCGATATTATAGGCTAGTCACTCACGTCTAAAATATATAAAAAATTATAACACGACCTGCACATGGGAACGACGTAAACGTGTGCGCTGACCATGCATTTTTGTATTTTTTCCTCTCCATCGCTTTCTCCAATCCTGAAATTCAACGATAAATTTCCTTATTGTCTTCTCTCACGCCTTCACTTCATCGGCGCTCACCATTAGAAATTCAGTTGATACTTCACAACCAATATAACCATCTCTCTTTTTAAGACATCGCAGCATCATGATGTTACCAGATATGAAAATAATACATGGCCCTTTCGCGTCGGACAATCAGCAATTATTTCAACAAAAGACTGTGCAGCAGCAAAGACAAAACAGTTGACAGTTGATTCAGATTGAAAACCGTGCACCGATAGACAGTATAATTTAGGCTCAGTTTAAAATGTTAGGCTATAAAAAATTTGGCAATATTTTAATAAAATCTAGTCAGATTGTTTTTAGATCTAGATTACTGCTATCAAATTATCAAAAATAAAATTCAAACACTCATATTTACTACAAAATTACCCATAATTTAATGCCACATTCTCATATTTACAACAAGATTACCCATAATTTAATGCCACATTCTCAATCAACAGGTGGTACAAGGCGGATATGGAAGCCTAGTGAAACGAATGGCTTTCCAATAAAATAAATAGGTGCAGTAGGTCCAACCCTATTCAGAGGGAAGGGTAGCTGAGCTGATAACTATCCGATATGCAATGAGATTTACAATACACTAAATGATGTACAGTATTGTTACTCGTAAAGCTGGGGCCCGTTGTTGAAAGGGAATTCGTCATTATAAGTTGTGTTTAAGGAGGTGAAGTGACACCGGCTTTGCTTCTCACTAAAAATACCTCCTCTACATTACTAACTCCTTTTGAATAATAAAGGCTTCCATCCCATATTGCAATTTTATACCTTCCTAATTAACTCTATGCCACTCGGTTCCTTATTGCAGCAGCTTAGTCATATGGATCGAAGATTTTGTGTTGAATGTGGCTAAGCGGTAATTAATTACCTTTGTGAGTGAAATTATTGATAACTCAAAATTATTAAAAAGATATAGGAAGTACAACACAAATTTAACACACAAAACACATGAGTAATTTTCTCTTTGCAGAATTGAGTGTTCGTGAAGCCCGAGTAATAACTTTTATCCTAGATGAATTTCAAGAAGCCACAGGTATGTTACTAAACAAGGAAAATTCTAGAATTTTTTTTAATACTCCTCTTCTAGTCTAGAGGCATTTAGCTTGTCCCATGGGATTTTCTATTGATACTCTTCCAACTATATACTTAGGAGTTCCCTTTGTGTCAAATCCCTAAGGATCACCTATTGGAAAGAAGCATGCAACATATTACTAAAAAATATCTCCAATTGGAGCTTCCAACCCCTCAATTTGGCAGGATGATCCACCCTCTTCAAAGAATTCTCACAAGCTATTATGATCTACCAACTATCATTTCTTCCAGATTCAAAATGAATTTACCATGAAATTGTATCTATCTTCTGAATTTTTGTGGTAGGGCTCTAATCCCCTCAAAAAATGGGTGTAGGGATCTTGGAAGAAACTATGCCTTCTAAATCTTGGGGGGTTTGGGAATGTAAGATCAAGAGCTATTAAATCAAGTTATGGGTGCCAAACTATGGTGGTGTTGGGTATAGGGAGGGACTGAACTAAAACAAGAATAGAAAAAAATGTATGGATTGGGTCGTAATGAGGAAGAGATTATCACATTACAAGACTTCCTACCCCTCTCAACATTGTAGAATCTAGCATGTCGAAATAATCATATTGTTAAATATCACCTTTTCTATGAGATTTATAATAGCACATCGACCTTATTTTGGGAAGACTCATGGCAGTAGCTTCCCACATTGTTAAGGAACCTTTAATTAACTACTTTCTAAATATTTTTGAGATCAGACAATGCAATATTATTGGAAGGACCCACTCCCCAATGAAGAATGGAGACAATGGAAAACATGAGCAAATCGATAGGTTTTGGAATCCATTCAGAACTGGTTTACCTTTTTAAATGTTCTAAAGGAGCTTCACATCCCCATATCACAATACTTAGATAAACTTCGTTGGGGATATAAATCGTTGGGTATGTTTTCAATTAAAGAAACGTATTCAATTGCCATTGACCGCACAAATCTCCCTTGAGATCCAATCTAGAGGAAAGTATGGACTTCAAATTTATGGCCAAAGGTGTCTATTTTTATGGCTGCTATATAGAGGACATCTCCTCACTTGGATTCAGTTACTCGAAAAGGGGTTCAATGGGCCATCAAGGTATCCTTTATGTAAACCACATGAGGAAAATATGGAACACCTACTGAACACATGCACAATGGAAAATACCTTATGGGACCTGGTTAAAAATACCTATGGACACTTAGATTACAAAAGAAACTATCTCGCTAAAACCATAGAAAAATGGAGGATGTCACTATCTAAAAATCCAATAGCTATTCGAGCATAGGTTCTTGTATTGGTCTTTCTCTTATGGAAGATCTAGAAGGGTTGCAATAAAGTTATTTTCAAATACCAAAAACTTACATTCAGCTGATTTAGAAATTTGACCAAAGAAAATAGTAGAAAAACTATTCTAATAGAGAAGTGGACAGGGAAAGATTGGATATATGATAGAGAGGAAGGCTCTATTCTTGCAATTCTCAACCTTGCCCCATCCATGTTAGCTCTACAACCTCCCTCCTAACCCTCAAATCAGGTGGCTTCTCCATCTTTTTTCATACCTCCTCCCCAAGGTTTTATCAAACTTAATTTCTATGCGTCCTCTAAAGGTAGCCAAGGACTAGCAGGTTATGGTGTTATTCTCTAGGATTCCTTAGGCAACCATCTAGGCCTTTTTATGGGATCCTGTGGATCTACGACCAACAATGTTGATGAAATTACTACACTTGAGAGAGGCCTTCAACTTTATAGAAGAAGTAATATTCTTAAGATCCAACTTTTTGAAGATTTGGCAATGATGATCTTGTCTATCCAAATAATTCTCAACAGAATGCCCATAATCAAAGTAATTAAGAGTTGTCGATTGGAGGTATAGATCTCCCAAATTTAGGAGTCATTACTCTCCCTTTCCTATGTGATAGCCACTTGCACTAGGAGGAATGGAAATAAGGTAACATATTTGTTAGTGAATAAGAGAACCTCAAAGGAAACTCAAAACCTTGAATATAAATGGCCTGTAGACATTATTCCATAGGTCTTACACGTTTGAGAAGATTTTATCCATAATGATAATTCTTCCCTGCTGGGCTAAGGAATGAAGAGTGTATGGGGACATAAGGGAATATTAATCCCCCATGCAACAAAAATATGTATCAAAGTGGTATATTATGAGCATTTGGAAGCTTCCTAGAGAACATTCTCAAAGATTTTCTTGATATAACAATGTGGATGTTGGTCTAGACAAGAAATTGTAACTGCAGTGAAATAAAATTTGGTATCATAAGGGGTGGTATCAATTCTGACTCTATGAGTCTCCTTGAAGCCATGATTTGTCTCTCTAGTGGGTGGGAGGCTCATATGTCTCTCATTTGGAAATGCAATGGCCATGCTTTGGGGTTGGTTGACATTGCGCCTATAGTCTGGGACCTAGGACTAATTCTCCTTTGGGGCCACTAGTTGAAGGGAGTCCATTTGTATTCTAACTCCATCCCAGAACAAGAATTCTGGAGGAATGTAGGTTGGCCTTCAGTTTGGGTGGTTGTTTGGTACTCATCTCCTCCTTCATAGGTAATTCCTCCCCTATCTCGCTTCCTTATAAGGATAGTTTAGTTTTTTACTAATGTTTGGGTTTCTCATCCCCTAACCTTAGATGAATTTTTCATTTACAATTACTATCAAAATACACAAGGATTTTCCATCTCCATAGTCTTACTCTTGTGGGAGGATTATAATCTTTCATGGTTGGGTGATAGTTGGTTCATTGTGTTTTCCATCGTAATTTTTACATGGGGGCTTCACTAGGGGAGAAATACCATACCACGTGCATTCATATTAGGGGATATGTATTGAGAAAAAAATGACATATATATTAAGCATATAATGGGGGTAAAGGGTTTTTATATTGGAATGTATAAAAAATGGAGCTCAAAGTTAATGAAAAAATATAAAGGGGTATAAAAAATGTTAATGGAAAAATGGATACCTATAATATCTAGTGAAAGTAGGGGTTTTTTAATTTGGAAATGTGTAATGTGTTCATATTGGTAGGGGATTAAATAATGTGATCTTTAGAGGTATTTTCCAATATGTTGTCAATCTAAGGGTATTGTTTAGTATGCCACAAATGCACCTGATATGTCATAGGTTCATTGAGTGAAGTCGTTGTGATTGACACTCAAGAGAGCCTAATCTCAACCCCTGTGGAGCCTGAAGAGGGAGCTCTAGGGTTGCTTCATTCTCTTAGTCATCCCTAGTCAAGTGCTGGAAAGTTTATCTCCCTAGGCATGCTTGGGTGGGGCTAGTCAAGAGTTCTTGTATACTCTTGTGTGGTGGGCTTATTTGTTTGCAGTTAGAGTTGGTCTATTTGCAATTTTTTGATGTTGAGGTAGTGTTCCAACCATATTGAGGAGGGGTGGCCCACATTGCAGGTGAGAAAGAATATTGGGGAATTGATGGGGGATTGTGGGATTGAAATGATGCAAAGAGTTTCACCTCAGCGTGTTGATTTTCCACCTACTTTTGACTCTATTGAAGTCCAAATTTGTTTTTTTTAAGCCTCGGTGAATAAACAAGCTCAACATTGCCAAGAAAATCACAACAAAATGTTCATCTTCTTATCCAATATTCTAAATAATAAGGGGCATATTCTGGACTGCCAAGCATCTGAGTGAAGAAATCAATAGAGGCTACATGATCAAATGATATTTTATATGGGTCCTCTAAAGGTAGCCCAGGACTAGCAGGTTATGGTGGTATTCTTTGGGATTCCTTAGCCAACCATCTATGCCTTTTTATGGAATCATGTGGATCTACGACCAACAATGTTGCTGAAATTACTACACTTGAGAAAGGACTTCAACTTTATAGAAGAAGTAATATTCATAAGATCCAACTCTTTGGAGATTTGGCGATGATGATCTAGGTTGTCCAAATAATTCTCAACGAAATTCCCATAATCAAAGTAATTAAGAGTTGTCGATTGGAGGCATAGATCTCACAAATTTAGGAGTCATTACTCTCCCTTTCCTATGTGATAGCCACTTGCACTAGGAGGAATGGAAATAAGGTAACATATTTGTTAGCAAATCAAAGAACCTAAAAGGAAACTCAAACCCTTGAATATAAATGGCCTCTAGACATTAGTCCATAGGTCTTACACGTTTGAGAAGATTTTATCCATAATGATAATTCTTCCCCGCTGGGCTGAGGAATGAAGTGTATGGGGACATGAGGGAATATTAATCCCCCACACGACAAAAATAATGTATCAATGTGGTATATTATGGCCATTTGGAAGCTTCCTGGAGAACATTCTCAAGGATTTGCTTGATATAAAAATGTTGATGTTGGTCTAGATAGGAAATTGTAACTACAGTGAAATAAAATTTGGTATCATAAAGGGTGGTATCAATTTTGACTCTAAGAGTCTGCTTGAAGCCATGATTTGTCTCTCTAGTGGGTGGGAGGCTGATATTTCTCTCATTCAGAAACGCAATGGCCATGCTTTGGGGTTTGTTGACACTGCGCCTATAGTCTGGGACCTGGGACCAATTCTCCTTTGGGACCACTAGTTGAAAGGAGTCCATTTGTATTCCAACTCCATCCCACAACAAGAATTTTGGAGGAATGTAGGTTAGCCTTCAGTTTGGGTGGTTTTTTGGTACTCATCTTCTCCTTCATAGGTAATTCCTCCCCTATCTGGCTTCCTTATAAGGATAGTCTAGTTTTTTACTAATGTTTGGGTTGCTCCTCACCTAACCTTAGATGAATTTCTCATTTGCAATTACTATCAAAATACACGAGGATTTTCCATCTCCATAGCCTTACTCTTGTGGAAGGATTATAATGTTTCATGGTTGGGCGATAGTTGGTTCATTGTGTTTTCCATCGTAATTCTTACATGAGGGCTTCACTAGGGGAGAAATACCATACCATGTGCATTCATACTGGGGGATATACATTGAGAAAAAAATGACATAATATATTGAGCATATAATAGGGGGTAAAGGGTTTTTATAGTGGAATGTATAAAAAATGGAGCTCAAAGTTAATGAAAAAATATAAGGGGGTATAAAAAATGTTAATGGAAAATGGATACCTACAATATCTAGTGAAAGTAGGGGTTTTTTAATTTGGGAATGTGTAATGGGTTCATATTGGTAGGGGATTAAATAATGTGAATTTTAGAGGTATTTTCCAATATGTTGTCAAATTAAGGGTATTGTTTAGTATGCCATGAATGCACCTAATATGTTAGAGGTTCATTGAGTGAATCCCATGTGATTGACAATCAAGAGAGCCTAATATCAACCCTTGTGGAGCCTGAAGAGGGAGCTCAAAGGTTGCTTCATTCTCTCAGTCAGCCCTTGTCAAGTGCTAGAAAGTTTATCTCCCTAGGTATGCTTGGGTGGGGCTAATCGGGAGTTCATGTCTACTATTTTGTGATGGTCTTATTTGTTTGCAGTTAGACTTGTGCTATTTGAGAGTTGTCGATGTTGAGGTAGTGTTTCCAACCATATTGAGGGGGTGGCTCATAGCGCAGGTGAGAAAGAATATTAGGGAATCAATGGAGGATTGTGAGCTTGAAATGACGTAAAGAGTTTCACCTAGGCATGTTAATTTTCAACCTCCTTTTGATTCTATTGAAGTCCAAATTTGATTTTTTTAAGCCTCGGTGAATCAACAAGCTCAACATCGCCAAGAAAATCACAACGAAATGATCATCTTCTTTTCCAATATTATGTATAATAAGGGGCATATTCTGGACTACCAAGCATCTGTGTGAAGAAATCAACAAAGGCTGGATGATCGATCTATAGTTTCAATGGATGGATGGCGCATATGGAATCTCACATCAATTATACCTTTCATTTCCTGACTGATGGAAGTAACGATGCTTAGGCCCCAAATGAAGTAAATTTCTAATGAAGCAAGTGGGATATTTCTCCATTTTTTATAGTTTTGTGCTTGGTGGGCTCTTGATATGAAGTTATCTAGTTGTGTTCAGTTACTCTTAGTTCCCTTTTACATGTATCTAATGGCCAACAAATCTGGTCGGAGTGAGGCCTAGTTTCTTGGATCATGCTCTCCTCACAATGTAAGATTCTCTTAAATTAATAGAAAATTGTTGACTTACAAAAAAGACGATCTAATTTCAATTTATACATATGTATTTCTTTAGTTGCCCTGCCATTTTTCTTATTCTTGTTTATAACACTGGTTTTCCTCCTTTCCTCTTTTTTCTACTATTTATTTAACTAACCATTTGGTTTAAGAAAGCAATATATTCTTCATTTTTGTGAGTGACAAACCATTTTAATTTTATAAGAGTGCATTCCTCCATTCTATTTGTAATTTATCATTACCTTTAATCCTTAGCCAGATGATGAACTTGTTTTAGTGTGTTATTTTACTTTATAAACTTTATTCCATTTTCAAATTATGTAACTTTTATATATTTATGTTAATAGGTATCTTGATTTTGAAATAGAGTTTTTAGAATTTTAATTTAATTACCAATAGTTATTAGGGGAATTGTATGGATTTAACTTCCATAAAATAGTCTGAAATATTCATAATAGTATTATACAAATCAATGGTTGACATTTATCTCTGAAGTAGTTATGTTATTTTTATCCTTTTAATTTGATTAATTAAAAAAAAAAACATATGAATAAGTATCATATGAAGTGAATTATGGTTTTTTGGGACTTCATAATAGTATTATACAAATCAATAGTTGAGATTTATCTATGAAGTATGTATGCACTTTTTATCCCTTTAATTTTATTAATTAAAAAAAAACATATGAACAAGTGTCATATGAAGTGGATTGTGGTTTTTTGGGCATATGGTATTGATAAGCCATGCTATTGGTCCATGCTATCGTAAAAAAGCCTATTTAGATATTAAGAATCTCCATGGTAAAGTGGGGGAAATCTCCATTGTTAAGAATCTTGTTCCATATTTTCTTAAATATACACATGTTTAGCTTATAAATTAATTCCTATTATAACCAATACTAATTTAAAATAAATTTATAAATTTTTTATTTTATGATTTTTTAAATTTTTATTTTAGTAACACAAGATGTATCATTAAGTAAGTGCATTGATGCTTAATATGGATTGATGCCTTTTGGCATTTACCAACTACACTAGTATTTAATGATTTGAATAATATTTACGTATTCATCTAAAACCTTGGATTTGGTACATTATAAAAAAAATTATAACTTTTCTTTATTTTCCATGAATAAATGTTGTCAAATTTTATAGGTGATGGTATTTTCAATTACTTCTAACTATCTTAGTGATAAATTGATTAATTCTACATTTAAATTGTCAATCTCATATTTGTTTGGAACTTGCAAAATGACATGCACAATATATTTGTCTAAAACCTTGGATTTGGTACATTATAAAAAAATTAAGCAACCTGGAGTTTTAGAAGCAAGTAACGTGACTATAGCATAAACAACTATCAAAATTGTAGCAATTTAACAATTATTGGTGTTTTTTGTTATTTGCTCACATCTTCAAGAATTTGCATCAACCAAACTACTTCACATGTAGCAATGCACAAAATTTATATTCAGGTTGAGTTGATGACAAAGAAACAATTGGTTGTTTCTTACAGCTCCATGCCAAAATCCTGGATCCAAGATTGAATGCATATCCTGAAGTCGATCTTATTTCATTGGTATTTTCTACACAATCTGAATCAAAATAACCTACCAAATCAACATCAAATTCATTAGAATATTTAACAATGAATTTAGTAGTCCCTTTCAGATATCAAAGGACTTTCTTCATTTCTTTCTAGTGGATTTCAAGAGGCTTGTCCATAAACTGACTTAGGATGTTGACTAAATATGCTATGTCTAGTCTAGTTATAGCGATATAGTTTAGACTTCCCTCCAGTTGATGACATAATGTACCATACACCTCCTTTGTTCCATCTTCAATGTTTAGTTTGGAATTATGTTCTAATGATACTTATACTTCTTTAAATTCACCCACTTTGAACCTTTTGAGAAGCTCTCTTGTGCATTTTTTTTTGTGTAACTAATGTGTGTCCATCTTCTCTCCATATCTCAATAACTAAGAAATAATGAAATTCACCAAGGTCTCCCATTTCAAAAACTACTGACAATTTTCCTTTAACTTCATCAATCAACCCATATGAATTGCGAGTTATAATGAGATCATCGACATACAAGAAAACAAAAATAGCATGCTCCTTCTATTCTTCCTTGATATACAAGTTAGGGTAACTTTCGCATTTCATTAAATCTTTTTGAAGAAAGAAGAGTCTATCTTCACAGACCATGATTTTAGTGCATGTTTCAACCCATATAATGCTTTCTTTAGCTAAAAAACAAGATTCTCTTGAGCCTTCTTAATAAAATATTCTATATGAACAAGATATACTTCTTTTAATTCCCTATTTAGAAAAGTATATTTAACATCGAGCTGATGTAGTTTCCATTCATATTTTGTAGTCAATGAAAACATTAATCTAGATGTATTTAACTTAGATATAGGTGAAAATGTTTCATCATAAACAATTCCTCCTTTTTGTGAGTAACCATTAGCTACCAATATGGATGTATATTTATCTATACTTCTATTAGGATTGAATTTGGATTTGAACAACCATTTGGACCCTATGGGTACTTTATTTTAAGGCAATTCTCTTATTTCCAAAATATGATTTCTCATTATAGACTCATCCTCTAACATCATTATAATTCTCCTTTCTTTAGCTCATTAGCCCATTCAAAATTCAAAGTTTATATGGCATTAATTTCTTTTGTCATCAAGGCATAATATTTACACCTTATGGGTAGCTAAGTTTGGCATGATAACCTCCTTGGTGTTTCACTACTTTCAGCTCTTCTTCTTCTTTGAAGAGAATCATTTTCTCCTCTTGGTGTGTTATGGCTTCTTGAGGTGTCCATATCATCGGATTCTTCCTCCTATTTATGTTCATGTTTATCATTTGCTGCTTCCTTGACATCATTATAGTCATGAGGAATATGCCATGCATCATAATTGTCCTTCTTATGACCTTGATTTGCATTCTCAAGAAACAACACATATCTACTTGCAAAAACTTTATGTGTAGAGGGATCAAACATCTTATATGTCTTATAATGACAATAACAACGAATGAAAATACACTTGATATCTTTTGCATCATTTTTTCTCGTTTATTCTTTCATAACATGAGAGAATGTCGTGTTTCCGACTATTTTGAAATGGCTTACTACTAGTTTATAACAATAAAGAGCTTCAAAGGGAGTCTGATGGTCTAAAATTTTAGTTGGACTTCTATTTTTCAAATAAACAACAGTACTAACAACTTCAACCCAAAATACATCAGTAAGGATTTTACCTTTGATAATGCTTCATGCACATTCCACTAAGGTTCTTGCTTTTTTTTAGCTACTCAATTTTTTTGTGGAGTGCATGGCACTATGTATTTGTCTATAATTCCATGGGATATGTAATGCTTGACAATTTTTCTTGATGTATTTTCTCCCCCTTGATTTTATTAGAGGATGTTGATGTATTTTCATGTTTGTTTCTCAACCAAGTTTTAAACTCTTTAAAATATTCAAATACATCACTTTTTTTCTTATGAAACACACAAAATTATATTTTGTGCAATTATTAATAAAATAAAACAAAAATATTCTAAACCTAATGATATTATCTGCATAGACCCACACACATATGTATGTACAATTTCAACAATATCCCCTTTTCTTCTATCTATATGAGTAGGAAAATATTCCTTATGCATGTTCCCTATGACATGATCTTCACACATATAATATTCATTCCTAAACAATGGGAGTCCCTCCACCATTCTTTGTTTTCGAGGTAGAAACAAATCATGATAATTAAGGTGGCCATAACTTTGGTGCAAAGAGTTTCTATTGTCATGGTTGTGGATGTCAATTCTTGATGACATTTTCTTGTTAAATCAAGCTTGTATAAATCTCCAATTCTTTCAAGTATTACAATAACATTGAAGCAATCTTGCATATATTTGACCACTCTAGATGAATTTACAAATTATACCTTCATATTTTGATGTGTTATAGAGGAAACTTAAATTGGTTTCTTCTTAATGCAAAGCACATACATCATATTGTTAATATGTTTAACACAACACTTTGGTAATGTTACATGCACATCACCATACCCATTAATTTGGTATGAGTGGTCATCCTCAAGATATATATTTTCACCATTGTTAGTTTAATGGAAATTCTCAAACTAATTCTTATTATAAGACATGTTAATGAAGCCTCTAGAATCAACAAACCTTGCATTTGAAACATTGGTGTTAGTAGATAGTGAAACATCTGAAATAAACATTCCAAAATTTTTAAATTCATCACTCATTGTTTCTACTTTTTAGCAAATGACCATTATCCCCTTATTTTTTATGTTTGTATTCAAGATACTTTATTTTGAAACAATCTCTAGAATAGTGCCTAGGCTGACCACAATAATGACAATAAATTCTAAGATTGTGTAAAACACTCCTCCCACATCTACCCAAGTAACCGGCCAACTGGGGTAAACATGTGACGAGAAGTTACTATGATATGATTTAATTCCCTATCTGTTAGTTAAGGAAGTCGAACCGATGGAAACACACCATACAAACCTTTCACATCAACAACAGGACTCCCAGGAGCCATCCAAACCACTCAGGTAACCAGTCCTTGGGTCCCACTATGTTTTTAGACCAATAAACCCCTGGATGCTCCTTTCATATGGACAGTCATGTGTCTAGGAGGCTCCAAGTGCTCCCACAACATGGGCATGCATGCGTCTAGGGACTTTTCTACCCAATGTTATGCCCACGTCTTTGAGGTTTGAGCCACTTTTTCAGCCCAAAGCCTAGGTCACTACTCATAAATAAATGACACTTTCAGAGCTGAAATTTAACAAAAGAAAAATGATACAAATGAAATCACTTGAACAAGGACTTGATTGGACCCCTACTAGCCATGACAAGAATTTCGTCAAACTTGTCATAAATATGTAATCTACAAGTGTAAACGACAGATCTGAGCATAGGGGTCTCATACTTATTTGAGAATCGCTAAGAATAATTGATGCCTAAACACATTAGCTTCCATTTCATCTATTAGGCCATAGATACATTTTTCATTCATTTACAAGTAAAAAACATGGTGAAAGCCATACATAGCCACTGCCATAATACATGCTCATAACCAGCATAATAACAAAAGAAATAACAAGGTAACAACATTCATATAATCCACATATAAACCAGTACAATAATCATGAAATAACAAGGAGACATAACCTCATATTAATGATGCAAAGGCCAATTAGGTTCAGTACTTCCACGCACCACCTGCCCATAGACATGGCTGATCCAAATCTCTCTTCAAGCAGTCACCCCTATGCCATATTCTAGGCATGAATGTGGGATCTCATAAAACACATCAATCAAAACCATCCATGGCTTCCAGAGGCCAAACCACCTAAACCCATCAAATAGTGATTCCACCTCACGGTCGGACATCACAACCCATCACTAGATTGGTCTCTATCTAAGCCTTCCAAGGCTCCAAAGCATTTGTTCCAATCAAGGCTTCTAGAACTAGTAACTAAACCCACAGTTACCATCGGGCTTCCAGAGTGTTTGTCCAACCAGTGCTTCCAGGACTAGTAACTCAACCCACCAAGCGCTTGAGGAGTGTTTTTCCAACCCAGGCTTCTAGGACTAGTAACTCAACCCAACCTATTACGGGGCTTCCAGAGCATTTGTCCAACAAGGGCTTCTAAAGAATTTGTCCAACCAGGGCTTCCAGGAACTAGTAACTCAACCCAAGCTAAAGGAAACATGGGAACCAACTAGAAAAATAAAGAAATGAACCCACATCACCATGGATACTAGGAAATGGAAAGACTAGGAAAATCCATTGTCAATCCAGGCAATCCTCCATGTCAATGACAGATCATAACCCTGAAACCACATGCATGTGTCATGCATGACAAAGCCAGCAAGGAAAAAATACATGCAACTTAGTACCTCCAAGCAAAACCCGTTGTAGCTACTAATCCCAACGTACTCTTTCTCTTTCCTTCTCGTCCTTTTCCTTCTTTCTCCAAAACTCCAAGTATACCACACTCTCCAAGAGTGCTCCAAGAAAACTCTAAGTATCCAACAATATGAGAGAGAGAGAGAATAGAGAGAGAGCTCCAAAATTGAACTAAAAAAAGTCTGTGAATTGATCCTCAGATGCCTTTTTATTAATGAGGCCTCTATTTTCTTCATTTTCCTCTTCAGATGAAACCTGCAAACTTTGACCTCCCTTTTCACCTAATTCCCTTTATTTTCATAAATAAATCTGCCAAAATGCCATTTTTCCTTTCTAAAGCATTTTCCATTGCCTTTTCCAATTTCCTTAGCCATTAATCAATCACCAGTGATCCCCGTCACTATGATTTTTCCCAACATTCAACTTGGAATACTTGTCCCATCAACCACGATTATTATTTTTCCTTTAGTAACTTTTATTACATGGAATTTTCACCAGGGATGTTACAGAACTCTCCCCCTTGGGGGAACACCATCCTTGATATTCAAAAAAACCTACGACCAACAAGGTTGTTGTAAGCAAAACAAACTGCCCGTAGAGCTTTATAACTTAGCTCGTTGCAATATTCACAATCATCATCCTGCTGAGAAGAAAACCAACATGACAACATAACAAGTATAACATCATAATTAAATGACACCCATATGACTTATTGGAGCTTTATAGCATAGTTCGTGGCGGTATTTACATCCATATACATATGTACATATACCAAACATCTCTAAAACATGTACCAAAAAGATATACCAAAGGCATATACCAAAAAATCCACTCAACCAATGAATAAGGAAGGATACATAGACGAAATCTAATCTGCCATCTCCCATGTAGCTTCATCGGGCCCAAAGTTATCCCATTGCACTTTAACTTGCTTGATTGATCAGTTCTAGAGCATGATCATCTTTCTCTGCAAAATGCACTGTGGTTCCAGATGGAATTATCCTTCTGGATCCACCTGCAATACAAACCAATCAATCACATGATCAACATCTTTAACATACTTATTTAGCAATGAAACATGGAAAAAATCATGGAATTTGATTATCGGAGCTAGTGCAAGTGGATAGGCTACTAGCCCAATCCTCTCAATAATCTTCAAAGGTCCACAAAATCGGGGTGACAACTTGACACATGATCCAATACACAAGGAGCTCTTCTTTGATTTGATGCGCAAGTACACCTGTTCACCAACCTGGAACTCCTTGAACAAAATATTCCAATCTTCATAGCTCTTCTACCTATCCTGTGCTACTTTCAAATTATTCTTAGTTATCTACATTTCCCGCTCCATGTCTGCCAACATGTCTGGTCCAATCAACACCCTGTTAACTGGATTGCTCCAACTTATGGGATTATTACAGCTCTTCCCATACAATGCCTCAAAAAAACTCATCCTTAGTGACTCTCGGTACCCATTGTTGTAAGCGAACTCTATCAGTGGAAGGTACTCTTCCCACTTCCACTGTTGATGCAACACATACATCCTCAACATGTCCTCCAATATCCTATTGAACCTCTCTGCCTATCCATCTATCTGTGGATGATACGATCTACTGAAGGCCAAATTTATGCCCAAACCTGCAAATAACTCCTTCCAAAAATTGGAAGTGAACTTTGTATCCCTGTCTGGCACAATACTCTTTGGAACTCCATGCAATCTAACCACGTTCCTAATGAAGACTTGTGCTACATCACTCCTTGATAATGTAGACTTCACTAGAATGAAGTGTGCTACCTTTTTCAACCTTTCCACCACTACCATGATGGAATCATGTTGGCTCAATGTCATCGACAAACCTGTGATAAAGTCCATGGAAATGACCACCCATTTCCACTCTAGAATCAGAATCGATCGTAGCAGTGCACCTGGATTCTTACACTCTATCTTCACCTATTGACAATCTAAGCACCTAGCCACAAACTCTACTACTTCTCTACTTAAATTCGACTAATAATAGAATTTCTTCACTACTTTGATTGTGTTATAATATCTTGGGTGACCTGAATATGGTTTCATATGAAACTACCTCAAGATCACCTTCTTGAGATCACTACTATATGTCACATACATCATGTCCCTAAACCTAAAAAATATGTCTGTCGTGAGACAATAGTCAACATCTTGTGTACCTACATTTGTACCTAAACCTATACCACTACCTTTACCACCACCTATACTATACATGTACCACTACTTGTACCTATACTTGTACCACTACCTGTACCTATACCTCTACCACTACCTATACCACGAAATGTACCTATACCTATACCACTACCTTTTCATGTACTTGTACTCTGCTACAACCTGTGCATGATCTCCATATACCTGTCATCCTGCTGACTTGCCTGCAAGATTCTATCTTGTAAATCTATCCCATAAGAGCTCATAGGTGTTATGTGATTTACTTGTATCCACCTGTTAAGAGCATATGCCACCCTATTATATTTACCTTTGATATACCTATTCTGAAATTTGAACTCACTAATCGTGTCCAACCATCGAGCCTGCTTGCCATTGAGATCCGGTTGGTGAAACAGATAATGCAAACCATTGTGATCACTCATCAATACAAACCTCCTGCAAAGAAGATAGTGCCTCCACATATTTATTGCATGTATGATCACTTCTAACTCAATATCATGTGTCGGGCAGTTCTACTCATGCTCATTCAACTTCTGTGACTCATAGCATACCATATATCCATCCTGCATAAGGAATCCACCAAGTCCTCTCTTGCAAGCATATGTACATACTACAAACTCTTTGTCCAAATCTGCAATCTTTTAACACTGGTGTATGTGTCAACAACTACTTGAGCTGCTAAAAAATGGCCACACACTCCTCTATCTATTCAAACTTCTTACCTTTCCTCTACAATGATGCGATATGATAATAAATCTACGAGAAGTTTCTGATGACTCTCCTATAATAACCTGTTAACCCCATGAAATATCTAACCTCATCCACATTCCTGGGAGCTACCCACTACATGATAACTCTTACCTTTTCTGGTACCACTGTTATGCCATCCTTGGAAACCACGTTTCCCAAGTAGTGTACCTCAGTTTGAAATAAAATGCACTTGTTGAAATTAGCACAATTTATGCTCTCTTAACAATCTCAACATTGTTATTAAATTCCCGGCATGCTCTTCTTAATTTTTAGAATATACCAATATATCATCATTGAACATGATAACAAACTTGTCCAAATATGGATGCAACACACTATTCATCAAGCACATAAAGGTAGCTAAAGCATTAGTTAAACCAAATGGAACTATAACAAACTCATAATGCCCATACCTGGTCCAAAAAGTTGTCTTGTAGATGTCCTCTTCTTTAATGCGTACTTGATGATATCATGATCTCAAATCAATCTTCGAGAACACTGTTGCTCCCTTCCACTAATTGAACAAGTCATAAATCCTCAGTAAAAGGTACCTATTCTAGATGGTCACTTTGTTTAACTGCCATTAGTTAATGCACAAACTGAGAGTACCATTCTTCTTCTTCACAAACAATAGCAGTGCACCCCATGGTGATACAATTGGCCTAATGTATCCCTTGTCCAGCATTTCCTTCAACTGCATCTTCAACTCTATCAACTTTGGTGTAATCATCATGTAAGGTGCCTTTGATGTCGGAGTTTCCCCTGGCACCAACTCAATAGAAAATTCTACTTCCCTGTGAAGTGGCAACTCTAAAATATCTGTAGGGAATACATCCTGAAACTGTTGTAGAACTAGGTAGCTGCTCAAAATATTTGCATCCTCAACTTCCATACCTTTGTCACTAGAAATTTGTACTACAAATAACACACACCCTTTCCTGTAACTACACTTAGCCTGCACAGTTGTCACCATTCTATCTGATGTTTCTTTCTTCTTACCTCGCAAAACTATTTGTTACCCATTGTCATCCAAGTGCTCAATGGCTTTGTCATAACAATCCACCTTTTTTCTATGAACATACAACCAATCTGTGCCCAAAAACATAATATATGATCCCAACAGTTATACATTAAAATGTTCTTAGGCAAGCATACCATTCAAATGAAATGTACAAACTCTTACCCAATGATGAACTCTATTCTTGGTACTTATAGCCAACTGCACTAACCAAGATTCTTCATGAACTTCTTTATTCAAACCATACTTATCAACTATTAGGATTAACATAGCTATAATTAGATCCAGGGTCAATCAAAATAGAAACAACTTGAACACAAAGCTTACCATCCATCTCAATGATAAATGTTTGATGGTTTGCCTGTCTATTATCCAGCACTGCGTAGATCCTAGGAATACTCTTCCTAACATCTCCCATTGTATGTGCCTCCTGAGCACTGCAGATGTGAGGTCTACCACCATTATGTTGTTGACAATCTCTCCTATGATGATATTTTCCACATGTCCAACACTCTAAAAGATTCCAGCCTGCATCCTTGTTCTTCTCTTCAGATCGAATTCCTCATCCTCTGTCAGATACATTGAACTTCTTGAACAATGTTTCATTCTCCTTATTACCTATACCCTGAGGTCTTGCTCACTTCTTGTCCCATTTTCCTTTATTCTTATCATTACCCTTCCAATCTGGCTTAGTCTCAGATATGTTCTTCGATTGTTCATAGAAATGCTTTAGATTTTGAGTGACCTCCTCCAATGATCTAAGTTCATCAAACTCAATCCTGTCTTTGAATGTAATCGATAATCCACTAACGAATCTATAAATAGTGGCCTTCTCCTCCTTGAGGTAGGGCACATACCTCAGTAGCTCCAAGAACATGCTAGTGTACTCCTCATGTGTCATCAATCCCATATTTAGCTCATAGAATTATTTTGCCCTGTCATCAAAGTATCTCTCCGAGATATATTCTTCTTGGAATATCCTCTCGAACTCACTCCAAGTCAAGTCCTCCTCATGAATACCTATGACATTCTTCACATATTCCCACCAAATATTTTCTTTACCTTTGAGACTGAATGTAGCTATTCCAGCTTTCATGTTTTCTGAATAATCATGCAACCTAAAGAACTTCCTCATATCAAGCAATGATGCCTATGCATCCTATTATTTCTTCATCTCCCCATCAAATGTAGGTGTCTTTGCTTTCCTAAACTCATCTAGAAAATATCCATTTTCACTCCTCCTATAACACTAATAACAATGTCGATCATCACGTCTGTCAGAATCAGAACTAGAATGGCACCTACGTCTAGCACCTCTCCTATCCGAAGTATCCAAGGACCTTCCATCTCTGATCGTGTCATCTCTATCTAACCTGTACTCACCATGAGACTTGCTTCCATATTCCCCATTAGTTCTTTCCTCCTACTCATGGCTTATTCGAAGTGATCCCTATCGTTGCAATTCTGACAAACTGTGAAGTATCACTACATTTTCCTCTGTTTGTTTCTCATGTGCCCATATGATTATTTCATTTTCTGCCTTACAACTCCTTATTTCTTCCTTTAAGATTCTTAATGTGTCTACCAAATTAGAAGAATTCCCAACACCACGCTACTCATCTAATCAATAGTGGCAGTCTCGGGAACTATAGTCTACCATATTGCTAGTCATATTTGATATTCTTTTGGCAAGGTATATCATGTAAGCTAAACAAAATCACAATAAACCAACATACCTTAGCATAATTCGGGGAGGATACCTCGTCTCCAAGATCAAAAAATCAACATAATACATGTATAACATAATCATGACAACATATATAAATATAACACATAAGCATATAAACATATAACGATCATTCTAGGTAGAGTCCAGTCATCAATGCATGCCGATATCAACTACACATACCATGATGTCATGGATGAAAAAAACCACCACATCACTATACACTTAACCACATGTGAATACTAACATGCATAACAATGCATAATCAACCACACACTCATGATGGCACACTCCACAACAACACCATAACGTTCCCATGGTGACGTCACTACAACCATAACGCATACCATACAAATGCAACAAGCACATGGTATTACAACACAAGAAACACATATGAAACCGACATGAATGCATGACCAACACACAGCCCATCCAATTTGAGGGGTGAACCATGATCTGATACCACTCTATAACACCCTTTTCCCACGTCTACCCAAGTAACCAGTCAACCGGGGTAAACATGTGACACAAAGTTACTATGATATGATTCGACTCCCTATGTGTCAGTTAAGGAAGTCGAACTGACATAAAGACACCATACAAACCTTCCACATTAGTAACATTACTCCGAGGAGCCATCCCAACCACTCATGTAATCAACCCCTGGGTCCCACTGAGTTTTTAGAACATTAAACCCTTGGACGCTCCCTTGATATGGACAATAATGCATCCACGAGGCTCCAAACGATCCCACAACATGGGTATGCATGCGTCTGGGGAATTTTCTACCCAGTGTTATGCCTCCATCTCCGGGATTTGAGTCACTTTTTCAGGACCATAGCCAAGGTCACTATCCAAAACTAAATGACACTTTCATAACTGAAAGGTAACAATAGAGCAATGATACAAATGTAATTACTTGAATAAGTACTTGACTGGACCCTTACTAGCCATGACAAGAATTTCGTCAAACATGTCACAAATATGTAACTACAGGTTTATATAACATATCTGAGCATAGGGGTGTCATACTTATTTGAGAATCGCTAAGAAGCATTGATGCCTTACCACATTAGCTACCATTTCATCTATTAGGCCATAGATACATTGTTCATTCATTTACAAGTAAAAACATGCTGAGAGCCATACATAGCCATTATTATAATACATGTTCATAACCAACGTAATAACAACAAAAATACCAACAAAATAATAGCCATATAATCCACATATAAACTAATACAATACTCATGAAATAACAAGGAGACATAACCTCATATTAATGATGCAAAGGCCAACGAAGTTCGGGACTTCCACGAACCACCCAACCATAAACATGGTTGAGCCAGATCTCTCTTCAGCTAGTCACCCCCATGCCATATTCCAAGCATGAATGTTTTATCTCATAAAACATATCAATCAAAGCCATTCAGCGCTTCCAGAGGAAAAACCACCTCAACCCATCAAACAAGTATTCCACCTCATGGTCGGACATCACAACCCATCACCAGATTGGCCTCTACCCAAGGCTTCCAGGGCTCTAGAGCATTTGTTCCAATTAAGGCTTCCAGGACTTGTAACTCAAGCCACAACTATCATCAGGCTTCTAGAGTTCTTGTCCAATGAGGGCTTCCAGGACTAGTAACTAAACCCACCAAGGGCTTCCAGAGCATTTTTCCAACCAAGGCTTCTAGGACTAGTAACTCAACCCAAACCTTTACAGGGCTTCCATAGCGTTTGTCCAACCAGGGCTTCTAGAAACTAGTAACTCAACCCAAGCTAAAAAAAACATGAGAACCAACTAGAAAAACAAATAAATGAACCCATAATACCATGGCTATCTAGGAAATGGCAAGGCTACGAAAATCCATTTCCAATGCAGACAATCCTCCATGTTAATGACATATCATAACCAAGAAACCACATGCATGTGTCATGCATGCCAAAACCAGCTAAGAAAACATACATGAAACTCGGTACCTCCAAGCAAAACTCATTGTAGCTACTAATCTCGATGTCCTCCTGTGATTTCTTGCACTTCTTTTTCCTTCTTATTCCAAAAATCCAAGTATGCCATAGTCTCCAAGAGTGCTCCAGGAAAAATCTCAGTGTCCAAGAGTATGAGAGAGAGAGAATAGAGAGAGTTGCAAAATTGAACTGACAAAAGTCTGTGAATTGATCCTCAGAAGCCTTTTTATTGATGAGGCTTCTACTTTTTTCATTTTCCATTATTTTCCTTCATTTTCCTCCTCATATGCACCCTATGACCTTTCACCTCCCTTTTCTCCTAATTTTCTTTATTTTCATAAATAAATGTGCCAAAATGCCATTATGCCTTTCCAAAGCGTTTGTCATTGTCTTTGCCAATTTCCTTAGCCATTAATCAATCACCAGTGATCCCCATCACTATGCTTTTTCCCAACATTCAACTTGGAATATGTGTCCCATCAATAGTGGTTATTATTTTTCCTTTACTAACTTTTATTACATGGAATTTTCACTAAGGTTGTTACACATTGATCTTTGGGGGTGTCATATTTTGTTCTAGATTAGCAAATGGTGGATTTTTTGTATGATGACTTTCCATGTGGTGGCTTTTCTCTCTTACTTCCTTCCCATGACATTCCTCTAGAAGGTCGTTTCCCTTTTAAAATCAAAACTTTGAAGCCTAAGTTTATTGCGCCTCTCTTCCTCCTGCATGAGTATACTTTCCAACTCATCAAATGTGGGAGCTTTCTCCCTTGTTGCAAGATTGTAACAAACATTTGGTAGTCATATATCATTCCATTTAAGGTTATGGTGATGAAAATAGTAAAGAATACCTTTTCTGCCATGTCTCCTTGAGCTTATCTCTAATGTCATTAATTCTGGAAAAGAAATTACCAATACTTTCATTTTCTTCCATCTTAAATGAAAAGAATCTTACTCTTTAGAGACATGATTTCATTTGTATTCTTAGACTAATACAAGTCTCTAAGTGTTGTCCACATCTCATTGTAGGTCTTGTTGTCTCGGATATTGAGTATTTTCCTTTACAAACATTCTCAACAATACCTTTGCCCTAGTCTCTCTTCTCTCCTAACCTTTGCCCTAGTCTCTTTTCTCTCCTAACCTTGAATTGATGCATTAGGCTTCACTTCATCACCACATGGTATTGACCAAACATTGTAACATTCCATCAATGTATATAATTTAAACTTCCAATTAACATAATTGACACCATCTAACTTAGTTATTTCATTTAAATATATTCCGACGAAAAAATTAGCAATCTTGAAAAAAAAAATCCCCCACTTTTAAAAAACCGCAAAATGTCTTCCTTCTTCCTTCTAATTACTTCAAAGATTGAGGCTAGTTCTTATTACACAGTAGACAACACACCTTCAATGCTTGGAGCCCCCACATAGATCAAGAAATTGAATCACAAATAACATCATACCTTATTTCCATAAGCCAAACCTTTTTATGGTGGATCCTTTAATGTCATTACTGGTCTTAACGACTATACTTATCTTTGTCTTGAAACAACGATTTCACAGCCACTATCATTCATCAGCCAGCGGAGATGATGGAGAGAGTTTCCCAAGTATTGCTCTATACGTAGGCCAGGAACATGGCAGAGAAAGGGCATGTAGTCTAATCAAGAGCTTCTCCGACCTCACCAATCTCACCTCCAAATTTTGTCCTTAGGGACTTACTCAATGTGAAATGGTTGCACTATCAGGTAACCATGAATGCTACAAGCGAGTCTAATCTAATTATACCTGTAACTTGCCTTTTAAAACGGTTTTCTCGTTACTGAGTACAACAAAAGAAAACTCTGAACTTTTCGAGAGAGACTTCACTGCTGCAGAAACTTTTAACTTTGCAGGGAAGAATTCAACGACCGACTTCTTCACACGCTTGCATCAATTGGCGCCTGTCTACCGTGGCCACTGAACCACCAGCACGGCGTAATCATTTGTTGGAAATTGGGCATTATTTCTCTCTGCAAGTTAGACTGACACCGCGGCCTTCAACGTGCAAGCTTCAATGCATAATGTTTGCTACGCATAGCAGCTCACACCGGCGACAGGACACACATCGCAGGTCACAACCAAACACGGAGTCTGAGGAGTTTCAGGATGGCTGGTTCGAATTTTCGGTAAAATATTTAATTATTTTTTTATAAATATTATTTGAGTTATATTTTTGATAATGGAAATAAATTCAATACCATTAAAAATTTTTAATTTAACAAATTTTATTTGAATTTACAAAAATTAATCAAAATTTCAATCTTTACCCAAAAAAACATAATCATTAAATTAAGAAACCAAACACTATACCAAACACCAAAAACTACCTCTCAAAACACTACCCGTCTCAAAACCGTCACCCTATCTTTAATACCAAAACAATAAAAATCGAAGACAAAGTGATAGAAAGATGACAGATGTACCTGGTAAGGCTCAAGCATTCACATTTGTATTCATCAGCCCAAAAACAACTACATATATAATATTACATAGTAAAAAGATTAAACAAGCTCCTTATAAATAAGATCTAAAATTTATAAAATTTCAATTAAACACAATAAATTGACAATAACAAACTTTTAAACATTATTTAAACAAATATTGCACTATTTAGTGAATAATTTTTAATATTTCACTATCTACTACTTGCTCAAATATCATAAACAAATATTGCACTATTTAGTGAATAGTTTTAATTTTTCACTGCCTACTGCTTGCTCAAATATTATAGTGTCAATGTGATTTTCAATTAAAAGATTTAATATGTTTTAAAGGAAAGACTTTCCATATTAATTAGTTATAATACATTTACTATAAAACAAAGGTTACATATATAAAATAAGTTGAAATTTTTTATTTATGGATATTTATGTGAAATTGGAGATTTGTCAGAGAATCTATTATAACAAAAGTCATGTGGCGATAATGTCTTTAGCACATTGTCACGGCATCGTTCTTGTTTATTAGGTAAGAATGACGTGAAAATAATAATTTAAAAAAATTAAAATAAATTCAAAAATATTAAAAAATGATAATGTTTTTAATTTTTTAATATAAAATTAATATATATTAAATATATATTAAAAAGGAACATAAATTTATATTGATTTTTTATTTATTATAAATATTTGAAGATTAAATTTTTTAAAGAGAGATTTTTATAGTTATAATAAGTTTAATAAAAAGTAAAAAATAACTAATATAATAGGTTAAAAGAAAAAGAAAAAAAATAAAATAAGTAATTTGATTAATTAAATAAAAAGATAAGTAAAGTTGTAATATAAGTGTGATTACTCGAAAAAAATAATAATAATTAATATAATATATTTGTAATAACTTGAGAAACAAATTTAAACTAAATATTTTATCTTTCTTAACTCAACATATATTCAAAATTAAACTACATTTGCATCTTTTATATATATATAGCTTATCTATTCCATATTATATATGAAAGAAATTAAACATCTTCCTCATATACATATCATTGAAATAATTTAAAAATAATAAATTTTTACTTTTCAATTCTTATATATATATATATATATATAGATATAAACATTATCTCTTTCTCTCTCTATATATATATATTGTTTAATTTCAAATAAGTAAACATTATTTAGTGTAGATGAATTAATAGATGCCACAATATTAAAATCCTTCAACTTAGTCTGTCTGTCGATATCATGAATTGATAATCTCATCTCACTACATCCACATGGTGTCATACTTATATTTTGAGAAATCCAATACACATATAATATAGCACGCATATGGTAGTTTGTTTTTCCTAATCACAGCTAAAGATAATAATGTTATTCAAACATTTACAAGGATTTATGGATTATCCTATTAGAACAATAATGTATAATCTTATTTTACAAACATATAGCTATAATATGAGTTGTATAATGATAAATTATTGCATTAGTAGAATATTGGTTCATCAAGCATTACATTGAGTTTAGAAGTGAGTGATATGTATTTTTCAATACAAATAATTAAAAAAAATCATAATAGTACACCATTATTATATTTATAAATTAGACTTTTATGATTATCATGTAATTAAAAACATTACCAAATATATCATTTGAGTTATTCTATTAAACGCATGTGATTTATTCATTGTTATTCTATTAAACGCATGTGATTTATTCATTGAAACATTATGTATGAAATACTTGAAATTGAAATTTATAGAAACATTAATGTTTTTCCAAATTCCTCTCTCCTAGTAATATAAACTAGTGATAAAATAGAGAAGGTAGAGAAGGTAATAAGGTTTTATAGGATTTGTCATAAAATTTGTTATAGCTACATTAGATCAATCAAACAAGGTAAACATAATATGCTGAAAAACATTTGGAATGAAAGTGAAAAACAAGTAAGAATTAAAGGGACAAAATAGTCACATGATTCAACAAAATTTTACTGATTATCAAAGTTGTCAAGACCTGCTAAAATAAATACTAAGTTTTTTATTAATTTAATCAATAATGGAGAAAAATAATATTTAATAAAAAAACAAAATCACACCATATAACATATCATTGAACTAATCATAAATTTAATCTGTAAAATCTGATAAAACATTGAACTAACCATAAATTTAATCTCTAAAATCTGATAAAATAAACTAATCATAAATTTAATCAGTAAAATCTAGTAAACTAATTAATTTATTTTTTAAAGTTAAATTAATATAAAACTTGATAAAATAACTAAAAACTATATAGTATCTCACAAGGACACTGACTAATAAAAATACCTTAAAATTTTCGTGAAGGTGACGATTTTCCGAGAATGATATTTAATTAAAGATGAAAAAATGCATTTAACTGATCCGTCGATACAGGGTTATACAACCACGGTGTTGATTCTTGGATAATAAAATGATTCAGTGGGTGAGACTAATTATTTGGAAAAGTCTGCCCATGTTGAGGGGTGAAGGTTCAAAGAATTTGCAGAGAGCGTGGCAAACGAAAAATGTCGGACACTATTTGATGTAATGTTGGATACATTCCCTTATTCGAAATTTACATCATTTTGGAACGATTCAAGTGGTTGTGAAAAGAATATTAATACAGTAAAATTGAAGCTACTGAAATTTTCAAAGAACAACGGTGTCTATATACGAAATTATGTGTCTTGAGTAATTTTGATGTGAGAATGGTAGGGTACTGAAATTTTTGTTTTATGCTTTTTGTTTTTCACTTCTTTTTTGGACATTCTTTTTATTTATATATTTGGGGATTTAATGGTTATCATTGAACATTCAGGGTAGCATCAGTATAAATCAACCACAACTATATGGATGGCTTACTAAGATTGGGAATATATGAGGTTTCTTTAGTGACTACAAGATCTAGTATATCGGGAGAGAATACAATTAAAATGTAGACAAGCTGTAAAAGATGGGATTACTGATGCATTGGATGAGATACATATTGAGATAAAACTAGGCAACAAAATTTCGGATGCGGGGATTTTAACATTTCCAGGATAACATATCTATGATCTGTCTCTTTTATTTTGCTTGATGTCCTATCTGTATGGTCTTTTGATTTTCTTGGAATGGATGAATTACTATATGGATCTCTTTTATTTTGCTTGATGGCCTGTCTGTATGGTCTTCTGATTTTTTGGAATAGATGAATTACTATATGGATGTAAATGATGCAGTTTAGGTTTTTTTTTATTACTGTATACATGTTTGATACTGTATAGTGATATATTAGAATGTCTCATACTAGATGATAGATCTATATAATGATATATACACAGATGTAATGATTATATTTTTCTTGGACAGATATACTGGTTTATACTTTATATATAAATTCAGTGTTTTTGCTTAATTTTTTGTTTTTCAATTGCGTGTAAACAAATGATTTGGATGAGTCATTGGAATAGAGGGTCATAATAAACCAATTATTTTCTTCTTTTATCTTTGTCGAGGCCATACATGCTCGAAACTTGAGAGTCTCAAGAGCATTGAGTCAAATCTGTTGTGGGTATGCCCGAATATTTACGCAGTAACGGAATGGCAATATAAGCTTCAAGGAGAAAAGAGTGGGAATAGTCTAAGAATGCAATTAGATGCTGAATTCTGTGAT
Source organism: Pinus tabuliformis (assembly GCA_031772625.1). Lineage (NCBI taxonomy): Eukaryota > Viridiplantae > Streptophyta > Pinopsida > Pinales > Pinaceae > Pinus > Pinus tabuliformis. Next base: position 461,953,845 of record CM062820.1, on the reverse strand, counting down.
TTTGCTCAGAGAGTTTTTTAGGACCTGCTACCACAGTGTTTGGAGGCCCCAAAAAAAAGAGAATTATCCTATGGAATTATAAATAAGTGATGACTAAAACTAATTCAAAAAAGGGAACAGAGGGATAAAACGAAGATTGCGGAATATCAAAGACTACAACAATGTAGTGTGATAACTTAATGATTTGGATGAAAGATTGTGATTTTGCTCAGAGAGCTATGGTGTTTTTTTAAACGAAGAAAGAGCTCACCGGCTGAGAGAGACTTGATCAATATGGGAGTGATGCTTATTGCTTCCGCAAAGTGGAAATATTTAGGAAAGATTATAGTGTATTGAACAATGTCAAAACCGAAGGGAAAGAATCATTAAACATGGGATAAACGTCTTACAATTTCAATGCGCACAATTCTAAAAAGTAATTTTACGAATAATTTTAGCTACATCAAGGAGGGAAGGCATATCTTGTTACAGAGAAGTCCTATACTGTAAGTATTCAGTTGTAAGTGATTTCTTTTCTAGGCAGAGAAGTCGTATGCTGTAAGTATTCAGTTGTAAGTGATTTCTCTTCTAGACTGTACTTGTTTGAGCCTCCCCTCAGGTTTCAGAGTCTGCTCTACAATGAAATTTTTAAAATGGTGGTGGAGGGAGGCTGCTATGGTGTATTGGTTAGAAAATGGTGCTGAAATCGACACGTTTTGATATGGGTCATGCATTTACTATAAGAAATGACAGAATATTACCACACCATCCTTTGAATATGCTGACCATCTCTATTTTGGGCCAACTATGCACGTAATGGTGGCCATGTAGGAAATATTTAGGAAAGATTATAGTGTATTGAACAATGTCAAAACCGAAGGGAAAGAATCATAAAACATGGGATACACATCTTACAATTTCAATGAGCACAATTCTAAAAAGGATTTTTACGAATAATTTTAGCTACACCAAGGAGGGAAGGCATATCTTGTTACATAGAAGTCCTATATTGTAAGTATTCCTCCCCTCAGGTCTCACAGTCTGCTCTACAATGAAATTTTCAAAATGGTGGTGGAGGGAGGCTGTTCTGGTGTATTGGTTAGAAAATGGTGGTGAAATCGACACGTTTTGATATGGGTCATGCATTTACTATAAGAAATGACGGAAGATTACCATACCATCCTTTGAATATGCTGACCATCTCTATTTTGGGCCAACTATGCACGTAATGGTGGCCATGTAGGATCATAAACAACTATTTCCGGGTACCAAGTGGTTGAAGTTTAATGTGGATTGCCTTGCAATATTTCACATCAAATGCCACGTAACTGATCTGTAGCATATTCATCTCAGAAATTGACTCACCATGCCATCGAGGATATTTGAGTACACCAATCTAATCAGTTAGCATTAAAAACCTAATCGAACGTCCAAGTTGATGAGTTGTCAAGCTATCAGATGCATATATGCCACAGTTAACTTAATGCCATCTACGAATCTTGGCCCCGGCATTAGTTACCCTTAAATCATGGTTCTTTTTAATTGTCAATTTCCAGTTCGCTAAATTGCATCATAACCAAAGTTTAGGGGTGCTTTCAGTGCTACATTTGCCCCCGGGGAATGATAAAATTAATATTTGGTAGCATAAATGTATTAAATCTAAACATGTGTATTTTTATTGGTGAAGGTTTTTTTTGTTTTAATTTAAGTTGGATGAGGATTTGTTGATTTTTTTTCTATTTTTTTAATTGAATTTTTGGAATATGCTTAGTCTTAATACTTTTCAAGGGTTATAGTGTGTTATAGAACTTGTTAAATTGCATTGACTTTTAATAAATTAAAAAAATTATATTTATGACAAGTGGCTTTTCAGCTTACCAATTTTTTATGGATTTGAGATTATTTCAATTCTAAAAAACTTTACAAGTTCATCATTATTATTTATAACATTCATTTATATATTTATATAAAAGTAAAATGGTCCATTATTTTTTGATCCATAACTTTTTTATACATGGTTAATCAATTAAATATGTGTACTAGTAAGACATTTTCATATTATGATAAGTTTTTTTGTTATATTTATAAAAAAATTGACTATATCAAATACAATAATATTTTTAATGTAATTATACTAATCAATACCAAAACCATAAAAAAAACCTACCTAGAAAAATAACAGGACGACCGGAACAAAGCTATACACTAGTACAAAGGCTAGCGTATTACCTGAGATTATGGAGTTTTGCTGGTGTGATGAGCAATTTTTTTTGTCCAAACCGTTTAAAACTAATGAATGTTTAACATTGTAAAAGCTTAAAAAACAAATTGATTTTTTCTTGCAAGGAGAAACTAATGGCCTAACACTATGGCTATGCGTCACTTGGCGATTAAATGACAAGCTATTTAAACTAATTATTAGTTCAACTTAACGTAGTTAAAATGACGTTGAGGATTTACATTCAAAACAGCTCCTCCCATGCCCCATGGTTTATGTCTATTGTAATTGTACGGCCCACCTACTCCTCGACACCTTCCTCCTCTCCAGTCCTGCACGGATAATTTTACATATGCAAAATCAATATAACTAATTTCAACATACGACAAGCTCGTTCACATGCTCTTTTGAATCGGTTGAAACTTGGATCTAACCGATATTATAAGCTAGTCACTCACGTCCAAAAATATATAAAAAAATTATAACACGACCTCTGCACATGGGAACGGCGTAAACGTGTGCGCTGACCATGCATTTTTGTTTTTTTTCCTCTCCATCGCTTTCTCGAATCCTGAAATTCAACGATAAATTTCCTTATTGTCTTCTCTCACGCCTTCACTTCATCGGCACTTCACGCTTAGAAGTTCAGTTGATACTTCACAACCAATATAGCCATCTCTCTTTCTTGGTTACTTTTTAAGACAACGCAGCATCATGATGTTACCAGATATGAAAATAATACGTGGCCCTTTCGCGTCCGACAATCAGCAATTATTTCAACAAAAGACTGTGCAGCAGCAAAGACAAAACAGTTGACAGTTGATTCAGATTGAAAACCGTGCACCGATAGACAATATAATTTAGGCCGTAGTTTAATAACGGGTTAGATTATAAAAAATTTGAGAATATTTTAATAAAATCTAGTCAGGTTTTTTTAGATGTTAATTACTGCTATCAAATTATCAAAAACAAAATTCAAATACTCATATTTACTACAAGATTACCCATAATTTAATGCCACATTCTCAACCAGCAGGTGGTACAAGCGGATATGGAAGCCTAGTGAAACGAATGGCTTGCCAATAAAAAAATAGGTGCAGTAGGTCCAAACCTATTCAGAGGAAAGGGTAGCTGAGCTGACAACTATCCGATATGCAATGAGATTTACAGTACACTAAATGATGTACAGTATTGTTACTCATAAAGTTGGGGCCCGTTGTTGAAAGGGAATTCGTCATTATAAGTTGTGTTTAAGGAGGTTAAGTGACACCGGCTTTGCTTCTCACTAAAAATACCTCCTCTACATTACTAACTCCCTTTGAATAATAGAAGCTTCCATCCCATATTGCAATTTTATACATTCCTAATTAACTCTGTGCCACTTGGTTCCTTATTGCAGCACCTTAGTCATATGGATCGAAGATTTTGTGTTGAATATGGCTAAGCGGTAATTAATTACATTTGTGAGTGAAATTATTGATAACTCAAAATTATTAAAAAGACAGAGGAAGTACAATACAAATTTAACACACAAAACACATGAGTTGAGGCTTTTCTGTTGATCACACAAAACTTGATAGATTACAATGAATTTGGTGAGGGATATTTATATGTTTCCAACTAGGGACTCGCCTAAAATAACTTGACATGCAACCACACACTAAATTTGTCTATCACTTAACTTGACTTAATTTGTTGAATTGAGGTTTCTGTGATCCATAATATTAATACGAAGAGCTTCGGCGTAAATCACATAAAGAGAGACGTTTGTCAATGTGTTTCGAACCAACCAGTGTGGTTACAGATCCACTGTTTCTTCAACTTGCCCTGACGATGAACCACACTGATCGGTTCGAAACGCGTCGACAGACAAACGTCTCTCTTTATGTGATTTACGCCGAAGCTCTTCGTATTGACTTAATTTGTCTATCACTTAACTTGACTTTCAACACTCAGTTAACTAACTCTCTAATTTTAAATAAATCTCCATACGGAAGTATAAAAAAAAAATGACTACAATAAAGAAAACAAATTGGAGCACCAAAAAGAAAATACTTGACAGTTGATCCACAACGAAAATCATGCACCGACCAATTAGCTACAGTTGCGAAGCTGTTATAAATTTATGCCATTCTCTGGAGTTTCTTAGCTTGTAGTGCACTTGTAGATTCCTTGAGCTCAGCAGAATCTAATTTTGTGTTTTCTATCTTTCGTTCAAAAATGAGGAAGTTGATGCTTTCCATGGCTTATGTGGTAGCGCTTGAGATTTTCATGATGGCAGTATGCTCCGAGATCGTTCATGGTGTCCATTTCAATAAGCATAAGTTAGCAGAAGTAGGAAGTGATTGGCAGCCAGCCACTGCTACATGGTACGGGAGTCCAGATGGAGACGGGAGCGAGGGTAAGGGCAACCTTATCTCCTCTATTTCTGTTCATGATAATTATTTAGAGTGTTATATTATTTTTATGGTAGATGTAATGAAATTTGAGAACCATATGGTTATGAACATGCTAATGAAGAAAGTGTACTATTGCTTTGTAACAGGTGGTGCATGCGGATATGGCACACTAGTGAAACAAATGCCTTTCCAATCAAAAATAGCTGCAGGAAGCCCAGCCCTATTTGAAGGAGGGAAAGGATGTGGGGCTTGTTATCAGGTATACTTACATTTATATTGCATGATTTACTCTTTGAGGTATTCATAAAGTTTGGCATGTCGTGATAAGTTGTGTGTAAGCAGGTAAAGTGCACAGAGCATGGTATGTGTTCTCAAGCCCCGGTGACTGTGGTGATTACCGATGAATGTCCCGGTGGAATCTGCTCAGGTTCCGGCAAAATACACTTTGATCTCAGTGGTACTTCCTTCTCCGACATGGCATCTCCCGGCACGTCTTCCGATCTGCTTAACACTGGAATCCTGTCTATTTTATTCCGACGGTATTGATTTACTCTTTTTCTCACATCAAAATAGATTTGAGGAATTAGCAGACTTGAATTTCTGTTGGCGGTGTTTCTATCGTTTTATTTTATTGAGCATGGCTTAAAATCCTTCTTTTTTTGGTATGATATAGTGTACCTTGCGAATATCCGGGGAAGAATATTGCATTCCACGTTAACGCAGGCGCCACTGAATATTGGTTTGCGGTCCTTATTGAATACGAAGATGGAGATGGCGATCTTGGCGCAGTCGATCTAAAGCAGGTTTGTTAATGTAAAGATCAGTTCAATTCCACTTGTGTCTATCAATCCATCATTACAAGTTAATTCGTGTTTGGATTTTCATGTATGCAGGCAAACTCTGATACATGGCAAGGGATGGAACAGACATGGGGTGCAAATTGGTGTTTGAGTAGCGGCCCTTTAGAAGCTCCGCTCTCTATTCGCTTGCAGTCTCTTTCAACTGGAAGAACTCTCACTGCAAATAACGTCGTTCCACAGAATTGGCAACCCAGTGCTACATACAGATCACTTGTCAACTATGACTAATTGTCTCTATCCATGCAGCTTATCATCTGTGGCATTTGTGCAAATTTGTTATGTGCTTATACGTATAGTATGATACTAGGCATTGAAGTTTTACAATCGTTAGTGCCGTATACTTATAAGTTATGGCAGAAGGTCTCTATAGGTCCACTATACGTAGACATTATGTGTTTTCTTAAAATTAATTAAGATAATGCATCAAATTGTTTCGATGGTCGTTCAATTCGAGAATCTATGTTTATGATTGCTTACTTTTCGTTACTATTAATACCCAGCTGCAGCTGTATCGTTTTATGTATGTTCCTCATCTTTTTCTTCGATCTTACCACCACATCTATCTTCGTTTTATGTATGTTCCTCATCTTTTTCTTCGATTTTACCACCACATCTATCTTTGTCAGACGCTGTCGGTTGGCTTTGCACATCTTTCCACCGTACAAAATTTTACCGGGCAGAGGAGAGTCTCACTCAGAATTCATTTGCTGCCAGGTAAGTTTTATGAGAATTTAGTTGTGTCGAGATAATCGCAACTTCCCGTAAGTTTAATAAAACACAGAACTCATTCACGACAAAACAGAGTAAAACAAAAAAAGATAGCGGTAAATCTATTTGTGAAATATTAACAAGCCAAATTTTATATTATATGTTAAAACTCAAGTTAATACATTCACGTGAAAAATGGAGCCTGCAGCTCCAAGTGAAAATACGAAAAAACTTACTATTTACGCAACACTAGAATTGCAGAGAATATTTCCTCCAAGATTTTCTATTCAGTGACTCTCTCGTCTCTAATGACTTTTAGATCCATATTTATGTCCACATACAAATTTACTAAGAAAATAATTAATACACATTATTTATATTCAACATAGACCATTTTATTTAATAATTGGTTTTCTGAACTTGCAGTTAGAATCTGATTGAGCTGAAGCTTCAGTTGAATCATGAACCGATTTGCTTGATATACTCCCTCAGGCTGGGACAATATTCATATACCCAGCATCTTAATTCAGTCAGTGTTCTGGAACGCTGGTGGATGTATGGGCAACAGTTGTGGAGTGAATGCTTACTCATACTTATTTATTAACTTCATTAAATTCTGTGATGCATACTTATTTATTAACTTCATTAAATTCTGTGATGCATTAAATTCTGTGATGCATTGCCGAATGGTCTGAGCTATACTTCTTCTCTGACTTCTGTCTTCTCTGTCTTTTCAACTGCAAAATCGCAACCATAGAGTGGTTGACTGAGCAACCATAGTGTTTGTCAGTGTGTTTATAGTTGAGATTATTATTTCCAACTGAGTGTCTGATGTTTCAAAAATTTTATGTGTACTTACATCCTTTCGTTCTGATATTTAATCAACATTTTGTTTTCCAAATTATTTCCCAGCACAGCGGTAAAGAGACGCAAGCAGATCACTGCCTTTTCATGTTTTGTCAAATCCTCTTAGCACTTTGTGAGCGCTTCTATCGGTCCTGGTTTTTTTAATCTGAGTGCTGGTTTTGGATATGTTTTCTGGTTCTCTACGGAACTTATTTTCTGTTAGATACCTCCACATAGAGTTTACTTACTGAAAATTAGTTATTATTACGTTGTCAACAGCATAAGCATTTTTGCACATTAATTATCGCTTTGCGCTCTTTATGCAAGTATATTAAGTGTACCATGCACTGCTATGTACTAGGCAATTGTGTGTGATCAGCATCTCAGGTTTAATATCAAAAATATTTCCAATTTGCAACGATGGTTTGTGTCAGCACCGATCTTTAATCCCACACGCCACACAACCCTTCGGTCTCAATTAAATGTAATAGAAAGAAAGAGCAATAATGAAACAGAGCACTCTACCAAATCAATGGAAGACTTGAGCTACAGAGTCATGTAACCGAATTTGGTATTGTCGTTGAGAATAGTGTGCAGGGACTCTCAGGTGAGTATTATTCAATATTTTCATTAGCGTTACTAAGATAAGAGAGGTTTCTGCATGAAGCAATCAAAGTTCCCAACCATCTTCGATAATTCAAAGTCTCCTGGAATGGTTTCAGTGTCGAAGCGAAATAAATTATCCAACTTAGTGAAAAGAAACTTTAAAGAGCACTGTAACTCTTGGATTGCATCATAAGGTCATAGAGCCTATGATTATAAATAGTATTTTGTGAAAAAAAGATTTAAAAAAAATCATAATATGTAACATCACCTAATAAGAGAGGTTTCTGCATGAAGCAATCAAAGTTCCCAACCATCTTCGATAATTCAAAGTCTCCTGGAATGGTTTCAGTGTCCAAGCGAAAGAAATTATCCAACTTAGTGAAAAGAAACTTTAAAGAGCACTGTAACTCTTGGATTACATCATAAAATTCTCAGGTCATAGAGCCTATGATTATAAATAGTATTTTGTGAAAAAAGATTTTAAAAAAATCATAATACGTAACATCACCTAAATATATTGTTTTGTAATTTTTTATAATTTTAGGTGGCTTTAATTATAAAAAATAAATTAGGGTATTTTTTATAATTTATTGAGTAGAGAGGTGCTTTCCAACTTAATATGGTAGAGATGTTGTAACCTAGGCAGCATAAATGTCCTCGGTCATAGTTCTCAAGCCAATAGTTAAACTTGTAGTCACATACAACTTCACAAACAAAAGAAAACCCAATATGGTAGAGATGATGTAAGTAATACCAAGTGACTCTTGTTGTTTTTACCTTTTATAAATTTGCTTTTGATTTTGAAAATGAACTCCCAAGGCTCTACTGTGCAAAGTTTATGGGTTTATTATAAATAAAGAGATCTCATTTAGGTTTTGCACTTCTACTAGGGCTTTGTGAGGGCTTCTGGCGTTTGCAAGGATTCCAAGTGGGTGCAACATTTTCGTGATCCCAGGTCATAGGGCTACATTTTCTGCTAACATCTCTCATTGTGGTCGCTCTATGAGTGGCTCCTCGAGGAGGGGGGCGAGGAGGGTACGACCCTCCTCCTACAATAATGAGATCAACGGATTGAATAAAGGCACTTGATGAATCTCAAGTTCAACTACCGATGGAAAGGAAAATGAAGAGACACCTATGATGGGGGTCCAATGTCAAGCAAGGAACCAAGGACTTTGTTTGCCTAAAGTTACCTAAAACCCAAATTTTTGATCCAAAATAACCAGTTGGAAATGACCTGACAATTCATGAAAGATCATGCCCTTATCTATAAATTTATGTGTATTTAGTCGAAGGAACAAGAAATCCTTTAATGGATCCATGTGAAATGGAATCCTAATGGGCCAATCGAGCTCAGGTTGTGAGTGAAAGGTTTCTTTACAATGATTTTTGCAGATCTAAGAGATCAGAAAAAAGCCTTTGAAAATCGGTCATACTTCATGAACAATGCAAGGTTATTCATCTGCTTCTGGGAAGAATGTTACAATATGGAGAAGGAGCAATTTCTAGCTACGTCAGTGTGGGTTCGCCTCCTCTCCCTACCCAAGGAGAGGTCAACCCAATTTCATCCCCCTTCAATGACACCATCTAGGATCTGAAGCTTTCTAATGTGGAGACCCAAAATGGAGTCCATACATGGAATAATTGTAGAAGTGGTAGCAACAGATCGCTAGTAGATTGGATCGATTCCTCATCTCATAATAATCCATTCTTATAAATGTTTTCATAGAAGCCATGATCATCCCTAGCATGGGTTCTCATCATTGGCCCATCCAACTGAAGATTGATATGAAATCAACTCCCAAAAAAAGACTTAGATTTAAGATTTTTCTGGTTGAGGCATCCAGGGTTTGTAGATAAGTTGGCTCAATGGTGGAGGGAGATTGACGTATAATATAGTAGCAACATGCAAAGATTCCAAAAGAAACTCAAACAACTAAAGCTTAAGATCAAAACCCATAACAAACATGAATTTGGGGACATCATGCAAGACAAAAAGTAACTTGGGATTGAAATGGAAGAGTTTCAGAGTCAAATCATTAGAGAGGGATGATCAGAAGGGATAGCTATAGAGGAGGAAATAATTATTCATGAGCTAGAGGAGAGGAACAAACAAGAGGAGATTTTGTGGAGACATAATTCACGAATTCAATCATAGGCATCATAATAGGATCCCATCCCTCTACTCTAGCAGCGGGGAAAATCTCCTTGATTATAGGTACATGGAGGAGGATCTAATATCATATTTTTCAAATATTATGAAAGAGAGAAATCAGGACCCGAGAGAGGCCATTGAGTATGTTGATGAGCCCTGCCAAAGGGTAACTATATGGGCTTATTATGCCTATTATTCTCATTTAATACCCCATTCTCCATAGTTTTATGCATGCTTTTGAACATATTTATGTTAATTGAGTGAATGGGAATAGTCACTTTACCACAAAGTCTAATACGTGTTTATTGCAGATTTTTGGACATTTTTGGACCAAGACCAAGCATTTATGAGAAGATTGGCAGCCAAATTCGAAGAAACAACGCTGAAGATTTATAGGAGGGATGTCTCCTGCACTAAATGACCCCTTCCTAGAGTTCTCCACCAATAGCTTGGAGTTCAACAGCCCACCAAAGATGATTTCAAGGGGCAATCAAGCAGGTCTAGTGAAGTGGCTCTTATCTGCAGTTTTGGGCAGTCGAGTTCCTAAAGTTTAGGAGGATTGTTGGGATTCCTCACTTGCATAAATAGGAAGGCTTCAAGTCTTAGTAGTTTAGCCATTTGATAGTCTATTTTCGCACTTTAATGCAGCCTTGTAATCAGCTCATTTTCGAGCTCCTTTTGCAGACAGCTTTGTGATTTAACTATTATTTTTTGATCAATGAAGATGAATCTATTTTTGAACCAGTTATGATCTTTCATAGGGGGCTGTATCTCTTGGGGTTGGGCACAAACCAAGTGCCCAGTACCTCCTTTGTGTACTTTTATGTGTTTTTACTGCATTCATAGAATAATTTCTATTATATAGGTTAAATCTTGCTTTGTTACTTAGGTTGTTTTTGATGATTAAGATAGTTTTTCTTGCTTCAAGTTGATTTGATAGTTTGATAACGGAAAATATCCACAAAAAAGCTACCAAGCAGGCCTTGATCTCCTTTCTCCATCCTTGGGACCATGAATTGAGACCAAGGCACTCTTGCTGCCATAAAAACATTGTTTTTGCCTTCCAATGCAATTTCTAGTGTTAGATTTTGAGTTGGAAAAATTGATATCAGTTGTGTTTTCATGCTTAGATCTGTTCTTGCTCAGTTTTTATAGCTTTCTTGCATGACTTCCTATCTATAAAATTCTGTCCATCACTTTTCTGGTTTTTAGCTTAGATTAGGTCAAAAATAGGTAAACTCTGTTTCCTTAGTCTTTGCTTAGGTCGGTTTTGGAAAGAAGTGTGTAGAACACCTGTAAGACACTCCAGCCTATCCTTCCTCCATCATACAACTGGGTCTAGTCTCTCTCGCAAGGTTTCCTTCACTCATTCGCCATACTTTCCCAACTTGCCCTAATTTCTACATTTTTGTGCAACATTGCCTCCTTCACCTTTGAACAAATCTAACCATCTTCTTCACTCCTGAGCTTCATTTACCAGGTCCTAGACCCCTTGACATCTCTATCCATCCTTCAGTTCCACTTTCCCACTGGTTTTCCACCTTCAACCCTCTAAAAACCACTTTCGGCCTCTTCCTATATAACTTCCTGTAGATCCCCTGCATCCTCCTGTAGAAGTTCATGCGAACGATTTTTCGAAGTCCAATGACGGTGGAAATCTCCAGAAGGGTGCTAGGGACTCCTTAGGTCCTCTCCACATTTTCCCAACCTCCTACAAATGCCCACTCCATTTCCTTTCGCTAATAAACCTCTGCACAGTCACAAAAAGCTAAAACACATGCATAATAATTCTGCATAAAATTGCTCAAAAATACAAAAAGATGATTTTTCCATATTTTCCTTCAGAAGTAGTTTAAACACATGAATTTTACCTTTTCAAGAGTCAATGGCATCTAGTTCAGTAGTTTACATCTCTTTTCTTGCACAAGTTGGGTTAGTTGGTAAAACTAGGGTTTGATAGGGTTTGCGTTTCCTTTCAACTTTCATCTTCTTTCTACAAGTAGACTAACCTCTTTTGAGTTAGCTTTCTTCCATCATAGTTAAAAGTTTCTTCTGAGAACTCATAGAAGTTGGCTTAAGCTCCTAGTGAACTTGTGCCAGCTGATCAATTGACAGCCTGCAGTAAGAGCTAGTACTTGTGCATATAGCACAGTCACTTCCAAGTTTGTTATGAACTACCGGGTTGATAAAAGTAAAGTAGGAAGTCCCAGGAGTTGCAACATCATTGCTGCAATACTGGAGCTCACCATCTTTTTGGCACCGTTGCCGGGGAAACGTCAGAGTATTTTGTGATTACTGCTTTTCTTCTATTTTCCACTGCAACCTTTTACTAAGGTAATTTATTTCAGCGAAAGTAGGATAGTTGTTTCATTTCAATTCTGCAATTTCAATTCTGCAAAAGTAGATTAGACCATTTCTTGCTTTCATTTCAATTCCACAATTTCATTTCAGCAAGCATATATTAGCATTTCCTGCTTTCATTTCAATTATGCAATTTCATTTCAACAAGAATAGATTAGTATTTCCTTCTTTCATTTCAATTCTGCAATTTCATTTCAGCAAAATAGATTAGTCCTTTCCTGCTTTCATTTCAATTCTACTTTTTCATTTCAGCAAGATAGATTTTAGTTTGTTGCAGTTCAATCTATTTCAATTTTTGCAGGTACAAGCAGATTTTAAGTATGGGGATTTACACAGTGCATTATATTAGATATCATTTTGGGATTCAACTGCGTTAAGTAAGTCATTCACGTATGACCATTTCCATGAGAGGTAGTCGTAACTGACTAATTTCTCATGATTTTTGAATAGTTCACTTAGCACTCATTGCATCGGGTGATGCTCACAGGGGTGAAGAAGTGGGATTGAAACTAGTGAAATTAATCACATAGCATCAATCATCACTTCCGGGGCTTGCACCCGGTAACCAGGACTTCCCAGGAGGTCACCCATCCCAGAACTCCTCTGGCTCAAGCGCGCTTAACTATGGAGTTTTCCCCACAATCAAGCCCACTTAGCTTGCTACCCCATTTGCAAAACCTTAGCAAGTATTGTGCCTCATGAACCATTCAAGTAGAGATCCCTGGACTCTTTTTGAATTTAAGTATGGGGGTTTACGCAGTGCATTATATTAGATATAATTTTGGGATTCAACTGCGTTAAGTAAGTCATTCACGTATGACCATTTCCATGAGATGTAGTCGTAACTGACTAATTTCTCATGATTTTTGAATAGTTCACTTAGCACTCATTGCATCGGGTGATGCTCACAGGGGTGAAGAAGTGGGATTGAAACTAGTGAAATTAATCACATAGCATCAATCATCACTTCCGGGGCTTGCACCCGGTAACTAGGACTTCCCAGGAGGTCACCCATCCCAGAACTCCTCTGGCTCAAGCGCGCTTAACTGTGGAGTTTTCCCCACAATCAAGCCCACTTAGCTTGCTACCCCATTTGCAAAACCTTAGCAAGTATTATGCCTCATGAACCATTCAAGTAGAGATCCCTTGACTCTTTTTGAATTTAAGTATGGGGGTTTACGCAGTGCATTATATTAGATATCATTTTGGGATTCAACTGCATCAAGTAAGTCATTCACGTATGACCATTTCCATGAGAGGTAGTCGTAACTGACTAATTTCTCATGATTTTTGAATAGTTCACTTAGCACTCATTGCATCGGGTGATGCTCACATGGGTGAAGAAGTGGGATTGAAACTAGTGAAATTAATCACATAGCATCAATCATCACTTCCGGGGCTTGCACCCGGTAACCAGGACTTCCCAGGGGGTCACCCATCCCAGAACTCCTCTGGCTCAAGCGCGCTTAACTGTGGAGTTTTCCCCACAATCAAGCCCACTTAGCTTGCTACCCCATTTGCAAAACCTTAGCAAGTATTGTGCCTCATGAACCATTCAAGTAGAGATCCCATGACTCTTTTTGAATTTAAGTATGGGGGTTTACGCAGTGCATTATATTAGATATCATTTTGGGATTCAACTGCGTTAAGTAAGTCATTCACGTATGACCATTTCCATGAGAGGTAGTCGTAACTGACTAATTTCTCATGATTTTTGAATAGTTCACTTAGCACTCATTGCATCGGGTGATGCTCACAGGGGTGAAGAAGTGGGATTGAAACTAGTGAAATTAATCACATAGCATCAATCATCACTTCCGGGGCTTGCACCCGGTAACTAGGACTTCCCAGGAGGTCACCCATCCCAGAACTCCTCTGGCTCAAGCGCGCTTAACTGTGGAGTTTTCCCCACAATCAAGCCCACTTAGCTTGCTACCCTCGTAGGAACAGAGACAATTCAGGAAAATTCCTACCCAACAACCCCACCACATCACTGAGTCACCCTTCTCTCTTCTTTGGTGGTAGTGATCCAGAAGAACCTATAGGTGAACCTCCAGAGATATACGAAGATCCTATAACAAAAGAAGAGAAAAAAACCATTCCTCTTGAGACCATGGCTGAAAACAGAAATGGTAGGAGAAATGGGGAGAGAATAGAAGGTGCCTTTCCCATCTGAGAGACCAATGGGGACACAAAAATGAAAAACATAAGTCCCTCAGCCTTACCTCACTTCCATGGATTGACCACTAAAGACCCTGATACCTTCTTGTTTGAGTTTGTTGTCCTTTGTCGAACTTATGACTATGCATAAGACGAGGAAAAGTTGAAACTCTTTCCCTCTACCCTCAAGGATGCAGCACTACGCTGGTTCATGGAGCTGCCTAGAAACAGTATCACAACTTGGGCTCAGATGCAACAAGCCTTTAACAACAAATACCGGGACCATTGTAGGTCAAAGGATACAAAAGAAGAAATCTTCTGAATGAGCATGGGAAGTGATGAATCTTTAGAAGACTATGAAGAGAGGTTTCAACTCAGTTATAAAAGGGCCAGGTGCACCCTTGACCCTGAATCCCTGAAGTTGGTTCTGCTCAGAGGAGTTCCTGAAGACCTTCCAGATACCCTCCATTTGCTGGCCGGGCGAGACATCTACCAGCTACCTTATGATGACATAAAGACTGTGTTTAGAAACCATTCTAGGGTAGCCAGAAAGAGAGGTAGGGGAAGTCAACTCTTAGCCAGTACCCCCTTATCTAGTTCATTCCCTAAAAACAAATTTGCAAATGAGATGGAAGATTTCAAAAGCGAGATGAGACAAACTATCGCCATGCAAATGGATACCTTCCGAATCCAAAAGAAGCAAGAGGAAGCTGAAAGGGATTTGGCCATCTTTTGTCCCAGGTGCACTAGAAAGCATCCTAGGAATGAATGTCCAATAGAAGTGTGTTTTATCTATGAAGAAGACCATTCTACAAATCAATGCCCTTCCTTGCCCGGATTTAAAGCTATGTACCAAGGGGCTCAAAGAGCCATTGAACCACTCTATTTCATGAACCAAAGAAGGCCACATGGACCCATACCTTACCAACAGGGAATTCAAGAGACATCCCAGACTTATTACAACCCCAACAAGCCACTTCCATGCCTTCTTGGGGTCCCCCCTACTCATCCTTCCTAGTCTGCACCCCCTCCTTTGTCGTATCCTCCTTAATACCATACTCAATCAGCTGCTCACTCATTTCATTCTCACGCTCAGCCACAACCTCAGTGGAATGCACCTCATCAGGGGTGGAGGCCCCAATACAACTCTCCTCCAACTCTTTTGCCTCCACCACCTGCTCAACCACAAACATTACCTCCTACTCCTCCAAGACAACCCCGGATACCTGCTCAATCGAACCCGAACCCCAATAACAGACATGCCCAGTAGGTATATACTGGAGAAACAACATGCCCTACCTATGCTGTGGAGATTCAAGAGATCAACCTACGATCTGGGAAGGTCCTCCCAGATAGCCAACCTCCTCCTAAGGAGGATGAGGAAGAAAAAGAGGAAAGTGAACCCAAAGCTATTCCACCCTTTCCTGAGAGACTAACTGGAACCACGCACCTAGCCCCAGAAGAAACTGAACTTCTGGGAGAACTTAAACAATTATGTGTGAAAATACCACTTCTCTAAGCAATAAAAGATGTATCAATCTACAATAAGTTGATTAAAGAGAAGTGTTTCAGGCACCCAGGCAGACGCAAGAGAGATGCCCCAACTATCAATTTCATAGGACAACTGTCTGAGGTAATCTGTCCAAAATACCTGGACCCTGGGAGTCCTGTAGTCGATGTCCACTTCAATGGCACCATAATCCCCCACAACTTGATTGATCTAGGGGCTGCCATTAATGTAATGACCAGGGACACTATGCTCAAACTCAACCTTCATAGTTCCCTAAGAAAGACCTCAACAAGACTGCAGTTGGTAGACCTCTCCACTGTGACTCCTGAGGGGATTGTGGAAGATGTCATGGTCTTCATTGATTCCTGGGAGTACCCTGCTGACTTCTTGGTTCTTCAGCCAAAGGAAAAACTCAATGGGCATTCCCTCATCTTGGGGAGGCCTTAGTTTGCTACTGCAGATGCGTACATCAGTTGTCGAGCTGAGCATGACCATCAAGAATGGGCATATGTCCAAACAACTAGTCCTATATCCTCCTGCCCAACCTCTGCTAGAACATGACTTACATCTCTAGTTGGAGGAGGAAGATGAGGATGAAGTCTACTCCACACCATTGTGCACAGTGGAAGCCACCATGGAGGTCCTCAAACCGAGGATGATCTTATTGAGAATTTGATTCAAAATCCACCCCCCAGTGTGTTGCCATTATAAGAGTTGGTGGAAGAAACCCAAGCCAATGCTTTAGTTGATCTCTGTGTGGCTGATCCAACCTCTCTCCAAGTTAAGAATGTAGAATTTGGCCGTGAAAGAACCTTGAAGATCAAATCATCCCTATCCACCTCTCAGGAGAAAGAGCTGTGTAGCTTATTGAACAACCATTTGGATGCTTTTGCTTGGAGATATAAGGAGATGAAAGGAGTCCACCCTTTAGTCTATACTCATCACATTTACATTAAAGATGATTGTAAACCAGTCAGGCAGCCTCAAAGGAGGATGAATCCAGCCCTTAAGGACATTGTTAAAGAAGAACTGCAAAAGTTGCTGGATGCAGGATTCATCTACCCCATCTCTGACAGTGAATGGGTTTCTCCTTTGGTGCTTTTGCCCAAGAAATATGGCAAGTGGAGAATCTGTGTATATTATAGAGAACTTAACAAAGCCACTAAGAAGGACCACTTCCCTTTGCGTTTCATAGATCAAGTGTTAGATGGCCTCGCAGGAAAGAAGTTCTTTTCCTTCCTAGATGGGTTTAGCAGGTACAATCAGATCCAAATCAGCTCGAAAGACCAAGATAAGACCACTTTCACTTGTCCATGGGGTACCTTTGCCTACTGGGTCCTTCCCTTTGGGTTGTGCAACGCTCTTGCCACTTTCCAAAGAGCGATACCGAGTATATTCGTTGAGCTGGTTCATGGTTCAGTGGAAATCTATATGGATGACTTTACCCCTTATGGTTCTAACGTCCAAGAAGCTCTAACTAACCTAAGGAAAGTTTTAGCCAAGTTTATTGAAATGAACCTGTCCCTCAGTCCTGATAAATGTGAATTCCTAATGACTGAAAAGACCGTGCTAGGTCATACAATTTCTCAGCAAGGTTTACAGGTGAATTCCAACAAGATTGTTATCATCCAAAGGGTCTCGCCTCCTCAAAAGGTAACAGATGTTCGAAGTTTTCTAGGCTTAGTAGGATATCATAGAAGATTCATTAAAGATTTTAGTAAGCTAGCCTCTCCATTGTTTAGTCTTTTAGGAAAAGATGTTGAGTTCATATGGACTGACAACTATCAAAAGGCTTTGGATGCTTTGAAAGGTAAGCTGATAACTGCCCCAATCATGAGAGGTCCAAACTGGGCCCTACCTTTCCACATTCACACAGATGCCTCGAACAAAGCTATAGGAGCAGCCTTAGGAAAATTTGAAGAGAAGCTACCGTATGCCATATATTTTGTCAGTAAAAACCTGTCCAAGGCAGAGTTAAACTACACTGTAACCGAGAAAGAGCTCTTGGCTGTAGTCCATTCCCTAAACAAGTTCAGACACTACATCACTGGCTATCAAACATTCGTGCATACTGATCATGCTGCAATTAGGTATTTGATGAATAAACCTGATGTAAATGCTCGTATCATTAGATGGTTACTTTTATTGTAGCAATTTGATTTGACCATTGTTGAGAAGCCTCGTAAGGAAAATGTTGTTGCTGATTTTTTGTCTAGACTAGATTTGCCCGTAGGTGAAGAAGGAATGGTGGATGATCAAATGCCAGATGAACACCTATTTGCTATTTCAATAATCTCTCCATGGTTTGCTGATATAGCAAAATATTTGGTTTTAGCACAGTTTTTGCCATACCTGTCCTCAAAATAGAAGAGCAAGATCGTGAGAAAAAGTGCCCCATTCACTTGGATTGGGTGCAATCTTTTTAAACTTAGGCCAAATCAGATTTTTGAGGTGATGTGTCAGGGAGGAGGAAGTTTTTGACATCCTCCTAACTTGTCATGATGGGCCCTGTGGGGGCCACTTTGCAACAAAGAGAACCGCCTTTAAAATTCTGCAGGCAGGGTACTATTGGCCCACTCGTCATCAAGATGTCAGGAGATACATCAACCAATGTGACAGATGTCAAAGGATGGGGAAACCTACTCCAAAGGATGAGATGCCCTTGTAGCCTCAAGTGACTTTCAAGCCATTTGAGAAGTGGGGCATGGACTTTATGGGTCCTATCAACCCTCCTTCAAAACAGAAGTCCTACATCATTGTGTGCATGGATTACCTGACAAAGTGGCAGAAATAAAGGCAATCAAAGCAACAATAGAAGAAAAAGTAGCTGAGTTTTTGAGGGAAAATATATTCTACAAGTTTGGCCACCCAAGACAATTAGTCACAGATCAAAGAAGTCAGTTTACCTCTAACTTGATTGAAGACCTGCTCACTCATCACAAGATTAAGCACATAATTTCCACCCCTTATCATCCGCAAGCAAATGGACAGGTGGAAGTTACTAACAGAGCGTTGGAAGGGATTTTGACTAAGGTAGTGAGCAGCAGCAGAAAATATTGGGCAGATTTCCTAGTTGAGGCCACTTGGGCCTATAACACTACTTGGAAAACTACAACAGGTTTCACACCCTATGAGCTGGTCTATGGGAAGAAGGCTTCGCTGTCCATAGAATTTGAATATAACACATTGAGGATGGCAGCTCAGCTGGACCTAGATCTCAGCCATGCACAACAAGAAATATTGCTTCAGCTAAATGGATTAGATGAACATAAAATGCAGGCCCTTCTCCACTCAGAGGTAGTCCAAATTCAAAGAAAGATATGGCATGACCGGCACCTCAAAGAAAAGCAATTTCAGCCAAGAGATTGGGCACTGCTATATGATTCAAGATTAAAGGATTTCAAGGGCAATCTGAGGACATGATGGCTGGGACCATATACAGTGGAAACATATAATGACAATGGTTCAGTCCTTATTCGGACCTTTGATGAAGAAGCTATCCCCATGCTCGTCAATGGGGATAGATTGAAGATCTACAGGAAGCCCTTTTCCAAGCAGGAGTTCATTGAGACTCTGGGTAAATCAGTATTGGTAATGGAGCAGGTCCCTATCTCCACTCCACCTACACCATGAGTAAACAAAAAAAAAAGAAAAAAAAAAAACACAAAAAATGGAATAAAAGATCCCTGGGTGAAAACCTCTTAGAGGCGCCCAGGGCAGACAGTGAGGGTGAAAACCTCCTAGAGGCACCCCAGCTGTCTCAGACTAAAAATAAATAAATAAATAAACCTAATTTCTTTTGAAAAAATTGCAAGTTGCAGGAAGGTCATTGCAAGTTTTAGGAGGATCGCACAAGACAAAAACAAAGGACATGACCAGGCTACATGCATCCCTCACAGTCCATTCCTCCATCACCGTTACCCTTTCCCAAGTTTTGGTCTCATTTGATTTGAAATTTCGCATCCTACAGGAAACTCTGTATCTTCTACAGGAGGATCTTGTAGAAACTACAGAAAAGCTAAAATCAATCTCGAAAGAGGACTCAAAAGTTGGAAATCTGTCTATGAGGCCTGTGAACCTCCTTGCCACCATCCATCGCCCTATGTCGCCATTCCATCTCTATACACCTTCACTGCACTCGTTTTTATGTCCCTGCACAATCACACAGAAATTATGTTTCCTTCAAGCTGCAAACAAATTTTTTTTATGACAAATAAAAGCAGCAGACTTTTCACTTACCCCTACTTGATATTGTCCATCTGTGAGTCTTTTTCAGCCGAGACCTTCTTCAGCAGTTGTATCCCTACTCAGATATTAGCTTGAATTTCAGAAGGAGAAGTAGCTACAGGAAATCCTACAAGATTCCTGTAGCAGTTGATCCCTTTGAAAAGCATACTCCAGAGACAGGGTCAGCAAAGTAGGGTGTATGAAACATGCAAGGAGATTTTTTTGAACGTGAGATCATCAGCGAAAGCCCAAGGCCAAGCATGCAGAGCGCAAGCAGTAGTAGCGGTGAAGAAATGGGTTCCAAAATCCGAAATATGCATAACATGGCCGCGACTGAGCAAGCAAGTGCCTAAACCTATTCCTCGATTGCATGAATCATATTTCAAGGCTGCATGAATCATATTTGGATGTCATTGGAATAGAGGGTCATAATAAACCAATTATTTTCTTCTTTTATCTTTGTCGAGGCCATACATGCTCGAAACTTGAGAGTCTCAAGAGCATTGAGTCAATCTGTTGTGGGTATGCCCGAATGTTTACATAGTAACAGAATGACAATATAAGCTTCAAGGAGAAAAGAGTGGGAATAGTCTAAGAATGCAATTAGATGCTGAATTCTGTGATTTTGCTCACAGGGTTTTTTAGGACCTGATACCACACTGTTTTGAGGCCCATAAAAAAAAAAGAATTATCATATGGAATTATAAATATGTAATGAATAAAAATAATTCAAGAAAGGGAACAGATGGATAAAATGAAGATTGCGGAATATCGGAGACTACAACAATGTAGTGTGATAACTTAATGATTTGGATGAAAGATTGTATGCATAGGATAACAAAGCGAGAGCTATGGTGTTTTTTTTAAACAAAGAAAGAGTTCACCTGGTGAGAGAGACTTGATCAATAGGGGAGTGATGCTTATTGTTTCTAGAAAATGGACATATTTAGGAAAGATTATAGTGTTAAGCTCCCTCTCCCAACGGCCGTGGAAACCAACTGCAGTAATTTCTGGAAACCAATTGCAATTATTTCCTTAAATTACGGAAATCAACTGTAGTTAAATTAATTTCTTGTTGGGAGCTCCTAGAGTAGTCCATTACTCCCTCTGTAGTTCTCTACCATGATCTGTGGAACACTTCACACATATCCAGTAGAAGTTTGATGGAAGTTTGGCTATAAATACTTCTGTTTGGTCCCCAAGCTCACAACTAAATTCCCTTCAGCCTTATACCATCAAATCAGAGTGTGGTGAGCTTGGAAGTGCCAAACAGGATTGGGGAACAATCTACCTGCCTCAGAGTTAATCGTTCCTTTGGTCTGCGAGTTGTTCTTCTTCCATGACTTTTGGCAAGCACTGATTAGGATTAAATTATCATTGTTCTGTTCATTCGTTGGAAATTTTAGACGGATTATGTGCATATAATGCTCACAGCACCATGATTTGAGTTTGAGCTCACGGCACCAGGATTTGAGTTTGGAGTTGGTCAATCAAATATAGTTTTTATTGAGCCAATGTCAGACTGCCTTGATGCGGGTTTCAATACAAATCAAATAAATTTTTTGATACTAGAAGAAAGAAGGCCGACGAGCGAGATTTGGAATCACTTATTTCTTTCCTGCATGCATCCATCCAAGGAGGTCTTTGAGACCACTGATTTTGAGACTATTGCGTGAGCTTTGAGCTCAGGTAAACAGTATCAGAGTGTGAGAAAACGTCAATGGCGGAAGGTATGATTTATTGGGCATTCAAGTTTTCAATTCTTTTTAAGTGTTATTCCGCATTATAGAATCATTTTTTTGCTAACATTTGGTATCAGAGCATTTTTTAATCTCTTCCTTGGTGTTTATAGACATGTTCTGTTTGGCTAAATGTCATATTTGAGAATTTTCTGAATTAAGGCATTTATTTGGAGACATGTCTAATTTTTGCTCAATTTTTATGCTTATAATATTTATTTAGTTTAATTATATGCAATTTGGATAATTGTTGTGAAAAACTTATCAATTATGCTCGTATTTAATTTGCATGAATTGATTATTTCTGCTCTAATAAAAACATGCTAATTTGGATGAGTATATGAGACCCATCGTTGAATGTTATGCATGAATATTATAGTTTTATTTATGCAATTTATAATTATTCTCATATCAAGTTAATTTTTATGCATAAAATAAATAATGTCCAAGTGATCCATATAATTTTTAATTGATTAGAGAATAGCCATAACATCTCTAATTAAATAATATTATATATTATGATGATTAGGATCACATAAAGAATATTTAGACATTAATTGTAATTAATTATATTAAATATAATAAACTTTATCCCATAGGAATTTTTATTATATTTATATAATTAATTAGGATAAAATATTAAATTATTCATAACTTACCCACAAGTTCAAATCTAAGATAAAATTTATATCAAATTATAATCATAATATACTCTTTAGCATTATGAATTAAGTGAATAATTTGATAAATTCTATCATAAAGAATAATTGGATCTGCTTGAATTGAAAATTTAGTCCACATACAATTTTTATGTCATTAGATTTAATTTTAAGCATGGTTTACATTGGTAAAGCATGAAATTTTATTTTTAGGCCTCAATTTTAACATAAGCATGTGATATTTAATTTTATGCAATTGTACAACTGGCAAATTTCTCTGAAATTCGTTGTGATATCCATGAACTTAAGGGAGATAACTATAAGGTCTGGAAGGAGAGAGTTCTCCTTCATTTGGGGTGGATGGACATAGACTATGCTATTAGGAAGGATGAACCACCGGCACTCACTAATACTAGCACTTCAGTGGACATCCCGCTTTATGAACGATGGGAACAATCTAATCGCCTAAGCATGATGTTCAGTAAGACTAAAATTTCAGCTGGTATTTGTGGTTCCTTTGATCAGCATGAAAAGCTCTGAGACTTGCTGAAAGCCATTGATGATCAATTCGTCACTTTAGACAAGGCACTAAAAAGCACCCTAACCATGAAGTTCTCATCTCTAAGGCTCACTAGTGTGAAAGGTGTGTGCGAGCACATCATGCAAATGAGGGACACTGTGGCTCAATTGAAGAAACTCGAGGTTGAGATATCAGAGTCCTTCTTGATGCACTACATCCTGAACACCATTCCGCACCAATACGGACCCTTCAAAATCTCATACAACACACATAAGGATAAATGGTAAATTAATGAACTCATGACCATGTGTGTTCAAGAGGAAGAGAGACTGGTGATGGAACTAGGAGAAAGTGCAATGTTGGCAACGCGAGGAAAGGGAAAATCCCAAGCCAATCAGAAAGGGAAAGGTAAAGTACCTCCCCAATCCGATATCAAGAAGGATTCCAAGTGTTTCTTTTGTAAAAAGAAGGGACACATGAAGAAGGAATGCGCTAAATTTTAGAAATGGCTTGCGGACAAAGGTAATTTAATCTCGTTTGTTTGTTATGAATCTAATATGGCTAATGTCAATATTAACACCTAGTGGATTGATTCTGGATCAACAATTCACATTTTGAATTCCTTGCAGGGTTTGCAAAAGCTAAGGAAGCCAGTGGGAAGTGAGAAAAACATCTTATCAGGAAACAAGATGGGCTCGCATGTGGAAGCTATAGGAACATGCTATTTAACTTTACGTAGTGGCTTTATTTTAGAATTAGAAAAGATCTTTTATGTTCCAAGTTTTTCTAGAAACTTGATTTCAGTTTCATGACTTGTACATTTTGGATATTCCTTCAACTTTTCAGAAATATCCTTCTGTTTATTTTATAAATCTGATTGTGTTGGGAATGGTATTTTATCTAATGGTCTTTATTGCATTAATTTACAAAACAATGTCACTTTTGATTCAATGCATGTTCACACTGGCACTAAAAGATGTGTTATTAATGAAGATTCCTATAAATTATGGCACCGGAGATTAGGTCATATCTCCATAGAAAGAATTAAAAGATTAGTAAATGAAGGGCCACTTAATACTCTGGATTTTACTGATTTTGAGACTTGTGTGGACTACATAAAGGGAAAGCAGACCAACAAGTCAAAGAAAGGTGCCAATAGGAGTTGGGATATATTAGAGATCATACACAATAATATATGTATTCCAGACATGGACTCACATGGTCAGAGATAATTCATCTCTTTTATAGATGATTACTCACGATATATGTATCTCTACGTGCTTCATAAAAATAATGAAGCATTAGATGTCTTTAAGATCTTTAAGGCTGAAGTAGAGAAACAATGCGGCAAGCAAATTAAGATTGTGAGATCAGATAGAGGTGGAGAATATTATGGTAGATACACAGAAGATGGACAAGCACTTGG
Organism: Pinus tabuliformis; assembly: GCA_031772625.1. Taxonomy (NCBI): domain Eukaryota; kingdom Viridiplantae; phylum Streptophyta; class Pinopsida; order Pinales; family Pinaceae; genus Pinus; species Pinus tabuliformis. The sequence goes on along the minus strand of CM062820.1, from coordinate 461,929,472 downwards.
GCCATTTGCAAAATTTCTTCAAGAGCATGGGATTGTTGCCCAATACACCATGCCTGGTTCCCCCGACCAGAATGGTGTAGCAGAAAGAAGAAACCAAACATTATTGGACATGGTGCGGAGTATGCTTAGCAGCTCAAATCTTCCTAAATCCTTGTGTACCGAAGCACTTAAGACGACAGTGTATATATTAAACAGGGTTCCAACCAAGGTTGTTCCTAAAACACCATTTGAATTATGGAAAGGTTGGAACCGAGTTTGCAACATATGCGCATTTGGGGATGCCCGTCTGAAGTAAGAATATATAATCCACAAGAGAAGAAGCTGGACCCAAGGACCATTAGTGGGTATTTCATTGGATATGTTAAAAGGTCTAAAGGTTACAGATTTTATTGTCCATCTCACAGCGCTAGGATTGTGGAATCAAGAAATGCAAAGTTTCTTGAAAATGAGTTGATCAGTGGGAGCGATCAAACTATGAACATAGTTTCTAAGAAGGATCATTCAGAATCTCAACCTTCCACCTCAAGTGATAGATTGGTTATTGTTCACAGCACCCCTCAAGTACAAACTGGTGTTGAACAACCAATTGTTGAAGTTCCACAAGCTGCTAACGACTTTCTAGTAGATCAGGTAGTTCAAGAGTTGCCAAGAACTTTTGAACAACGAGTTGAACCACATACTTCTCAAGAAGATGATGGTACAACATTAAGAAGATCTATTAGATCAAAGAAGTCAAGAATTCCTGATGATTATGTTGTGTATTTGCAAGAATCTGACTACAACATTAGAGAGAAAATGATCCCGAGTCTTTTTCACAAGCCATGAGTTGCAAAGAATCAAAATTATGGTACGATACCATGAAGGAAAGGATGAATTCTATAAAGAGTAACGAAGTCTGGGATCTTGTTGAGTTGCCTAATGGTGCAAAAGCCATTGGATGTTAATGGGTCTTTAAGACAAAGAAAGACTCATTGGTTAACATTGAGAGATACAAGGCAAGACTTGTTGCTAAGGGATTCACTCAGAAAGAAGGAATCAAATACACGAAGACTTTTTTCCCTATATCTAAGAAAGATTCCTTACACGTTATTATGGCATTAGTAGCCCATTTTGACTTGGAGTTGCAACAAATGGATGTGAAAACGACATTTCTCGATGGAGATCTAGAGGAGGAGGTTTACATGAAACAATCTGAAGGATTCCCCTCTAGAGATGGTGAGAAATTGGTTTGAAAGCTCAAGAAATCATTATACGGTTTAAAACAAGCATCCTGCCAATGGTATTTGAAATTCCATAATGTAATTTCTTCATTTGGTTTTGTAGAAAACATTATGGATCAATGTATATACCTAAAAGTCAGTGGGAGTAATTTTTTTTTCTTGTTTTATATGTGGATGACATTTTGCTAGCAACCAATGATAATGGTTTGCTGCATGAGGTGAAACAATTCCTCTCTAAAAATTGCGATATGAAGGATATGGGTGAGGCATCTTATGTCATTGGCCTTAAGATCCATAGAAACAGATTTCGAGGCATCTTGGGTCTGTCTCAAGAAACCTATATTAATAAAATTTTAGAGAGATTTTGGATGAAGGATTGTTCACCAAGTGTAGCTCCCATTGTGAAGGGTGATAGGTTCAATTTGAACCAATGCCCAAAGAAGGACTTTGAAAGGGAACAAATGAAGAACATTCCATATGCTTCTGTTGTTGGAAGCCTAATGTATGCTCAGGTTTGCACAAGACCTGACATTGCATTTGTTGTGGGAATGTTGGGACGATATCAGAGTGATCTAGGTTTAGACCACTGGAGAGCTACAAAGAAAGCAATGAGGTACCCTCAAGGAACCAAAAACTACAAGCTTATGTATAGACGGACGGACAATTTGGAAGTAATTGGCTACTCAGATTCTGACTTTGCTGGATGTGTTGATTCACGCAAATCAACATCAGGATACATTTTTATGATGGCTGGTGGAGTTGTATCATGGAGGAGTGCCAAGCAGACCTTGATTACCACTTCCAATATGGAAGCCGAGTTTGTTTCCTATTTTGAGGCTACTTTAAATGGTGTATGGCTTAAGAGTTTCATTTATGGGCTTAGAATTATGGATGCTATCTCTAAGCCATTGAGAATATATTGTGACAATTCAACTGTTGTTTTTTATGGCTAAAAACAACAAAAGTGGGAGTCAAAATAAACACATCGACATTAAGTATTTAGCTATAAGGGAATGTGTTAAAGAAAAGAAAGTGGTCATTGAGCACATCAGCACTGAGTTGATGATCGTTGATCTTTTGACTAAGGGCATGCCACCATTTAAATTCAAGGATCATGTAATGAGTATGGGACTTGGTTCCATTATGTAGTTTCTCATTGTATGGACAATGTTATTTTAATGAAATTCTTAATTATTGTGATGTTTTTCTCATATTTATGTGCACCTTAATTTGATTTGAGAAAATTCATCTGTGTAGGACCAAGAAAAAACATAAGGTTTATTCATTAAGAAATTGTCGTCACAGAAATTTTAATAGAAATAAATACATAGTAATACATGGAAGATAATACTCGTCATTAGAGGACTTATTGCCATGATTCATGTATCTATTACTTAATACAGATTATCAATGGGTTTTAAGATGAGACATTAAGATTGGAAGTATGGACCAAGTGGGAGAATGTTAAGCTCCCTCTTCCAATGGCCGCCGATTTCTGGAAACCAACTGCAGTTATTTCCTTAAATTACGAAAATCAACTGCAGTTAAATTAATTTCTTGTTGGGAGCTCCTGGAGTGGTCCTTTACTCCCTCTGTATTTCTCTACCATGATCTGTGGAACACTTGACACATAGCCAACAGAAGCTTGATGGAAGCTTGGCTATAAATACTTATGTTTGGTCCCCAAGCTCACAACCAAATTCCCTTCAGCCTTACACCATCAAATCAGAGTGTGGAGAGCTTAGAAGTGCCAAACGGGATTGGGGAAGAATCTGCCTGCCTCAAAGTTAATCGTTCCTTTGGTCTGTGAGTTGTTCTTGCTGTTCTTCTTCCCTGACTTTTGGCAAGCACTGATTAGGATTAAATTATCATTGTTCTATTCATTAGTTGGAAATTTTAGACGGATTATGTGCTTATAATGCTCACGACACCATGATTTGAGTTTGGAGGCAGTCAATCAAATACTGTTTTTATCGAGCCAATGTTACACTGCCTTGACATGGGTTTTCAAAACAAATCAAGTAAAGTTTTTGATACTGGAAGAAAGAAGGCCAACGGGCGAGATTTGGAATCACTTATTTCTTTCCTGCATCCATCCATCCAAGGAGGTCTTTGAGACTACCGATTTTGAGACTACTGCGTGAGCTTTGAGCTCAGGTAAACAGTATCAGAGTGTGAGCAAACGTCAATGGCCGGAGGTATGATTTATTGGGCATTCAAGTTTTCAATTCTTTTAAGTGTTATTCCGCATCATAGAATCGTTTTTATGCTAACATATAGTGTATTGAACAATGCCAAAACCAAAGGGAAAGAATCATAAAACATGGGATAAACATCTTACAATTTCAATGCGCACAATTCTAAAAAGTAATTTTACGAATAATTTTAGCTACATCAAGGAGGGAAGGCATATCTTGTTACAGAGAAGTCCTATACTGTAAGTATTCAGTTGTAAGTGATTTCTTTTCTAGGCAGAGAAGTACTATGCTGTAAGTATTCAGTTATATGTGATTTCTTTTCTAGACAGAACTTGTTTGAGCCTCTCCTCAGGTTTCACAGTCTGCTCTGGTGTATTGGTTAGAAAATGGTGCTGAAATCGACACGTTTTGATATGGGTCATGCATTTACTATAAGAAATGACAGAATATTACCACACCATCCTTTGAATATGCTGACCATCTCTATTTTGGGCCAACTATGCACGTAATGGTGGCCATGTAGGAAATATTTAGGAAAGATTATAGTGTATTGAACAATGTCAAAACCGAAGGGAAAGAATCATAAAACATGGGATACACATCTTACAATTTCAATGAGCACAATTCTAAAAAGGATTTTTACGAATAATTTTAGCTACACCAAGGAGGGAAGGCATATCTTGTTACATAGAAGTCCTATATTGTAAGTATTCCTCCCCTCAGGTCTCACAGTCTGCTCTACAATGAAATTTTCAAAATGGTGGTGGAGGGAGGCTGTTCTGGTGTATTGGTTAGAAAATGGTGGTGAAATCGACACGTTTTGATATGGGTCATGCATTTACTATAAGAAATGACGGAAGATTACCATACCATCCTTTGAATATGCTGACCATCTCTATTTTGGGCCAACTATGCACGTAATGGTGGCCATGTAGGATCATAAACAACTATTTCCGGGTACCAAGTGGTTGAAGTTTAATGTGGATTGCCTTGCAATATTTCACATCAAATGCCACGTAACTGATCTGTAGCATATTTATCTCAGAAATTGACTCACCATGCCATCGAGGATATTTGAGTACACCAATCTAATCAGTTAGCATTAAAAACCTAATCGAACGTCCAAGTTGATGAGTTGTCAAGCTATCAGATGCATATATGCCACAGTTAACTTAATGCCATCTACGAATCTTGGCCCCGGCATTAGTTACCCTTAAATCATGGTTCTTTTTAATTGTCAATTTCCAGTTCGCTAAATTGCATCATAACCAAAGTTTAGGGGTGCTTTCAGTGCTACATTTGCCCCCGGGGAATGATAAAATTAATATTTGGTAGCATAAATGTATTAAATCTAAACATGTGTATTTTTATTGGTGAAGGTTTTTTTTGTTTTAATTTAAGTTGGATGAGGATTTGTTGATTTTTTTTCTATTTTTTTAATTGAATTTTTGGAATATGCTTAGTCTTAATACTTTTCAAGGGTTATAGTGTGTTATAGAACTTGTTAAATTGCATTGACTTTTAATAAATTAAAAAAATTATATTTATGACAAGTGGCTTTTCAGCTTACCAATTTTTTATGGATTTGACATTATTTCAATTCTAAAAAACTTTACAAGTTCATCATTATTATTTATAACATTCATTTATATATTTATATAAAAGTAAAATGGTCCATTATTTTTTGATCCATAACTTTTTTATACATGGTTAATCAATTAAATATGTGTACTAGTAAGACATTTTCATATTATGATAAGTTTTTTTGTTATATTTATAAAAAAATTGACTATATCAAATACAATAATATTTTTAATGTAATTATACTAATCAATACCAAAACCATAAAAAAAACCTACCTAGAAAAATAACAGGACGACCGGAACAAAGCTATACACTAGTACAAAGGCTAGCGTATTACCTGAGATTATGGAGTTTTGCTGGTGTGATGAGCAATTTTTTTTGTCCAAACCGTTTAAAACTAATGAATGTTTAACATTGTAAAAGCTTAAAAAACAAATTGATTTTTTCTTGCAAGGAGAAACTAATGGCCTAACACTATGGCTATGCGTCACTTGGCGATTAAATGACAAGCTATTTAAACTAATTATTAGTTCAACTTAACGTAGTTAAAATGACGTTGAGGATTTACATTCAAAACAGCTCCTCCCATGCCCCATGGTTTATGTCTATTGTAATTGTACGGCCCACCTACTCCTCGACACCTTCCTCCTCTCCAGTCCTGCACGGATAATTTTACATATGCAAAATCAATATAACTAATTTCAACATACGACAAGCTCGTTCACATGCTCTTTTGAATCGGTTGAAACTTGGATCTAACCGATATTATAAGCTAGTCACTCACGTCCAAAAATATATAAAAAAATTATAACACGACCTCTGCACATGGGAACGGCGTAAACGTGTGCGCTGACCATGCATTTTTGTTTTTTTTCCTCTCCATCGCTTTCTCGAATCCTGAAATTCAACGATAAATTTCCTTATTGTCTTCTCTCACGCCTTCACTTCATCGGCACTTCACGCTTAGAAGTTCAGTTGATACTTCACAACCAATATAGCCATCTCTCTTTCTTGGTTACTTTTTAAGACAACGCAGCATCATGATGTTACCAGATATGAAAATAATACGTGGCCCTTTCGCGTCCGACAATCAGCAATTATTTCAACAAAAGACTGTGCAGCAGCAAAGACAAAACAGTTGACAGTTGATTCAGATTGAAAACCGTGCACCGATAGACAATATAATTTAGGCCGTAGTTTAATAACGGGTTAGATTATAAAAAATTTGAGAATATTTTAATAAAATCTAGTCAGGTTTTTTTAGATGTTAATTACTGCTATCAAATTATCAAAAACAAAATTCAAATACTCATATTTACTACAAGATTACCCATAATTTAATGCCACATTCTCAACCAGCAGGTGGTACAAGCGGATATGGAAGCCTAGTGAAACGAATGGCTTGCCAATAAAAAAATAGGTGCAGTAGGTCCAAACCTATTCAGAGGAAAGGGTAGCTGAGCTGACAACTATCCGATATGCAATGAGATTTACAGTACACTAAATGATGTACAGTATTGTTACTCATAAAGTTGGGGCCCGTTGTTGAAAGGGAATTCGTCATTATAAGTTGTGTTTAAGGAGGTTAAGTGACACCGGCTTTGCTTCTCACTAAAAATACCTCCTCTACATTACTAACTCCCTTTGAATAATAGAAGCTTCCATCCCATATTGCAATTTTATACATTCCTAATTAACTCTGTGCCACTTGGTTCCTTATTGCAGCACCTTAGTCATATGGATCGAAGATTTTGTGTTGAATATGGCTAAGCGGTAATTAATTACATTTGTGAGTGAAATTATTGATAACTCAAAATTATTAAAAAGACAGAGGAAGTACAATACAAATTTAACACACAAAACACATGAGTTGAGGCTTTTCTGTTGATCACACAAAACTTGATAGATTACAATGAATTTGGTGAGGGATATTTATATGTTTCCAACTAGGGACTCGCCTAAAATAACTTGACATGCAACCACACACTAAATTTGTCTATCACTTAACTTGACTTAATTTGTTGAATTGAGGTTTCTGTGATCCATAATATTAATACGAAGAGCTTCGGCGTAAATCACATAAAGAGAGACGTTTGTCAATGTGTTTCGAACCAACCAGTGTGGTTACAGATCCACTGTTTCTTCAACTTGCCCTGACGATGAACCACACTGATCGGTTCGAAACGCGTCGACAGACAAACGTCTCTCTTTATGTGATTTACGCCGAAGCTCTTCGTATTGACTTAATTTGTCTATCACTTAACTTGACTTTCAACACTCAGTTAACTAACTCTCTAATTTTAAATAAATCTCCATACGGAAGTATAAAAAAAAAATGACTACAATAAAGAAAACAAATTGGAGCACCAAAAAGAAAATACTTGACAGTTGATCCACAACGAAAATCATGCACCGACCAATTAGCTACAGTTGCGAAGCTGTTATAAATTTATGCCATTCTCTGGAGTTTCTTAGCTTGCAGTGCACTTGTAGCTTCCTTGAGCTCAGCAGAATCTAATTTTGTGTTTTCTATCTTTCGTTCAAAAATGAGGAAGTTGATGCTTTCCATGGCTTATGTGGTAGCGCTTGAGATTTTCATGATGGCAGTATGCTCCGAGATCGTTCATGGTGTCCATTTCAATAAGCATAAGTTAGCAGAAGTAGGAAGTGATTGGCAGCCAGCCACTGCTACATGGTACGGGAGTCCAGATGGAGACGGGAGCGAGGGTAAGGGCAACCTTATCTCCTCTATTTCTGTTCATGATAATTATTTAGAGTGTTATATTATTTTTATGGTAGATGTAATGAAATTTGAGAACCATATGGTTATGAACATGCTAATGAAGAAAGTGTACTATTGCTTTGTAACAGGTGGTGCATGCGGATATGGCACACTAGTGAAACAAATGCCTTTCCAATCAAAAATAGCTGCAGGAAGCCCAGCCCTATTTGAAGGAGGGAAAGGATGTGGGGCTTGTTATCAGGTATACTTACATTTATATTGCATGATTTACTCTTTGAGGTATTCATAAAGTTTGGCATGTCGTGATAAGTTGTGTGTAAGCAGGTAAAGTGCACAGAGCATGGTATGTGTTCTCAAGCCCCGGTGACTGTGGTGATTACCGATGAATGTCCCGGTGGAATCTGCTCAGGTTCCGGCAAAATACACTTTGATCTCAGTGGTACTTCCTTCTCCGACATGGCATCTCCCGGCACGTCTTCCGATCTGCTTAACACTGGAATCCTGTCTATTTTATTCCGACGGTATTGATTTACTCTTTTTCTGACATCAAAATAGATTTGAGGAATTTGCAGACTTGAATTTCTTTTGGGGGTGTTTCTATCGTTTTCTTTTATTGAGCATGGCTTAAAATCCTTTTTTATTTTGTATGATATAGTGTACCTTGCGAATATCCGGGGAAGAATATTGCATTCCACGTTAACGCAGGCGCCACTGAATATTGGTTTGCGGTCCTTATTGAATACGAAGATGGAGATGGCGATCTTGGCGCAGTCGATCTAAAGCAGGTTTGTTAATGTAAAGATCAGTTCAATTCCGCTTGTGTCTATCAATCCATCATTACTAGTTAATTCGTGTTTGGATTTTCATGTATGCAGGCAAACTCTGATACATGGCAAGGGATGGAACAGACATGGGGTGCAAATTGGTGTTTGAGTAGTGGCCCTTTAGAAGCTCCGCTCTCTATTCGCTTGCAGTCTCTTTCAACTGGAAGAACTCTCACTGCAAATAACGTTGTTCCACAGAATTGGCAACCCAGTGCTACATACAGATCACTTGTCAACTATGACTAATTGTCTCTATCCATGCAGCTTATCATCTGTGGCATTTGTGCAAATTTGTTGTGCTTATACTAGGCATTGAAGTTTTACAATGGTTAATGCCGTATACTTATAAGTTATGGCAGTAGGTCTCTATAGGTCCACTATACGTAGACATTATGTGTTTTCTTAAAATTAATTAAGATAATGCATCAAATTGTTTCGATGGTCGTTCAATTCGAGAATCTATGTTTATGATTGCTTATTTTTCGTTACTATTAATACCCAGCTGCAGCTGTATCGTTTTATGTATGTTCCTCATCTTTTTCTTCGATTTTACCACCACATCTATCTTCGTTTTATGTATGTTCCTCATCTTTTTCTTCGATTTTACCACCACATCTATCTTTGTCCGACGCTGTCTGTTGGATTCGCACATCTTTCCACTGTACAAAATTTTACCGGGCAGAGGAGAGGAGTCTCACTCAGAATTCATTTGCTGCAAGGTAAGTTTTATGAGAATTTAGTTCTGTCGAGATAATCGCAACTTCCCATAAGCTTAATAAAACACAGAACTCATTCACGACAGAACAGAGTAAAACAAAAAAAGATAGCGGTAAATCTATTTGTGAAATATTAACAAGTCACATTTTATATTATAGGTTAAAACATAAGTTAATACATTTGCGTGAAAAATGGAGCCTCAGCTCCAAGTGAAAATACAAAAAATTTGTTATTTACGCAATACTAGAATTGTAGAGTAAATCTGTAAAATTTAGTAAAATTGGTTTTCACGTGTCCACCAATATTTCTTCTAAAATTTTCTATTCAGTGACTCTTTCTCTATAATGACTTTTACATCCATATTTATGTCTACATATAAATTTACTAAAAAAATACTTAATACTCAAAATAGACCATTTTATATAATAATTGGTTTTCTGAACTTGCAGTATGGGCAACAGTATGGGCAACAGTTGTGGAGTGAATGCTTAGCCATGCTTATTTACTAACTTCATTAAATGCCTTAAGTTCTGTGATGCGTTGCCGAATGGTCCGGGCTATACTTCTTCTCCGACTTCTGTCTTTTCTACAGCAAAATCGCAACCATGGAGTGGTTGACTCAGCGACCATAGTGTTTGTCAGTGTGTTTATGGTTGGGATTATTATTTCCAACTGAGTGTCTGATGTTTCAAAATTTTATGTGCACTTACATCCTTTTGTTCTGATATTTAATCAGCATTTTGTTTTCCAAATTATTTCCCAGCACAGCGGTAAAGAGACGCGAGCAGATCACTGCCTTTTCATGTTTTGTCAAATCCTCTTAGCACTTTGTGAGCGCTTCTATCAGTCCTGGTTTTTTTAATCTGAGTGCTCGTTTTGGATATGTTTTCTGGTTCTCTACGGCACTTATTTTCTGTTAGAAACCTCCACATAGAGTTTACTTACTGAAAATTAGTTCAGGGTGGTCTAATATTATTACGTTGTCAACAGCATAAGCATTTTTGCACATTAATTATCGCTTTGCGCTCTTTATGCAAGTATATTAATTGTACCATGCACTGCTATGTACTAGGCAATTGTGTGTGATCAGCATCTCAGTTTTAGTATAAAAAAATTTTTCCAATTTGCAACGAGGGTTTGTGTCTCAGCAACGATCTCTAATCCCACACGCCACACAACCCTTCGGTCTCAATTAAATGTAATAGAAAGAAAGAGCAATAATGAAACAGAGCACTCTATCAAATCAATGGAAGACTTGAGCTACAGAGGCATGTAACCGAATTTGGTATTGTCGTTGAGAATAGTGTGCAGGGACTCTGAGATGAGTATTATTCAATATTTTCTTTAGCGTTACTAAGATAAGAGAGGTTTCTGCATGAAGCAATCAAAGTTCCCAACCATCTTCGATAATTCAAAGTCTCCTGGAATGGTTTCAGTGTCTAAGCGAAATAAATTATCCAACTTAGTGAAAAGAAACTTTATAGAGCACTGTAAGTCTTGGATTACATCATAAAATTCTCAGGTCATAGAGCCTATAATTATAAATAGTATTTTGTGAAAAAAGATTAAAAAAAAAATCATAATATGTAACATCACCTAATATATTGTTTTGTAATTTTTGATTTTTTATAATTTTAGGTGGCTTTAATTATAAAAATAAATTAGGTTTTTTTTTATAATTTATTAAGTAGAGAGGTGTTTTCCAATTTAATATGGTAGAGATGTTGTAGCCTAGGCAGCGTAAATGTCCACGGTCATAGTTCTCAAGCCAATAGTTAAACTTGTAGTCACATTCAACTTCACAAACAAAAGAAAATCCAATATGGTAGAGATGATGTAAGTAATACCAAGTGGCCCTTGTTGTTTTTACCTTTTATAAATTTGCTTTTGATTTTGAAAATGAACTCCCAAGGCTCTACTGATGTGCAAAGTTTATGGGTTTATTATAAATAAAGAGATCTCATTTAGATTTTGCACTTCTGCTAGGGCTTCGTGAGGGCTTCTGGCATTTGCAAGGATTCCAAGTGGGTGCAACATTTTCGTGATCCCAGGTCATAGGGCTGCATTTTCCGCTAACATCTCTCATTGTGGTCGCTCTATGAGTGGCCCCTCGAGGAGGGGGGCAGGGAGGGGACGACCCTCCTCCTACAATAATGAGATCAACAGATCGAATAAAGGCACTTGATGAATCTCAAGTTCAGCTACCGATGGAAAGGAAAATGAAGAGACACCTATGATGGGGATCCAATGTCAAGCAAGGAACCAAGGACTTTGTTTGCCTAAAGTTACCCAAAACCCAAATTTTTGATCCAAAATAACCAGTTGGAAAAGACCTGGCAATTCATGAAAGATCATGCCCTTATCTATAAATTTATGTGTATTTAGTCGAAGGAACAAGAAATCCTTCAATGGGTCCATGCGAAATGGAATCCTAATTAATGGGCCAATCGAGCTCAGGTTGTGAGTGAAAGGTTTCTTTACAATGATTTTTGCAGATCTAAGAGATCGGAAAAAAGTCTTTGAAAATGGGTCATACTTCATGAACAATGCAAGGTTATTCATCCACTTCTAGGAAGAATGTTACAATATGGAGAAGGAGAAATTTCTAGCCACGTCAGTGTGGGTTCGCCTCCTCTCCCTACCCAAGGAGAGGTCGACCCAATTTCATCCCCCTTCAATGACACCATCTAGGATCTGAAGCTTTCCGATGTGGAGACACAAAATGGATTCCATAGATGGAATAATCATAGAAGTGGTAGCAATAGATCACTAGTAGATTGGATCGATTCCTCATCTCATAATAATCCATTCTTATGGATGTTTTCATAGAAGCCATGATCATCCCTAGCATGGGTTCTCATCATTGGCCCATCCAACTGAAGATTGATATGAAATCAACTCCCAAAAATAGACTTAGATTTAAGAGTTTTTGGTTGAGGCATCTAGGGTTTGTAGATAAGTTGGCTCGATGGTGGAGGGAGATTGACGTATAAGATAGTAGTGACATGCAAATATTCCAAAAGAAACTCAAACAACTAAAGCTTAAGATCAAAACCCAGAACATACATGAATTTGGGGACATCATGCAAGACAAAAAGTAACTTGGGATTGAAATGGAAGAGTTTCAGAGTCAAATGATTAGAGAGGGATGTTCAGAAGGGATAGCTATAGGGGAGGAAATAATTATTCATGAGCTAGAGGAGAGGAACAAACAAAAGGAGATTTTGTGGAGACATAATTCACGAATTCAATGGCTAAAGGAGGGGGAGCGAAACAATTGTTTATTCCATTGCTCAATGATCAATCATAGGCATCATAATAGGATCCCATCCCTCTACTCTAGCAGTGGGGAAAGTCTCCTTGATTATAGGTACATGGAGGAGGAGCTAATCTCATATTTTTCAAATATTATGAAAGAAAGAAATCAGGACCCGAGAGAGGCCATTGAGCTTGTAACTGCAAATATTCCAAAATAGATCTCTAATGATCAAAATGAGGTGTTGATGAGAAGAATAACGAGAGAGGAAGTAGAATCAATAGTAAAGGAGATGCCCAATAATAAATCTCCAAATCCATATGGTTATACTGTAGAGTTTTACAAGGCCTAATAGCCCTTCCTTTAAGAAGATATAGTCGATGTGGTGGAAGAGTCTCATAGAATGCAACAGATCTGGTCGGGGCTAAACACAACCTTCCTCACTTTGATTCTGAAGAAAAATTCAACATGTGAACCTAGCAGATTTAGACCAATCACCATATGTAATGTTATTACAAGATCATATCATCAGTCAATGGTCACGGTGAGATGACTAAAGCCCCTTCTTAGCCTCATCATCAACCTTGAACAAAATAGTTTCATGGAGGGACGTCAAATCCTCAATGCCATAGTCTCAACCCATGACATTATCCATTCTTTTAATAATTGAAAAAAGTGAGGCATGATGGTTAAACTCGACCTATCAAAGGCATATAATCGCATAAGCTAGAAATTTCGCCTTCGAATACTAGCATCTTTTAGTTTCTCAGAGAGATGGATTAGGTGGACCAAGTCAATGATATCAACTTCTTTCTTCTCCATTCTACTCAATGCATATCCTTCGAGAACTTTCTTCATAGTTGAGTACTGCGCTAAGGAAATCCACTATCTCCCATCTTATTTATTATAGTGGTGGAGGGATTGGGTAGGTTGATTCAAGAAGCGATGAGATCGGGATAACTTAAAGGCCTCAAAGTCCCTGACACAAACATTTCAATGCCACACCAAAAATTTGTGGATGGTAATCTTCTCTTTGTAGAATTGATTGTTCGTGAAGCTCGAGTAATAACTTTTATCCTAGATGAATTTCAAGAAGCCACAGGTATGTTACTAAACAAATAAAATTCTAGATTTTTTTTTTAATACTCCTCTTCTAGTCTAGAGGCATTTAGCTCGTCCCATGGGATTTTCTATTGATACTCTTCCAACGATATACTTAGGAGTTCCCTTGGTGTCAAATCCCTAAGGATCAACTATTGGAAAGAAGCATGCAACATATTACTGAAAAATATCTCCAATTGGAGCTTTCGACCCCTCAATTTGGCAGGATGACCCACCCTCTTCAAAGCATTCTTACAAGCTATTATGATCTAGCAACTGTCGTTTCTTCCAGATCCAAAATGAATTTACCACGAAATTGTATCTATATTTTGAAAATTTTTGTGGTATGGTTCTAATCCCCTCAAAAAATGGGTGTTGGGATCTTGGAAGAAACTATGCCTTCTGAAGCTTGGGGGTGTTTGGGGATGTAAGATCAAGAGCTATTAAATCAAGTTATGGGTGCCAAACTATGGTGGTGTTGGGTATAGGGAGGGACTGAACTATGGAAACAAGCATAGAACAAAACATGTGGATCGGGTCGTAATGAGGAAGAGATTATCAGATTACAAGACTTCCTACCCCTCTGAATCTAGCATGTTGAAATAATCATATTATTAAATATCACCTTTTCTGTGAGATTTATAATAGCACATCGACCTTATTTTGGGAAGACTCATGGCAATAGCTTCCCACATTGTTAAGGAACCTTTAATTAACTACTTTCCAAACATTTATGAGATCGGACAATGTAATATTGTTGGAAGGACATGCTCCCCAATGAAGAATGGAGACAATGGAAAACATGAGCAAATTGATAGGTTTTGGAGTCCATTCAGAACTGGTTTCCCTTTTTAAATGTTCTAAAGGAGCGTCACATCCCCATATCACAATACCTAGATAAACTTCATTGGGGACATAAATCATTGGGTATGTTTTCAATTAAAGAAATGTATTCAATTGCCACTGACCGTACAAATCTCCCTTGAGATCCAATCTAGAGGAAAGTATGGACTTCAAATTTATGACCAAAGGTGTTTATTTTTATGGCTGCTATATATAGGACATCTCCTCACTTGGATTCAGTTGCTCAAAAAGGGGTTCAATGGGCCATCAAGGTATCCTTTATGTAAACCACATGAGGAAAATAATGAACACCTACTGAACACATGCACAATAGAAAATACCTTATGGGACTTGGTTCAAAATACCTTTGGCCACTTAGATTACAAAAGAAACTATCTCTCTAAAACCATAGAAAAATGGAGGATGTCATTATTCAAGAATCCAATAGCTAATCAAGCATGGGTTCTTGTATTGGTCTTTCTCTTATGGAATATCTAGAAGGGTTGCAACAAAGTTTTTTTTAAAGACCAAATCCCGACATTTCAGCTGATTTGGAAACTTTACCAAAGAAAATAGTAGAGAAACTATTCTAATAGAGAAGTGGACAGGGAAAGATTGTATATATGATAGAGAGGAAGACTCTATTCTTGCAATTCTTGACCTTGCCCCATCCATGTTAGCTCTGCAAACTCCCTCCTCACCCTCAAATCAGGTGGCCTCTCCATCGTTTTTCATACCTCCTCCCCAGGGTTTTATCAAACTTAATTTCTATGGGTCCTCTAAAGGTAGCCCAGGACTAGCAGGTTATGGTGGTATTCTCTGGGATTACTTAGGCAATCATCTAGGCCTTTTTATGGGATCCTGTGGATCTACGACCAACAATGTTGCTGAAATTACTACACTTGAGAAAGGCCTTCAACTTTATAGAAGAAGTAATATTCCTAAGATCCAACTCTTTGGAGATTTGGCGATGATGATCTTGTCTATCCAAATAATTCTCAACAGAATGCCCATAATCAAAGTAATTAAGAGTTGTCGATTGGAGGTATAGATCTCCCAAATTTAGGAGTCATTACTCTCCCTTTCCTATGTGATAGCCACTTGCACTAGGAGGAATGGAATAAGGTAACATATTTGTTAGCGAATCAGAGAACCTCAAAGGAAACGCAAAACCTTGCATATAAATGGCCTCTAGACATTAGTCCATAGGTCTTACACGTTTGAGAAGATTTTATCCATAATGATAATTCTTCCCCATTGGGTTGAGGAATGAAGAGCAAAGGGGACATAAGGGAATATTAATCCCCCAGGCAACAAAAATAATGTATCAAAGTGGTATATTATGAGCATTTGGAAGCTTCCTAGAGAACATTCTCAAGGATTTGCTTGATATAACAATGTGGATGTTGGTCTAGACAGGAAATTGTAACTGCAGTAAAATAAAATTTGGTATCATAAAGGGTGGTATCAATTCTGACTCTATGAGTCTCCTTGAAGCCATGTGTTGTTTCTCTAGTGGGTGGGAGGCTCATATTTCTCTCATTTGGAAATGCAATGGCCATGCTTTGGGGTTGGTTGACATTGTGCCTATAGTCTGGGACCTGGGACTAATTCTCCTTTGGGGCCACTAGTTGAAGGGAGTCCATTTGTATTCCAACTCCATCCCACAACAAGAATTCTGGAGGAATGTAGGTTGGCCTTCAGTTTGGGTGGTTGTTTGGTACTCATCTCCTCCTTCATAAGTAATTCCTCCCCTATCTCGCTTCCTTAGAAGGATAGTCTGGTTTTTTACTAATGTTTGGGTTGCTCATCCCCTAACCTTAGATGAATTTCTCATTTACAATTACTATCAAAATACACGAGGATTTTCCATCTCCATAGTCTTACTCTTGTGGGAGGATTATAATCTTTCATGGTTGGGCGATAGTTGGTTCATTGTGTTTTCCATCGTAATTTTTACATGGGGGCTTCACTAGGGGAGAAATACAATACCACGTGCATTCATATTGGGGGATATATATTGAGAAAAAAATGACATAATATATTAAGCATATAATAGGGGGTAAAGGGTTTTTATATTGGAATATATAAAAAATGGAGGTTAAAGTTAATGAAAAAATATAAAGGGATATAAAAAATGTTAATGGAAAAATGGATACCTACAATATCTAGTGAAAGTAGGGGTTTTTTAATTTGGAAATGTGTAATGCATTCGTATTGGTAGGGGATTAAATAATGTGATTTTTAGAGGTATTTTCCAATATGTTGTCAATCTAAGGGTATTGTTTAGTATGCCACAAATGCACCTGATATGTCATAGTTTCATTGAGTGAAGCCATTGTGATTGACACTCAAGAGAGCCTAATCTCAACCCCTTTGGAGCCTAAAGAGGGAGCTCAAGGGTTTGTTCATTCTCTTAGTCATCCATAGTCAAGTGCTGGAAAGTTTATCTCCCTAGGCATGCTTGGGTGGGGCTAGTCAGGAGTTCCTGTCTACTCTAGTGTGGTGGGCTTATTTGTTTGTAGTTAGAGTTGTGCTATTTGCAATCTTTCGATGTTGAGGTAGTGTTTCCAACCCTATTGGGGGGGGGGGGGGGGTGGCCCACATCGCAGGTGAGAAAGAATATTGGGGAATTAACAGAGGATTGTGGGATTGAAATGATGCAAAGAGTTTCACCTAGGCGTGTTGATTTTCCTCCTGCTTTTGACTCTATTGAAGTCCAAATTTGTTTTGTTTAAGCCTCGGTGAATCAATAAGCTCAACATTGCCAAGAAAATCACAACAAAATGTTCATCTTCTTTTCCAATATTCTTTATAATAAGGGGCATATTCTGGACTTCCAAGCATCTATGTGAATAAATCAACAAAGGCTACATGCTGAAAAGATATTTTATATGGGTCCTCTAAAGGTAGCCTAGGACTAGCAGGTTATGGTGGTATTCGCTGGGCTTCATTAGGCAACCATCTAGGCCTTTTTATGGGATCATGTGGATCTATGACCAACAATGTTGCTAAAATTACTACACTTGAGAAAGGACTTCAACTTTATAGAAGAAGTAATATTCATAAGATCCAACTCTTTGGAGATTTGGCAATGATGATCTAGGTTGTCCAAATAATTCTCAACGGAATGCCCATAATCAAAGTAATTAAGAGTTGTCGATTGGAGGCATAGATCTCACAAACTTAGGAGTCATTACTCTCCCTTTCCTATGTGATAGCCACTTGCACTAGGAGGAATGGAAATAAGGTAACATATTTGTTAGTGAATCAGAGAACCTCAAAGGAAACTCAAAACCTTGAATATAAATGGCCTCTAGACATTAGTCCATAGGTCTTACACGTTTGAGAAGATTTTATCCATAATGATAATTCTTCCCTGCTGGGCTGAGGAATGAAGAGCGTATGGGGACATGAGGGAATATTAATCCCCCACGCGACAAAAAGAATGTATCAATGTGGTATATTATGGGCATTTGGAAGCTTCCTGGAGAACATTCTCAAGGATTTGCTTGATATAAAAATGTGGATGTTGGTCTACATAGGAAATTGTAACTGCAATGAAATAAAATTTGGTATCATAAAGGGTGGTATCAATTCTGACTCTAAGAGTCTGCTTGAAGCCACTATTTGTCTCTCTAGTGGGTGGGAGGCTAATATTTCTCTCATTCAGAAATGCAATGACCATGCTTTGGGGTTGGTTCACACTGCGCCTATAGTCTGGGACCTGGAACCAATTCTCCTTTGGGACCACTAGTTGAAGGGATTCCATTTGTATTCCAACTCCATCCCACAACAAGAATTCTGGAGGAATGTAGGTTGGCCTTCAGTTTGGGTGGTTGTTTGGTACTCATCTTCTCCTTCATAGGTAATTCCTCCCCTATCTGGCTTCCTTAGAAGGATAGTCTAGTATTTTACTAATGTTTGGGTTGCTCCTCACCTAACCTTAGATGAATTTCTCATTTGCAATTACTATCAAAATACACGAGGATTTTCCATCTCCATAGTCTTACTCTTGTGGAAGGATTATAATGTTTCATGTTTGGGCGATAGTTGGTTCATTGTGTTTTCCATCGTAATTCTTACATGGGGGCTTCACTAGGGGAGAAATACAATACCACGTGCATTCATATTGGTGGATATATATTGAGAAAAAAAATGACATAATATATTGAGCATATAATAGGGGGTAAAGGGTTTTTATAGTGGAATGTATAAAAGATGGAGCTCAAAGTTAATGAAAAAATATAAAGGGGTATAAAAAATGTTCATGGAAAAATGGATACCTACAATATCTAGTGAAAGTAGGGGTTTTTTAATTTTGGAATGTGTAATGGGTTCATATTGGTAGGGGATTAAATAATGTGAATTTTAGAGGTATTTTCCAATATGTTGTCAAATTAAGGGTATTGCTTAGTATGCCACGAACGCACCTGATATGTCAGAGGTTCATTGAGTGAATCCCATGTGATTGACACTCAAGAGAGCCTAATATCAACCCTTGTGGAGCCTGAAGAGGGAGCTCAAGGGTTTCTTCATTCTCTCAGTCATCCCTTGTCAAGTGCTGGAAAGTTTATCTCCCTAGGCATGGTTGGGTGGGGCTAATCGGGAATTCATGTCTACTATTGTGTGGTGGTCTTATTTTTTTGCAGTTAGAGTTGTGCTATTTGCGAGTTGTCGATGTTGAGGTAGTGTTTCCAACCATATTGAGGGGGTGGCCCATAGCGCAGGTGAGAAAGAATATTAGGGAATCGACGGAGGATTGTGAGCTTGAAATGACATAAAGAGTTTCACCTAGGCATTGTTATTTTTCCACCACCTTTTGATTCTATTGAAGTCCAAATTTGATTTGTTTAAGCCTCGGTGAATCAACAAGCTCAACATCACCAAGAAAATCACAACGAAATGATCATCTTCTTTTCCAATATTATGTATAATAAGGGGCATATTTTGGACTACCAAGCATCTGTGTGAAGAAATCAACAAAGGCTACATGATCGATCGATAGTTTCAATGGATGGATGATGCACATGGAATCTCACATCAATTATACCTTTCATTTCCTGACTGATGGAAGTAACGATGCTTAGGCCCCAAATGAAGGAAATTTCTAATGAAGCAAGTGGGATTTTTTTCCATTTTTGCTTATTTTTGTGCTTGGTGGGCTCTTGATATGAAGTTATCTAGTTGTGTTCAGTTACTCTTAGTTCCCTTTTACATGTATCTAATGGCCAACAAATCTGGTCGAAGTGAGGCCTAGTTTCTTAGATCGTGCTCTCCTCACAATGTAAGATTCTCTTAAATTAATAGAAAATGTTGCCTTACAAAAAAAACGTTCTGATTTCAATTTATACATATGTATTTCTTTAGTTGCCCTTCCATTTTTCTTATTCTTGTTTATAACACTGGTTTTCCTCCTTTCCTCCTTTTTCTACTATTTATTTAACTAACCATTTAGTTTAAGAAAGCAATATATTCTTCATTTTTGTGAGTGACAAACCACTTTAATTTTATAAGAGTACATTCCTCTATTCTATTTGTAATTTATCATTATTTTTAATCCTTAGCCAGATGATGAACTTGTTTCAGTGTGTTATTTTACTTTATAAACTTTATTCCATTTTCAAATTATGTAACTTTTATATATTTATGTTAATAGGTATCTTGATTTTGAAATAGAGTTTTTAGAATTTTAATTTAATTACCAATAGTTATTGGGGGAATTGTAGGGATTTAACTTCCATAAAATAGTCTGAAATATTCATAATAGTATTATACGAATCAATGGTTGACATTTATCTCTGAAGTAGTTATGTTATTTTTATCCTTTTAATTTGATTAATTAAAAAAAAACATATGAACAAGTGTCATATGAAGTGGATTGTGGTTTTTTGGGCATATGGTATTGATAAGCCATGCTATTGGTCCATGCTATTGTAACAAAGCCTATTTAGATATTAAGAATCTCCATGGTAAAGTGGGGGAAATCTCCATTGTTAAAAATCTTGTTCCATGTTTTCTTAAATATACACATGTTTAGCTTATAAATTAATTCCTATTATAATCAATACTAAATTAAAATAAATTTATAATTTTTTTTATTTTTATTTTAGTAGCACGAGATGTATCATTAAGTAAGTGCATTGATGCTTAATATGGATGGATGCCTATTGGAATTTACCAACTACACTAGTATTTAATGATTTGAATAATATTTACCTATTTGTCTAAAACCTTGGATTTGGTACATTATAAAAAATTATAACTTTTCTTTATTTTCCATGAATAAATGTTGTCAAATTTTATAGGTGATGGTATTTTCAATTACTTCTAACTATCTTAGTGATAAATTGATTAGTTGTACATTTAAATTGTCAATCTCATATTTGTTTGGAACTTGCAAAATGACATGCACAATATATGCTAGTGTAATTTGTTATGGATCATGGAGTTGCAGCAATATGTTGATTATCACAGTACAAGATGAAGGTGCTTTCACATGTCACTAATCTGAATAAACAAACTACACATTGTAGGAAATAAAGTACTCTTGCTTGAAAGTAAATTGTAGGTAAAGTAATTCATCAAAGTAAATAGACTCACATAAAAGTAAACACACCAACTATTAATAATAGCATGTCTAAATATAATGATATCCTTGGTCTGTTCTAACAAATGTGTAATGGCACGTGCCTATGATGCAATGAATGATAAAAAAACATCCCAGAAATAATATGCAAACATCACACAACTCCCAATCATAAATTGTTAATAAAAATAGAGTAAAAGTAAGCTAAAAGTGAGCTGCAACAATAGTTAAAATTCCCAGAAAGACACAAATTTGTTAGCCAATTGTTAAATGTACAATTAATGATTTAAATATGTAACCTGGAGTTTTAGAAGCAAGTAACGTGACTATAGCATAAGAAACTATCAAAATTGTAGCAACTTAACAATTATTGGTGTTTTTTGTTATTTCCCCACATCTTCAAGAATTTGCATCAACCAAACTACTTCACAAGTAGCAATGCACAAAATTTATATTTAGGTTGAGTTGATGACAAAGAAACAATTGGTTTTTTCTTACAGCTCCATGCCAAAATCCTAGATCCAAGATTGAATGCATATCCTGAAGTTGATCTTATGTCATTGGTATTTTCTACACAATCTGAATCAGAATAACCCACCAAATCAACATCAAATTCATTAGAATATTTAACAATGAATTTAGTAGTCCCTTTCAGATATCAAAGGACTTTCTTCATTTCTTTCTAATGGATTTCAAGAGGCTTGTCCATAAACTGACTTAGGATGTTGACTAAATATGCTATGTCTAGTCTAGTTATAGCGATATAGTTTAGACTTCCCTCCAATTGATGACATAATGTACCATACACCTCCTTTATTCCATCTTCAATGTTTAGTTTGGAATTATGTTCTAATGATACTTATATTTCTTTACATTTACCCACTTTGAACCTTTTGAGAAGCTCTCTTGTGCATTTTTTTTGTTTAACTAATGTGTGTCCATCTTCTCTCCATATCTCAATAACTAAGAAATAATGAAATTCACCAAGGTCTCCCATTTCAAAAACTACTGAAAATTGTCCTTTAACTTCATCAATCAACCCATATGAATTGCCAGTTATAATTAGATCATCAACATACAAGAAAATAAAAATAGCATGCTCCTTCTAGTCTTCCTTGATATACAAGTTAGGGTAACTTTTGCATTTCATAAAATCTTTTTGAAGAAAGAAAGAGTCTATCTTCACAGACCATGATTTTAGTGCATGTTTCAACCCATATAATGCTTTCTCTAGCTAAAAAACAAGATTCTCTTGACCCTTCTTAATAAATATTCTATATGAACAAGATATACTTCTTTTAATTCCCCATTTAGAAAAGTATATTTAACATCGAGCTGATGTAGTTTCCATTCATATTTTGTAGTCAATGCAAACATTAATCTAGATGTATTTAACTTAGATATAGGTGAAAATGTTTCATCATAAACAATTCCTCCTTTTTGTGAGTAACCATTAGCTACCAATATGGATGTATATTTGTCTACACTTCTATTAGGATTGAATTTGGATTTGGGCAACCATTTGGACCCTATGGGTACTTTATTTTAAGGCAATTCTCTTATTTCCAAAGTATAATTTTTCATTATAGACTCATCCTCTAACATCATTATAATTCTCCTTTCTTTAGCTCATTAGCCCATTCAAAATTCAAAGTTTATATGGCGTTAATTTCTTTTGTCATCAAGGCATAATATTTACACCTTATGGGTAGCTAAGTTTGGCATGATGACCTCCTTGGTGTTTCACTACTTTCATCTCTTCTTCTTCTTTGAAGTGAATCATTTTCTCCTCTTGGTGTATTATGGTTGCTTGAGGTGTCCATATCATTGGATTCTTCCTCCTATTTATGTTCATGTTTATCATTTGTTGCTTCCTTGACATCATTATAGTCATGAGGAATATGCCATGCATCATAATTGTCCTTCTTATGACCTTGATTTGCATGCTCATGAAATGACACATATCTATTTGCAAAAACTTTATGTGTAGAGGGATCAAACATCTTATATGTTTTATAATGACAATAACAACCAATGAAAATACACTTGATATCTTTTGCATCATTTTTTCTCGTTTATTCTTTCATAACATGAGAGAATGTCGTGTTTCCAACTATCTTGAAATGGCTTACTACTAGTTTATAACCATAAAGAGCTTCAAAGGGAGTCTAATGGTCTAAACTTTTAGTCGGACTTCTATTTTTCAAATAAACAACAGTACTAACAACTTCAACCCAAAATACATTAGTAAGGATTTTACCTTTGATAATGCTTCATGCACATTCCACTAAGGTTCTTTTTTTTTAGCTACTCAATTTTGTTGTGGAGTACATGGCACTATGTACTTGTCTATAATTCCATGGGATTTGTAATGCTTGACGATTTTTCTTGATGTATTTTCTCCCCCTTGATTTTATTAGAGGATCTTGATGTATTTTCATGTTTGTTTCTCAACCAAGTTTTAAACTCTTTAAAATATTCAAATACATCACTTTTTTTTCTCATGAAATACATGGAAGTATATCTTGTGCAATTATTAATAAAATTAAAAAAATAATATTATAAACCTAATGATATTGTCTGCACAGACCGACACACACATGTATGTACAATTTCAACAATATCCCCTTTTCTTCTATCTATATGAGTAGGAAAATATTCCTTATTCATGTTCCCTATGACACAATCTTCACACATATAATATTCATTCCTAAACAATGGGAGTCCCTCCACCATTCTTTGTTTTCGAAGTAGAAGCAAATCACGATAATTAAGGTGGCCATAACTTTGGTGCAAAGAGTTTCTATTGTCATGGTTGTGGATGTCAATGCTTGATGGCTTTTTCTTGTTACATAAAGCTTGTATAAATCTCGAATTCTTTCAAGTATTAAAATAACATTGAAGTGATCCTGCATATATTTGACCACTCTAGATGAATTTACAAATTATACCTTCATATTTTGATGTGTTATAGTGGAAACTTAAATTGGTTTCTTCTTAATGCCAAGCACATACATCATATTGTTAATAAGTTTAACACAACACTTTCGTAATGTTACATGCACATCACCATACCCTTTAATTTGGTATGAATGATCATCCTCAAGATATATATTTTCACCATTGTTAGTTTCATGGAAATTTTCAAACTAATGCTTATTATAAGGCATGTTAATGAAGCCTCTAGAATCAAAAAAACCTTGCATTTGAAACATTGGTGTTAGTAGATAGTGCAACATCTGAAATAAACATTCTAAAATTTTTGAAGTCATCACTCATTGTTTCTACTTTTTAGCAAATGACCATTATCCCTTATTTTTATGTTTGTATTCAAGATACTTTATTTTGAAACAATCTCTAGAATAGTGCCTAGGCTTACCACAATAATGACATTTAATTCTAACCTTGTGTAACACCCTCCTCCCACATCTACCCAAGTAACCGGCCAACTGGGGTAAACATGTGACGAGAAGTTATTATGATATGACTTAATTCCCTTGTGTTTGTTAAGGAAGTGGAACCGACAGAAACACACCATACAAACCTTTCACATCAACAACAGGACTCCCAGGAGCCATCCCAACCACTCAGGTAACCAATCCTTGGGTCCCACTAAGTTTTTAGACCAATAAACTCCTGGATGCTCCCTTCATATGGACATTCATGCGTCTAGGAGGCTCCAGACACTCCCACAACATGGGCATGCATGCACCTGGGGACTTTTCTACCCAATGTTATGCCCACGTCTTTGAGATTTGAGCCACCTTTTGAACCCAAAGCCTAGGTCACTACCCTTAAATAAATGACACTTTCAGAACTGAAAGGTAACAAAATAAAAATGATACAAATGAACTTACTTGAACAAGGACTTGATTGGACCCCTACTAGCCATGACAAGAATTTCATCAAACTTGTCACAAATATGTAATCTACAAGTGTAAACAACAGATCTGAGCATAGGGGTCTCATACTTATTTGATAATCACTCAGAATAATTGATGCCTAAACACATTAGCTTCCATTTCATCTATTAGGCCATAGATACATTGTTCATTCATTTACAAGTAAAAAACATGGTGAGAGCCATACATAGCCACTACCATAATACATGCTCATAACCAGCATAATAACAAAAGAACTAACAAGGTAACAACATCCATATAATCCACATATAAACCAGTACAATAATCATGAAATAACAAGGAGAAATAACCTCATATTAATGATGCAAAGGCCAATCAGTTTCAGTACTTCCATGAACCACCTGCCCATAAACATGGCTGATCCAAATCTCTCTTCAGCCAGTCATCCCTGTGCTATATTCTAGGCATGAATGTGGGATCTCATAAAACACTTCAATCAAAACCATCCATGGCTTTCAGAGGCCAAACCACCTAAACCCATCAAATAGTGATTCCACCTCACGGTCGGACATCACAACCCATCACTAGATTGGTCTCTATCCAAGCCTTCCAAGGCTCCAGAGCATCTGTTCCAATCAAGGCTTCCAAAACTAGTAACTCAACCCACAGTTACCACCGAGCTTTCAGAGTGTTTTTCCAACTAGTGCTTCTAGGACTAGTAACTCAACCCACCAAGGGCTTGAGGAGTGTTTTTCCAACCAAGGCTTCTAGGACTAGTAACTCAACCCAAGCTATTACAGGGCCTCTAGAGCATTTGTCCAACCAGGGCTTTTAGAGAATTTGTCCAACTAGGGCTTCCAGGAACTAGTAACTCAACCCAAGCTAAAGGAAACATGGGAACAAACTAGAAAAATAAAGAAATGAACCCACACCACCATGGATACTAGGAAATGGAAAGACTAGGAAAATCCACTGTCAATCGAGGCAATCCTCCATGTCAATGACAGATCATAACCCTGAAACCACATGCATGTGTCATGCATGCCAAAACCATCAAGGAAAAAAATACATGCAACTCAGTACCTCCAAGCAAAACCCGTTGTAGCTACTAATCCCAATGTCCTCTTTCTCTTACCTTCTCTTCCTTTTCCTTCTTTCTCCAAAACTCTAAGTATACCGCACTCTCCAAGAGTGCTCCAAGAAAACTCTAAGTGTCCAACAGTATGAGAGAGAGAGAGAATAGAGAGAGAGCTCCAAAATTGAATTAAAAAAAGTCTTTGAATTGATCCTTAGAAGCTTTTTTATTAATGAGGCCTCTATTTTTTTCATTTTCCATTATTTTCCTTCATTTTCCTCCTCACATGCAACCTGCAAACTTTCACCTCCCTTTTCTACTAATTCCCTTTATTTCCATAAATAAATATGCCAAAATGCCATTTTTCCTTTGTAAAGCCTTTTCCATTGCCTTTTCCAATTTCCTTAGCAATTAATCAATCACAAGTGACCCCTGTCACTATGCTTTTTCCCAACATTCAACTTCGAATACTTGTCCCATCAACCGCGATTATTATTTTTCCTTTAGTAACTTTTATTACATGGAATTTTCATCAGGGATGTTACAGAACTCTCCCCCTTAGGGGAACACAGTCCTTGGTATTCAAAAAAACCTACAACCAACAAGGTTCTTGTAAGCAAAACAAACTGCCCGTAGGGCTTTATAACTTAGCTCATTGAAATATTCACAATCATCATCCTGCTGAGAAGAAAACCAACATGACAACATAACAAGTATAACATCATAATTAAATGACACCCATATGACTTATTGGAGCTTTATAGCATAGCTCGTGGTGGTATTTACATCCATATACATATGTACATATACCAAACATCTCTAAAACATGTACCAAAAAGATATACCAAAGGCATATACCAAAAAATCCACTTAACCAATGAATAAGGAAGGATACATAGACGAAATCTAATCTACCATCTCCCATGTAGATTCATTGGGCCCAAAGTTCTCCCATTGCACTTTAACTTGCTTGATTGATCAGTTCTAGAGCATGATCATCTTTCTCTGCAAAATGCATTACGGTTTTGGATGGAATTATCCTTCTGGATCCACCTGCAATACAGACCAATCAATCACATGATCAACATCTTTTACATACTTCTTTAGCAATGACACATGGAAAAAATCATGGAATTTCATTTTCGGAGGTAGTGCAAGTGGATAGGCTACTAGCCCAATCCTCTCAATAATCTTGAAAGGTCCACAAAACCTGGGTGACAACTTGGCACATGATCCAATACACAAGTATCTCTTTTTTGATTTGATGCACAAGTACACCTGTTCACCAACCTGGAACTCCTTGAAAAAAATATTCCAATCTTCATAGCTCTTTTACCTATCCTATGCTACTTTCAAATTATTCTTAATTACCTGCATTTCCCACTCCATGCCTGCCAACATGTGTAGTCCAATCAACGCCCTGTTAACTAGATCGCTCCAACTTATGGGATTATTACAACTCTTCCCATACTATGCCTCAAACAAACTCATCCTTAGTGACTCCTGGTACCCATTGTTGTAAGCGAACTCTATCAGTGGAAGGTACTCTTCCCACTTCCACTGCTGATGCAGCACATACATCCTCAACATGTCCTCCAATATACTATTGACCCTCTCTGTCTTTCCATCTATCTGCGGATGATATGATCTACCGAAGGCCAACTTTGTGCCCAAACCTGCCAATAACTTTTTCCAAAACTTGGAAGTGAACTTTGTATCCCTGTCTGGCACAATATTCTTTAGAACTCCATGCAATCTGACCACGTCCCTAATGAAGACTTGTGCTACATCATTCCTTGATAATGTAGACTTCACTAGAATGAAGTGCGCTACCCTTTTCAACCTTTCCACCACTGCCATGATGGAATCATGTTGTCTCAATGTCATTGACAAACTTGTGATAAAGTCCATGGAAATGACCTCCCATTTCCACTCTAGAATCAGAATCGGTCATAGCAGTGCACCTGGATTCTTACACTATGTCTTCACCTGTTGACAATCTAAGCACCTAGCCACAAACTCTACTACTTCTCTCCTCAAATTTGGCTAATAATAGAATTTCTTCATTGCTTTTAGTGTGTTATAATATCTTGGGTGACCTGAATATGGTTTCGCATGAAACTACCTCAAGAACACCTTCTTGAGCTCACTACTATATGTCACATACATCATGTCCCTAAACCTAAAAAATTTGTCTATCGTGAGACAATAGTCGACATCTTGTGTACCTACATTTGTACCTGAACCTATACCACTGCCTTTACCACCACCTGTACATGTACATGTACCACTACCTGTACCTATACTTGTACCACTACCTGTACCTATACCTGTACCACTGCCTATACCACGACAAGTACCTATACCACTACCTTTACATGTACTTGTACTCTGCTACAACCTGTGCACGATCTCCATATACTTGTCATCCTGCTGACTTGCCTGCAAAATTCTATCTTGTAAATCTGTCCCATAGGAGCTCATAGGTGTTATGTGATTTACTTGTATCCATCTGTTAAGAGCATATGCCACCCTGCTATATTTACCTTTGATATACCTATTCTAAAAGTTGAACTCACTGATCGTGGCCAACCATCGAGCCTACTTGCCATTGAGATCCGGTTGGTCAAACAGATACCGCAAACCATTGTGATCACTCATCAATACAAACCTCCTGCAAAGAAGATAGTGCCTCCACATAGTTATTGCATGTATGATCACTTCTAACTCAAGATCATGTGTCGGGCAGTTCTGCTCATGCTCATTCAACTTTTGTGACTTATAGCATACCATATATCCATCTTGCATAAGGAATCCCCAAAGTCCTCTCTTGCAAGCATATGTACATACTACAAACTCTTTGTCCAAATCTGCAATCTTCAACATTGGTGCATGTGTCAACAACCACTTGAGCTCCTAAAAAATGGCCACACACTCCTCTATCTATTCAAACTTCTTACCTTTCCTCTACAATGATGTGATATGATAATAAATCTACGAGAAGTTTCTGATGACCCTCCTATAATAACCTGTCAACCCCATGAAATATCTTACCTCATCCACATTCCTGGGAGCTGCCCACTACATGATAACTCTTACCTTTTTTGGTTCCACTGTTATGCCATCCTTGGAAACCACGTGTCCCAAGTAGTGTACCTCAGTTTGAAATAAAATGTACTTGTTGAACTTAGCATACAATTGATGCTCTCTTAACAATCTCAACACTGTTATTAAATGCTCGGCATGCTCTTCTTAATTTTTAGAATATACCAATATATCATCATTGAACATGATAACAGACTTGTCCAAATATGGATGCAACACACTATTCATCAAGCACATAAAGGTAGCTAGAGCATTAGTTAAACCAAATGGAACTACAACAAACTCATAATGCCCATACCTGGTCTGAAAAGTTGTCCTGTAGATGTCCTCTTCTTTAATGCATACTTGATGATATCATGATCTCAAATCAATCTTCGAGAACACTGCTACTCCCTTCAACTAATTGAACAAGTCATCAATCCTCAGTAACAGGTACCTATTCTAGATGGTCACTTTGTTTAACTGCCATTGGTTAATGCACAACCTGAGAGTACCATCCTTCTTCTTCACAAACAATAGTAGTGCACCCCATGGTGATACAATTGGCCTAATGTATCCCTTATCCAGCATTTCCTTCAACTGCATCTTCAACTCTATCAACTTTGGTGTACTCATCATGTAAGGTGCCTTTGACATCGGAGATTCCCCTGGCACCAACTCAATAGAAAATTCTACTTCCCTGTGAGATGGCAACTCTAAAATATCTGTAGGGAATACATCCTGAAACTGTTGTAGAACTGGGTACCTGCTCAAAATATTTGCATCCTCAACTTCCATACCTTTGTCACTAGAAATTTGCACTGCAAATAACACACACCCTTTCCTATAACTACACTTAGCCTGCATAGTTGTCACCATTCTATCTGAGGTTTCTTTCTTCTTACCCCGCAAAACTATTTGTTACCCATTGTCATCCAAGCGCTCAATGGCTTTTTCATAACAATCCACCTTTGTTCTATGAACGTACAACCAATCCATGCCCAAAAACATAATATATGATCCCAATGGTTATACATTCAAATGTTCTAAGGTAAGCATACCATTCAAGTCAAATGTACAAACTCTTACCCAATGATGAACTCTATTCTTGGTACCTATAGCCAACTGCACTAACCAAGATTCTTCATGCACTTCTTTATTCAAACCATACTTATGAACCGTTAAGATTAACATAGCTATAATTAGATCCAGGGTCAATCAAAATAGAAACAACTTGAACACAAAGCTTACCATCCATCTCAATGATAAATGTCTGATGGTTTGCCTGTCTATTATCCAGCGCTGCGTAGATCCTAGAAATACTCTTCCTAACATCTCCCATTGTATGTGCCTCCTGAGCACTGTAGATGTGAGGTCTACCACCATTATGTTGTGGACAATCTCTCCTATGATGATATTTTCCACAAGTCCAACACTCTATAAGATTCCAGCCTGCATCCTTGTTCTTCTCTTCAGATCGAAGTCCTCATCCTCTGTCAGATGCATTGAACTTCTTGAACAATGTTGCATTCTCCTTATTACCTATACCCTGAGGTCTTGCTCGCTTCTTGTCCAATTTTCCTTTATTCTTATCATTACCCTTCCAATCTGGCTTAGTCTCAGATATGTTCTTCGATTGTTCATAGAAATGCTTTAGATTTCGAGTGACCTCCTCCAATGATCTAGGTTCATCAAACTCAATGCCGTCTTTGAATGCAATCAATAATCCACTAACGAATCTATAAATATTGACCTTCTCCTCCTTGAGGTAAGGCACATACCTCAATAGCTCCAAGAACATGCTAGTGTACTCCTCATGTGTCATCAATCCCATCTTTAGCTCATAGAATTATTTTTCCCTATCATCAAAGTATCTCTTCAATAGATATTCTTTTTGGAATATCCTCTCTAACTCACTCCAAGTCAAGTCCTCCTCATGAATACATATGACATTCTTCACATATTCCCACCAAATATTTGCTTGACCTTGGAGACTGAATGTAATTATTCTAACTTTCATGTTCTCTAAATAATCATGCAACCTGAAGAACTTCCTCATACCAAGAAACAATGCCTATGCATCCTATTATTTCTTCATCTCCCCATCAAATGTAGGTGTCTTTGCTTTCCTAAACTCGTCTAGAAAATATCCATTTTCACTCCTCCTATAAGGTTGATAACAATGTCGATCATCATGTTTGTCAAAATCAGAACTAGAATGGTACCTGCATCCAACAACTCTCTTATCTGAAGTATCCAAGGACCTTTCATCTCTGATCGTGTCATCTCTATCTAACCTATACTCACCATCAGAACTACTTCCATATGCCCCATTAGTTCTTTCCTCCTACTCATGGCTTATCCGAAGTGGTCCCTGTCACTGCAATTCTGACAAACTATGAAGTATCACTACATTTTCCTTTGTTTGTTTCTCATTTGCCCATATGATTATGTCATTTTCTGCCTTACAACTCCTTATTTCTTCCTTTAAGATTCTTAGTGTGTCTACCAAATTAGAAGAATTCCCAACACCACGCTGCTCATCTAATCAATAGGGATAGTCTCAGGAACTATAGTCTACCATATTGCTATTCATATTTGATATTCTTTTGGCAAGGTATATCATGTAAGCTAAACCAAATCACAATAAACCAACATACCTTAGCATAATTCGGGGAGGATACCTCGTCTCCAAAGTCAACAAATCAACATAATACATGTATAACATAATCATGACAACATATATAAATATAACACATAAGCATATAAGTATATAACGATCATTCTAGGTAGAATCGAGTCATCAATGCATGAAGACATCAACTACACATACCATGATGTCATGCATGAAAAAAACCACCACATCACTATACACTTGACCACATGTGAATACTAACATGCATAACAATGCATAATCAACCATACACTCATGATGGCACACTCCACAACAACACCATAACCTTCCCATGGTGACGTCAATGCAACCATAACCCATACCATACAAATGCAACAAGCACATGGTCTTACAACACAAGGAACACATATGAAACCAACATGAATGCATGACCAACACACAACCCATCCAATATGAGGGGTGAACCTTGATCTGATACCACTCTGTAACACCGTCCTCCCATGTCTACCCAAGTAACCGGTCAAACGGGGTAAACATGTGACACGGAGTTACTATGATATGATTCGACTCCCTATGTGTCAGTTAAGGAAGTTGAACCGACATAAAGACACCATATAGACCTTCCACATCAACAACATGACTCTGAGGAGCCATCCCAACCACTCATGTAATCAACCCCTAGGTCCCACTGAATTTTTAGAACATTAAACCCCTGGATGCTCCCTTGATATGGACAAGAATGTGTCCAGGAGGCTCCAGACGATCCCACAACATGGGTATGCATGCGTTTGGGGAATTTTCTGCCCAGTGTTATGCCTCCGTCTCCGAGATTTGAGCCACTTTTTTAGGCCCATAGCCAAGGTCACTACCCAGAACTAAATGACACTTTCATAACTGAAAGGTAACAATAGAACAATAATACAAATGCAATTACTTGAACAAGTACTTCACTGGACCCCTACTAGCCATGACAAGAATTTCGTCAAACATGTCACAAATATGTAATCTACAGGTTTAAACAACATATATGAGCATAGGGGTCTCATACTTATTTGAGAATCACTAAGAAGCATTGATGCCTTAACACATTAGCTACCATTTCATCTATTAGGCCATAGATACATTGTTCATTCATTTACAAGTAAAAACATGGTGAGAGCCATACATATCCATTATTATAATACATGTTCATAACCAGCGTAATAACAACAAAAATACCAACAAAACAATAGCCATATAATCCACATATAAACTAATACAATACTCATGAAATAACAAGGAGAAATAACCTCATATTAATGATGCAAAGGCCAACCAGGTTCGGGACTTCCACGAACCACCCAACCATAGACATGGTTGAGCCAAATCTCTCTTCAGCCAGTCACCCCCATGCCATATTCCAAGCATGAATGTGGTATCTCATAAAAAAGATCAATCAAAACCATTCAACGCTTCTAGAGGCAAAACCACCTCAACCCATCAAACAATTATTCCACCTCATGGTCGGACATCACAACCCATCACCAGATTTTCCTCTACCCAAGGCTTCCAAGGCTCCAGAGCGTTTGTTCCAATTAAGGCTTCCAGGTCTACTAACTCAAGCCACAACTATCGTCAGGCTTCCAAAGTGCTTGTCCAACAAGGGCTTCCAAGACTAGTAACTAAACCCACCAAGGGCTTCCAAAGTGTTTTTCCAACCAAGGCTTCTAGGACTAGTAACTCAACCCAAACCTTTACAGGGCTTCCATAGTTTTTGTCCAACCAGGGCTTCTAGGAGCTAGTAACTCAACCCAAGCTAAAAGAAATGTGAGAACCACCCAAAAAACAAATAAATGAACCCATAATACGATGGCCATCTAGGAAATGGCAAGGATAGGAAAATTCATTTCCAATGCAGACAATCCTCCATGTTAATGATATATCATAACCAAGAAACCACATGCATGTGTCATGCATGCCAAAACCACCCAGGAAAACATACATGCAACTCAGTACCTCCAAGAAAAACTCGTTGTAGCTACTGATCCTGATGTCCTCCTATGATTTCTTGCACTTCCTTTTCCTTCTTGTTCCAAAAATCCAAGTATGCCACAGTCTCCAAGAGTGCTCCAAGAAAAATCTTAGTGTCTAAGAGTATAAGAGAGAGAGAATAGAGAGAGCTCCAAAACTGAACTGACAAAAGTCCGTGAATTGATCCTTAGAAGCCTTTTTATTAATGAAGCTTCTATTTTCTTCATCTTCCATTATTTTCCTTCATTTTCCTCCTCATATGCACCCTTTGACCTTTCACCTCCCTTTTCTCCTAATTTCCTTTATTTTCATAAATAAATGTGCCAAAATGCCATTATGCCTTTCCAAAGCCTTTGTCATTGTTTTTGCCAATTTCCTTAGCCATTAATCAATCACCAGTGATCCCCATCACTATGCTTTTTCCCAACATTCAACTTGGAATACGTGTCCCATCAATAATGGTTATTATTTTTCCTTTACTAACTTTTATTACATGGAATTTTCACTAGGGTTGTTACACATCGGTCTTTGGGGGTGTCATACTTTGTTCTAGATTTGCAAATGGTGGATTTTTTGTATGATGACTTTCCATGTGGTGGCTTTTCTCTCTTACTTCCTTCCCATGACATTCCTCTAGAAGGTTGTTTCCCTTTTAAAATCAAAACTTTGAAGCCCAAGTTTATTTTGCCTCTCTTCCTCTGGCATGAGTATACTTTCCAACTCATCAAATGTGGGAGCTTTCTCCCTTGTTGCAAGATTGTAACAAACATTTGGTAGTCATATATCATTCCATTTAAGGTTATGGTGATGAAAATAGTAAAGAATACCTTTTCTCCCATGTCTCCTTGAGCTTATCTCTAATGTCATTAATTATGGAAAAGAAATTACCAATACTTTCATTTTCTTCCATCTTAAATGAAAAGAATCTTACTCTTTAGAGACATGATTCCATTTGTATTCTTAGACTAATACAAGTCTCTAAGTGTTGTCCACATCTCATTGTAGGTCTTGTAGTCTCGGATATTGAGTATTTTCCTTTACAGACATTCTCAACAATACCTTTGCCCTAGTCTCTCTTCTCTCCTAACCTTGAATTGATGCAGTTGTAACTTCTGCCATGGCATTAGGCTTCACTTCATCACCACATGCTCTTAACCAAACATTGTAACATTCCATCAATGTATATGATTTAAACTTCCAATTAACATAATTGACACCATCTAACTTAGTTATTTCATTTAAATATATTTCGACCAAAAAATTAGCAATCTTGAAAAAAAAATAAAAATCCACCACTTTTAAAAAACCGCAAAATGTCTTCCCTTCTTCCTTCTAGTTACTTCAAAGATTGAGGCTAGTTCTTATTACACAGTGGACAACACACCCTTCAATGCTTGGAGCCCCACATAGATCAAGAAATTGAATCACAAATAACATCATACCTTATTTCCATAAGCCAAACCTTTTTATGGTGGATCCTTTCATGTCATTACTGGTCTTAACGACTATACTTATCTTTGTCTTCAAACAACGATTTCACAGCCACTGCCATTCATCAGCCAGCGGAGATGATGGAGAGAGTTTCCCAAGTATTGCTCCATACGTAGGCCAGGAACGTAGCAGAGAAAGGGCATGTAGTCTAATCAAGAGCTTCTCCGACCTCACCAATCTCACCTCTAAATTTTGGCCTTAGGGACTTACTCAATGGGAAATGGTTGCACGATCAGGTAACCATGAATGCTGCATGCGAGTCTAATCTAATTATACCTGTAACTTGGCTTTTAAAACGGTTTTCTCGTTACTGAGTACAACAACAAAACACTCTGTGAACTTTTCGAGAGAGGCTTCAGTGCTGCAGAAACTTTTAACTTTGCATGGAAGAATTCAACGACCGACTTCTTCAATTGGCGCCGGTCTACAGTGGCCACGGAACCACCTGCACGGTGTAATCATTTGTTGGAAATTGGGCATTATTTCTCTCTGCAAGTTGGACCTACACCGCAGCCTTCAACGTGCAAGCTTCAACGCACAATGTTTGCTATGCACAGCAGCTCACACCGGCGACAGGACACACACCGCAGGTTACAACCAAACACGGAGTCTGAGGAATTGTCAGGATGGCCAAAGATGGTCCGAGAATTTTCAGTAAAAAAATTTAATTTTTTTTTCTATAAATATTGTTTGAGTCATATTTTTTAAAATAGAAATAGATTAACACCGCTGACCACTTTTAAATAACTAAAATTATAAAATTTAACAGTTTTTATTTGAATTTACAAAAATTTCTATTATATTTTTTCAAAATATAATCGAAATTTCTATCTTCATAAATTAAAAAAACATAATCATTCAATTAAGACACCAAACACTATACCAAACACCAAACATTACCTCTCTCAAAACACTACCCGTCTCAAAACCGTCACCCTATCTTTAATACCAAAACAATTAAAATTGAAGACAAAGTGATAGGAAGATGACAGATGTACCTGGTAAGGCTCAAGCATTCACATTTGTATTCATCAGGCAAAAAACAACTACATATATAATATTACATTTTAAAAAGATTAAACAAACTCCTTATAAATAAGATCTAAAATTTATAAAATTCAATTAAACATAATAAATTGCCAATAACAAACTTTTAAACGTTATTTAAACAAATATTGCACTATTTAGTGAATAATTTTTAATATTTCACTGCCTACTGCTTGCTCAAATATTATAGTGTCAATGTGATTGTCAATTAAAAGATTTAATATATTTTAAAGTAAAGACTTTCCATATTAATTATAGTTAATTAAGTTATAATACATTTATTATAAAACAAATGTTACATATATAACATAAGGTGTAACTTTTTATTTATAGATATTTATGTGAAATTGAAGATTTGTAGGAGAATTTATTATAACAAAAGTCATGTGGTGATAATGTCACTATTTTTTAGTTTTAGCACATTATCACTACATAATTCTTGTTTATTATATAAGAATGACAAAGGCTTATAGGTGAAAATAATAATTTTAAGAAATTAAAAAAAATTCAAAAATATTAAAGAAATGAATAATGTCTTTAATTTTTTAATATAAAATTAATATATAATAAATATATATTAAAAACGAACATAAATTTATATTAATTTTTTATTTATTATAAATATTTGAAGATTAAATTTTTTGAAAGACTTTTATAGTTATAATAAGTTTAATTAAAAGTAAAAAATAACTAATATAATATGTTAAAAGAAAAGATGCAAAATAAGCAATTTGATTAATTAAATAAAAAGATCAGTAAAGTTGTGATATAAGTGTGATTATTATGATAAAGGGTTGGGAAAAAAGGAAAAAAAAATAATTATTATAATATATTTGTAATAACTTAAGAAACAAATTTAGACTAAATATTTTATCCTTCTCAACTCGACATATATTCAGAATTAAACTACATTTGCATCTTTTATATATATATCTGGCTTATCTATTCCATATTAGATATGAAAGAAATTAAACATCTTCCTTATATACATATCATTGAAATAGTTTAAAAATAATAAATTTTTACTTTCAATTCTTTTATATATATAGTTTAATTTCAAATAAATAAACATTATTTAGTGTTGATGAATTAATAAATGCCACAATAGTGAAATCCTTCAACTTAGTATGTCTGTTGATATCATGAATTGATAATCTCATCTCACTACATCCACATGTTGTCATACTCATATTTTGAGAAATCCAATACACATATAATATAGCACACATATGGTAGTTTTTTTTTCCTAATCACAGCTAAAGTTAATAATGTTATTCAAACATTTACAAAGATTCATGGATTATACTACTAGAACAATAATGTATCTAAATCTTATTTTAACAAACATATAGCTATAATATGAGTTGTATAATGATAAATTATTGCATTATTAGAATATTGGTTCATGAGCATTACATTGAGTTTAGAAGTGTGTGACAGGTTTTTATCCATACAAATAATTAAAAAAAATCATAATAGTACACCATTATTATATTTATAAATTAGACTTTTATGATTATCATGTAATTAAAAACATTACCAAATATATTATTTGAGTTATTCTATTAAACGCATGTGATTTATTCATTGAAACATAATGTATGAAATACTTAAAATTGAAATTTATAGAAACATTAATGTTTTTCCAAATTCCTCTCTCCTAGTAATATAAACTAGTGATAAAATAGAGAAGGTAGAGAAGGTAATATAAACTAGTGATAAAATAGAGAAGGTAGAGAAGGTAATAGGGTTTTATAGGATTTGTTATAAAATGTGTTATAACTACATTACATCAAACAAACAATGTAAATATAATATGCTGAAAAACATTTGGAATGAATTTGAAAAATAGGTAAGAATTAAATAAACAAAATAGTCATGTGATTCAATAAAAGTCCACTAATTATCAAAGTGTACATGTTGTCAAGACTTGCTAAAATAAATACCAAGTTTTTTATTATTTTTAATCAATAATTGAGAAAAATAATATTTAATAAAAAACAAAATCACACCACATAACATAACATTGAACTAATCATAAATTTAATCTGTAAAATCTGTTTTTTTTCACTTCATTTTTGGACATTCTTTTTATCTATATATTTGGGGATTTAATGGCTATCATTGAACATTTAGGGTAGCATCAATATAAATCAACCAAAACTATATGGATGGCTCAATAGGATTGGGAATATATGGGATTTCTTTAGTGACTGCAAGATCCAGCATATCGGGAGAGAATACAACCAAAATGTACACAAGCTGTCAAAGATGGGATTACTGATGCATTGGATGAGATGCATATTGAGATAAAACTGGGCAACAATATTTTGGATGTGAGGATTTAACACTTCTGGGATAATATATCTATGATCTATCTCTTTTATTTTGCTTGATGGCCTATCTGTATGGTCTTTTGATTTTTTTGAATGGATGAATTATTATATGGATCTCTTTTATTTTGCTTGATGGCCTATCCGTATGGTCTTTTGATTTTTTGGAATAGATGAATTACTATATGGATCACTGGCAACTGATATGCTGTGAAGTGACCTTTTGTAAAGGATGCAGTTTAGTTTTTTTTTATTATTGTATATGTGTTTGATATTGTATAGTGATATATTAGAATGTCTCATACTAGATGATAGATCTATATAATGAAATATACAAACATATAACGATTATATTTTTCTTGGACAGATATACTGGTTTATACTTTATATATAAAATCAGTGTTTTTTTCCTTAATTTTTTGTTTTTTTTTAATGGTGTAAACAAATGATTTTGGATGTCATTGGAATAGAGGGTCATAATAAACCAATTATTTTCTTCTTTTATCATTGTAGAGGCCATACATGCTCGAAACTTGAGAGTCTCAAGAGCATTGAGTCAATCTGTTGTGGGTATGCTCGAATATTAACGCAGTAATGGAATGGCAATATAAGCTTCAAGGAGAAAAGAGTGGGAATAGTCTAAGAATGCAATTAGATGCTGAGTTCTGTGATTTTTCTCACATGGTTTTTTAGGACCTGTTACCACAGTGTTTTGAGGCCCATAAGAAAAGAGAATTATCATATGGAATTATATATAAGTGATGACTAAAACTAATTCAAGAAAGGGAACAGAGGGATAAAACGAAGATTGCGGAATATCGGAGACTACAACAATGTAGTGTGATAACTTAATGATTTGGATGAAAGATTGTATGCATTACATAGCAAAGCGAGAGCTATGGTGTTTTTTTAAAACAAAGAAAGAGTTCACCTGGTGAGAGAGACTTGATAAATAGGGAAGTGATGCTTATTGTTTATGGAAAGTGGACATATTTAGGAAAGATTATAGTGTTAAGCTCCCTCTCCCAACGGCCATGGAAACCAACTGTAGTAATTTCTGCAAACCAATTGCAGTTATTTCCTTAAATTACGGAAATCAACTGCAGTTAAATTAATTTCTTGTTGGGAGCTCCTAGAGTGGTCCATTACTCCCTCTGTAGTTCTTTACCATGATCTGTGAAACACTTTACACATAGCCAGCAGAAGCTTGATGGAAGTTTGGCTATAAATACTTCTGTTTGGTCGCTCACAACTATATTCCCTTCAGCCTTATACCATCAAATCAGAGTGTGGAGAGCTTGGAAGTGCCAAACAGGATTGGGGAACAATCTGCCTGCCTCAGAATTAATCGTTCCTTTGATCTGCAAGTTGTTCTTGCTGTTCTTCTTCCCTGACTTTTGGCAAGCACTGATTAGGATTAAATTATCATTGTTCTATTCATTCGTTAGAAATTTCATATGGATTATGTGCTTATAATGCTCATGGCACCATGATTTGAGTTTGGAGGTGGTCAATCAAATATAGTTTTTATCGAGCCAACGTCAGACTGCCTTGACGCGGGTTTTCAATACAAATCAAGTAAATTTTTTGATACTGGAAGAAAGAAGGTCGGCGGGCGAGATTTGGAATCACTTATTTCTTTCCTGCATGCATCCATCCAAGGAGGTCTTTGAGGCTACTGATTTTGAGACTACTGCGTGAACTTTGAGCTTAGGTAAATAGTATCAGAGTGTGAGCAAATGTCAATGGCCGAAGGTATGATTTATTGGGCATTCAAGTTTTCGGTTCTTTTTAAGTGTTATTCCACATTATAGAATCGTTTTTATGCTAACAATTGGTATCAGAGCATTTTTTATCTCTACCTTGGTGTTTATAGACATGTTATGTTTGGCTAAATGTCATATTTGAGAATTTTCTGAATTAAGGCATTTATTTGGAAATATGTCTAATTTTTGCTCAATTTTTATGCTTATAATATTTATTTAGTTTAATTATATGCAATTTGGATAATTGTTGTGTAAATTTTATCAATTATACTCATATTTAATTTGCATGAATTGATTATTTCTGCTCTAATTAAAACATGCTAATTTGGATGAGTATACGAGACCCATTCGTTGAATGTTATGCATGAATATTATAGTTTTATTTATGCAATTTATAATTATTCTCATATCAAATTAATTTTTATGCATAAAAGAAATAATGTCTGAGTGATCCATATAACTTTTAATTGATTAGAGAATAGCCATAGCATCTCTAATTAAATAATATTATATATTATGATTATTAGGATCACATAAAGAATATTTAGACATTAATTGTAATTAATTATACTAAATATAATAAATTTTATCCCACAGGAATTTTTATTATATTTATATAATTAATTAGGATAAAATATTAAATTATTCATAACCTACCCACAGGAATTATGAATTAATAGTTTTATCATAAAGTTCAAATCTAAGATAAAATTTATATCAAATTATAATCATAATATACTCTTTAGCATTATGAATTAAGTGAATAATTTGATAAATTCCATCATAAAGAATAATTGAATCTGCTTGAATTGAAAATTTAGTCCACATACAATTTTTATGTCATTAGATTTAATTTTAAGCATGGTTTACATTGGTAAAGCATGAAATTTTATTTTTAGGCCTCAATTTTAACATAAGCATGTGATATTTAATTTTATGCAGTTGTACAACCTGCAAATTTCTCTAAAATCCGTTGTGATATCCTTGAACTTAAGGGAGATAACTATAAGGTCTGGAAGGAGAGAGTTCTCCTTCATTTGGGGTGGATGGACATAGACTATGCTATTAGGAAGGATGAACCACTGGAACTCACTAATACCAGCACTGCAATAGACATCACGCTTTATGAACGATGGGAGCGATCTAATTGCCTAAGCATGATGTTCATTAAGACTAAAATTTCAACTAGTATTTGTGGTTCCTTTGATCAACATGAAAAGGTCTGAGACTTTCTGAAAGCCATTGATGATCAAATCGTCACTTTAGACAAGGCACTAGCAAGCACCCTAATCATGAAGTTCTCATCTCTAAGGTTCACCAGTGTGAAAGGTGTGTGCGAGCACATCATGCAAATGAGGGACACTGTGGCTCAATTGAAGAAACTCGAGGTTGAGATATCGGAGTCCTTCTTGGTGCACTACATCCTGAACACCCTTCCGCACCAATACGGACCCTTCAAAATTGCATACAACACACATAAGGATAAATGGTCAATTAATAAACTCATGACCATGTGTGTTCAAGAGGAAGAGAGACTAGTGATGAAACTAGGAGAAAGTGAAATGCTAGCAACACGAGGAAAGGGCAAATCTCAAGCCAATTGGAAAGGGAAAGGTAAAGTACCTCCCCAAGCCGATATCAAGAAGGATTCCAAGTGTTTTTTCTGTAAAAGAAGGGACACATGAAGAAGGAATGTGCCAAATTTCAGAAATGGATTGCAGACGAAGCTAATTTAATCTCATTTGTTTGTTATGAATCTAATATGGTTAATGTCAATATTAACATCCATTGGATTGATTCTGGATCAACAATTCACATTTTGAGTTCCTGGCAGGGTTTGCAGAACCTAAGAAAGCCAGTGGGAAGTGAGCAAAACATCTTATCAAGAAACAAGATGGGCTCGCATGTGGAAGCTATAGGAACATGTTATTTAACTTTAAGTAGTGTCTCTATTTTAGAATTAGAAAAGACCTTTTATGTTCCAAGTTTTTCTAGAAACTTGATTTCAGTTTCAAGACTTGTACATTTTGGATATTCCTTCAAATTTTCAAAAATATCCTTCAGTTTATTTTATAAATCTGATTTTGTTGGGAATGGTATTTTGTCTAATGGTCTTTACTACATTAATTTACAAAACAATGTCACTTATGATTTAATGCATGTTCACACTGGCACTAAAAGATGTGTTATTCATGAAGATTCCTCTAAATTATGGCACCGGAGATTAGGTCAAATCTCCATAGAAAGAATTAAAAGATTGGTAAATGAAGGGGTACTTAATACTCTGGATTTTACTGATTTTGAGACTTGTGTGGACTGCATAAAGGGAAAGCAGACTAACAAGTCAAAGAAAGGTGCCAATAGGAGTTCGGACATATTAGAGATCATACATACTTATATATGTAGTCCAGACATAGACTCACATGGTTAGAGATACTTCATCTCTTTTATAGATGATTACTCATGATATATGTATCTCTACATGCTTCATAAAAAGAATGAGGCATTAGATGCCTTTAAGATTTTTAAGGCTGAAGTAGAGAAACAATGCGGCAAGCAAATTAAGATCGTGAGATCTGATAGAGGTGGAGAATATTATGGTAGATACACAGAAGATGGACAAGCACCTGGGCCATTTGCAAAATTTCTTCAAGAGCATGGGATTATTACCCAATACACCATGCCTAGTTCACCCGACCAGAATGGTGTAGCAGAAAGAAGAAACCGAACATTATTGGACATGGTGCGAAGTATGCTTAGCAGCTCAAATCTTCCTAAATCCTTGTGGACTGAAGCACTTAAGATGGAAATGTATATATTAAACACGGTTCCAACCAAGGTTGTTCCTAAAACACCATTTGAATTATGGAAAGCTTGGAAACTGAGTTTGCAACATATGCGCGTTTGGGGATGCCCGTCTGAAGTAAGAATATATAATCCACAAGAGAAGAAGCTAGACCCAAGGACCATTAGTGGGTATTTCATTGGATATGTTGAAAGGTCTAAAGGTTACAAATTTTGTTGTCCATCTCACAACACTAGGATTGTGGAATCAAGAAATGCAAAGTTTCTTGAAAATGACCTGATCAGTGGGAGCGATAAAACTACGAACATAGTTTCTGAGAAGGATCATTCAGAATCTCAACCTTACACCTCAAGTGATAGATTGGTTATTGTTCACAACACCCCTCAAGTACAAACTGGTGTTGAACAACCAATTGTTGAAGTTCCACAAGCTGCTAACAACTTTCCAATAGATTAGGTAGTTCAAGAGTTGCCAAGAACTTTTGAACAATGAGTTGAACCACATACTTCTCAGGAAGATGATGGTACAACATTAAGAAGATCTATTAGACCAAAGAGGTCAACAATTCCTGATGATTATGTTGTGCATCTGCAAGAATCTGACTATAACATTGGAGGCGAAAATGATCCCGAGTCTTTTTCACAAGCCATGAGTTGCAAAGAATCAGAATTATGGTACGATGCCATGAAGGAAGAGATGAATTCTATAAAGAGTAACGAAGTCTGGGATCTTGTTGAGTTGCCTAATGGTGCAAAAGCCATTGGATTTTAATGGGTCTTTA
The DNA here is from genome assembly GCA_031772625.1 of Pinus tabuliformis. Taxonomy (NCBI): domain Eukaryota; kingdom Viridiplantae; phylum Streptophyta; class Pinopsida; order Pinales; family Pinaceae; genus Pinus; species Pinus tabuliformis. Next base: position 461,885,506 of record CM062820.1, on the reverse strand, counting down.
AGACAAAGAAAGACTCACTGGACAACATTGAGAGATATAAGGCAAGACTTGTTGCTAAGGGATTCACTCAGAAAGAAGGAATCAATGACACGGAGACTTTTTCTCCTGTATCTAAGAAAGATTCATTACGCGTTATTATGGCATTAGTAGCCCATTTTGACTTGGAGTTGCAACAAATGGATGTGAAAACAACATTTCTCGATGGAGATCTAGAGGAGGAGGTTTACATGAAACAACCTGAAGGATTCCCCTCTAGAGATGGTGAGCAATTGGTTTGCAAGCTCAGGAAATCATTATATGGTTTAAAACAAGCATCTCGCCAATGGTATTTGAAATTTCATAATGTAATTTCTTCATTCGGTTTTGTAGAAAACAATATGGATCAATGTATATACCTGAAAGTCAGTGGGAGTAAAATTTGTTTCTTGTTTTATATGTGGATGACATTTTGCTAGCAACTAATGATAAGGGTTTGCTGCATGAGGTGAAACAATTCCTCTCTAAAAATTTCGATATGAAGGATATGGGTGAGGCATCTTACGTCATTGGCATTAAGATCCATAGAGACAGATTTCGAGGCATCTTGGGTCTATCTCAAGAAACCTATATTAATAAAATTTTAGAGAGATTTTGGATGAAGGATTGTTCACCAAGTGTAGCTCCCATTGTGAAGGGTGATAGGTTTAATTTGAACCAATGCCTAAAGAACAACTTTGAAAGGGAACAAATGAAGAACATTCCATATGTTTTTGCTGTTGGAAGCCTAATGTATGCTCAGGTCTGCACAAGACCTGACATTGCATTTGTTGTGGGAATGTTGGGAAGATATCAGAGTGATCTAGGTTTAGACCACTGGAGAGCTTTAAAGAAAGTAATGAGGTACCTTCAAGGAACCAAAAACTACATGCTTATGTATAGACAGACGGACAAATTGAAAGTAATTGGCTACTCAGATTCTAACTTTGTTGGATGTGTTGATTCACACAAATCAACATCAGGATACATTTTTATGATGGCCAGTGGAGCTGTATCATGGAGGAGTGCCAAGCAGACCTTGATTACCACTTCCACTATGGAAGCCGAGTTAGTTTCCTATTTTGAGGCTACTTTAAATGGTGTATGGCTTAAGAGTTTCATTTCTGGGCTTAGAATTATGGATTCTATCTCTAAGCCATTGAGAATATATTGCGACAATTCAACTGTTGTTTTTATGGCTAAAAACAACAAAAGTGGGAGTCGAAATAAACACATAGACATTAAGTATTTAGATATAAGGGAATGTGTTAAAGAAAAGAAAGTGGTCATTGAGCACATCAGCACTGAGTTGATGATCACTGATCCTTTGACTAAGGGCATGCCACCGTTTAAAGTCAAGGATCATGTAATGAATATGGGACTTGGTTCCATTATGTAGTTTCTCATTGTATTTACAATGCTATTTTAATGAAATTCTTAATTATTGTGATGTTTTTCTCATATTTATGTGCACCTTAATTTGATTTGAGAAAATTCATCTATGTAGGACCAAGAATAAACATAAGGTTTATTCATTAAGAAATTGTTGTCACATAGATTTTAATAGAAATAAATAAATAGTAATACATGGAAGATTATACTCGTCATTAGAGGACTCATCGCCTTGATTCATGTATCTATTACTTAATACAGATTATCAATGGGTTTTAAGATGAGACATTAAGATTGGAAGTATGGACCAAGTGGGAGAATGTTAAGCTCCCTCTCCCAATGGCCGTCGATTTCTGGAAACCAACTGCAGTTATTTCCTTAAATTATGGAAATCAACTGCAGTTAAATTAATTTCTTGTTGGGAGCTCCTGGAGTGGTCCATTACTCCCTCTGTAGTTCTCTACCATGATCTGTGAAACACTTGACACATAGCCAATAGAAGCTTGATGGAAGCTTGGCTATAAATACTTATGTTTGGTCCCCAAGCTCACAACCAAATTCCCTTCAGCCTTACACCATCAAATCAGAGTGTGGAAAGCTTAGAAGTGCCAAACGGGATTGGGGAACAATCTGCCTGCCTCAAAGTTAATCGTTCCTTTGGTCTGCGAGTTGTTCTTGCTGTTCTTCTTCCCTGACTTTTGGCAAGCACTGATTAGGATTAAATTATCATTGTTCTATTCATTCATTGGAAATTTCAGACGGATTATGTGCTTATAATGCTCACGAAACCATGATTTGAGTTTGGAAGTGGTCAATCAAATACCATTTTTATCGAGCCAATGTTAGACTGCCTTGACGCAGGTTTTCAATACAAATCAAGTAAAGTTTTTGATACTGGAAGAAAGAAGGCCGACAGGCGAGATTTGGAATCACTTATTTCTTTCCTGCATGCATCCATCCAAGGAGGTCTTTGAGACTACCGATTTTGAGACTACTGCATGAGCTTTGAGCTCAGGTAAACAGTATCAGAGTGTGAGCAAATGTCAATGGCCGGAGGTATGATTTATTGGGAATTCAAGTTTTCGATTCCTTTTAAGTGTTATTCCGCATCATAGAATCGTTTTTATGCTAACATATAGTGTATTGAACAATGCCAAAACCAAAGGGAAAGAATCATAAAACATGGGATAAACATCTTACAATTTCAATGCGCACAATTCTAAAAAGTAATTTTACGAATAATTTTAGCTACATCAAGGAGGGAAGGCATATCTTGTTACAGAGAAGTCCTATACTGTAAGTATTTAGTTGTAAGTGATTTCTTCTCTAGGCAGAGAAGTACTATGCTGTAAGTATTCAGTTGTAAGTGATTTCTCTTCTAGACAATACTTGTTTGAGCCTCTCCTCAGGTTTCACAGTTGGCTCTACAATGAAATTTTCAAAAAGGTGGTGGAGGGAGGCGGCCTTGGTGTATTGGTTAGGAAATGGTGCTGAAATCGACACGTTTTGATATGGGTCATGCATTTACTATAAGAAATGACAGAATATTACCATACCATCCTTTGAATATGCTGACCATCTCTATTTTGGGCCAACTATGCACGTAATGGTGGCCATGTAGGAAATATTTAGGAAAGATTATAGTGTATTGAACAATGTCAAAACCGAAGGGAGAGAATCATAAAACATGGGATACACATCTTACAATTTCAATGAGCACAATTCTAAAAAGGAATTTTAGAATAATTTTAGCTACACCAAGGAGGGAAGGCATATCGTGTTACAGAGAAGTCCTATACTGTAAGTATTCAGTTGTAAGTGATTTCTCTTCTAGGCAGTACTTGTTTGAGCCTCCCCTCAGGTTTCACAGTCTGCTCTACAATGAAATTTTCAAAATGGTGGTGGAGGGAGGTTGTTCTGGTGTATTGGTTAGAAAATGGTGGTGAAATCGACACGTGTTGATATGGGTCATGCATTTACTATAAGAGACGACAGAAGATTACCATACCATCCTTTTAAATACATCTGCTTGGTACAAAATCCACCTATTCCAAATATAAATAAATAATTAAGAAATCAAATAGACAAACCCGTGACACCCCTCGACAATTTTGAGGGTACTCCGTTTGAAGCCATCACTTTATGAAATCCTGTTTAGGGTTTTCTATTAGTCAAATCGGAAATTGCGTTGTCGCATCATATATTTTACATGTGCAAAATCTATATAACTAATTTCAACATATGACAAGCTCGTTCACATGCTCTGTTGAATCGGTTGAAACTTGGATCTAACCAATATTATAAGCTAGTCACTCACGTCCAAAAATATATAAAAAATTATAACACGAGCTCTGCACATGGGAACGGCGTAAACGTGTGCGCTGACCATGCATTTTTGTTTTTTTTTTCCTCTCCATCGCTTTCTCGAATCCTGAAATTCAACGATAAATTTCCTTATTGTCTTCTCTCATGCCTTCACTTCATCGGCGCTCACCATTAGAAATTCAGTTGATACTTCACAACCAATATAACCATCTCTCTTTCTTTGGTTACTTTTTAAGACATCGCAGCATCATGATGTTACCAGATATGAAAATAATACGTGGCCCTTTCGCGTTCGACAATCAGCAATTATTTCAACGAAAGACTGTGCAGCAGCAAAGACAAAACAGTTGACAGTTGATTCAGATTGAAAACCGTGCACCGATAGATAGTATAATTATTTAGGCAGTAGTTTAACATGTTAGAATATAAAAAATTTGGCAATAATCTAGTCAGATTTTTTTCGTAATTATTGTTATCAAATTATCAAAAACAAAATTCAAACACTCATATTTACTAGTAATGCCACATTCTCAACCAACGGGTGATACAAGCGGATATGGAAACCTAGTGAAACGAAGGGCTTTCCAATTAAAAAATAGGTGCAGTAGGTCCAACCCTATTCAGAGGGAAGGGTAGCTCAGCTGATAACTATCCGATATGCAATGAGATTTACAATACACTAAATGATGTACAATATTGTTACTCATAAAGTTGGGGCCCGTTGTTGAAAGGGAATTCGTCATTATAAGTTGTGTTTAAGGAGGTGAAGTGACACCGGCTTTGCTTCTCACTAAAAATACCTCCTTTACATTACTAACTCGCTTCCGTCCCATATTGTAATTTTATACATTCCTAATTAACTCTGTGCCACTCGGTTCCTTAGTGCAGCAGCTTAGTCATATGGATAGAAGATCTTGTGTTGAATGTGGCTAAGCCGTAATTAATTTGTGAGTAAAATTATTGATAACTCAAAATTATTAAAAAGATAGAGGAAGTACAACACAAATTCAGCACACAAAACACATGAGTTGAGGCTTTTCTATTGACCACACAAAACTTGATAGATTACAATGAACTTGGTGAGGGATATTTATATGTTTCCAACTAGCGACTCGCCTAAATTAACTTGACATGCAACCACGCACTAAATTTGTCTATCACTTGACTTGACTCAACACTCAGTTAACTAACTCTCTAATTTTAGATAAATCTCCATACAGAAGTTAATTAGTTATTTTAACATTCCCCCTTAATTACGACGTCTAAACTAAGACTGACTCATGACAACTCAAACATGTTTGTTGGTCTGTCTTAGCTAGGCTTCCAACACCCAAGTTTCTTCTATGAAACTCAAACACATCTTTTGCTAATGACTTAGTAAATATTTCAGCCAATTGATCACTAGATTTATAAGGCTTCAAGTGAACTTCTCCATTGCTCACAAGTTCTCTAATAAAGTGATATCTAGTATCAATATGCTTTCTCTTTTGATGAAACACATTATTCTTGCATAGTGCAATCGCTGAGGTGTTGTCACAATATATTTTTGTTGATCCTTGTTGTTTTGCTTGAGTCCATCAAATACTCTTCTTAACCACACTGCTTGACATGCTGCTAATGTTGTTGCTACATATTCTGTTTCTGCTGACGAAAGCGTCACAATAGGCTACTTCTAATTAGATGCCCATGAAATCACACCTAAACCAAGATGGAACACATAACCGTAAGTGTTATTCCTATCATCCAAACTGCCTGCAAAATCATTGTCTGTGTACATAATCAAATCATTTTTCTCTATGCTTGCATACATTATGCCACAATCTCTAGCTCCTTCTATGTATCTCAGAATTCTTTTTCTTGCACTCTAATGTGTGTCTTTTGGAGTCTCCATAAATCTGGAAATCAAACTCAGTCCTTGGATAATATCTGGTCTTGTTGCTGTGAGATACAAGAGGCTACCAACCAATCTTTTGAATAGATTTGGATTGACATCTAATCCTTCATCGTCCTTTCTTAACTTTGAAACTGTTGCAACTGGAGTAGGGACATGCTTGCTATTTTCCATCCTGAATATTTTCAGCAAATATCTAGCATATTTATTTTAACAAATAAAAATTTATTTTCCAGATTGCTCAACTTTTATGCTAAGAAAATATTTCATGGGACCAAGATCTATCATCTCAACTTCTTTCATCACGGATGCTTTAAATTCATCCAATTCAAAATCACCTATAAAAATCATGTCATAAACATATAAGCAAACAATTAAAATTTTTCCATGCTCGTTTATCTTTGTGTACAAGGTAGGCTCAATGTTGCTTCTAAAGAATCCATTCTTGATTATCTAGCTGTCAATTCTGCTATACCAACCTCTAGGTGCTTGCTTGAGTCCATAGAGCACTTTCTTCAACCTATAAAATTTATCTTCTTTACCTTCAACTTCATAACCTAGTGGCTCCTTCACATAAATTTCTTCTTCTAGAATTACATTCAAGAAACCTGATTTCACATCCATCTGATATACTTTCCACTTGTTCTAATCTGTTATGGCTAGAAGTACTCTCACAGTATCCAATCTGGCTACTGGAGCAAACATTTCTCCAAAACTTATTATTGGTTGTTGTGAGAATCCTTTTGCCACAAGTCTTGCTTTAAATATGTCAATTTCACATTTCTCATTCAACTTTGTATTATACACCCATTGCACACAAACGAGATTTTTGTCCTTTGGAAAATCAACCAAATTCCATGTATCATTATTTTCAATAGCTTCAATTCCTTCATCCATAGCTTGCACCCAATTTTCATCTCTGATAGCTTCTTCAAACGAAGAAGGTTGGAATGACGACAATGCAAAATTTGAACTAACTTCTAAATCATCATAAATATCTTTCAGACTTCTCATATTTCTCTTACCATTGCTTGATTCATCACCTGATTGATTGTTAAGAGAATCTTGATCTATTAATCTGCTTGAATATCCATGCTGCTCAAAAGAACTTGGAGTCCTTGTTGGTGTGTCTATGTTTGGTGTCTTCACCTGTGATTCTTTCTTCTCCTTTTCTGCTACATCATCTTCTTCCATCAGTGGCACTTGTGCATGAGATGTTTTGTCAACAGTCCCATTCCATGACACGTGTTCTTTGAACACAACATCTCTGCTAATTATGGTCTTCTTAATGATAGGGTTATACAATTTGTATGCTTTTGATTGCTCACTATAATGAGTAAATATGCATTTTTCACTTTTATCATCTAATTTTCCTCTTAACTCTTTAGGCACATTTGCATAAGATATACATCCAAATACTATGAGATGAGATATGTTACAAGACAAACTTGACCATGCTTCTTTTGGTACTCTATTCACAACACTCTTTGTCAGGGATCTTTTTATCACATAAAGAACACATGCACCTAATTCTACCTAATACTCATTAGACAAGTTTCTTCCTTTCAACATTCTCCTTGTCATGTTCATAATAGTTCTATTATTTCTCACTACTACACCATTTTGTTACGATGTGCACCTGGTTCTAAACTGTCTAATGATTCCATGTTATTTGCAGTAATCATGGAATGCATTTGAATCATATTCTCCATCATGATCTGACCTCAATACCTTGATCTCTCGATCACTTTGGTTCTCTACTAAGGCTTTCAATTCTTTGAACTTTGCAAAAGTTTCAGACTTTTGCTTTGAGAAGTAAACCCAAGTCTTTTTGTTATATTCATCAATAAAAGTGAGGAAGTAAAAACTTCCACCAATCGATTGTATCCGGATAGGTCCACACAAGTTTATATGCACTAGATCAAGAGGTTTATTTTCTCTGTATGAAACTCCATTTGGAAATTTTTCACGGTGTTTCTTTCCCAAGATGTAACACTCACAAGTACTAGTAGGTTCTTTAATGGGAGGTATTCCTCTGACCCTCTATTTCTACTACAACAATCTTAAACCTGAAACGTGCAAGTGTCCAAACTGAAAGTGACATAACCAATAATCATTAAAACATACAACTATAAAAGAACTGACCTAATAACTATAATTCATAATTAGAGGAAATATTTTATTCCTCGTCATATGCACCTTTTATATTAGTTTCTTTCTTTGGGGCTTGTCATATATAACACATTCTTTTCCTTCAAATATTACGTTGTATCCCTTCTGTTTTAATTGACCAACACTTATCAAATTATGTTTCAGATGAAGGAAAAAATATACCTCTAAGATTACCTTCAGCTCCTTTTGCTTGGTCAGAATGTTGATCACTCCTTTTCCATCTATATCAGTAGCCTTGTTAGTCCACAACTTTACCTCTGTCTTCAGAGATTGATCCAACTTTGCAACCAAATTCTTGTTGCCTGTCATGTGGTTACTCCAACCACTATCTAATAGCCACACATTATCATAAGGTTCATGCATGGTATGGAAATCTAGGAACATGGAGTTAGTACTCTCTATAGTGACATTATCTCTTTGGTTTCCTTGATAGGCTATCCTCTTTCTGCAATCATGGGCATAGTGACCAAATTTATTGATGTAATAACATATCACCTTTGACTTGTCAACTCTTTGATTATTGTTGAAGCTTCTGCAGTTGCTTCCACTTTCATGTTCATGCTCTTATCAACCATTGCTCTCACCACCATGTCTTCGGCCTTGTCCTCTACCTCTCGATCTACTTCTGCCTTGACCTCTATCTCTTGAAATAGAAACCTGACTTTTGAAATCAGTTTCTAAAGTGGAATCCTTATTTTTGTCTATCCTTGTCTCATGTGATAGAAGTGATCCCATCAACTCATCAACTACCAGTGATGTCAAATCCTTGGCTTCTTGTACGTCTTCTACCACAACATCAAATTTGGTAGAAAAATATCTGAGGACCTTCTCAACCACTGTTTGGTCTTTAATTTCTTCACCATAAATTTTTAGCTGATTTACAACAGTCATGACCCAATTCATGAAATAATCGATGTTGTTTATCTCCTTCATCTGTAACCTTTCAAAATCTCTCTTAATATTCTACAACTTAACAATATTCACTTTGGTCATACATTTATATCTTTTCACCAAGGTCTCCCATGCTTCCTTTGCTGAAGATGTGATCATAATTTTTTGGAACACTGTTCGATCCACTCCTTGCTGGATAAGGTGCAACTCTTGTGCATTCTTATTTTTGTCTTTCTTCCATAAATCCTTCTCTGCATTAGTGAGAGCTCGTTCTTCTGCTTCATCCTTAGGTTCTGAAAACCAAAACATGACATAATCCCAAACATCATGAGCCTGCAACGTGGTTGCCATCTTAATGGCCCGCACATCATAATATTTACCTATAAACAGTGGGAGCTGGGGCTAGAAATTTGAGAAAGCCATCTTTCTTTAAGACACCTCTTCAGAAACCCTAAATTTATCCTTTTATAAGATTTGAAAATCCTTTTAAAAAAAATCCCCTTTCAATAAGACCCAAAGTTTTTATTTTATATAAAAAATAACTTAAAAAAGACTTTGATTAATATTTTTTTATATAAAAAGATCTTTTTAATTTTTTTTTTTATATAAAAAATACTATATATATAGGAATAAAAGCTTTTAAAAAGTCACAGTCAAAAAAAAACTTTATGAAACTTTGAGCTCTACCCACATTACTTTTTCAAATCACTTAATTACAAAAAGTGATATGATTTTAAATAAACCACAGGCTCTCTAACTTTCTTCGATGCACTCCTTTGACCTTACGCATCACCGCACCTATCAACAGGCTTGGGAAGTGTTGCACCTCTAACAATTATGATTTCATAATTTTTCCTTAAACAATGTAGGTTATGACAAGGAACAGATGTGGTGGTCAAATTTCTTTAATCAAGAAACAAATTTGTTGTGTACATTAACTGTTCGACAATTTTGCTACTTGATTTTTTTTAAATCACTCATCTTTCTCACTTGCCCCTCTTCTTCATTGGATCTACTAGCTCCACAGATCTTGTGATCCTTCCTCAACTCTAATAGAAATTCATTGAAAAGGCAGAAGAGGCACAACACAAATTTAACACACAAAACACACGAGTTGCAGCTCTGCTATTGATCACAGAATACTTTCTTGATTACAATGAACCCTGTGAGGGATATTTATATGTTTCCAACTAGCGACTCACCTAAAATAACTTGACATGAAACCACACACTGAATTCATCTATCACTTAACTCGACTTGACTCAACACTCAGTTACCTGACTCTCTAATTTTAGATAAATCTCCATATGGAATTTAATTAGTTATTTTAACACTCCCCCTTAATTATGTCGGTTAAACTAAGACTGATTCATAACAACTCAAACATGTCTATTGGTTTGTCTTAGCTAGGTTTACAACACCCAAGTTTCTTCTATGAAACTCAAACACATATTTTGTTAATGACTTAGTAAATATATCATCAAATTGATCACTAGATTTATAAGTCTTCAAGTGAACTTCTCCATTGCTCACAAGTTCTCTAATAAAGTGATATCTAGTATCAATATGCTTGCTCTTTTGATGAAACACACTATTCTTGGATAATGCAATCGTTGAGGTGTTGTCACAATATATTGTTGTTGGTTGTTGATTGTTTCACTTGAGTCCATCAAATACTCTTCTTAACCACACTGCTTGACATGCTGTTGATGTTGTTGCTACAGATTCTTCTTCTACTGACAAAAGTGTCACAATAGGCTACTTCTTATATGCCCATGAAGTCACACCTGAACCAAGATGGAACTCATAACCGTAAGTGATATTCATATCATTCAAACTCCCTGAAAATCCATTGTCCCGTACCCAATCAAATCATTTTTCTCTATTCTTGTATACATTACACCACAATCTCTAGTTCCTACCATGTATCTCAAAATTCTTTTTCTTGCACTCCAATGTGTGTCTTTTGGAGTCTCCATAAATCTGGAAATCAAACTCACTCTTTGCATAATATCTGGTCTTGTAGCTATGAGATACATGAGGTTACCAACCAATCTTTTGAATAGAGTTGGATTGACATCTGATCCTTCATCGCCCTTGCTTAAATTTGAAACTATTGCAACTGGTGTAGGGACATGTTTGCAATTTTCCATCTTGAATATTTTTAGCAAATCTCTAGCATATTTATATTGACAAATAAAATTCCTTTTTCAGATTACTCAACTTTTATGCAAGAAAATATTTCATGGGACCAAGATCTATCATCTCAAATTCTTTCATCATGGTTGCTTTAAATTCATCCAATTCAAAATCACTGGTAAAAATCATGTCATTAACATATAAGAAAACAATAAAAAATTGTCCATGCTCATTTATATTTGTGTACAAGGTAAGCTCAATGTTGGTTCTAAAGAATTCATTCTTCATTATCTAACTATCAATTCTACTATACCAAGCTCTAGGTGCTTTATTGAGTCCATAGAGCGCTTTCTTCAAGCTGTAAAATTTATCTTCATTACCTTCAACTTCATAACCTGGTGGTTGTTATACATAAAGTTATTCTTCTAGAATTCCATTCAAGAAACCTGATTTCACATCCATCTAATATACTTTCCACTTCTTCTGATCTATTATGGCTAGAACTACTCTCACAGTATCCAATCTGGCTACCAGAGAAAATGTTTCTCCAAAATCTATTCTTTGTTGTCGCAAGAATCCTTTTGCCACAAGTCTTGCTTTAAATTTTTCAATTTCACCTTTCTCATTCAAATTTTTCTGATATACCCATTTCACACCAATTAGATTTTTTTTCCTTTGGAAAATCAACCAAATTCCATGTATCATTATTTTCAATAGCTTCAATTCCTTCATCCATGGCTTGCACCCAATTCTCATCTCTAATAACTTCTTCAAACGAAGAAGGTTGGAATGACAACAATGCAAAATTTGAACTAACATCTAAATCATCATAAATATCTTTCAGACTTCTCATCTTTCTTTTACCATTGCTTGATTCATCACCGGATTGATTGTTGGAAGAGTCTTGATCTGTTAATCTGCTTGAATATCCATGCTACTCAGAAAAACTTGGAGTCCTTGTTGGTGTGTCCATGTTTGGTGTCTTTACTTATGATTCTTGCTGCTCCTTTTCTGCTACATCATCTTCTTCCATTAGTGGCACTTGTGCATCATCTCTTTTGTCTACAGTCCCATTCCATGACCCTTGTTCTTTGAACACAACATCCTTGCTAATTATGGTCTTCTTAATGATAGGGTTATATAATTTGTAAGCTTTTGATTGCCCGCTATAACCAGTAAATATGCATTTTTCACTTTTATCATCCAATTTGGCTCTTGGCTCTTTAGGCACATGTGCATAAGCTACACATCCAAATACTCTGAGATGAGATATGCGGCAAGACATACCTGACCATGCTTCTTCTGGTACTCTATTCATCATGCTCTTTGTCGGGGATCTATTTATAACATAAACAACACATGCACCTGCTTCTACCTAATAGTCATTAGAAAAGTTTCTTCCTTTCAACATGCTCCTTGCCATGTTCATAATGGCTCTATTCTTTCTCTCTACTACACCATTCTGTTGTGATGTGTACCTGGTTCTAAACTGTCTTATGATTCCATGTTATTTGCAGTAATCATGGAATGCCTTTGAATCATATTCTCCATCATGATCTAACCTCAATACCTTGATTTATTGATCACTTTGGTTCTCTGCTAAGGCTTTCAATTCTTTGAACTTTGCAAAAGTTTCAGACTTTTGCTTCAATAATTAAACCCAAGTCTTTCTGCTATAGTCATCAATAAAAGTGAAGAAGTAAAAACTTCCACCAATAAATTGTATCCAGATAGGTCCACACAAGTTTGTATGCACTAGATCAAGAGGTTTTTTTTTGTATGAAAATCCCTTTGGAAAATTTTCACGGTGTTGCTTTCCCAAGATGCAACACTCACAAGTACTAGTAGGTTCTTTGATGGGAGGTATTCCACTGACCATCTGTTTCTACTGCAACAATCTTAAACCAGAAACGTGCAAGTGTCCAAACTGAAAGTGACATAACCAATAATCATTAAAAGATACAACTGTAAAAGAACTGACCTGATAACTATAATTCATAATTAGAGGAAAGATTCTATTCCTCATCATCTACACCTTTTCTATCAATTTCTTTTTTGGGGGCTTGCCATATATAACACATTCTTGTCCTTGAAAGATAACTTTGTGTCCCTTATGTTTTAATTGAGAAACACTTATCAAATTATGTTTCGGACCAAGGACAAAATATACCTATGAGATTACCTTTGGCTCCCCTTGCTTGGTCAGAATGTTGATCACTCCTTTTACATCTATATCCATAGCCTTGTCAGTCCCCAACTTTACCTTTGTCTTCACAGATTGATCTAACTTTGCAACCAAATTCTTGTTGCCTGTCATGTGGTTACTCCAACCATTATCTAATAGCCACACATTACTAGAAGATTCATGCATGGTATGGAAATCTAGGAACATGGAGTTAGTAATCTCTATAGTGACATTAGCTCTATCGCTTCCTTGATAAGCTATCCTCTTCCTACAATCACGGGCATAGTGACCGAATTTATTGCAGTAATAACATATCACCTTTGATTTTTCAACTCTTTGATTATTGTTAGATCTAAGACTTTTGTGATCCATAATATTGATATCAGTCTTTCAGATTAATCACATCATTAGGATTTGGTCGACGTTTCGAACCAGCTAATGTGGTTCATCCTCAGGACAAGGTGAGAAATCAGTAGATCTGAGGGAATAAATAGCAAGGATGCATCACTGCTCAGAGTTAGCCGTTAGGTAATTTGTTAAATTGTTTAATAATTTAGTTGTTATGTAATAAATAAATATTATGTTTCAATATTATAAATTGATAATATTAAATTTAGCTGGAAAATAGTTGTTGTGTGATAAATAAATATTATATCTCGATATTATAAATGGAATAATAATTTTAATATTATATTAAATATTGTAATAATATTGTTAGTTAGGGTTTGACCCATAATATTAGAAACTAGTTGTTATGAAGAAATCATAATTTAAATCATCTATAAATAATTGATGAAATAATGTAATTTATTAATAATTTAATATATGTTCCTATAATAATATTAAATCTTATCAATAATGTGTTGATGGTATTCTTATTATTATTATATTTATAGAGATTGATAATATTAAAATTATTAGTTTAGAACTATTATTATAATATTTTAAATCAATATATTAATTTCTATAATAATAAAATATAATAATTTTAATCTATTATTTTAATATCTATGAGGATAAAAAGACTATAATTGGAATCCGGTAATTTGTTAAATAATGTATTGATGGTATTCATATAAAAATTATTAATTTAAAATTATTATTATAATATTTTGTATTCAATTATAATTCAATATATTAATAAAGTATAATAATTATAATCTATTATTTTAATATCTATAAAGATAAAAAGACTATAATTGGAATATGGTATTCTTATTATTTTAAATTCAATATATTAATTATTTTGATATTTATAAAAATAAAAACTATATATGGAAGGAGGAAAACTAATCGCATTACAAAAAAAAAAAAAAAAAACTCCACCACCAAAAAAAGAAAAATAATACTGGATCAAGGGGGATAAAGCCTGAAGGCGAGAAGGGAGACCCAGCAAGAACGGAAAGGGGAGAGGAGAGTGAAGGGAAGAAGGGTGAAGGCGAGAAGGGAGACCCAGCAAGAATGGAAAGGGGAGAGGAGAGGGAAGGGAAGAAGGGTCAAGAGGAGAGAGTTGGAATCCAACTTTTACTTAATTTCCAGCCATCATCCCTATTGAGGTTTTTGGCATGCCTCTCTATTTCAATTGCTTCTCTGAGTTTCCTGTGGTGGAAATGGTCAACCCTAGCGATGACTTTGGATTCTTCAATGTAGACATGGTGTTTCGATTTCACAGAATGCTTGGCAAGGGATGATGTGCAAGAGAAATTGTGTCTAATGTCAGCTGCATGCTCACCAATTCTCTGTTTAATAGACCTACGTGTCTCTCCAATGTAGGGGATACCACAGGAGCAGGGAATACCAAAGAAGCTTCTGCAGTTTCTTCCACTTTCATGTTCATGCTCTTCTGGGCCATCTCTCTAACCACCATGTATTATGCCTCATCCTCTGCCTCTCGATCTACTTCTACCTCGACCTCTATCTCTTGAAATAGAAACCTGACTTTTGAAAGTGGTTTCTAAAGTGGAATCCTTATTTTTGTCTATCCTTGCCTCATGTGATAGAAGTGATCTCGTCAACTCATCAACTATCAGTGATGTCAAATCCTTGGCTTCTTGTATGTCTTCTACCACAACATCAAATTTGGTAGACAAAGATTTGAGGAACTTCTCAACCACTGTTTGGTCTTTAATTTCCTCACCATAAAATTTTAACTAATTTACAACAATTATGTCTCGATTCATGAAAAAATTGATGTGCTTTATCTCCTTCATCTGCAACCTTTCAAAATATCTCTTAGTATTCTGCAACTTAACAACATTTACTTTGGTCATACCTTTATATCTTGTCACCAAGGTCTCCCATGCTTCCTTTGCTGAAGATGTGATCATAATTTTTTGGAATGCTGCTCAGTCCACTCCTTGCTGGATAAGGTGGAACTCTTGTGCATTCTTCTTTTTGTCTTTCTTCCATAGACCCCTCTCCGCATTAGTGAGAGCTCGTTCTTCTGTTTCATCCTTAGGTTCTGAAAACTCAAACTGGACATAATCCCAAACATCATGACCCTGCAACGTGGTTGCCATATTAATAGCCCGCACATCAAATATTTACCTATAAATAGTGGGAAGTGGGGATGGAAATTTGAGAAAGCCATCTTTCTTTAAAATGTCTCTCCAAAAACCCTAAATTTCTCCTTTTTATAAAATTTCAAATCCTTTTTTAAAAAAAATACTTTCAATAAAACCCAAAATTTTTATTTTATATAAAAAAAACTTTGATTAATTTTTTTTATATAAAAATATCTTTTTAATTTTTTTTTTATATAAAAAAACTTTAAATTTAGAAATAAAACCTTTTAAAAAGTCTGCCTCAAAAGAACACTTTATGAAACATTGAGCTCTACCCACGTTACTTTTTGAAAACACGTAATCACAAGAAGTGATACGAGTTTAAATAGGCAAGAGCTAACGGGCCTGCCATTGGGCATTAAATGCCCAGCTACATGCGCCTCTGATAGCTTTTTATAACACGCGCGCCCGGTGATAGATAAATAAAAAATAATGGCACGTGTTATAAAAAGCTATCGGGGGCGCATGTAGCCGGGCATTTAATGCCCAATGGCAGGCCCGTTAGCTCTTGCCATTTAAATAAACCACACGCTCTTTGACTTTCTTCGATGCGCTCCTTTGACCTTTCGCATCACCACACCTATCCAAAGGCTTGGGACTCGTTGCACCTCTAACAATTAGGATTTCATAAATTTGCCTTAAACAATGCAGGTTATGACCAGGCAACAGATCCGGTGGTCAATTTTCTTTAATCAAGCAACAAATTTGATGTGTACATTAATTGTTCCACAATTTTGTTACTTGATTTTTTTTTTTAAATCACTGATTTTTTTCACTTGTCTCTTTTTCATTGGCTCTATTGGTTCTACGGATCTTGTGATCTTTCCTCAGTTCTGATACCAGTTTGTTGAAAATGCAGAGGAGGCACAACACAAATTTAACACACAAAACATACGAGTTGGGGCTCTTCTATTGATGATCACACAATACTTTTTTTTAATTAGAATGAACTCGGTGAGGGATATTTATATGTTTCCAACTAGAGACTCGCCTAAAATAACTTGAGATGAAACCACCCACTAAATTTTTCTATCACTTAACTTAAATTGACTCAACTAGAAACTCGCCTAAAATAGCTCCACAAAAAACCACGCACTAAATGCTTCTATCACTTAACTTGACTTAACTCAACACTCACTTAAGTTACTCTAATTTTAGATAAATCTTCCTACCAAAATTAATTAATTAATTAAAAAAATATATAATGTGTCCATTATAAAGGGTAATGGTGTTGACGGAGGAGAGCTCAACCAAGATTTTAAGAAGCAGCGGAGCCTTGCGAAATCGCTCTCAGTCGTCCATTAGCTAGGACGGGCCTAGTTTATTTAGGTGGCATGAGGGCTTGTTTCTCGTCGGTTACTCGTCTTTGAAAATCTCTCGCCATGGTTGGATGCTTTTACTCGATCCAATAGTCAACATTTTTTCTTATCATTTACATTTTGTTGGTGCATGCATTAGAACGGTTTTAAGTTAATTTTAAGCGAAAGTTGTTTTGGTTACGTAGGGTTTAATAGATTTATGGGAAGCTACGAAATTGGATTTAGTTTTAATGGGAGGAGAAATGTTATTAGAGGTTCAATATTTTTAGCTGTTAGATATTTTTATCTAATATTTTGGGCTTTTTTCAGAAGAAAAAGCAATATATTATATTGAGGCAATATTTACAGCATGACCTGTAGATAACAGTGAAGCTATATGGTTCCCATGAAAATGGTGACCAGACTCATAAGACAGGTTGAACAGATTTTACATGGACATATTTAAACAAAACCACTGGACACCAAAGAGTCAAGTGCTATAAAACAGGACACATAAAACACATAAGTCACATGATATTGCCACATCGTGCAGTTGGATGATCTAATTGACATATACATAACCAAAAAGATCGACAAAAGAGAGGAGCCCAAAATATTACTCAGATGGAAGGCGGCTGCCGAGACAGGCATTCGCCGGAAAGAGCTCAAAATGATGTAGGTCATGACAACTGATACTCCAAGAGTATGAAAACGCAAGCACAATGTGCCAGTCTGCGAACCTGAAGAGCTCTTTGCTCTATCTATGGATCGATTCATAAAGAGAGGAGAAGCTTATCAAGACGGACTTGAAGGAGATGTTTGTGTCTTCAAATATTTTTAAATTTCTCCACTTCCAAACACAACATAACACAATAGGAAGGATTGGCCACTTAGATGTCTCTTGTCTTCCCCACCAGGCAAAAGCTGCATTAACAGAAATGAAACACAGGTGAGGAAAATGTAAAGAAAGAGCCAGATCATACCAGATTTGTTGGGTGGCCTCGCATTTGAAGAACATGTGGAAGTTTGTCTCCTCCTCAGTGTTGCACAACACACATCTGCTAGGACCATGCCACGACCTCTTCCTCAAGTTTTCCCATGTTAAGTTTTTGTTGTAGAAAACTAACCATGAGAAAATAATCACCTTGAGAGGACAACCAAGTTTCCACCATTGCACCGGAAAAATCTGTCTGACAGGCATATTTTTTTTGGAAACGAGATCACAATAGATATCTTTAACAGTCGTTGTCGAATGTTGTGATAGGGACCATACTAAGTGATCTTCAGTCTCGGCCCGCTTTATCCCTCCACCATCTAGAGCGTTCTTGACATTTTCCCAAGGTAATAGCAAGGCATGAGGGAGGCCAATGTCAGCAGCATCCTTCAGAGAGAGCATATGGCCCCTCCACTCCGCAATGATCCTGTGCCAAGTAAAAATACCCATTCTGTGAAGGAAAAAAAGAAGAGGGTCCGGAACATGGAGATTCCCCCTAAAACCAGCAAATGAGTCGAAACCAATGAAGATTTTCCTTCCAGAGAACATCCTCCATTTCATATTGATTATGAAGTATTTGTCCATTTTTCTGAAGCCAAGCCAAATTGCAGAACCCTGTTTAATTCCAATGGAGCCAAGCCTGTACCAGAACTCCATACTTCTGCCTTTTTGGTACTTCTGATGAATTATTGCACTCCAAGGATTTGTGCCGAAGATACTTCTCCACATGGATTTGCAAACCAGGGCTTTACCGAAAAGCCTTAGATCCATCAGACCCCAGCCCCCGAGTTTTTTTGGCAATGTTAGGAGATTCAGTTTTGTCAGGTGGATTTTGCCTCTATTTGCTTTAGCACCCCAAATATAGTTGGCAGAGATCCTGTTCATGGCATGGATAATACTGGCCGGGAGGAGATAAAGATGGGCCCAGTATACCGCCATTTGCATCAAGACAGATTGGGTGAGGACGACTCTACCTCCCAACGATAAAGATCTATGTTCCCACATCGAAATCTTGCTATAAAATCTCTCTACTAGCCATCTCCAATCATTCTTTGAATAAGCCTTAGCTTTAAGGCGGAATCCCAGATACTTAATTCCATCGGACAATGATCTTGTTTCTATCCCGAAGAGCTGTGAGATCCATAAAGTCGTGTCCCAGTCGGTTTCATTGTGATACAGGACCGATTTGGCCTTGTTAATAACAAGCCCAGTCGCCTTTTGGAAATGGTCAAGAATATTCTTAATACAAGCCTAGGATGCTTTTGACAACATTGCAAATAACAGGACGTCATCAACGAACAGATTATGAGAAATGTAAATATGCTTGCATATCTTTACCGGAGCATACGCTTTTTCCTCCACTGCTCGGTTGATGTGCAGACTCAAGGAGTTCATGGCCAATATAAAAAGGAGAGGCGACAGTGGGCAGCCCTGACGCAAGCCCCTTTCCGCTCGAAAATATGGGGAGGGAACACCATTAACAATGACAACATAGTTAACATTTTCAATACATGCCATAATCCATCGAATAGGGCCGGGCTTCAGACCGATTTTCGCCAAGAGACTTTGCATAAATCCCCAATCCAATACATCATAAGCTTTCTGGAGGTCGATCTTCATAATAGCAGCTTCTGTTTTATGCAAGAACATAGAATGTAAGCATTCCTGTGTGCTGGCTACGGCATCTAGAATATTTCGGCCTTTTAAAAAAGCATGTTGATTTGGAGAAAGATAGGATGCCAGCGTCACTTTGATTCTTTCAGCTATAATCTTTGTAATAATCTTGAATGTAATGTTGCATAAGGAAATTGGCCTGAAGTCCCGGAATGATTCAGGCTCTCCCTTCTTTGGGATAAGAGCAATCAGAGTGGAAGTAGTGTGGTTGTGAATACAACCCGATAGTCTGGAGGCTTCCACCATACTGAGCAGATCCACTTTGAAGAGGTCAAAGAAATGGATCAAGAAATCAATTGTCCATCCGTCAGGACCAAGGGATTTGTCTTTCTTGAAAGACTTCATAACTCCAAGAAGTTCATTTTCAGTGACTGGCTGGAACAGAGCTTCGTTCTTCTCCTCATCAAACATTTCCGGAACCAAGTCGATGCCCCATAGAATATCCCTGAAAGCAATATCTTTTCTACTGCAGTACTGTTCCTTGAAAAAACTAACTGCCTGCTTTGTGATATCCTCCTGTGAAAACACGTACCCGCCCTTATCATCCTTTATTTTCCATATAGAATTTTTGGCTCTCCTTGCATTAGCATAGTTATGGAAAAACTTGGTGTTTTTATCTCCTTCCTGGATCCATAAAGCTCTGCTTTTGAGCCTCCATTTTGCTTCCTCCTGTTGCAACAGATTGAATTTATCCTTCTCCAAATTCCTTAATCGGCACTTCATCTCAAAAGAGCAGGAGGCATATTCTGTTGATCCCAGCAGCAAGTCCAGCTCTTTTTGAATCCTCTGTAATTCTTTTCTATCTTTCTGACGCTTTTGAATCTGCCATTTTTTCACCATTCCCCTAATCTCGGCCAATTTTTCTCTGAAAGTAGAGAAAATGTGGAGTTTGTCCCTTTCCTTAATCTCTTTCCATGCATTTTGAATGTATTCGTTAAAGGCTTTTCATTAAGAAAGAAATGTTATCTTTAAAAAATTTAGTTTCAAATATAATATTTTGATAATGAATTAATTTTGTATCTAGTAAAATTTTGATTAAAAAATCACTTCTCAAAATTTAATTAAAAAATTACCCTTCAATAATATAATCATCTTAAAAATTTTAGATTCCTGTTTACCGTCTGACGATTATTTTATTGGGCATATCCGTTACTTTCCATAAACGAACACTTTTCTCCTTTCCCATGGCGAAGAGTTGACTTTGGAGTCAAGTATTTGATGAAAATTTTAGATTCCTGTTTCTGACGATTATTTTATTGGGCATATCCGTTACTTTCCATAAACGAACACTTTTCTCCTTTCCCATGGCTAAGAGTTGACTTTGTAATCAAATATTTGATGAAAATTTTCCAACTGATTCTGTAAATTAGCGATTTGATGTTCACTCTTGGAATCAGAATCCTTCATTTCTTAAAAACAAGATTTAACAATCAGTAACTCTTCTGCAAGTGCTTTATTTCTAGATAATTGTAACAACAAATTTTACTCCAATGCCTCTTTTTCTTCTTGGATCTGGTATGAATCACTGGATAATTTATCCATATCTTCTTTGATCTTATTCAATTCAATAATTAATCCATCATATGGGGACTTTGCTGCCAAATTTGAGTGCAATCCTCAAGATTGATTCCTTAGCTCCAACATTTTAAGAATACTCTTCAAATATTTTTTTGAAATTTCTTCAGATCTCTTGCTTACCTCATCTAAATTCCTAAGAAGCAAACTTTTCTCACTCCCTAGAGAAACATTCTCTTCTTGTAATGACTCAATAATATTTCCTTCTTGTTCATTCTCTTTCAACAATTCTGAGTTTTTCTCCTCCAACTCTCCAGATAACCTACTCAACTCTTCAACCTGCGTCTTATGTCTACCATTTCCAACATTATGTTCTTCAATTTTCTCACTTTGAATCTCAAGCAAACGCCTGGTACTGTATAGCTTCTCTTGTAGCGTTTCATTCTACTGTTCAAGAGAATGTCTTGTTACCCTGTAATGTGGAATTAAATGTTTCAACTATTCCCTGAGCTCTTCTATATCTCTTTCAAACTCCTTTAGTCGATCTTTTAGTTCTTCCCTCATTTTTCCTTGTTCTATAAGATCCCATACAAATTATCCATCTCAGACTGGAAATTTCTTTTGACAACTTCAATATTGTTATTTCGTGATTTTATTTGAGCAATTTTTTGTGACAAAAGAGCCTTTTCTTTTCGTGAGCTTTGTATTTCCTCAAGGAGGACTTGATTAAGCTCCAGGAACTTGGACATTTCATCTTCTTTGCAAGCAAACCGACAATATTTTCTCATCTTTAATATCCTTACCAAATATTTTTTTCATCCTCGCCCATTGAGGAGTAATAATTTGCAACTTCACAATTTTCGAAAGGGGGAAACCTTTTTCGCGTGTTGCGTCTGCATGAGCCTTTGCCTCCCACCATCTTGTTCGATGACCAGAATAGCTAAAGAAACATCAAAACCTTGGCTTTTGGCTTAAATATTTGAAATCTTAAATGTTTAGAAAGATAAAAAGAAGGAAAAAAAAAAAAATATAAAAACATAGGCTTCAAATAAAGATAACAAAACCCAGTGTTGCTGACTTCTTTGACTAGAACTGTTTGCAGCATTCAAACGATGACTTAGAGAGGGATTATTTTACACAAGAAAGGAAAGAATATAACCAAAACTATCTTGGAAATCTTAAAAATAGGAATACAACCAAAACAATCTTTTAAATCTGAAAAGATTAAATATAACAACCTTAACTCTGACGCTACTCAAATGAAAACACACACACAAGGAAAAGACAAAGAATTTTGATGTTAGTAATGGAAATAAATGCCTATGTCATCCAAAAGAAGAAAATGAAATGACTTTATTCTGTCAAATTTCCTAAAGGACATGCTAAAAATCCTCCTTTTCATTGATCCTGCAAGTAGGGATCTTGTTATGAAGGCATCTCGTACTAGGGTAGTGCAAAAGCCATTTTAGGAGATCATGGGAATGTGGATTTGA
Source organism: Pinus tabuliformis (assembly GCA_031772625.1). Classification (NCBI taxonomy): domain Eukaryota; kingdom Viridiplantae; phylum Streptophyta; class Pinopsida; order Pinales; family Pinaceae; genus Pinus; species Pinus tabuliformis. The sequence continues at coordinate 461,862,958 of CM062820.1, read as the reverse complement.
CCGTTGTTCAAAATATTTGAATTTTGTTTCTGTTCGAGTATAATTTTAAAGTCTTCATCTATCGTATAGGGATATTATCGTTTTGAATACTACTGGAAACAACGTAGATTTTTGAAAACCAATTCACTGAGTAATTCGCTTTAAATGAGATTGGTTGTTTGTGAAGATTACATATATAAATGGAGAGTTGAAACCAATAATAACAAAGAGTTTATAAACAAATAATCTAGTCTGGAATGAGAAATGTTAGCGATGTGTCTAATTACTAACACTCGTGGGTTTTGGTGTAACGGCAATTGTGTCTCCAACAAGTGGTATCAGAGCCAAAGGTCTTGAGTTCGAAACACACCTGGGTGGCGTTGGGGGGAGATTTTTGGTGTAACGGCAATCGTGTCCCCAACAAGTGGTATCAGAGCCAAAGGTCTTAAGTGCGAAACGCACATGGGTGGCGTTGTGGGGAGATTGTTGGGAATTGAATAATCCAACAACAAATCGTATCAGAGCCAAAGGTCTTAAGTTCGAAACACACATGAGTGGCGTTGGGGGAGATTGTTGGGAATTAAATAATCCAACGACTCAGATGACGTTGGGGAGAGATTGTTGAGAATTGAACAATCCAACAATCGTGTTTCCAACGTGGAAAACATGTTCCCTTCCACTTTTTTAACCTCCCACTTCTTTTCCATGATCTCCTATATCCGTGGGATATAAACCTTTTTTCTTTCTGAAGATGCCCAAAATCGCGAAAGAGACAACAACGAGAAATTAAATTTACATTGTCAGTTGAATGAATTCTGGCTTCTATACTTGATAATGAATGATAGCACACAAAATGAGACATTCAATTTTTTTCAATAATCAACCTCACATGATGTTTGCCCACCGCAACTCAAATAGAACCTGCCCTTCATCTGGTTATGAATGCTAGCGTAGATAGACTTGTCCTGTTAGCAAGAGGTTATGAATGCTAGTGCAGGTAGAAGCTGTCCTTTAGCAGACATTAATGACGTTTTCAAATAAATACGAACTGTCAAAAATATGTTTTCTAAACTTAAAATCACATCACTCGAGAAGGTTACATAAAAAATTTAAACAAATTTAAAAGGAAAATGCCTTATGACAGACATTTTTCCCATCAAATTCAAACCCTTCTTACATGTAATACCAATAATTTATAATTAGCATACTCTTTCTTACATGTAATACCAATAATTTATAAAATTTATAATTAGCATGTAATGAATATTATATTAATTAGAGGAATACAAAATTACATTATAAGACAAATAGTCACTGTAAGCCTTTTTCTAAGGAGATGTGACCATAATCAAAATAGAATCCTCCGAAGTGAGGTATGAGATATCAAAAAATAAAAATAAAATACAAGAAACTCATTATATCTAGTGTATTATCCTAAGATACACTGCACAAAGTAATGACAAAAGACATGTGACCCATGAGATGTAGACCATTTCGTTTGTGTGGGGTTTAATCCCTACCAACTCATAAATTTAAATTTCATGGGGAGGGGTTGAGGATGCGAGTCATCATTGGGGGAATTAAACTATCCCAAGGGGCATTCAAGCTTAATTGATCTTTGCACAATCTTAGTGATAGCATCCCACTAGTGAGTATATTGTTCATCCATCCAACATTGGGGCTGGTCCTAGCCTAGGCTCAATCTAGTTTAAAAAAAATAAAAAATGAAAAACATGTGAAACATTGACATAAATTGTTATTACGAGGGATCCAAATTAGAAAATGAAATCCTAACAACTTCTTTACCCTTCTTTTGAGGTGATTTACGCATAGGAGGAAGGCCAAGGTGTTGCTCAATCCACACTATTTTGTGATCCATAATACTTAGGCAGTTGTGTAGACATTCCAGTGAGTGGAGGGAATCATCTCTATGCTACTACCTATCCATGAACGTTTTCCCCATAATAAACCTCATCTCCCAATATAAATCAATTGTACGCAAATATTGGGTGGAATGCCATCTATTTTATCTGTATCTGGGATCTAATGGACCCACTCAATCATCACTTTTGTCTCTGAAATGGGGCATATGGGAAGGGGCCTCACTCTCCGCTTTAGTAATTTCCTCCTGAATCGGGTCTGGAGTAAGTGCCATGTATTAACCTACAAATTTTTGTAGCCTCTACTTCCTATGAGGTTGCCCCCTTTGGGCCCTCTCATGATAATAGGCCACTCCCATGCAGACCCTAGCCCATTACCACAACATCTTGGTAGAAATTGGTTGGTTCCATTATAGTTGTCACATAAGAGAACAAAGCCTCCAAATATGAGCCCACAATATTCTCATAGCATAAAAAATTATTATCTGAGACTTCCACAAGTGGACTACCAACCACATCCTTTCTCCCAAACTTCGAAAGTGGCAGACTCAAGAAAATGTTAATGAGAGAAAATCCAGAATTAAAATAGCTTCCCCGCCCCCCTCCCCCCCCCGCATAGCTTCACTAATAGAGTGTATTGAATTCATTGGATCCCTGGAGACCTATGATTTTCCCCAACTAAATAACATAGATATCCACCATAAATTATGCTCACTTAGGGTTCGTAGTGAGTCCCCTTGTCAACTAAACATGACAGACCATTGTACTAACGAGAATAAATAAAAATATAACACAAATAGCATCGAATTCTCTCACCACTAGATGGAGAGGTTTCCCAACACTAGGATATGAGGATATGAGTAATAATCGGAACTAGTTGACTACCCCCCTCAAACAAAACAAGATAGAACCAATTATCTTTGGTAGCAAACAATGTTTGACCCAACTTGAAGTAATTAACAAGGATGAGGGCATAAGGATCAGAATGGCCACATTTTTAAAAACTATAGTTACCAAGCCTAGTCAACCCTACCCAATTCAATACAAAATAATCCAAAATCAAAATCCCCCTCCTCTTCCGATCCCACTCAAGCCAATTACCCCTAGTGCAAATTCAGGGCTCTTGAGATTTTTTAACAAACACCCAAATGATCTCGATCCCGCAGAGGGAATTATAATAGAGAAACAAAAGAAGTGAAAGGTGTCACGTAATAGTCCCATAGAAAAACACCCACGATCCATGCAAAAAGCATGTCCCCATTGCTTTTCAGTTCCACTGCATCAAAATAATACTATGACCCTGACTATCACCCAACTAGACGCAACCTTTTTGTAGACGGGGGAGAGAAACTTGCTATAGCAAAAAGGCAGAAAAGTCCAGATAGTCCCCACTAGTTGGTAAGGTTCCTAAACTCTAGGGTGAAAGTTTCTCTAGAGTTCCAAGTTAGAAATGATACTATAAACAAACAATTCCCCAATGTACCTAATCTATATAAACTAGAGCATACCTCTAGAGACTTGAACCTAAGTAGATGAGATGACAAGCTACAATCCTAACCACTCAAAATAAGAACCATAGCTAAAAACCTTATTCTATGGAATCCCTTAATTACTCCCCTGAAAGAAAACTTATCTAAAAATAATAAAATATATTAGTTACATTTTTTTTCTTATTTAAAATGGTAGTTAAAATTAATAATAAGAGACAACCTTCATTACATAAATTAGGGAAGAGTTTAAAAAATATTAAGAAACTCGAGATTTTTTAGCTAAAATGTGGTAAGAGTATGATTTTTCAATTTTATTTAAACTAGGAAAAGTTTGTATTTTTATTTAAAATTGTTATATGAATTATTTTGAGTGAATGAAATTGTAAAATATAAAGAATTAAAATTGCAAAATGCGGTAGCATTTACCTATTTTAAGTTGTTAAATTTACTTTTCTATGGAAAAGTACAATGTCAATCATTAAAATTATAATTAAAACATATTATTAATTAGATGGGATAATAGCAAATTAGAGGTGTCAATATTTAAAATAATTTATAACTATTATAGTTGCATTAATTAAAGACTTGGTAAATGATTATAGGTATGAATCAATCTACGATAAGCATTATAATATATCTCACATTGCCAAGAAATCATTAAAATTAACTAAATTATAATTTTATTATTAATAATAATTATTATAAAAATAATTAATATATGAGTTGAATATATACATTTTAAAAAAATCTGTAACAACGCTTTTAATCATGGAAATTTGTTAGAATCTAGGAAAATACTAAGAGTCGGGGTGAACCATTATTGTAGAAATTTTAACAATTTTCTTTCACTAGTTAAGCTACTATCACACCAATAAATACTTCAGAATTAATTCATATGAGCATAGCAAGAATTAACATATGTAGCACAAATAGTACACAGATTCTTCCAAAAATTTCTTCAATTTACTTCAAAAAGGCAAGCCTCTATTGCTATTACAAAGTTCTATCGCTACAACTAGAAGGAAGCCACTACTCCTTGATTTATGAGCTACAACTAAAAAGAGCTACAACCCCTCATTTAGCAACTACTACTGAAAGGAGCTCCAACCCCTAACTATTTACCAGCTACTACTGGAAAGAGCTACAACTCCTAATATATCAGCTACCACTTGCTTGACCTCAATAATTCATATTTCATATAAATTTCAAACTCAAACCATGAAGACCACTTCCTTTCCCAAACAAATAAATTTATCACTTCAAACACTCACCACAATCACCTTCAGCAATCTTTGATTAGTCAATCCACCATCATCCATCTCTACACTCACCACAATCACCTTCAGTAATCTTTGATTAGTCAATCCACCATCATCCATCTCTGAACAGTAAACTCTATCCTCTTGCAAATTCGATTCTACTTATATATAATTAGGACTCATATTTCAGTTCTTGAACTTGCGCTTAACTTTCACTTATCAGAGGTTTTGTTCTCATAATTTTTTTTTCCTGTTTTTGGAATGTCCTCTTGATGTGCATAATAAGCTTTCAATATTTGATTTGTTGTATCTTTGAAGAAATCCGAGTTCAACGGTTGCTTTCCTCCATTCCAGAATTTTACAGGTTTTAGCAGTGTTTCTTCTAAACTTTGATGACTCCAAATTTAGCAAATTTGATAAATCTGACACCAAACTATCCATTCTGCTATCTAAGTCGCAACCCTTTTCATGCTTGGATTTCCAAAATTTAATGCTGCACTGGTTTGGTTCCAAAACTCCCAAATATGGCGCGTAATGCCAAATTCCAACTTGTCGACCCGTTCACATAATGTATAAGCCTGAGTGCTTAAAAACACAACTGTAGAATTATCTTTTAGCCTGAGCATTTTTCTCAAAAATCCATTGCATATAACCTTCGTTGGACCGCTCCATCTTGTAGATGTTATGGCTTAACCTTCGTTCACAAAAGATTCCGCAGCCATGGTCACAACACCTGCACAAAACAGGTGCTAGCCCATTCTTCAGCTCTTGGTAATTATTTTCTCGACGAATACTTTCTTGGGAAAAACTCAGTGGAGCAACCTTGATCACCACCAAAAACATTTCTTCTAAGATATATTTCTTCCGGGTTCATTTCTTCCATAGTGAGATACTTCCAGGATGATGTGTCCATGGGGACCACCTATCTGACATGGAGACCAATCAAATTTTAGTCGGGATTACCTGTCTGCCATGTCATCTCAGAACTTATTCTTAGACCTTACTGTTGGTGGCTCTCTGAATAAATTTGGAGATTAGTTTCCTCCGAGATCTATTTCTTCCAGGTTGATTTTCCTCCAAGATTACGTATATTCTTGGACCAATCAAAATAATTGTTGAGATGCCACCTCATCGTCACCGTGTCCCGGAGTTAATTTCTCGGATTTTTCTGCCTATGTACCATTCAATAACTTCTGAGATCGTTTCTTTCGGGGTGATGTGTCACTTCCATGATGATGCCACCTGTATTTTTTCCAGTTGTCCTTATTGCTAATCTATATGCCACCTCTAAAAGGATTCCATGTGTCACTCGCTGAATGGTGCCATGTCACCATTTTTGACCACTTGACCACCCAAAAATGTTAAATCAACATGTCACATGTCACGCTTTGATTGGGCCACATCACTTGTTACATCATCATTGACCTGTGTTCCCATGTCATCATTGTCGGCCAATACAAACATGTCGTGCTATCACATCATCCTACCACCTATATGGTTTCACGCCAGCCCAACGTCCTTATTAGTCCCTGCCATCTGGCATCCGGCAGGGACTATAGTAATCGCAGGGACCCCTACTTAGCATTAGTTGACCCCTTTGCTTGTCTGTTATACGGCGGTTAGAGCGCGGATGTCCTAAGTTTCTAAAGCCGTTAACTGTTAGCCATCCTTCGCCATCTTATTTGGCCTCTTCCCGAGGCGGAAGAGGCCCGAACTTAGGTTAATTTGCAAGTTATCGCTAATTTCAGTGTGCCTGACCGTTAACTGTTAGCCTTAATGCTAGCATTACTTCCTTAAAGGTTTCGTTATTTCCTAAACTATATCCCGATTTCGTAAACTATATCCTAAGGTCGCAGGGTTAACAGGTGTTGTGCTGCATCGCATCGGTGTGCTGGTATTGACGGGTGGGTAATGAGGTTCTCGCCATATGCTTCTGCAAATCTTTTTCAGCGACTCGACTTCGCTCACAAAGGTCTCGAGTTTCACTCACATCGGGAAGGAGGAACGAGGATGGCTTGTGGAGCTAGGGTTCATCAGAGCTTTGAAGCTGAGTTTAACCCACGAAAACCTTGCATGTAACCAGAGCCTGGTCTTGTACATTATGGTGGCTGGAATAAGAGCATACATTTGGACCTCTTCTAGGAAATGCATGAAAGGCCACATTCAACTCCCGAAAGAACTCAGGAAAGGCGGAAGGAATGGATTAGCAAATGATGGATTGTTTTGGGCGTGCTCTGAACCAGAGAAAACCCTTCCAGTCACCTACGGGCTTCATTTCGAGGGTTTAAGGGTTTGGTTTTCCTCAGTAGAGACGGCAGAAAAGGCACACGACGACTACACAAAGCAAGGAGCATACATTTGGACCTCTTCTAGGAAATGCATGAAAGGCCACATTCAACTCCCGAAAGAACTCAGGAAAGGCGGAAGGAATGGATTAGCAAATGATGGATTGTTTTGGGCGTGCTCTGAATCAGAGAAAACCCTTCCAGTCACCTACGGGCTTCATTTCGAGGGTTTAAGGGTTTGGTTTTCCTCAGTAGAGACGGCAGAAAAGGCACACGACGACTACACAAAGCAAGGAATTTGCAGGTTGCACCGTCAGCCAGATCATGAACCCTCAGAGGCAAAAAGATACCCACAGGGGACATGGAGGACGTATCCCTGTCTGAAACAAGGCATTCCTCATAGATCTGAACGAGGGATCTCTAAACTAGGCAACCAGACGATAGATCAGCCCATCTGGCATCCGGCAGGGACTATAGTAATCGCAGGGACCCCTACTTAGCATTAGTTGACCCCTTTGCTTGTCTGTTATACGACGGTTAGAGCGCGGATGTCCTAAGTTTCTAAAGCCGTTAACTGTTAGCCATCCTTCGCCATCTTATTTGGCCTCTTCCCGAGGCGGAAGAGGCCCGAACTTAGGTTAATTTGCAAGTTATCGCTAATTTCAGTGTGCCTGACCGTTAACTGTTAGCCTTAATGCTAGCATTACTTCCTTACAGGTTTCGTTATTTCCTAAACTATATCCCGATTTCGTAAACTATATCCTAAGGTCGCAGGGTTAACAGGTGTTGTGCTGCATCACATCGGTGTGCTGGTATTGACGGGTGGGTAATGAGGTTCTCGCCATATGCTTCTGCAAATCTTTTTCAGCCACTCGACTTCGCTCACAAAGGTCTCGAGTTTCACTCACATCGGGAAGGAGGAACGAGGATGGCTTGTGGAGCTAGGGTTCATCAGAGCTTTGAAGCTGAGTTTAACCCACGAAAACCTTGCATGTAACCAGAGCCTGGTCTTGTACATTATGGTGGCTGGAATAAGAGCATACATTTGGACCTCTTCTAGGAAATGCATGAAAGGCCACATTCAACTCCCGAAAGAACTCAGGAAAGGCGGAAGGAATGGATTAGCAAATGATGGATTGTTTTGGGCATGCTCTGAACCAGAGAAAACCCTTCCAGTCACCTACGGGCTTCATTTCGAGGGTTTAAGGGTTTGGTTTTGCTCAGTAGAGACGGCAGAAAAGGCACACGACGACTACACAAAGCAAGGAGCATACATTTGGACCTCTTCTAGGAAATGCATGAAAGGCCACATTCAACTCCCGAAAGAACTCAGGAAAGGCGGAAGGAATGGATTAGCAAATGATGGATTGTTTTGGGCGTGCTCTGAATCAGAGAAAACCCTTCCAGTCACCTACGGGCTTCATTTCGAGGGTTTAAGGGTTTGGTTTTCCTCAGTAGAGACGGCAGAAAAGGCACACGACGACTACACAAAGCAAGGAATTTGCAGGTTGCACCGTCAGCCAGATCATGAACCCTCAGAGGCAAAAAGATACCCACAGGGGACATGGAGGACGTATCCCTGTCTGAAACAAGGCATTCCTCATAGATCTGAACGAGGGATCTCTAAACTAGGCAACCAGACGATAGATCAGCCCATGTACTGGTTAGATCCAGTCAATCACAACTACATTCTCCCTGTCCTCTACCGGCGAGATGGATCTACAACAAATGTCTTCTCTTTGGTGGATTGGGCACAACAGAAGAGTGCCTGGGATTTTCGCCTGGGTAATTTGACTACAGACTTATTAACACTACGCCCTGAAGAACCCCTTCTATGTAAAAGAGAGCTAGTTTGGCTGCCAACGCGTGAACAGGATCACAATTAACATAAGAGCTGCGCCCTCACTGCTGATTTGACGGGGGTTAGGGTGATTCAGAGTGATTCTTAACATCTGTTGCGCCTTCACATAGACTGATTTGATGGGGGTTACCTGTCTTCTGTTCACATTTCATTCCAGGTGACATTGTGCATGTAGCATCGGGGCTACGTGTAACTGATTTTTTTGCTATATACTAAGCTTATACATCATTTCGTCGTTACTTTGCGGCTTTGTTATTTCGACTTCGTTACTTTGCGGCCGGGTCCAGGTACTCTTTATGTTTTCTAATCTTGCAAGCAGTTTATCTTTGTACTATTACATGATTTTATAAGCTGGATTATGTTTTATAACGGTCGTTCCATATTTTATATAAAACTTGGGTTTCAGTTGATGGGTTTTATTACTCATAGAAAGCTTCCATTGATTTTTCTTCGGATATTTCAATTTTCGTCAATCCTATGGATGCCTCCATGTATTACAGTGATTTTATTTTAATTGTTTTTCTTACATTTATGCTCTGTTACCATTTTCGGTAATTTTAAGCGGTGCCTCCATTACAATTTTCTGTAATTTTAAGCGCTGCCTACATGTATGTCAGTGATTCTGTATTAATTTTTTTCCTTCATTTATATTCTCTTATGTTTTGCTACGGAAATGATATTTTTTTCTCGAATTTTCTTGTATGGTTGCTATGATATATGTTTCCATGTCTGTGCGGTGCACCGCTTTTATTTATTAAATCAAATGATTTTCTCAATACAAAAAGATAGTCTGTATAAAGTCACTATAATTTCCATAGGCTAGACAAAGATACACAGAAACAAACTAAAACAAAAAGAAACTAGACCAATGAATAATTCAGTTATTTAATACATATCTTTTTTTGTTTTCTTAAACCAATGACCTACTTCACCGAATTAACCAATTCTGTTGCCTCAAATACAAGTTTAACGAATTTACAGAAATGTACGTGCCTGAAATCGATATAAATCACAGTGAAAGAAAAAAATGCCTCAAATATAAGCTAAGGTACTACTATTAATGTTACTACTATTAATTAGGAAGAATTTAGTGCATGGGTAATCGAATGCGCACATTTTTCACAAGGTAGTGTTTTCCCTTAAAAATACTGAGAATTAATTCTTTTTGTGCAATATACAGTTCTTGTTCCTTTTCTGAACAAGTTGACAATGCCTGATCTGCTACAGCCATAAGTTGCTGCTTTTCTGATTCTACCCTGGCCTTGGTAACCTCAATTGCCTTTTGATCTTTCTCTTTCAGCTCAAGATCTTCTTTCTGTAATTTGTCCCAAGCACATTTCAATGACTAACTATTATTGCTATTAGACTGTGTGGTCCATAATTCCATGCGGTTGTTTTGCATATTTCATATAAAGCTCTGTCTTCGTTTGCATAGCGAGGTCTCTCTATCACTGTCTTAGAAACTTCATCTGTTATCTGGTGTTGGATTTGTCATATCAAATTGCATTTGTTTTTAAAGTCCAAATCAGACACTCCTATTTATGATAGGAAAATGTATCCATAACTAGATGTATTATCTATCCAGAATTTCATCTACAATGGCTTTACTATAAGAGGTTCTGAGATGTCTATTGCCATTAAAAAAAGCTAAATGCCAAGTGCCGTTTGCAATTTGGTTTGTCAATCATGAAATGAAGCTTTCGGAGTTTCCTCTCGGAATAGGCTGCTTCAGAGGCTTACAGAAATGTTGAGTCTCATTGTCTTGTTATAAAAAATTAATCAATATTTTTTTAGTTATAACATTTCCCATTTTAATTCATTATAACTCTCTTTTGTATTTGTCTTGGAAATCATAATTTTCAATACTTACGTTGTCAAATCATAATTTGCGTACATACCCTTTCTATTTTTAGCTTATAAAAACACGGACGACTTTTTCTTTCATTGGAATTTGGAGGGATTTCATAATTGCATAGTGATCCAACTCATGAACTCTGCATACATCTATTCTGTGATATACATTTACATCTCAAACGAAGACGGAGAGAAATCCACTGAACAAAAACGAAGAACGAAGGGAGAGAAATCCAAGAAACGGAAAGGAAGAGAAAGAGGAAATCCACAGAACAGAAAGTCAATGGCAATGCCAATGGAGGAGCAGAAACGCAAGAGATGGTTGTCCCAATGTCATGAAGATCCTGACATTGACGGTTTTTTAAAAGCCCCAAACCTTGTAAAAGAACTGGTTTTGCTTCACTTGGACCGCTGGGTGTACTTTATAAGTCGGATACCCCTGGAGATCCGGTGGAAAAAGGAGATGGGGTGGAGCATTTCTCAACAGGAGGAAAGGCTGCACGTATTTATCTCCTTTCAAGATTTCGTGGAGAATGACTGGGGCTGTGAAAACCTCAGCCTTCTAATTTTTTATTGGCCGCGGCGTTGCACTGTGGTGGTGGACTGCGCCCGCACCATCCAGTGTACACATGATACCTGCTATTATTATATAGCGGATGATGACGAGCGCTTCCAACAACTTACCGACCCAATTCCCTTGAAGCAGTTGGTGTTGGACTACAACAATCTATTTTATCCAAATGGTTGGGATTGGGACGTCTCGACAAGACGGAAATCTCTCCTCAAACGCTTCAATAGAAGGATGGCACAACCCTCAGATTTGAAGGTATTCCGCTCATTTCTAATTAATTTCTCCAAAATATAATATTATTTTCTATTCTTTCTTGAATCTTTCTCGTCATCTTATCTGTTTTTCTTTAATCTTTTTCAACATTTCTTTCCTGTATAGCTGAATATGGATTGCTTTTTGCAGCCCGGATCCACATAGTGGCGTCGTACTCAGTTTCAAGCTATCATTTTGCGTGGCTCGTCATAGTCGTCCATTCCAAGCTACATTGCGTGGCTCATTATCGTCGTCAGCCAACCGGGTCGCCTAGACATTATTTTATTTTCTGTCCGTTATTTGCATCCTCTATTGTTATGTTATCGTGGCGTGGCCCAAGATCGTTATTATCTCCGATCTATGTAATGTCGTCAACCTTTAATGTCATTTTAAAGTTAAGAGTTGTTCTATTCTCCTTTCATTTAACGTGACCGGGTTTGCTAGACCGCCCGGGTCTCCTCCAGAGGTACGTATTCCCTATTAGCGCTGGGGTTTATTCTCGTGCAGGGTTTACGTTGAACTAAGTTTCAACTTTCAGAAAATTAGGATTCAGATAGTTCCGCCAGATGAAATTTGTGGGAAAATGAGCTTTTGCCTACCTTTTGCTCTTATGAAAGCAACTCAATGCAACAAAAATCAATGTCAATTTGCTATCTCTGATTTCAACGATGCTTGCTGCATTTTGCTTCTTAAAAACTCAGTTCCTTCCAATACTGTAAAAGTTTATATACAGAAGCTGCATTTTGCTTCTTAAAAACTCAGTTCCTTCCAATACTATGAAGACTATGCACAACCAAAACTTTGTATCAGAAGCTCTACAGCTAGGCTACATTGTTGCTGGGCAACTCTTTAATGCAGTGGCACTAACTTGTAAAAGTAACTTGGCAGGGACTTGCTGCGATGCAGCTTCCCTTGTTTTTATTACTCACCTCTGCAATTCTCAGTGACAACCCAAGGTGTCCCTCGAAGAAATATCTGAGGAGTTTCTTTAGAAATTACTGCCTCGGGACAGAAACCCTAACAGAACTCCAACTCCTGTCAACTAATGTCCGTTGTACCACTTTGGTGTAAAACCATTTAATTTCCATGGTTTTAAAGCATACACCCTAGTTTGTTTAGGTGATAAAATTGGCAGAGGTCTCGTTGAAATCTAGACCGTCGATCTCTGATTGACTGTTTGGCTGATACTGCCCAACGTGGGGCTTCCCATGCAGTTAAAACACCAATGGGCATGCTCCCTCGCATAATCGACGATGGGTCAGGATTGACACGTGGCACATGATCTGTTGTCAAACTTATAATTAATTAGAGGAAGAAAAAAATACATCATAAGGCAAGTAGTGATTGTCAGTGTTTTTCTAAGGACTCTGGACCATAATCAAAATAAAATCCTCTTAAGTAAAGTATGAGATATAAAAAAATAAAAATAAAATAAAGAAACACATTATATTTAGTGTATTATCTTAAGATACACTCATTACACAAATTAATGACAAAATACATGTGACCCATCAAGTCTAGATCAATTAGTTTGTGCGGAGTTTAGTCCCTACCATCTCATAGGTTCAGATCTCATGGGGAGGGGTTGAGGATGGGATCCATCATTGGGGGAATTAAACTATCCCAAGGGGCATCTAGGCTCAATCGAGCTTCGCGCAATCTTAGTGATAACATCCCATTGGTGGGTAGATTGTTCATCCATCTAAAATTAGAGTTGGCCTCGACCTACGCTCAACCTTGTTAAAAAGAAATAAAAAAATAAAAAAAATGTGAAACATCAACATAAATTGTTATCATGAGGACTCCAAATAAAAAACTACAATCCTAACAGGTGTTTTACCCTTCTCTTGAGGTGAGTTACCCATAGGAGGAAGGCCAAGGTGTTTCTCAATCCACACCATTTTTTGATCCATAATACTTAGTTGGTTGTGTAGACATTCCAATGAGTGGAGGACATCATCTCTATGCTCTTACATATCCATGAATGTGTGCCCCAAAATAAACTTCATCTTCCAATATAAATATTTTGTATGAAAATATTGGGTGGAACATGCTCTGTTTTGTTTGAATCTGGGATCCACTCGACCTACTCAATCATCACTTTTGTCTCTGAAATGGAGGATATATGTGAACGGGCCTTGCTCTCCTCTCTAGAAATTTCCTCATGAATTAGGTCTGGAGTAAGTTCCCTATATTTACCTACAAATTTATGTAGCCTCTACTTCCTATGAGGTTTCCCCCTTTGGGCCCTCTCATGATAATAGGTCACTCCCATGCAAACTCTAGCCCATTAGCGCAACATCTTGGTAGAAATTGGCTGGTTCCAATATAGATTCCACGTCAGACAACGAAGTCTCCAAATATGAGCTGACAATCTTCTTAGAGCATAAAAAATTATTAACTAAAACTTCCACAACTCGACTACCAACCACGTCATTTCTCCCCAACTTTGAAAGTGCCAGACTAGAGACATGTTAATGAGAGAAAACCTTAAATTTAAATAGCCTCCCCCCTTTCCCAGCTTCACCAATAGAGTGTATCCAGTTCCTTAGATACTTGGTGACATGGGCTTTGACCTAGCTAAAAAACATAGAGATCCACTAGAAATGATGCTCACAGAGGGCTCGCAACGAGTCCCCTTGACGAACCAGAAGGATAGACTATTGTACTAACCAGAATAAATAAAATATAACACAGAAAGAACTAAATTCTCTCACCATGAGATGGAGAGTTAGCTCGTGCTTAACACTAGGATATGAGGATATGCGTAATAACCCAAACAAGCTGACTCCCCCTCAAGCACAACAAGATATAACCAAATATCTTGATAGAAAACAACTTTTGACCCAACTTGAAGGAATTAACAAGGATGCAGGCATAAGGATTAGAATTCATGCATTCCTAAAAACTATATTTACCACACCTAGTCAACCCCACCTAATTCAACACAAATTACTCCAAAATCAATACCCCTCTCCCCTTAGGATCCCACTCAAGCCAACTCCCTCTACTACAAATTCGAGGCTCCTAAGCTTTTCTAATGAACACCCAAATGAACCTGATCCCCCTAGAAGAAATTATAATAGAGAAACAGAAGAAGGGAAAGTGTCACCTAATGGTCCCATAGCAGAACACCCACTATCCACGCAACAATCATGCCCCCATTGCTTTTCAGTTCCATTGCGCCAAAATAGTATCATGAGCCCGACTGTCACCCAACTGGACCCAAAGTTTTTGCAGAAGGGGGAGAGAAATTTGTTATAGAAAAAAAAATAGAAATGTATAGATAGTCCCCACCAATTGGTAAGTTTCCTGAACACTATGGTGAAAAGTTTCTCTAGAGATCCAAATTAGCAAGGTAACTATAAAAAAACAATTCCCCAATCGCTTCAGCTAGCTACAATGAGCACTCACGTTCCCAAGGCACAGACAAAAAGCCTTCTACGTCTCATAGGATTTTCCCCCCTCCACTCACACTTCTAGATACCCAGTGTCACCACAATCATGGAGGAGTTGTATCCCTCCCTTGGTCTACTTTAGCCACTATAAATTTCACTCTTCACCTCCTCTCGTAATTTCAAATGTAAATCTGCCATAATTTCCATCTTTCCCTTCGCATAGGTCTAAGGATACTTGTCACTTCACTCTTGTGAGGTTGAAGCCACTTCTCCAAGTGCATACACAGATGGGGTGGTAGATTTCCCCTCCCCTCTCCATCAATCCTATCAACTCATCCAACATATAATAAGTATTTTTTATAATAACAAATTTAATTTGTGCAAATGATATCTTTAATATATATATATATATATATATATATATTACATGAAAGACCCAATGGTTAAGGAAGAGCTAAGATGTCTCGTATTGACCATGGACAGAGTGAAAACTTCTTGGGGTTGTCTACTCCTTGAGCCTAATCAATATAGGCTAGACCATGCCTTTAGAGACTTGAACCTAGGTGGATGAGATGGAAAGCTACAATCCCAACCATCTAAAATAAGAACCAATGACGAAGAACCTTATGTTAACACATCCCTTTAATTACTCCCATGGAAAATAAACATATCTAATAACAATAAAATATTTTAGTTACAATGTTTTCTATCTAAAATGGCAATTAAAATTATAATAAGAAAAACTTCATTACATAAATTAGGGAAGAGTTTGAAAAATATTAAGAAACTAGAGAGTTTTTCGCTAAATGGCGTAAGAGTATGATTTTTCAATTTTATTTAAACTATTATATTGGAAAATTTTGTATTTTTATTTAAAATGGTAAAATAATTATTTTGAATGAATGAAATCGTAAAATATAAAGAACTAATATTGCAAAATTAAGGTACCATTTGCATTTTTAAGGTCTTAAATTTACTTTTCAATTGAAAACTACGATGTCAATCACTAAAAATATAATTAAAAAAATTATTAATTAAATTTGGATAATAACAAATTAGAGGTGTCAAAATAATTTATAAAAATTGTAGTTGCATTAATTAAATACCCGGTAAATGATGATAGGTATGAATGAATCTATGATAAGCATCATAATATATCTCATATTGCCAAGAAATCATTAAAACTAGTTAAATTATAATTTTTTTTATTAATAATAATAATAATTATAAAAAGAATTAATATGTTGAATTTAGGCTTTTGTTATCCATATCAAGTTTATTGATAGGTGTTTCGGCAAAAATCACATCATCATTCATTTGAGTTAATATATGAGTTAAATATATAAATTTAAAAAATATGTAACAACACTCTTAACCATGGAATATGGTTAGAAACCAGTAAAATACCGAGAGCCAGAGTGAACCAATATTGTAGGAATTTTGAAATTTTTGTTTCACTATAGTAAGCTATCATGACACCAATAAATACTTCATAAATTAATCCACAAGAGCATAGGAAGCATCAACATATGTAGCACAAATAGTACACATATTGTTCAAAGCTTTTCTTCAATTTAGTTCACAAAGGAAAGCTTCTACTCATTGTTACAAAGTTCACTGGGTACAACCAGAAGGAAGCTACTATTCCATGATTTATCAGCTACAACTGAAAAGAGCTACAACTCTTCATTTATCAGCTACCAATGAAAGGAGCTCCAACCCCAAAGTATTTACTAGCTACTACTAGAAGGAGCTACAACCCCTAAACTATAAGTTACCACTTTCTTGACTTCAATGATTCATATTTCATATCATTTTCAAACTCAAATCATGAAGGCTACTTCCTTTCACAAACAAATAATTTTTTCACTTCAAACACTCACCACAATGACCATAAAATCACATTTAGCAATTTTTTATCACTGGTCAATCCACAATCATCCTCCTCTGAGCAATAAATTCTCTTCTCGTACAAATTTGGTTCTACTTATATATAATTAGGAGTCATATTTTAATTCTTGAACGTGCATTTAATTTCCGCTTATTAGAGGTTTTTTTCTCATTAAATTCTTTCATTTTTTCTATTTCTGGAATGTCCTCTTGATGTGCACAATAAGCTTTCAATCTTTGATCTGTCATCTCTGAGAAAAAATACGAGTTCAACTATTGTTTTCCTCCATTTTGGAATTTTACAGGTTTTAGTAGTGTTTCTGTTAAATTTGGATGTCTTCAAATTTAGAAAATTCGCTAAACTCTCCTCCAAACTATCCATTCCACCATCTGAGCTACCAACTCATTCATGCCTAGATTTCCAAAATTTAGTGCTAAACCAGTTTGGTTCCAAAATCCCCAAATATGGTGCATAATGCCAAATTCCAAGTTGTCAACCCATTCACAAAATGTATAAGCCCACGTTTTTATCATAAAATCGCTATATATGAGCTTTGCTAGATCCCTTCGTGTTGTAGCCTCGATGGATTAACCTCCATTCACAAAAAGATTTTGCACCCATGGTCACAACTCTTGCACAGAACTAGGTGCTAGCCCATTCTTTAGCTCTTGGCTTTTATTTTCTTGGCGAATATTTTCTCAGGAAAAACTCAGTGGAGAAACCTTGATTACTGCTGAAAATGTTTCTTCCGAGATTCATTTCTTCCAGGGTCATTTCTTCTATGGTGAGTTACTTCTAGGATGATGTGCCACGAGGACCACCAACTTGACACGTGGATGAATACAATTTTAGTTGGGATTACGTGTCTGCCATGTCATCTTGAAAATTATTCTCAGATCTTCCTGTTGATGGATCTCAGAATAACTTTAGAGATTAGTTTCCTCTAAGATCTATTTTTTCCAGGGCGAGTTTCCTTCTAGATTATGTGTCTTCTTAGACCAATAAAAAAAAATATCAAGATTCCACCTCAACACCACCATATCTTTGAGTTAATTTTAGAGACTTTTCTGCCTGCACACCATTCAATAACTTCCAAGATCAGTTCTTTTGTGGTAATATGTCACTGCCATGACAATGCCACATGTATCTTCTTGTTATCCTTATTGCTAACCGATATGCCACCTATATAATGATGCCACATGTCACTCGTTAAGTGGTGCCATGTGTCACATTTTTTTGGCCCACTTGACCACCCAAAAATGTTGAATTTGCATGCCATGTGTCACTCTTTGATTGGGCAACATCACTTCGTACATCATCATCCACCTGAGTCTCCATGTCATCATTATCCTCCAATAAAAACACACCATGCAATCACGTCATCCTCTCACCTATGATGCTCCAGGCCATCCCGATGTCCTTATTTATATTACTTGCCTCTAAATTTTTTTCCATAACCCAAGGTGTCTCTCGAAGGAATCTTTGAGGAGTTTCTTTAGAGATTTCTGTGTTGAGATGAAAACCTTGATAGAACTCCAACTCCTATCAACTAATGGTCTTTGCACCACTTTGATGTAAAAACATTTAACTGCCATGGTTTTAAAGCATACCCCTAGTCTTGTTAGGTGGTAAAAGTGTAGGATGTCTTGTTGAAAGCTGGACCGTCGATCTATGATTGACTATTTAACTATTACCGCCCAACACTGGGCTCCCCCTGTAGTTAAAATCCTAATGGGTATGGGCCCTCCCATACTTGATGGGTCAGGATTGACGTGTGGCACATGATCTGTTGTCAAACTTTCTCAAGGTTTAACATTGCTTTGATTTTCCAATTGATATACCAAATTTTGTAAAACACCAAAATTTTACCATTTTGGAATTAACATCTAGTTTGGTTGAGAAACCATTGAATTTGGGGCTATTGATATTTGCAAAGGAAGGACAAGGAAAGCAAAGGAAAAAAAGAACCAAGTAAGGAAAGGTTGGATCAAGCAACTTCAACAAGAATACTTGCAGGTAATAGATTGCATGTATGGTTTCATAGCTGGTTTTGGCATGCATGGCATATACATGTGTGTATTTTGGTTTCTTTGTTGTCTATGGCATGGATTCTTCTGGGGTTTTTACAGTGGTTTTAGCCTGTCCTTTCCATTTCCAAATAGCCATGGTGTGATGGGATTCTTTCTCGGTTGAGCTATGGATTGTCAAAACTTTTTAGGTTCGGGTGAGGTGGTCTCAGGAAAATCCCAAGGGTTAAGGGTGGAGATGGTTTTCTCTGGGAAGCCCTCAATAGGTGGGTGGAGATATGAAAATTCCTCAAGGGATGGTGAAGGAATTTTGAGGCATCCAAGCTCGGTTTGGTTTTATAATCTCTGGAATGGTTTAGGTGATATCATGGTATGGTGAGGCTAGTGGTGGTTTAACCTATGGATTCCCTTGGTTGTTTATGGATGTTTTTATCCCACGAGATCCCACATTCATGCATGGAGTATGTCACTATGGTTATTGGCTGAAAGAAAGATTTGGTTCAGCCCAATCTATGGTCAAGTGGTATGTGGAAGTCCCTGACTTGGTTGGATTTTCCATATGGTTAATAATAGATAAGTTCATCTTGCTTTTGATGAGTAAATGTACTTTTTATTATGTGGCTTTAATGGTTGTTCTCTAATTTTTATTTATCTGGTTATATGTTGGTTATAAGCATGGTTAATTGACATATCTAAGTATGGATCTTAATACATTTCTATTAATGAATGTCTAGATAATGAATGCAAGGCCTAATTGGTGTTATGACAACTATTTTGAGAAGGACTTGTTCCTTATTTTTTATCCTCGGATAAGTTTTTATATCATTATGTTCAGATTTTCATTCACGACTTGTAGGTTACATGTTCACCATGTTCTTGACGGAATGTTTGTCTTGATTGGGAGAGGTCAGGTCAAGTCTTGGTTCAAGTTTTGGTTCATACTCTTTGTTTTTATGTCATTTTTCATCTCGGGAAGTTCCATTGTGTTCTGGGTAGAGGCCTCAGTCCTGTCCCTGAAAAAGTGGCTCAAAATTCAGGTGTCGCTTGCATAGATCTAAATGGAAAAGTCCACAATCGCATTGAGGAAGGCTTATCAATGTGACTGGAGGGCTACAGTCACTTGCATGTTTTGGCAAGGGAGTGACTAGAGCTCTAGGTCAGTGAAAAAGAGAGTCCTCTAAGAGGTTGGGTTACTCCTAGAGGTCCTGTACCACCTAAGGGAAGTTAGTAAGGTCTTAACTTGTCAAATCGATTTCCTTAAGGTCATTTAGGAGGTTGATTCTCATCATAGTGATCATCAGTTCGCGTTTACCTTGGGAAAACTGGTGAAAGTGGATAAATGTGGGAGGTGGATGGTTACAGGGAGGTGTGAGAGCATGTTGCGCTCTCTTTGGGTAAAATATGATGTTTTCAAAGCTATGGTTGTCATGCATGGGGTTGGGGTGTACAGTTTGTATGTTCATGCATGATGTTGTTATATTGATATTATTCTAATTATATATGTATCACGCTAATGTGGATTGATCTTTTAGATAAGATAAGACTCCCCTGAACATCAATGAGGTATGGTTTTGATTTTGGTATCTATTTCATTTATTTGACATGGTACACTTGTAGGAAGAAAAGAAATCAAACATGACAAGAAAAATGGTAGACTATAGTTCCTTTGACTCTCCCTACAAATTAGTTTGGCAACAAGGAGGAGAGCATTCTCTTGGTATAGAAGATATATTGAGGAGTTTGAGGGTAGAGATCAAAATTTGCAAAGCAGACAATGAAATTTTGGTTGAGGCTCAAGAAAGACTTGCAAGGGCACAAGAGAATCTTATCAGAGTTGCAGAGACAGGGACAGTTGAGGATCGGTCAAGAGGAGGTAGAGAAAAATAATGGATCCCACGGTAGTAGGTCTCAGTCTGAATACATGTTGGATAGAGGAGATGCAGTTAGAGGTGGAAGATCACTGGATACACCTGATAGGAGGACTAATATGTATGTTCATCATTTTATTTCCTCATCCAAGATATATCATCACAGTCATCACCATCATCATCCTTATAGGAGGGGTGAGTACTTGCCTGAGGAGTTCAATAAAGTTAAGACGCCTACATTTGTTGGAGAGATGAAGAAGTCAAAAGATGTAGAGGCATGGTTTTTGGAAATATTGGCATTGACGTCAAATTAAGCTAATTGATTAATGTCGATGAATGTTGTTGATGTCATTGCAAAGGTTGAAAGTGATGTGAAGTGCAAAGGCTATGCTAATCAATGTGAAGGCTAAACATTATCGAATGGAAGATAAAATATTGAGACAAAAGCTGAAAAATATATGTTGTCATTGGACAAAAAATGTATGATACAAGCTAATACAATTATGATTTGTCTCTTGTAATCATTACTGGTTGAACTGTTTTATTGCGGCTCTAGTTTATGCTACAAGTTATTTTTAGAACTAAAAATTAAGAGACAAACTTGTGAACAATTTTTAAAATACCAAGAGATAATGCCTCATTTCATATTCCTGCAAAGAATACAAACAACCAATATGGCTTGCTTATACAATATAAAATGTGGAATGGAAAAATAAATTTTGGAAGTGAAGTAGCCTGCATAAGAAGATTGATGAACAGCAGCAGAAGAGGCACGAAGTTGAAAAGGAGAAGCAATGCAACAATAAACATGACAACAACATTGTATATGAGGTAACCAACATTTGTGACTTGATGTTGTGATTGAGATATTTATGTCTCTTTCTAGGTTGTAGCTCGATAAATAACATGTTGTAGCATGCTAAGGTAGGAGCCTCATATGGGTTGTAGTATGCATTAGACTTGTGGTATTTGGAGCTTCGTTTGAGGTAGGAGCCTCTTGTAGGTTGGAGCCTAAAAAATATGATGTAATAAGGAGTAGCAGCTAGCCTTCACTTCACTTTCAGCCTAAAATTTGTGGTTTTGTCCCTTCGGGATTTCTACTTATATATGGTGTCTTCATGTGTTGGTTCTTGAATGATGTGTGAATTTTCTTGAATTCTTGACAAATATATATGAAAATCTATATCTCTGATACCTACAAAAAGAATTCAATAATAATATAACACAAACATAAACCATTAGTTTTATAAGAAGAAAATTAAGTTGAGAAAAAGTAAAGGTTTTAAATTACTGATTCAACCCCCCTCTCAGTGATTTCCAATCATAAATATCAATTGGTATCAGAGAAAGTCCATCTGTAGCAGTCTAACAAAATGAAGGAGGCCCTAAGTCAATAAAACGGTTAATCAAGAAGGATGCTAAAAAAATAAAGCCCCTCTATTTACTGGTGCAAACTATGTCTTCTGGAAAGTGAAGATGAAGACATATTTAATGCCTCTAGGAGTAGAAGTATGGGCTATTGTGATGAGAGGGTATGAATAACATAAGGAAATAACTAGTGACAAAGATGCCAAACTGACTTTTATAGCTAATTCAAAAGCTATGAATACACTTCTCAATTGTCTATGTGAGCCTGGATTTATCAAAGTAATGCATTGTGAGATAGCCAAAGATATTTGGGTTAGGAGATAAAAAGGTGAAGATGGACAAATTACAAGTGTATAGAACGCAATTTGAGACCTTAAAAATGAATTAAGATGAATATATAGCTAAATTATTTTTGAGAGTTGATGAAGTCGTAAAAATCATGACGAGTCTAGGAGAAACAATCAAAGAAAGTGTAATAGTTCAGAGGATATTGAGGTCATTACCTTCTAAATTCAATCCTAAGGTTTCAATTATAGAAGAGACAACAAAATTTGAGACTTTGAACATGGATCAACTAGTTAGCTCTTTGACAACATATGAGATGAGAATTCCAAAAGGGAAGGAAACCACTAGAGAGGCAGCTTTCAAAGAAAACAACTCCATATAAGAAAAGGAATGTCCATGCTCATGTTCTAATGAAGAAGAACTAGAATTTGTCAAAAGGTTGAAGAAAGGAAAAGGTAAGTACAAAGGAAAAATTACATTTAAGTGTCTTAATTGTGGAAGAGTGGGGAATTATGCTTCAAAATGTCCTAAGAAAAGAGAAAATCATCCAAAAGGGAAAGAGAAGAATAAGTTTAATGATTTGCAGAAAGAGAGAAAATTTAAAAGAAAAAGTTTCTATGCTCAAGAATATAGCAGTGTATCTGAAAGTTCCAATGAATCCTCTAGTAAATATGGAACCAGTGAATTCATGTTGATGGCCTTTGAAGAACTTGAAGATTTCCAGGAATATAAACAAGAAGAGGAAGGAAAGGTACACCTTGAGGGGGAGTTAATCAGTGCTATAGATGAAATAAAAAGGATTAAACTAAAGAATAGAAATCGGAAAGAGCTCCTATTGAAATATGTAAAAGAAGAATAAAATTTAGAAGACATTATCAAGTTGAAAGTTGAACTTGAAGGAGAAAAGAAGGTGGAATACATTTTGATGCAAAAAATAAAAGAGAAATTATAGGGGTGTGAAATATTGGAAGAAGAGGCGGTAACTCTGAAGAAGAAGCTAGAGAAGGCTCAAACTAAACTAAACATGAATATTCAATAGATAAAAGGGTATCAAAAACTGGATGTGATATTAAATGCTTAGAGGTCTCCACTCATAAAGACTGGGTTATGATATGAAGAAGAATCTGGTAAATCCAAGGCAAATGATAAAAGGACAATCACCTTTTTAAAAGCTGCTAGGGGAGAGGATGACAACTCACTTCAATCTGAGAACAAAAAATTGAGCAACACTTCAACATCAAATGAACAGTTGCAAAGAAACATTACCACAAAAGTATAGAAGGAAAAAGAAATGGACAATCAAAGAACAATCTATCAGAAACCACACTTCTTTAGGAGACATAATTATCAAATATAATGATGGTTAGATTCTCGAACAACATCCACTACCAAGTACAAATAATTTTTTTATAGATATTGTTACTGCTGTAAAAATTTTGGACATAAATCTAGAAATTGTAGATCTTATGCCAGAAGAATTGTTTTGGGAAATTCTAAGAGAACAAAGAATGGATACACAAACATTAAAGCAAACATGAATCTAGACAAAAATTCATTTTCTCCTCTCCTTGATATCATTGAATGTTTCTATTATCACAAATTTGGGCACAATTCATATGAATGTTAGCTTAAAGACAATAGATTAACATCTCAAAATATTTATAGAACAAATGGATGCATGCAATGGAGAAAGAAGGTAGAAGAAAAGAAACCTAATAAGTGTGACCTAGTTGTGTATGCTCAATATCAAAAAAATAAATGGTACGTGGATATTGGCTACTCTAGACATATGACAGGAGATAAAAGAAAGTTTTTTTTCTCTGGATGAAAATAACACTGGAAATCTCAAATTGGGCAATGATGAAGCGGGAAGAATTAGAGGAAAGGTTACAGTTAGTTTGAACAACGAAAGAGGAAAGGCTCAAGATATTGGGGCATCTCAATTTTGATCACATAATTAGACTCAGTAATAAGAGAGAAGTTAGAGACCTAGCAACATTAAAGAAGCCTCAAAACAATATCTGCAAATCATGTCAAATGGGTAAACAAACATGAACATCTTTGAAAGTCAAAGACAAACTATCATGTAGTAAGCCTTTGCAGCTAGTTCATATGGATTTGTGTTGGCCTACCTGAATAGAAGCAACAAGAGAAGAAAAATATTTCATGTCGATAATCGATGACTATTCAAGATTGACTTGGGTGGAATTTCTCATAATTAAGTCGGAATCATTTAAGAAGTTCAAAATATTTAAGCATTGGTAGAAAAGAAAACAGGGTGCAAGATAAAGTGCATAAGCTCATATAGAGGAGGTGAATATTCCTCGGATGAGTTTTCAGACCTGTGTAATGAATTTGACATAAGAATACAATATACTATTGTAGACATAACTCAACATAATGGAGTTGCAGAAGGACAAAACATGTATATTCAACAAATGGATAGAGCCATGATACAAGAAAGAAATAATCCTCAAACCTATTGTGCAAAAGCGGTACATACATTAGTACATATTCTTAATAAGGTACTTACACCAAACTATGATAAGACACCTTATGAACTATGGAATGGTAAGCCATATTCAATCAAACATTTTAATGTATTTTGGAGTAAGTGTTAAATCAAAAATAATGATGAAAAGCTAGGAATGTTTGATGCCCGATCAGATGAGGGAATACTTTTGGGATATTCATAAAAAACGTAAGGGATACACATGTTATAATAAAATACTACATAAGATTGTGGAATGCATAGATGTAAAGGTTAATGAAGAGCTTCCTAATAAGAACAAGAGAATAGGCTTTATCAATCCTCTAGATCATCATCATCATGTTAGTAAAGAAAATGAAGTAAAAGATGAAGAATTAGAAGATACATAAACTCATTTAAAAGGACCCTCCAAACACACTCAAAAGAATCATCTTGAAAATTAAAGTACTAGAGATAAAAGTGAAGGATTACAAACAAGGAGGCAACTAGGAGAAAAATATGAGAAAGTTCCTATAACTATGTTGTCACAAATAGAACCAATGAACTTTGATGAGGCAAGTAAGGAAAAAAGTTGGATAGATGCTATGAACGAGGAGTTAGACCAAATTGAGAAGAACAAGACTTGGGAACTAAAACCAAGACCTATTGGAAAGAATGTCACTAGCACAAAATGGGTATTCAAAAATAAGATGAATGAACAGGGTCAAGTTTTTAGAAACAAAACCAGACTAGTGTGTAATGGTTACTGACAAGTGGAAGGTCTTGATTAAGAAGAGACTTTTGCAGCAGTCGTGAGACTGGAGGAAATCAAGATGTTTTTGGCCTTTGCGTGCTACAATGATTTCAAGGTATACCAAATGGACGTGAAGTCTGCTTTCCTAAATGGTGATCTCGAAGAATAAGTCTATATGGAAAAACCTGAAGGTTTTGAATTATAATATAAGCCTAACTATGTCTGTAGGTTAAAGAAAGCACTGCATGGTCCTAAAAAAGCACCACATGCATGGTACTCTAGAATGGATAAGTACCTTCAAAAATAGGGTTTCAAAAGAGGAGGGGTTGATAGTAATTTGTACATAAAGGATGATGGAGATGAACTATCGATTGTAGTTGTGTATGTGGATTATATTATGTTTGGAAACAACAAATATCATCTAGTACAATGGTTTTCTGAATAAATGAAGACCTAGTTCAAAATGTCAATGATTGTAGAACTTACCTTCTACCTAGGGCTCTAAATCCTACAAAATCCTGGAGGCATATTCATTTCTCAAGAGAAATACCTAAGATATATGATGAAAAGGTTCCAAATGGAAGATTGTAAACCTATCTCAACCCCCATGACTACTGGATGTATTCTATGTGCAAATGATGAATCGCCTGATGTGGATCAAAACATTTACATATATATGATAGGAATTATTCTACTCTTAATATATTCTAGACCAAATATAATGTTGGCAGTTGGATTAGTAGAAAGAAATCAATCAATGCCTAAACAAAGTCATATGTTAGAAATAAAGAGAATATTAAAATACTTGGAAGGAACTATAGGCTATTGTCTATGGTATCCAAAAGGGAAAAAATTTACATTGACAACATACACAGATGCAAATTGGGCCAACTATGTAGATGAAAGGAAAGGTACAAGCAGTGGTGGCATGGTTAAGTAAGAAATAAACATCAATTTCTCTATCTACAATAGAAGTTGAATACATAGCAACTGCAACTTGTTGCACACAAGTGTTGTGGATGAAGAAGACACTTTGGGATATGAAGGTAAATTCTAATGATCCTATCTCTATCAAATGTGACAATACAAGTGCAATAAGAATTTTGAAAAATAATGTGCTTCATTCAAAGACTAAACATATCTCTATAAAGTACCACTTTCTTATAGAACAAGTGGCTGAGAAAACAGTGAATATGGAGTACATGCCAACAGACATATTTACAAAGCCTCTTGCTATAGAACCATTTGAATATCTGAGAAACAAGCTAGGGATAGTTCTTGCAGGTGCTTCTCACTAATGTAACTTCAAAAGGAGAATCTAAAACTTGAAATTTAATGCACCATCTAAGGGGGAGACTACATGAGTAGGAAGAAGTAAAGAAGAGGAACAGGAAGCACATGATTTTGTCAAGAATTTGAAGCAGTTAAGAAGCAACAAGAACAAAGGCACCATCAAATTGTGAGAACAAATCATCAATATCAATAGGCATCAAATAATCCTTCATGAGAAAGCAACATCAATCAGGTGCATCATTCAAAAGTTCAATCTTTAATGAAAAGTTTTTATAGAAAAATGTACACATGTATATATCCTATATATAAGCATGTAAATAAATGTTTTCAAATGAACATTAACATATCTAGACGAAGCATGTTGACATCACCAAAATTTTCTCAAAAATCCTTCATCTTTTGATGAATCTATTTTTATATATGGAATACAGTACAATATGATGATCCATGTATTAACTGACATTTGATATAAGGTTCTTTAAAATATATACATGCATGAAAAAAGACTATTATGGAAATTAGATCTTAAATAAAAAGGACAACTAGTACTTAAGCTACAATTCTACATTCAAAACTGAGATATCTTCAAATATGTATGCTACCATAAAGCCTAGAGGAGCATATCTTATTCATCTTTGTGTCGAGTTTTCAAGAAGCCTCCATCATGAAGAATCATGAGGATGACATCTGATTCACCTTATTTGTACCTTCCATATGAAGGAATCTAGTTCAATAGATGATCAAGAACAAATTGTTGCAAAGGATCATTTCATGCATAGATCCCCATGTGATTGTAAGGAACTACTATTGAAGAAAATTATGAAAATACTTCTACAATTAGAAGGTCATCATGTGATTGAAACACTGTGCCGCACTCAATTGCATCACTAGGATTTCTCCAAATCCTTCAGCTTCATTATTATGGCCGTAAAGATTTGAGTAATATTAATGCTATATGATGAAAGTAAAAGAAGAGTTAAAGTGAAATTATGAAGGGAATTTTGCAAAGCATCAACATCTCAGTTGAAGTAGAAAAAATTCCTACATCTAAAATATTAAATGAAGATTTAATTGATCAGTAACGTTACGAAAGAAGAAATGGAATCATACAAACACAACATTCTCAATATCTATACAAGATGTAGAAAATAAATCCCATACATCTCATAGCAAGCAAATGAGTAGACATTCAAATTCATTGTATTGTCCAATCTATTCTCTATAGCCATTGAGATGCAATTTATGGGCATTCAATTCTAAGAAAATTTTGAGAACAATAAATTGTTGAACAAGAGGCTACTAGTGCATGCCATTGAAAAGGGCATCACTAACATTGATCATTTGCCTACACCAAAAAATCTTCAAAAACAAAAAAAAGGGGGAAGATACCTAAAAGTTCAAGAAATATGAGAAAGTAAGAACAAGGAAAGAAATGGCATCCATCAAAGAGAACCAAGCGCTCAAAATGATCTCTATATATCATAAAAGGGTATGAATAGTGGCAAGGAAGGTAACGCAAGGAAAAGGAAGAGTAACACTTATGTGCAATTATGAATGTCAAAATTTGACTAGAGTAGAAATGTTAGGGACAGAAAGACAGGCCCATACATAATATTGATAGCTATTGGGATTGAAGTAATGTAAAATTCCCTAAGACAACATGAAATCTCCTAAAGTAGTGGAATAATAATTTGATAGTGGAATAATGATGCAATATAAACAATGATGACAACCTACCAGTGGAATAATAATTATTCAATATGGTGTAAATATTGATACCTCCAAAATCAATACATTATTCATGAATAAATGACATGCAACATTATTATATTTCATTCCAGTGTTTTTATTGGAGATCTTTTACTCATACCCTCAACATTAAATACCTTGGGGCAACATTAGTGGTTATTATTGTTCGATGGAATCATTATTATTATCAAGAATTATTATTGTTTTATGACATTATTATTATTGTTATTATTATCAAGATGGTTATGGCATTATCAAGTGTTCAATGGAATTATTATTATCATTGACAATAGTCCTTTTGTTTCAAAATAATTATTCAATCCCGGAGAATATATTTGCGCCAAGCAATAGAGTACAAAGATATTATAATAACATTATATAGTGATATTACGCCAAGCAGTCACCATAATATGTTGATATATGTTGACAAATCCAGAGATGCTTCCAAACACAACTCAACACAACAACATACAAGCCCAATGCTCTAATTTAGCGCCATGGCCACTGAATGCATATTACATTTGCGTTTAATGAAGATATTACATATGCATTCGATAGAATGGAACAGAAGAGGCATAGTATTCATCTGTCCATCCAAGCAATTCGACCTAGCTAAGAAATTTGACCCTATCCACAATGCATTGTGTACCAAGAAATTGTTTTCCATATGTGTTTTGGTTGGAAAAGACAAGAAGTTTGATAGCTTATGTTTTATTGCGTTATGGAGATAGGGTCATGTGTTTTGTATTATTGCATTATGGAGAAAGGCTTATGCATTCTAGTTATATGTTTTCAATTTGGAATGGTGGTATTAAATATGTGTTCCACTTGGAATGGAGGTATTACATATGCTTTCGATTTGGAATAGAGATGTGTTTGAATGGAGGTATTACATATACGTTCGAGGCAATTCATATATGTTCGGATGGAGGTTATATTTTTTATGAAGAATGAAGAAACGTAGCAGGACATGTTGTGCATTGGTCATGACTACCCATTTGGATAAAGTGGGTGCAATTTTGAGGTTTGTATAGTTTTATGGGATGTTATAAGGTTATGATAGCTAGGGGTGTTTCCTTAAGCAGTTTGGTTCAGGAAAAATCACCACATGGTCAAAGTTTTGGAGATGTTGCAGGTGTTGTGAATTTGATAGCAAAAGGGAGATAATGGTTTGGAGGCATGTTTTCAGTTTTGAAGTTGTTTCATGAGTTCATAACCTTCTCAAGAACATTTCAAGACAACCCATTAGCTTCATCGTTTCAGATATGAACTAGAGGTATGCACAACTTGGACTGTTGTGCAACTAGAGATTAAATAATAAGCAACCTCCTTAACACCTTGAAAGGTTTGCAACGTTACATTAGAGCACCATTACAACTTTTGTATTAATGGTTAGGATCTTGTGAAGGATTGAACTTACACCATTGGCTAAACTATTTACCAGCATTAATAACAAAGATAATGAAAGCTATTTCATCGAGAATTCAACGTCCAACATTTTATATATGCAACGTTATTTGGCATTATTATTATATGCAACATTATTATATATGTAACATTATTTGGCTTTATTGAACTTCATGGCAGCCTTCCTTACTTATTAATGCTCCAGCGTGTATTCATATTCAAATGATGCTCTGACATATTCATATTTATCACTTTATCACAAGTGGAAACATTGCAAACAATATAATTCATCGTATATACCATAGAGCGACATTTACTCTTCTAGATTTCCTACTTATTACATGCAGAATTATGGAATTTTTTTGAGGGCATGAAAATTAGAAACTAATTCATCACAACCACTCCTTGTCATTGATTTCAAATGGGGAGGTATGAGACAGGTAGAGACAGAAGAAGAGATATTATTTTTTCCCAGGAGGAGGAATAGTTTTGTTTCCATTAATGCCAAACACTAGTACAAAATGACTAATTAGTTACTAAAAAACAATTAAAATTTTCATATAAATGACCATTTTTCAGTCGGTGACCAATAGTAGCTAATTTACAATATCTTATAAAGTGACCAACTTTTAGTCATTTTTAACCTAGTCATTAATTGGTTTCCTCAATTTTACCATATAGTAGTATATTTAGTCATAAATTTGGTCATTAATGTTTCATTGGTTTAGTCATTAATTGTCGTAATTAATGACCAAATATATAACAAAATATATTACTATATGAATCCTCGAGAAAACCAATTAATGACCAAAGAAATATGACCAAAATGTTGGTCATGTTATAAGATACTGTAAATTAGCTACTAATAGTTATATATATGAAAAATTTAGTCATCATTTAAAACCAATTAATGACCAAAGAAATATGACTAAATTTTAGTCGTGTTGTAAGATGTTGTAAATTAGCTACTAATAGTCATATATGTGCAAAATTTAGTCATCATTTAATAATAAAAAAATTATCATTTGCAGTAGTCATTTATCTTTTTTTGGTATTTTCATATTCATTATATAAACGACTGATTTATTAGTTTCTATTCATTTGATTTAATTTCATTCATAATCATTATAAATGACTAATTTATTCATATATTCATTTTATTCGCGTTCATTATTAATTAATATAAACTACTAATTTGGTAGTTTTAGATTGATTTTATGTGTTTATTATTAATCACCATAAATTAATTAGTATGATTTTGCGACTAAATTTTAAGAAAATGTGATAGAATGTGCATGTTTATCTAATATGATAACACAAAGTTACATATGCTAATTACAAGACTAAAAAATATCAAATGAAAATAAAAATAATTCAACCATATAAATTTTATTATATAAAATATCAAGTATTAAAATATGAGTTTCCAACTTAATACTGGTTGGACTACAATTTGCACATGAAATATTGTTTCATCATTTCAAAACATTATCATTGTGTTTCCAAAGCATTGCAAGTGAATTAGCCAACTCTGAAGGCTTGACCATCAGTCTCTATGAGTGTGTCTTATGCAAGACATTGGCTCTAAGGGTATCACTAGTTACATTCTCTTCTCTCTCTTATTTTGCATTTGTCACTCCAGTGTTATTGTTCTCCTCTTTCTTCAATTGTTGTTGCTTACCATCAATATTGAGTTCCTCTCCTAAAAATGAAAAAAGATACAATGCAGAGTATAATACATGAAAGACGATGAATACTTGAATATAAAATAAAGTAGACTATAAAATTATTTATATACCTCAACATTCGAAGCGGCCACTATGTGGCTAGATGATCTGTATAAACAAAGAAAATAAAATGTCACCATAGAAAATGGAATTGGAGGGGGATTCATCATGCACGCTAGGATTTTTTGTGTGCGCACACATCATATTGCTCACTTCTAATTGTATATAAAAAAAATAGTATGCATAATGACATGTAGTGACATGTGAGTGTCTATTTGACTCAATGATATGCTTGATTTTTTAACCCATTACAATCCTACCACAATGAAATTAGGAGAGACAAGGACACAATAAGGACAATCAATAAATGAAATTAGAGACTTTAGAATGAAACTCAATTGTACCTAAATGTAATGATAAGTATTTTTAGCATCCTGGTCACCGATGAGCATCAAATCACACTGTGAAAAATTCCTTGCATTATGATATTTTGGTTGCACCTGTACTAATCCTCTGTAGTAGTCCCTTGATTTGCCTACAGATATAATTTTAGAAACAATCCTACTCCTGCAATTCTTCCCTATTTGGATCATCTTTGCCCCCCCCTATTGATAGTTATTTTTTAAGGCAACAAAATAGAACTCTCCAATTGCATGATTGCCTTTCAAAACAATGCTTGAGTATTTCCAGGTGATTGTTAAACTAGTCTCTACTCAGGTCCATGAAATCCTTGATTTGTCTCCATCGTAAAAACCTCTTTTTGTAATAAAATTATAAATCCCACATCTGCATTCCTCATCCCTGACATACCAATTCTTTATAGTGGAATACTTTATCATTGCTCCCTCGGTGCAATAGAGATCCACCACTGTGGCATGGAGATGATTGGTGTCATAAAATCGTATATTTGATCCTTCAATATATGTCAGAGAACTCCTCTCACCTCACAGAACTCCTCTCATCTACAAAAATAAGAGTCCTCTCAAAATGCCTGGTCTCCATCTCATTCATCCTAAAATAAGTGTATATTTCCATGGGTGACAAAGTGTGCTTGGATATTTAATAGAAGGAGCTCTCACTAAAAAAATAAAAATGTAATGTAGCATAATAGATATCAGTAGGAGCAACAACCCTGCTAAGCTACTTCCTAACTAGATAAAGATACTCCTGAATTACCTCTTATAACGAACAAAAGATAACCTCAACTACCTATAGAGTCTACCTATGCATGGTAGCAATGAAAACATTGTTGAAAACAACATCTACAACAATGTTGGTCAATCTCTTCTTCTATTCAAGGGCATGCCCAACTTTTGAAAAGTATCAAGCAAGTCAGGGTCCACCTCATCCAGGAACCTCTTCTTCTTCTACTCTCTTTCTTTAGGTTCATAATAATACCAAAGGTCTTCTAAATTGATGGGTGGGTAAAAGTTATCAGACCATTGGGTTCTTCAATTTTTTCATTGTCTATAAGAATTGAATCTAAATTGCAAAAATCATTCAAGTTCCTTCTTTTTAGATGAAATTAACATAAGATTTGGAGAGTTGTAAGTTTTAATGGATCTAAGTATATTATACTTAAAATATAGTAACATGGTTTAAAACTGTAGGAATTGAGATTAGAATCTAAGGATGAAATAGAAAATATTTTATGTTCATGATTACAAGAAATTTTAATTTCGTGTAACAAAGTTTGAGGAAGGTATAGCATTTTCATCCTACCAGAAAATTTTCTTGCATCACTTGAGCCCTTTTAATTTGGACATGGTAGATTCTATTACACAAACAATCAACCACTAAAAAAAAGGTGAAAAAAATAAATAAAATTTCATGCATTTTGACCCTAGAAAAGTTAGAGAGGAGCGAACTGATCTGTACAAAAAGGACATGCAAAATGTTTACTTGTCCATTGTCTTTTGATGAATTGTTGGCCGCAATCAAGATCTACATTATCATAATCATTAAACCTTTTGTGCTATAAGGACATGAAAAATGCTTACTTGTGCATTGTCTATCATAATCATTAAACCCTTTGTACAATGAGGACATGAAAAATGCTTACTTGTGCATTGTATTTTGATGAATTGTTTGCCACAATCAAGATCTACATTATCATAATCATTAAAATCTCAACTCTAGATAAAATTTATGATTTGATCATATAAACCCTCAAAATTATCTACTGATAAGAACAAAATCCCTCTTTAGTAAAAAGGAAGAACAAAGTCCAAATTCATACCCATGTATAAATTACCAAAATATCATAATCGTTAAACCCTCAACTCTAGATAAAATTTATGCCTTTATAAACCCTTGAACTTATTTACCCATAAGAACAAAAATCCTCTTTAGTAAAAAGGAAGAATAGAGTCCAAATTCATAACCATGTACAAATTACTAAAATATCCTCGCCCAATGACCTTGCCTTTATCATAATCTTTAAACCCTCAACTCTAGATAAAATTTATGCTTTGATCATATAAACCCTCAAAATTATTTACCCATACAAACAAAAATCCTCTTTAGTAAAAAGGAAGAACAAATTCCAGATTCCAAATTCATACCCATGTACAAATAACCAAAGTATCCACGCCCAGTGACCTTGCCCTTACTCCATCTAATCGTTCCTCAATCTAATCATTGATGATCTCCTAAGGTGTTTCCCATGTAAAATCCATCTAGGGTTCGAATCCTATGAAATCTATAGATCACGTTTACCAAAGTATCCATGCCTAGTGACCTTGCCCTTTCTCCATCTAATCATTGATGATCTCCTAAGGTGTTTCCCATGTAAAATCTCCATCTAATCATTGATGATCTCCTAAGGTGTTTCCCATGTAAAATCCATCTAGGGTTTGAATCCTATGAAATCCATAGATCACATTGATGGTCTTCCTTCTTCTGGAATTTCAACGCAGATATAGACAAGGCAGAAAAAAATACAGTGCTGCAATGTGATGTTGTAATCTGTGAATATTTTATTTGAACCCAGTGCTAAACTGGAAATGAAAAATAAAAGAAATATTTATAATAGAAAAAATAAAAGAAATATTTATAATATAAAATAAAATATATAAACTGCAATTGTGTTAAATGATTTATTTTTAATAGGAATTTGTTATTTTTTCCTAGGAAGGTAAATTAAAAAGAAAAATAAGAAGTTAAAAATGATATTGGGATGGGTATAAACATTTAAATATGATCTCAATTAATAATAAAAAGTTAAATTAATAAAAATAATAAAATTAATTTGTTAAATTTTGATTTTGTTATTAACTTGTGAATAGGCTTTGTTACAATACCATGGGCCAATACCATGGCTTATCAATACTACAAAAACATAACTTATTTCATAACCAAATATTTTACAACAATATAACAAGATTCTTAACGGTGGATATTCACCGCCACATTACGGTAGATGTTATTAACTTGTAAAAAATAGCCTTTGTTACAATACCATGGGTCAACACCATGGATTATCAATACCACATTCCCAAGAAACATAAATTATTTCACAATAAAATACTTTATAACAATATGACAAGATTGTTAACCATGGATATTCACCGTCACTTTACCATGGATATTAACTTGTAAATATGCTTTGTTACAATACCATGGGCCAATACCATGGCTTATCAATACCACATGTCAAAAAACCATAACTTATTTCATAGTAAAAATATTTTATTTTAATTTAATATTACAACATTTTTTTAATTGAATCTAAAAGGGGAAATGTTACAATTTGAGATATAAAGAATCGACATAGATCATGACAACAAGCAAACTGACTAATTATAATAGTGTTTTGAAAGCTTTTCATTATTTTATTTTAATAGATTTTTTAAAGTTTTTCATTCTTTTATTTTCTTTGACATGATTGATCCAAAATATAGGTTTAATATTTTACAACCAATACCATGGCTTATCAATACTACAAGTCCAAAAACCATAACTTTTTTCACAACTAAAATATTTTACAACAATATGACAAGATTCTTAACCGTGGATATTCACCCCCACATTCACCCCCACATTAATGTAGATATTATTAACTTGTAAAAAATAGCCTTTGTTACAATACCATGGCTCAATACCATGGATTATCAATACCACATGCCCAAAAAACATAAATTATTTCGTAATCAAAATATTTTATAACAATACCACATGCCAAAAAAACATAAATTATTTCACAATCAAATATTTTATAACAATATGACAAGATTGTTAACCATGGATATATTCACCCTCACTTTACCATGGATATTAACTTGTAAATCCATTTTGTTACAATACCATGGGCCAATACCATGGCTTATCAATACCACATGCCGAAAAACCATAACTTATTTCATAGTAGAAATATTTTATTTTAATTTAATTTACAACATTTTTTTAGTTGAATCTAAAAGGGAAAACCCTCTATCCTCATGACTACTAAAAATATTCCTATAGAAATTAAAATAAGGTTTTAATAAAATTAAGCTAAGATGGATCTATCCCGGTTCTATATATATATATATATATATATATATATATATATAACCAACATCTATCCATCATAGCCAAGGATCCAAAGGATGAGAGCAAGAAAATTGACTAATTATAATAGATTAAATATAGTGCATGATCATTTAAAGTTTTTCATTATTTTATTTTCTTTGACATGATTGATCCAAAATATAGGTTTAATATTTTACAACCAATTAAGTTTTTCTATTTTAGATAATTTATTAAACACAATACAATGTGATAAAATTTAAGAGAGAGTTGGGGAGGGGATGGAGAGAGGGAGCAAGACAGTGAAAAAGTTGGAGGATAGAGAGAGAGAAAGAGAGAGTGATGGGGGGAGAGATAGTGATGGGGGGAGAGAGTGAGGTGGGAGAGAGGGGGTGACAAGGGAGTCATGGAGAGAGAGTGAGGGAGAGAGGAGAGAGGGAGGGAATAGAGAGAAGGATATAGATAGAGAGGGAGAGAAGGGGAAGAGAGAGATAGACAGAGAAGGGGAAGAGAGGGAGAGAGTGTGTGTGTATGTTTGAGGGGTGAGATAGAGAGAGGGAATAACAAAGAGACACAAATAAAAATATAGATATTATATAGTATTATATAACCAACCTAGATCCATATTAACCCTATAAATATCAAGTGCCGAGAGGGATCCAATCTCTCGAGGTGAAAACATTTCCTCAAGTTTTGCATTAGAAAAAAACATTTTCACCTCGAGAGATTGGATCCCTCTCAATGCTTGAGAGATCCTGGGTTAAGATGGATGTAGGTCAGTTAATATGAAATTAAGGTAGTTTTTATTTGATATTGTAGTCTTAAAAATTAAAATTTCCCTTTAAATTAATTTGAAATTAGAACTAGATCCAATTAGATTCAATCAATATATTTTTAAAAAATATATAAAATAATTTTTTTTATTAAAAAATATATTTTTAAAATTACAAATTATTATAGATACATAGTGCAAAGTTGGCTCACCTATACACAATGTGAGGATGAAGAAGTGTTTACAGAAGGATAACCTTTCAACCAATCTTTAATAACCTTTCAATCCCCTATCACTTGTAAGTTTAGATTGCTTGACACAATTAAGATGACTAACATAAAAAGCAGATTCATATTATTGTAATACTTGTTAGGTAGTTGTATTTTTTTTCTTAGACTAAATTAGTCATTCATGTTAGTCATTTTTAGTTGTATTACTTATTAGGTAGTCACATATTTTAACCCATGACTAAATTAGCAATTTATGTTAGTTGTTTTTAGTTCACTCACTTAAGATTGCTCACTTTTGGTAGTATTTCACTTGGAAAAGCTGTGGTGACTAACTTTTTTGGTCACCTAGTCACTAATTGCTCATTTTATATTAGTGAAAGGGGGAGAATGTCATGAATATTTGCATTGATGTCAAATTAAGATGATTGATTAATGTCAATGAATGTTGTTGATGTCATTGCAAAGGCTAAAAGTGATGTGGAGCAAAGGCTATGCTAATAAATGTGAGGGCTAAACATTGTCAAATGGAACATACAATATTAAGACACAAGATGAAAAATATATGCTTTCATTGAACAGAAAATCTATGATACAAGATAATGCAAATCTGATTTGTCTCTTGTAATCATTACTGGTTGAGCTATTTTATTTCAGCTCTAGTTTATGTTACAAATTTTTTCAGAACTGAAAATGAAGAGACAAGATTGTGAACAATTTTTAGAAGACCAAGAGACAATGCCTCATTTCATATTACTGCAAAGAATACAAAAAACAAATATGGCTTGCTTATAAAATATACAATGTGGAATGGAAAAATATCTTTTGGAAGTGAAGTAATCTGCATAAAAAGATTGATGAGCAACAACAGAAGAGGCACAAAGTTGAAAAGGAGAAGCAGAGAGACAATAAACATGACAGCCTAATTGTATATGAGGTGACCAATGTCTATGACTTGATGTTGTGATTGAGAGATTTTTGTCCTTTTCTATGTTATAGCTTGATAAATAACAGGTTGTAGCATGTTGAGGTAGGAGCCTCCTATGGGTTGTAGCCTTAGAAAACTTATGGGAGTTGGAACTTCCATTGAGGTAGGAGCCTCTTGTGGGTTGCGGCCTACAAAAAGTTATTGTAATAAGGAGTAGCAACTTGCCTTCACATCACTTTTAGCCTAAAATTCATGGTTTTCTCCCTTCAGGGTTTCCACTTATATCTGGTGTCTTCATGTGCTGGCTCTTGAATTTTGTGTTAATGTTCTTGAATTCTTGATAAATATATCTGCAGATCTATCTCTCTCACACCTGCAAAAGGAATTCAATAATAATAGAACACAGACATAAACCATTAGTTGCATAAGAAACAAATTAAGTTGAGCAAAAGTAAAGATTTTAAGTTACTTATTCACCCTACGTCTCAGTAATTTCCAATCATAAATATCAATGGTTGCTTGTGATGAAGAAATTATTTAGATTGCACAACTATTCAAAGAATATGAAAGCCAATATATCCACCTTCAATCTCAAAGGGAAATAAAATATTTGGTGGGAATATGTGAAGAATGTCAAGGGATTTCAGGAAGAAGAGTTGATTTACGATGATTTTGAGAGACTTTTCAAGAAGAATTACTTGTCGGAGAGGTAAATAGATGATAGAGATAAGGATTTTTATTAGCCGCAATGGGTCATGTGATAGATGATGAGTACACTTGCAAGTTCCTCGAGATTTTGACGTATGTGCCTTATCTCAAAGATGAGAAGGCTAAGATCCAAAGATTCGTGAGTGGGCTACTGGAAACATATAGAGACCAGATTGAGTTTGATGGGCCGAGATCATTGGAGGAATCCATTAGAAAGCTAAATAATTGTATGAGAATTCAAAGCACAAAGCTGAGCCTAAGAATGACTTGAAAGGAAATGAGAAATCTAAAGGGAAGTGGCCATCGAAGCGGGGAAGACCTCATGATGAAGGTGAGAAATAAAATGTGGTTCCTTACAAGAAGTTCAGTGCATTTGAGAAGGGACATGGGTTGCAACCTAGAGAGTAGCAAAACCAAGGTGATGGTAGAGGATCGTTGTGGTGTTGGATATGTGGAAAAGATCATCACAAGAATGATTGTCAATTATACCACGGTGGTATACCTAAGATCTATAGTTCTCAGGAGGTACAGGCAGTTCAGGATGTTGGTCATAGCATTTCTCAGATTTATGCAGTTGTGGACAACAAGTAGGAAGATCATCAAGCATCCATTTTTGAGATGGAAGGTAAGCTCTATGGTTGAGTTTTTTCTATTTTGATCCTGGATTTAATTATAGTTGTGTTAATCTTGACCTGGAAGATAAGTGTAGCTTGAGAAAAGAAGTGCATTTAGAGTCTTCGTTGGTGGAGTTGCCTATAGGTACTAAGAAGAGAGTTCATAACTGGGCAAGAGCTTGTGTATTCAAGTTGAATGGTATGCCTACAACAACACATATGAATGTACTACCATTGGGGTTATATAGTATTCTTTTGGGTATGGATTGGTTGTATCTTCACAGGACCGAAGTAGATTTTTATGACAAGGCCATTGAGTGTCTCGATGATAAGGGGGAAAAATAATATTGCTGGGAAAGAGGAAGCCTACATCAATGAGGATGGTCACGACTATGCAAGATAAGCATAGTTCTAGGAAAGGGTTTGTGATGTTTGCAGTCCATATATCTAGTGACAAGGGTAAGGATGTTGAGGATGCATAAATATTCAAGAAGTAACTTTTATTACATGAGTTTCAAGATTTGTTTCTAGCATAGGTTACATAGTTACCTCCCCATAGGGAAGCAGAATTTTCTATTCAGTTGGTACCAAGGGTAGCACCAGCATCAAAGGAACTGTACAGGATGAGCACACCAGAGTTAGTAGAGTTGAAGTTGCAGCTAAAGGAAATGCTTGAGAAGGGATACATTAGGCCAAGTGTATCACCTTGGGGTGCACCAATATTGTTTGTGAAGAATAAGAATGGTACTCTCAGGTTGTACATTGATTATAGGAAACTAAACAAGGTGACGATCAAGTGCAGGTACCCATTTATGAGGATTGATGACTTGTTTGATCAGTTGAAGGGAGAAACAATGTTCTGGAAGATTGATATGAGTTTAGGATATCATTAGGTACGCATCAAGGAAGAGGACATCTACAAGACTACCTTTAGGACCAGGTATGGGTATTATGAGTTTGTTGTAGTTCCATTCGGTTTGACTAATTCTCTAACTACTTTTATGTGCATGATGAATAACATGTTGCGTCCTTATCTGAACAAGTTTGTTAATGTATTCATTAATGAAATATTGATATATTCTAAGAATGAGGAAGAGCATGTTGAGCATTTAGCAGTAGTGCTGAGGTTTCTAAGAGAGAATTAGTTATATGCTAAACTTAGCAAGTGCGATTTCTTGTAGACTGAGGTACATTACTTAGGACATGTTGTTTCAAAGAAGGCATAGAAGTAGATCCAGAAAATATAAGGGCTATCGTGGAGTGGGAAGTTCCTAATAATGTGGATGGAGTTAGATCATTCATGGGGTTAGAAAGTTACTACAGGAGGTCCATCCAGAACTTCTCACACATTTCATATCCCATTACATATTTACAAAAGAAAGGGAAGAAATGTGAATGGACAAAGGAATGTGCAATTCTGAGCAATTGAATCAGTTGTTGACAAATGCTCTAGTTCTTAAGTTTGAAGATCCAGATAAAGAGTTCTTAGTGTGTACAGATGCCTGCAAGGGAGGAATTTGTGTATTCTTGATGTAGGAGGGAAAGGTGGTATGCTATGAGTCCATAAATTTAACGAGAACGAGAAGAACTATGTGACTCATTATCTTGAATTGGCAGCTATTATCCATGCATCGAATATGTGGAGACGCTATCTTCTGGAAGGAGGTTCATATTGATGAGTGACCACAGTGGGTTGAGATATATATTTGACCAACTAAATCTACATGCCAGCTAAGTTAGTTGGTTGGACACCCTCAATGAGTTTGACCTTGAGATCAAATACATCAAGGGTAAGGAAAAAAAGGTTATAGATGTTCTCAACAGGAGAGTGTAGATGAACCATGTTACAGAA
Source organism: Pinus tabuliformis (assembly GCA_031772625.1). Taxonomy (NCBI): domain Eukaryota; kingdom Viridiplantae; phylum Streptophyta; class Pinopsida; order Pinales; family Pinaceae; genus Pinus; species Pinus tabuliformis. Next base: position 461,821,680 of record CM062820.1, on the reverse strand, counting down.
GTGAGCTTGTATGGGATAGATTTACAGGATCAGATCTTATATTCAGGACAGTAGGAGGGTACATGTGATGAAGATCTGGACTATCATCTCAAGGCATATGGCTTGGTGAGATTCAGGGACATGATCTATGTGTTGGATGAAAATAGGCTCAAGAAACTTAACTTGAGTGAGTTTCATCTCAAGCCATATTTAGGTCATTGAGGATATCAAAATACGTTGATAGCGGTGAAAAAGTTATACCACTGGACAAATATGGAGAAGGAAGTGGCATAGTTTGTGTCTAGATGTTTGGACTATCAACAGGTGAAAGTAAAGTGTAAGTATCTACGTAGATTGCTTCACTGTATTCAGGCTCCAGAATGGAAATGGGAGGTCATTTCCATGGACTTCATTACAAGTCTTCTAAGGACATTGAGGCAGAATAATTATATCATGGTTGTGGTAGATAGGTTGAGCAAGGTTGCTCACTTCATTCCAGTGAAGACTACTTATTCGGCTAGTGAGGTGGCACAAGTTTTCATCAAGGAGATCATGAGATTGCATGTTGTTACAAAGAATATTAGCTGGACAAGGATGTTAAGTTCACTTCCAAGTTTTGGAAGGAGTTGTTTGCATGTTTGGTGATAGAGTTGGCCTCCAGTACAACTTATCATATGCAGACAGATGGACAGACAGAGAGGGTCAACAAGATTATGGAGGATATGTTGAGGATGTACATGATGCATCAACAAAGGATATGGGAGGAGTACCTTCCATTTGTTGAGTTTTATTACAAAAATGGTTATCAAGAGTAACTGAGGATGACTCAGTCTATTTAAGGCACTGTATGGGTAAAGTTGTAATACTCCCACTAGTTGGAGTGATCCAGTGAACATGGTACTTATTGGACCAAACATGTTGGCAGACATGGAACGGGAAATGCAAGTTATAAAGAAGAATATAAATGAAACACGGGACATATAGACAAGTTATGCAAACCACCAAAGGGAAATTAAGGAGTTTCAGGATGGGGAGCATGTGTATTTGCGCATCAAGCCCAAGAAGAGTTCCTTGAGGATTGGATCATGTGCCAAGTTGGCACGATGGTATTGCGGGACTTTTGATATCCTTGAGAGGATTGGACCAGTGGCCTACAGAATTGCACTTCCTCTGAAAATGAAATTCCATGATATTTTCCAAGTTTCCTTGCTTAAAATATATGTAAAGGATGTTGATCATGTTATTGATTGATTTGTATTGCAGAAGGAACCAGAAGGAAGAATCTAGCTGGAACCTCAGTGCATATTGCAACAAAAATATCTCATTATCCGAAATGGAGAAATCAAGTAAGTTAAAGTGCAATGGAAGCATTTTGGGGCCTATGAAGCTACATGGGAGATTTTTGATCAGATGTGAGATATGTATCCTTCATTGTTTGTCCAATGAGGAAAAGAAGTTTTGGTATCTGTACATATTCATGTATGCATGTTATTGTAGATACCGCAATGAGTTGTGTTATAAAGCTCCAAAAAGTGGTAAGGTTGTCATGTTGTCATGTTTGTCATGATGGTTTTTCTTTTGAGCAAGTTGTTCATTGTAAATATTGCAACGAGCTAGGTCATAAAGCTCCATGGAAAGTATGTTTTGGCTTTCAACAGTTTTGCTGGTTGTAGGTGTCATAAAACACTGAGGATGGTGTTCCTCTATGCGGGAGGGTTCTTTAACAACCTCTTGAAGCCTCAAAAATCATTGCAACAATATGAGGGAAAACCACCTGATCAATGACTTGAATACCGTCCCTTATCTGTTTTGAATTGTGGCTCCGCCTGGATATAATGGGACCAATTTCCCAATAAAAATGTGATAGGATGGATATGGTGTTGATGACAAAAATCTGAGTGATAGATGGGGTGGTTTTCAACTAGAATACATGTATATTTAACCTATCTATTTATTACCTAGGATTTACTTACATTTATGTGATCTACAATGATTATCTTTAGTGTATGATAATGAAGATTGATCAAACACTAACAAAAATGAAAATCTTTTAAAATAATTATTTTGATTAAATAGTTAATCAAAATAATTTATGAGACATATATCGCATTTAAATAACGTTCAAACATTGCTCATATATGTGTTAAAGACAACAATTGTATCATTTTCAGAAGTGAATGGATACATAATTGCATTAAAAGAGATACATATAACAAACAATACAAAGAGAAATGGCTATCAATTCATAAACAAATAAATATACAATGATAGAAGTACCTGATGCATATGACTCTACTCATGAAGTAAATAGCTCCAATCTAGTATTTTTCATTAAGATGGTTTCAAAAGTACAAAAGTGCAAGCTTCCAAAGCCTTCTTCACAAAACTTCAAGACTCCGATCTAATCATTTTACTAAGAAAAACTTTAAAAGTAAAAAAATGCAAGCTTTTAAAGCATTTCTTTATAAAATTGGGTACCCTTTCTTCATATACATGAAAGGGTTTATATAATAAAAATAAAGTACAAAAATAGATATTACATGAAAGTTATGAGGAGGTTTAAACAACTCTCCTTAAAATAAGTGACAAAAATATAGAAATAGAAATTGTTGCAATGACGAGCTCAAGAATGTAATGGTGTCTACTCTTTCATTCGTTGTCTGAGCTCGTAAATATCCATCATTGGCTTGAATTTAGGAGGCTAACCCATCCTCATGTGCAGCTGTCATGTATACACTGCATCTGAAAGAGTAGGAAGCATATGTGTGGATGATTCAACGAGGCAGTGTAGCATTAGCCACTAACTGTGTGGCTTCACCAAATATTTCCAATATACTTCCCAGTCTAGTTTGGTCAGCTATTTAATTGCCTCTTCCCTCGCTTTTGAAGTTTCTTGCCATTGTGTTTCTAGGACTCTGATATCAGGGAGACTCCCAGGTGGGCATTCCTGTATCAAGTTAGCATTATGAAAATTACCATTGATGGTTTCAATGATATTATTTGCAGCATCAGTTGCTCTAGAAACTTCTCTTTCTTCATTCTTCAGTCGAATGTCCCAATCAATAAAGCGGATTTTATTATGTGATTCCTCTATCCTAAGAAGATCTGCTACTCTCCCCTCTGGAGTATCCTACCACGTTATGTATCCCAAGATCTTATCATTAATCTCACTAAAAGTCACCCTCATATCGGATGCTTAATTCATCAGTAAATCACTTGTAATACACATTAGACTATTGATAGATAGTTTTTGACAGTATCTTTCTTGTTTCCTTGATAACAAAGAGTTGAGATCTAATGCTTCCTTTATAAAATCCTCAACCTTAGGATTATCCTTCAATAGATCCAGTGAAAACTATAATTGTTTAATTTTGATATCCTTAGCACTTGTTTTTTCCTGATACTGGAGCTTCAATTGGTGAAAGCTCTGCTATAATTGGGACATTTGACTTTTCATTTGATGATCAACATTATGTCTCTCTTCTACCAACTACTGCTTTAGCTGCTAGATTCTCTCTTCTTTCTCTCTTACCAGTTGTCTGACTTCGACTGCCTTGTCAATAGTAGTAGATGCATAAGCACCTGCAAACTGTGACAATTTTGTCAAATTTTCTGAAGGATCTATGGGGGTATCCTTCCATACTACATCCATAGGTTCATTTTCAGGAATTATTGTTGATGACGGTTCTGTTCTCCTCCTTTTCCTCTGTCTTTTTACCATAGCCCAATGTTTGGGACTGTAAAAGACATCAAGAGGAGGGATTTCTTCCACCCTGAGGATGATTTCAGATGAAGGGAAGGCTAGGATGATCTCAACTTCCTCTGTAGTGACAAATTTGTCAGTATCCCTTTCAGTAAGCAAGCTTTGTCCAGTGTTTTGGGGTGTGTTGAATGTTTTTTCCATCTCAACATCTTTTTCCCCTTGATGTCCTTTCAGTTGTTGGTCAAATTTTTTCCATGCTTCATCCAAATGATTCTTGGAAGGAGATTCCTTTGTATGTAATTAAGTGGACATATCTTCCACTTCTATCTCCTTGGAAGCATTTTCTAATTTCTTTTCAGTATCCTTTTCTAGACTCTTATTTGGATTTTGCTATGAGTTGTGCGCTGAGCCTTGTTTTGAATTATGCTATGAATTATGTTCTGAGCCTTCTACCGATTTTTGTCCTAAATTATGCTCGGAAGCCTATTCTGATTTCTACTCTGAATTGTGCTTGGAACCTTGTTCCAAGCACTTTTCTGAATCTTCGTCTGAACCCTGCTCCTCTTGAACAATTGGTTGAGGGATATTTAACAGATCCAAAGGGATATTCTATAGTCTTTTCCTCCTGTACTGGTGGAATCAAACTAGCCTTTGTTGATCTGGTTTCAAAGTAGCTAGTGAGCACCAGTATTGCAGCAATAATGCTGCAACTGCTAGGGCTTCCTACTTTACTTTTATCAACCCAGTAGTTTGTAACAAACTTGGAAGCGACGGTGTTGTATGCACAAGTACTAGTTCTTGTTGCAGGCTGTCACTTGGTCAGCTGGTGCAAGATCACTAGGAGCTCAAGCCAACTTCTATGAATTCCAAAAGAAGCTTTAACTGTGATGAAAGAAAGGAAAGCTTAATCTACAGTGGCTATTCTACTTGCAGAAAGAGAAAGAAGACTGAAATGTGCAGTAAACCTAGTAAACCCTAATTTACCAACAAACCCTACTTTTGTAGAAAGAGAGATGAAAACCTATGCAATTAATGTCATTACCTACTGAGGAAGTAAACTACACCTATTCAAGCTATTTCTAGAAGGAAATGAGGAAAAAATGTATTTTTGGGATTTTTATGTATTTTATGTGAAATTGTTGTGCATGTAATTTATTCGTTTATGGATGTGGTAGCGATTAGGTGGCGATGGAGGGCGACCTTGGGATCTACAGAGGTGTAGGAAGGTGTGGAGGGGTCCTAAGAGGCCTCTGGCAACCTTATGGATGCTTTCCTTGCAATTGGACTTCAAAAAGTCGCTCACAGGAAATTCTACAGGAGGTTGTAGGGGATCTACAGGAGGATCTATAAGAGGATGCTGAGTGATTTTTTAGTGGTTTTAAAGGTGGAAAAATGGTGGAAAAGGGGAATTGAGGACCAGAGGGATGTGTTAAGGTGTCTGAAGTTCACCAAGGAGGTTTAGGAAAGAAAATGATGGTTGGATTTGTTCAAGAGACGAGAGGAAAGTTTATGAGAAAAGTGCAGAAATTAGGGCAGATTTGCGAAGGGTTGTGCATGACCTGTGAACATGTAGCAGAGAAGATGGTGATTGCTGATTTATTGATTTATTATGAGAAAAGATGTGATGTAATAGAGTCGCAAGTCAAAACACTGAAACTGAGCAAGAAAAGAGCTAGTTGTACCAAAAAACGGAACTATATCTCATGTTAACTTAAATTCTGATCTAGGAAAATGAAATGATAAACAATGCTATATGGAAAGGAAAGCATGTAAAGAGATTTATTGCAGAAACATAAATGAGTATGGCAAAATGGATCTGAAGCAAAACATTAACCTCTGAATCAAACTGTAACACTAGAAATTGCATGGAGGAAGCAAAATTGTGTTTTATGGCAGCAAGCAGATCTTGACCTCAATTCATAGTTCCTAAAGGAGGAAAGGAGGTCAGGCTCTGTTGATGACCTTTTTGTATCTTTATCTTACCCCTATTTAACCTACTTTAGCAACTAAAATGGAAACAGCTATGTAAACCACCAAAAGCAACCTATTCTGCTAAGGAAGAAATCTATCCAACAACAACTAATTCATGAACTGAAGCAAAAACATATGAATACAAAACAAGAGGTGCTGGGTGGCTTGGGTTGGGCCCTAACCCAAGAGATTTAGCTCCATGGAAGAACTTAGTGCTGGCTCAGAAAATAATTCATCTCCATTATCAAAATAATAGTCACAATACATAAATCTATTCACAAAAGTAAGCTTGAATCATGGAATCTTCCCTATCATGAAATCCAACCTTCCTGTTCACCTCTTCCCACTGTTGTCTTTCTTCTTCCTCCTTTGTGCCCTCTAACAGTCCTAGCAATAGTGGGGGACTCAACTTGAGGCCAATCAAATAGGCCTTCAAGATCTACATAGAGTGCTTGTATAGTGGCACTCTCCTCAATGCTTCCTTCATCTTGTTTGGGGAGTGATACTCCCTGATATGTAGGCTGTGTGGTAGTGTGTTCCACATTCTCATGCAGGCATGAATGCAGTAATCTCGAAGCAATCTCTCCATGTCCTCAAAATGTGCAATGGCTTGGGCCTGATCATTGATGTACTTAGGGGAACTTTGAGGATCGGCTGCAAGTTGCTGGTGTGTGTTAATGAGAGCCATAGGGTCTGATGGCACTGCTCTAATCATCAGGGGATCATTGTGTTCTTTTGCCATCAACTTCTTGATTTGTGTGGCCCTTTTCTCCTCATGACTCATCCAAAATGCCATGGCCATTAGCTTCAAGTCCCCTAACCCAGCATTGGGGTCCCATAGGTTCACATCAGTAAGGGCCATGTTATGCAAATAAAACTCTACCAACTTTGCCTTGTCCTCTGTTGAACTGTGATCACATAGATCCATGAACTATCTATAATCCTTAAAAGGCATGGTGCCTCTCTGTGCCAGAGTCTTGATCTGGAACTGTAGCCACTGGTATTTGAGGTATACTCCATATGATTTGGCTAGTTGTCTGCACTGTAGTGCCTCCATAGCCCAGCTGGCCATGCATGCTAGTTGTGGTTCCCTTTCTTGCAGTTGTTTCCTTAACATTTCATTTTCTGCTTCCAAGTGAGATCTTCTGATTGCTTTTGTATGTCTTACAGTGCTCAATTCCTTACCCATCTCTCTCATCTTGTTCTCCATGTGTCCAATGTCCTCCACCCCTTTGGACTTGGTGATCTGCATCCATCTATGGCTCCTTACCCTTTCTTTTTCCAGTTCAAAGAAAAGTGGGACTACGAATTTCTGTGGAATAATTTTTCCTCCTTCAAGAAGGTTGTAATAGGAGCCTAAACTAGGCTGGGGGTTAGGTTCTGGTATCTCTGCTACCTCATCCTTCCCTTTGGTCTGCTCTTCTGCCCTTTTCTCAAGTTTCTCAGTCTCCTGTAGCTTTGTTAGGGTCTCCTGTAGAGCAGTCTGCGCCTCCTGTAGGACTGTTTTTGAGTCCTGTAGTTTTATTCTCTCCTTCCAAGTGGAAGATCTAGGGCTTCCTCTTTCATAAGTGATGGGGGTTTTGGAAGGTGATTCTTCCCCTTTGATAGTAGGGGAATCTTCAATGATGATAGGCTCTTTTGAGGGTGGTTGTGGCTTCCCTGTTTTTATTCTTGTACTTTTTCAAGCCCTGAAATACATTGATGGTTTCCTTTTTCTCTTTTGTTTAGGCTTAACTAAGGTGCTGAGTGCAACATGAACAACTGTTGCTTCCCTTTCTAGTGTCTCAGGAGACACTTCTGTCTTCTTCGCTCCTTTTTATTCTTCTTTTGCCTTTTCTTCCTCTGCTAGTTTTGTCTCCTCTAGCTCTGTTTGGATTTCCTTCTCATCTTGTTTAGTTTCTGCCTTCTCCACTTTAGTCATCTTCTTCTCTGATTTAGTCTTTTTCTTTTCTGTCCTAGGTTCCTTCTTTTCTGCTTTGGTCTTTCCCTTCTCTATTTTAGGTTTTTCCTTCTCTGTTTTGGTGTCTTCTTCCTCTGTTTCGGTTTCGTCCTCATCTTCCCCTTCTTGGTCTTCCCCCTCACTTTCAGAAGGACTAAGGTCATATGTGAGGGCTTTTATATCATCCTCTCTTGACATATTTCTAAAAATATCCCAGGCTATCGGGATTGTGAAGGTGTGGAGGGCTTCTTCCACCAGCAGTTTAATTAGTCCATGGTGAGCCAATTGGTCTAGACCTCTTGCCTTCAATTTAATGCTGGAATCTATAAGAGACTGTAGGAGAAAATAGGGAATACTGAGTTTTTGGGGTGTGGGAATATCCATGCCATATCTCAGCTCATGCAAAATTCTGAAATGGTAACCATAAACTATGCTATATCTCCCTTCACAGGAAATGTACTTGATAATTTGATAACTGACCTCATCCCAAGGGTACGGTATGCTTGTTCTCTTGATGCCATTTTTGTCCTCTAGAGGACGCTCATTTGGTCGGAAGAAGGTTTTCTTGCAACTTGACCCAGTGGTTTTTCTTCTTTGCTCCAGGGTAGTCCAAGTGGAAGACTGGTAACCCTACTGATAAACTCTTGGGTGATTTCCATGGTTAGGCCCCTGAAAGTAGCAGGGGCATGGGTCTTTGAGTGGGGTACCAAGGAAAGGGTAAACTCTTGAGTCACTTCCTCATCATAACCTCAAAGTTTTTCGAAAAATGGCATCCAATTGGCTTTGGTAAAAATGGATACTACCTCAGGATGTTCATGGAGCCTGAATGAATTTAGGGGTTCCTTCCTCATGAATCCCCTTGTCATTATGTTTATAATCTTTTGGAATACCTCAGGTGGAGAAGGAGACAACAATTTTTCAAAAACAGGAAATAGAGAAAAAAACTGTGTTTTTCTTTAAGAAACAGGCAGACTTTTTAATGCAATTTCTCTTCTCTTCAGGCTTAATTCTTCCCTAAAATTGCATCATTCGCTGTATATGTGAGTATGCAAAGTGGGTTTGTACCGAGCCTACCTCTTCAAGTTCGAATTTGAATGACAACCCCGTGTTCTATTCTCTAAAACTGCTTACTGGCCCTCTTGTAGAAATGGTTGGAGGTTCTCTTGTAGAACTATTACTGCTCCTGTAGAACCTGATAATGCTCTTGTAGAACCCGATAAGAGGAAGATTTCTGAAAACGATAGAGAGTGATGGTTTTGAGGCTTTGGAGGTAGTATGGAGCTCGCTGCAGCCGCGGGGACGATGATAAAATGGAAACAAAGGTGGTGAATAAGTTCGAGGAGGAGTACTTATGTTCACTCGAGATATTTCCGGCGATGATGTGAGGTGGCGAAAAGGGTACGTTGCCATTATTTGGACCATTGGTCCCCACTGCGGTGTCATCATGAGTCTTCATGCCTTCTACCCGCAATCACCTCCCATCATTTGCGTTGGAGTTCAAACATCCGCCACTACCTGTCTTTTTGGATTTTTCGTGAGTTGACTAGACACACGTGTGGTGTGATCTCCGGATGAGCGCAGTTGAACTAGATGAGGGTGGCCAGTTCTTTCTGGTTTAATCCCAACCATTCCATTCGTTCATGCAATTTTTAAATTATACAGATGCAACAGAGGAGAGGGTTAGACACTTACCTGTAGGTCCTACTAAGTTTTGTTGCTGCTGCATGCTCAGATTCCAGTGTTGCATGCTTATATCCCTTCTGCTATATGCTTTTTTGCCTCTTGATATGTGCTTGGTTGCTGTGTACAGGTGCCTTTTAGCTGAATCTTGCTTCAATCATCCCCTGAATTCCTGTGACTGCGCCTGTTTTGCTACTGGAGCTTGATTTTAAGGGGATCAGCTGCTACAGGAAATCCAACCGGAGCTCCTGTAGTTACTTCTCCCTCTAAAATTTTTAGTTGATGCTTGTGCTAGGAGCTGTGAGGATGCTACTGAAGATTCTGATGGCCATGGAGAGGGATTTGGTAAGCTGCAAGTGAGTTGTGGAGGTGTTGTTCTTTTATTTCCTTATCTTTTTTAAACTGGTTTCCGTTATTTTTCTTTTTGCGGGAAGGAAAGAAATCAAATGGGAATGAGGTGATGCAGGTGTGGGATGGATGGTTAGGATGGTGGATAGTTGTAGGATGGCCTACATGCCTTCCAGGAAAATCCTTAGCTCCTCAAACTGTTTGTAAAATCTATTTCGGGCTCTCTGTGATTTCTATAGGAGCCTCCTGTAGAACCCACAGGGTCTCCTGTAGGATGCACAGTCTTTAGAAAAAACACAGAGAGGTGGAAAAAAAGTTAGAAATGATGGAGAAGAGTATAGAGGATGTGTAATAGGCTTTGTGGCATGTCCCCTTGCTTCTTGTGGTCCATCTGTAACCTGCAATGCATTTGAAAAGTCAATTTTTTTTTTTTTTGAAAAGACAACTAGGGCGCCTCCAGGAGGTTTTCACCCTACTTGCCTACCCTGGGCACCTCCAATGGAGGTTTTCACCCAAGGATCTTATTCTCTCTCTTTTTTTTGTTTTTGTCATCTCTAGGCTGCCTCTAGAGAGGTTTTCAACCCAATGATGGGACTCAAGTGCCTCATAGAGGTTTTCACTTGATTCCTTATTATTTTTTCTTTTTTCTCAGTGAGTGAATGGTGTGGAGGCTGAGACCTGTTCCACTACCAACACTATCTTATTCAGATCTTGAATGAATTCTTGCTTGGAGAGGGGCTTCCTGTAAATTTTCAATCTATGCCCATTGACAGGCATGGGGATGGCTTCCTCATCAACGGTTCTGATCAGAATTGAACCATTGTCATTGCATTTTTCTATAGTGTAGGTTCCTAGCCATCTTGTCCTCAGCTTGCGTTTGAAATCTTTATACCTTGAGTCATAGAGAAGTGCCCAATCTCCTTCTTGAAATTGCTTCTCCTTGATATTTTTTTCGTGCCATATTTTCCTCTGAAGCTGGATTACCTCTATGTAAAGAAGGGCCTGCAATTTTTGTTCATCCAATCCATTGAGCTGGAGTAGCCTTTCCTTTTGTGCATGGTTGAGATCTAGATCCAGCTGAGTTTCCATCCTTAGTGTATTGTATTCAAATTCTATTGACAACAAATCCTTCTTCCCATAGACCAGTTCATAGGGTGTAAACCCTGTGGTGGTCTTCCATGTTGTTTTGTAGGCCCAGGTGCCGTCAACCAATCGATCTGCCCAATATTTTCTGCTGCTGCTTACTACCTTGGTTAGAATTCCTTCCAAAGCTCTGTTAATGACTTCCACCTGTCCATTTTCTTGTGGATGGTAAGGGGTGGAAGTTCTGTGCTTGACTTTATGATGCGTGAGCAGGTCTTCAACTAGATTGGAATTGAATTGACTGCCTTGATCTGTAACTAGTTCTCTTGGATACCCGAACTTATAGAATATGTTCTCTCTTAAAAACTCAGTTACTTTTTCTTCTGTTGCTGCCTTGATTACCCTTGTATCTGCCCATTTTTTTAGATAATCGGTGCACAAAATGGTGTATTGTTTTTGTTTTGGAGGAGGGTTGATAGGACCCACAAAGTCCATGCCCCACTTCTCAAATGGCTCAAAAGTCACTTGAGGCTGCATGGGCATCTCATCCTTTGGAGTAGGTTTCCCCATCCTTTGGCACCGATCACAATGGTTGATATATCTCTTCACATCTTGATGAAGAGTGGGCCAATAGTAACCTGCTTGCAGAATTTTGAAGGCAGTCCTCTTTGCTGCAAAATGGCCTCCACAAGGCCCGTCATGATAGGTCAGGAGAATGTCAAAAACTTCCTCCTCCCTGACACATCTTCTCAAAATCTGATCTAGGCCAAGTTTGAAGAGATTGCCCCCAATCTAGGTGAAAGGGGCACTTTTTCTCACGATCTTGCTCTTCTCTTTTGAGGACAGGTGTGGTGGGAATTGTGTTGAAACCAAGTAATTTGCTATATCAACAAACCATGGGGAGAGTACTGAGATAGAAAATAGATGCTCATCTGGCATTTGATCATCCACCATTCCTTCCTCACCTGCAAGCAAATTTACTCTAGACAAAAAGTCAGCAACAACATTTTCCTTACCAGGCTTATCAATAATGGTTAAGTCAAACTGCTGCAATAAAAGCAACCACCTAATATGATGAGCATTTACATCTATTTTGTTGATTAGATACCTAATTGCAGCATGATCGGTGTGTACAAAAGTTTGATAACCTGTGATGTAATGTCTAAATTTATTTAAAGAATGTACTACAACTAGGAGTTCTTTCTCGATTACCGTGTAGTTTAACTTTGCCTTTGACAAATTTTTACTTATAAAGTATATGGCATAAGGTAACTTTTCATCAACTTTCCCTAAGGCTGCTCCTATTGCTTTGTTCAAGGCATCTGTGTGAATGTGGAAAGGTAGGGCACAGTGTGGGCCTCTAAAAATTAAGGTAGTCACAAGTTTAATTTTCAAGATATCTAGGGCTTCTTGACAGTTGTTAGTCTATATGAACTTGACATCTTTTCCCAAAAGACCAAACAATGGAGAGGCTAACTTACTGAAATCTTGAATGAATCTTCTGTAGTATCCTGCTAAGCCTAGGAAATTTCGGACATCTCTCACCTTTTGAGGAGGTGGGACCCTTTTGGGGTCCACCTGTAATCCTTGTTGAGATATTGCATGACCTATCATGGTCCCTTCAGTCATCAAGAATTCACATTTTTCTGGACTAAGGGATAGGTTCATTTCAATACACTTGTCCAAAACTTTTCCCAGGTTAGATAAAGCTTCCTGAAAGTTAGAACCATAAGGAATAAAATCATCCATATATATTTCCACTGCATCATGAACTAGTTTAGAAAATATACTCAATATTGTTCTCTAGAAAGTGGCGGGAGCATTGCACAAACCAAAAGGAAGGACCCGATATGTAAAGGTAACCCAAGGACAAGTGAAAGTGGTCTTATCTTGGTCTTCTGGGCAGATTTGGATCTGATTATACCCGCTAAACCCATCTAGGAAGGAGAAATTTTTTTCCCCGCCAGATCATCTAGCACATGATCTATGAAAGGAAAAGGAAAATGGTCCTTTTTGGTGGCCTTCTTCAGTTCCCGATAATCGACACAGATTCTCCACTTACCATTTTTTGTTGGCACTAGCACCAAAGGAGAGACCCATTCGCTATCGGAGATGGGGTAGATGAATCCTGCATCCAGTAACTTTTGCAATTCTTCCTTGACAATGTCTTTAAGGGCTAGATTCATCCTCCTTTGAGGCTGCCTGACTGGTTTGCAATCTTCCTTAATGTAAATGTGATGAGTACAAACTGAAGGGTGCACTCCCTTCATCTCCTTATAGCTCCAAGTGAAGGCATCTAAATGTTTTCTCAATAGGCTACACAGTTCCTTCTCCTGGGAGGTGGATAGGGATGAGTTGATTTTCAAGGTTCTTTCAGGGCCAAACTCTATATTCTTAACATGGAGAGAGGTCGGGTCAGCCACACAGAGATCAACTAAGGGATTGTCTTGGGTTTCTTTCACTAGATCTTCTAATGGCAAAATATTGGGGGGTGGATTCTGAATTAAATGTTCAATGATATCATCCTCATCCTGTGATTTCCCCCCCATGGCAGTTTCTACTACACACAGTGGTGCAGAATAGACTTCATCCTCATCCTCCTCCTCCAACTAGAGAGGTAGATCATGTTCTATTGAAGGTTGGGTAGGAGGGTATAGGAAATCAGCAAGGTACTCCCAAGAACCAATGGGGACCATCACATCTTCCACAATCCCTCCAGGGGTCACGGTGGAGTGGTCTGCTAACTGCAGTACTATTGTGGTCTTTCTCAGGGAGCCCTAGAGGTTGAGCTTGAGCATGGTGTCCTTTGTCATCACATTAATGGTAGCCCCCAGATCAATCAGGGTATGGGGGGTCATGGTGCCATTGATGTGGACATCAACTACTGGGCTTCTAGAGTCTAGATACTTCAGACAAATTACCTGCCCCAACATTAGGTCGGATAGTTGTCCTATGACATTGATGGTTGGGGTATCTCTCTTCCACCTGCCTGGATGCCTAAAGCACTTCTCTTTGATCATATTGTTGTATATGGGCACATCCTTTATGGCTTGGAAAAGTGTATCTTTGCACATAATTGTTTCAATTCTCCTAGAAGTTCAGTTTCTTCTCGGGTAGGCTGTGTTGTCCTGGATAATCTCTCAGGAAAGGGTGTAGTTGCTTTTGGTTCACTTTCCTCTTTATCTTCCTCATCCTCCTTAGGGGGAGGCTGGCTATCTGGGAGAACCTTCCCAGATCAAAGGTTAATCTCTTGAATCTCCATAGCATATGTTGGGCATGATGGTTCCCCACTATATACTTGCTGAGCCTGTCTATTGTTCAGGTTCACGTTCGGTTGAGCAAGGATTTGGGGTTGCCTTGGTGGAGCAAGAGGCAATGGTTGTAGTTGAGCAGGTGGTGGAGGCAAAAGAGTGGGAGGAGAGTTGTACTGGGGCCTCCACCCCTGATGATATGCATTCCACTGAGGCTGTGGCTAGGCATAGGAGTGAAATGAATGAGTGGCTGGTTGAGCATGATATTGAGATGGATATGACCAAGGAGGAGGTGTGGACTAGGAAGGATGAGTAGGGCGACCCAAAGAAGGTATGGAAGTGGCTTGATTGAGGTTGTAGTATGCTTAGGAAGTCCCTTGAATTCTCTGTTGGTAAGGTCTAGGTCCAAGTGGTCTCCTTTGGTTCATGAAATAGAGTGGTTCAGTGGCTCCTTCAGCCCCTTGGTATATAGCTTTAAGTCAGGGAAAGGAAGGGCACTTATCTGTAGAATGATATTCTTCACAGACTAAACAAACCTCTATAGAGTTTAATGGACATTCATTCCTAGGATGCCTTTTGGTGCACCTAGGACAAAAAATGGCCAAAGCCCTCTCTGCTTCCTCTTGTTTCCTTTTGATATGCAAGGTATCCATTTGCATGGCAAGAGTCTGTAGCATCTCACTCTTGAATTCTTCCAGCATGTTTCCAAGTTCATCTTTGAGGGATGAACTGGCTGAGGAGGTACTAGCTATGGGTTGACCCCCCCTACCTCTATTTCTAGCTGCCCTAGAATGGTTTCTAAAAACAATCATTATGTCTTCATAAGGTAGTTGGTAGATGTCTCCCCCATCCAGTAAATGGAGGGTGTCTAGAAGGTCTTCCGGAATTCCTCTAAGCAGGACCAACTTCAAAGATTTGGGGTCAACTGTTCACCTGGTCCTTTTATAACTGACCTGGAACCTCTCTTCATAATCTTCCAAGGATTCATCACTTCCCATGGTCATTCAGAGGATTTCTTCCTTGGTATCTTTTGACCTACAGTAATCCTGGCATTTGTTGTTAAAGGCTTGCTGCATCTAATCCCAAGTTTTGATGTTGTTGCCAGGTAAACCCATGCACTAGCGCAATGCTACATCCTTGAGGGTAGAAGAGAATAGTTTCAACTTCTGCTCATCTTCTGCATAGTCATAGGTTTGACAGATAACAACAAACTCAAATAGGAAGGTGTCAGGATCTTCTGTAGTCAATCCATGGAAATGAGGTAGGGCTGAAGGGCTTATGTTCTTCATTTTAGTGTCCCCATTGGTCTCTCAGATGGGAAAGTTACCCTCTACTCTTTCTCCATTCCCCCTAGCATTTTTGGTTTCAGCCATTGTCTCAGGAGGGATGGTTTCTTCCTATTCTTCTCCTATATGTTCTTCGTATATCTTTGGTTGTTCACCTAAAGGTTCTTCTGGATCACTACCACCGAAGAAGAGAGAAGGGTGGCTTTGTGATGTGGTGTGGGTGTTGGGTAAGAATTTCCCTAAATTATCTCTGTTCCTACGAGGCATGAAAGGAAATATCCTTTTGGGTGATTTTTTTCTTTCTGCTTGTACCTGCAAAACTGAAATTGATTGAACAAATTGCAACTATTGAAATGAACTTGATGAAAGGAAATTGCAGAACTGAAATGAAAGAAAGGAAATAACTAATCTACTTTTGCTAAAATGGAAATTATAGAATTGGAAGGGCTAATCTACTTTTTCTGAAATAGAAATTGTGGAATTGAAATGAAAGCAAAGAAATGCAGGAATTGAAAGAAACAACTACTCTACTATTGCTGAAATGAACTACTTAGCAAAATGTTGCAGTAGAAAACAGAAGAAAAGCAGTAATCACAAAATACTCTGATGCTTCCCTGGAAATGGTGCCAAAAAGTGGTGAGCACCAGTATTGCAGCAATAATGCTGCAACTCCTGGGGCTTCCTACTTTACTTTTATCAACCCAGTAGTTCGTAACAAACTTGGAAGCGACGATGTTGTATGCACAAGTACTAGTTCTTACTGGAGGCTGTCACTTGTTCAGTTGGCGCAAGATCACTAGGAGTTCAAGCCAACTTCTATGAATTCCAAAAGAAGCTTTAACTATGATGAAAGAAAGGAAAGCTTACTCTATAGAGGCTATTATACTTGCAGAAAGAGAAAGAAGACTGAAATGTGCAGTAAACCTAGCAAACCCTAATTTACCAACTAACCCTACTTTTGCAGAAAGAGAGATGAAAACCTATGCAATGAATGTCATTACCTACTGAGGAAGTAAAATACACCTATTCAAGCTATTTATAGAAGGAAATGAGGAAAAATTATCTTTTTGGGATTTTTATGTATTTTATGTGAAATTGTTGTGCATGTAATTTATTCGTTTATGGATGTGGCAGTGATTAGGTGGTGATGGAGGGCGACCTTGGGATCTACAGAGGTGTAGGAAGGTGTGGAGGGGTCCTAAGAGGCCTCTGGAAACCTTCTGGAGGCTTTCCCTGCAATCGGACTTCAAAAAGTCACTCACAGGAAATTCTACAGGAGGCTGCAGGGGATCTACAGGAGGATCTACAGGAGGATGTCGAGGGATTTGTTAGAGGTTTTAAAGGTGGAAAAATGGTGGAAAAGCAGAGATGAGGACCAAAGGGATGTGTTAAGGTGTTTGAAGTTCACCAAGGAGGTTTAGGAAAGAAAATGATGGTTGGATTTGTTCAAGAGACGAGAGGAAAGTTTATGAGAAAAGTGCAGAAATTAGGGCAGATTTGCGAAGGGTTGTGCATGACCTGTGAACATGTAGCAGAGGAGATGGTGATGGCTGATTTATTGATTTATTATGAGCAAATATGTACTGTAAGAGAGCTGCAAGTCAAAACACTGAAACTGAGCAAGAAAAGAGCTAGTTGTACCAAAAAACAGAACTATATCTCATGTTAACCTAAATTCTGACCTAGGAAAATGAAATGTTGAACAATGCTATATGGAAAGGAAAGCATGTAAAGAGATTTATTGCAGAAACATAAATGAGTATGGAAAAATGGATCTGAAGCAAAACATTAACCTTTGAATCAAACTGTAACACTAGAAATTGCATGGAGGAAGCAAAACTGTGTTTTGTGGCAGCAAGCAGATCTTGACATCAATTCATAGTCCCCAAAGGAGGAAAGGAAGTTAGGATCTGTTGATGGCATTTTTGTATCTTTCTCTTACCCCTATTTAACCTACTTCAGCAACTGAAATGGAAATAGCTATGTAAACCACCAAAAGCAACCTATTCTACTAAGGAAGAAATCTATCCAACAACAACTAATTCATGAACTAAAGAAAAAACATATGAATACAAACACAAGAGGTGCTGGGTAGCTTGGGTTGGGCCCTAACCCAAGAGCTTTAGCCCCCTGGAAGAACTCAGCGCTGACTCATAAAATAATTCATCTCCATTATCAAAATAATAGTCACATTACATAAATCTGTTCACAAAATTAAGCTTGAAATGAGCTGAGAAAAAGCTGCAACAAAAGTGCGAAAATTTGACTAACATCCAACTAAACTACTGAGCACGTAAGCCCTCCTATTTATACAACTGAAGCCTCCAACATCTCTCCTAAAATCAAGGAGGCTTGGCTCCCAAGACTAGACATAGACAGCAGTTCTTCTTCACTTGCTCAGCTGCCCCTTTGATGCATTGATGTGGTTGCTTGTGCTCCGAGATTTTTGAAGGAGGATTCGAGGTAGGGGGTCATAAATGAGGGGGACACCCTCCTACAAATCCTCTCCCTTGTTTTCCTCAAATATTGGCTACCAAATGCTCATTAAACCTTTGACTTTGTCTCAAAATTGACCAAAAATCTGCATAAAGCACACATTAGACTTCATGGCATAATGACTAACCCAATTCACTCTATTAACATAAATATAATTAAAAACATGCAATAAAATAATGAGAATGGTGGATTAGGCTGATTTAAGAGGCCAAATGAGCCCATATAATTACCCATTTATGGGGTTCATCAGTAGCCAAATGTTGCACTTGTGAAAATAGTTCAGCAGACTCAAATAGGTCATCATAATCATCATCTTCATCACTAAACTGTCTGATTTTCACTTGGGAGGTGATGTTTTGTGCAATTTTATTAGGGACAAAATGTCTGGCAGGAATAGTGGCAAGTTTCAAGCATGTAATATGATCAATTTCAAGCGCAACATGTTTGAAATCATGTAATGCATAAACACCACATTGGAGGGGAAAGGAAGGAAAAAGATACTTCTTAGATTATTTTAGGGTCCTAGTTAGTCCATCCCCTGCAATTTGGTAGGCAATCTCCCTAGAAAGCAGTTTATATGGGACATACAATGGGAGAACATGGGGAGGTGCTAGGCTTCCATAGACTCGGACATAAGTAAACATATCTTCTCCAAACCACCTACCTATTGGTATGAAATCAATTTTGAACTCCTTGGACAATCTTGGTGCCCTTTTGTCAAAAAAGGCTTGGTGGATGGATATCATAACTCCTTGGAAAATCTTATAGAAATGGGTGTGGAAATTGGATTCCCACAGGATTTTATGGTATATATGGATGAGAGTGGGATCTTGAATAGTCCATTTCCACCCCATGGTTGGGAAACTGGTAGTGAGACAAACTGCCTCCAAAATGTAGGCACTCATGAAAAATGGCGCGACTACTCTAATGGTTGCATACCGGTGTTTTCTAAGCTCTCGGATTTGTAAAGAAATATTATTAGATAGGATAGTGCCCTAATCCATTATAAAAGAATTCATTGTTGCATCAATTAGGGGAACCCACTCAACAGAGAACTTAGTTGTATTGGCATGCCCAAACATTCTATACATCATAGCTGTGATATAAGAATAGGGAGTAGTGAAAGACGATATAGAATACATACCTGATTTCTCATGCTTGTGTTTTTTTGGGTTGGACCTCCATTTTTTAATTGGGTCTGATGGCACATCATTTTTGCCTGCAAATTGCTCGAGAAAGGATTTGTCATATACCTTTTGTGGGTTCGGTATATGATACATTCTCTTCAAGTCTTCTACTATGAAGGATCCTATAACTATTTTCCTTGAAGTCTGGAATGTCCGATCAACAATGTTAATATTTTCAATTATCCATTTTACCATATCGATGTAAGGTAGAATCTTGGGTCTTGCAGCAATTCTATGAAGAAAAGAGCTGGCAGCTTCAAAGTGGGAGGCTTCAGAAGAGGTAGTAGCATCTGTTATTGCTACTCTTTGAATTATCTTAGGACCCTCACTCTCTAGAAATTGGTACATGGTTTCCCATGAGGAAGTTCCATTGTCGATTGTGCATGTCATATCTGAGAAAAGTGGGGGAATTTCTGTTACATCAGAAGTAGAATATTGTGAAGCCTCCATGGTTTTCTTTCCTTTCTTCGACTTAGTCATCTTGTTACATAGTTCTTTCTCAGGCTAAACCTGCAAATTGAGAACACAGAGGAATGAAGAGAAATAGGTGTGAAATGTGGAAACATACAAACATACAAGGCTTGAAATGACGGGAAGGAAAGTTTAAATGCGAATCAATCTATACAGGCCATCAAATCACCTTGGGATTTGAAATCATAAATACCATTAGAATTATTTAATAACTAAAATCATGGCTTTCGCGTGGTTATTTATTACCTCTTTAATATATCACATCGTAGAAACCTTTTCAAACGGTATATAAAACTTATTTCCATGTACTCTGCTGATATGCGATAGCGATATCACTATATCAGTTCATTGGGTATGGGAGATGTGCGATGCGATAATTGCAATATCGCAATCAGAGGTTTCAAGAGTAGAGGAGAATGGATATGGCCAAAGGCTTTGTGCGATTGCAAAATCGCAAGAAATGATATGGCATTATAGCAGGCCCAACAGATTATTAACAAGCACAACTTTTGTTTTTAGTTATTTAGTTTTATGATTTTCTTTAAGCATGCATTTTAAGAAATAGCTTTATCACAATCAAGGGGATCGGAAGTGAAACAAGTGGGGAGCTTTTTGATAGTTTGTGATTTAACTGGACGTGAGATGTTTATAGACTACATTCTTTATTTTATTAGGTCTGGTTATTTTATTGCATTTCTCAATGGAAATGGTCCTCAGACTTTTCTTATTTCATTTTCGTTATAATATTTCCATGCGAGAAAGCTCCACTGTGAAGTAATTTTGTGAATACTTAAGCATTTTATGGAATAGACATGCTTGGTTCTCGAGGGCTATCCTTTATCACATCGCAAGTTTCGAAAGGGTAAAAAAAAACGTTGTTTATTTGAGACTTGGCAATAATCTATATCGTTGGGATTTTCTTTAAGCTAGGCTTTATTTAAGTCATTTGGCCCTGATTGGATTTGTTTATTTAAAAATAAAATTTGTTCTTTCAAAAATCCTAAGTAATGCTATTTTCCTATGTTTTTGAATTTTTAAGGGACCCCTTTTATTTATACAATAATTTACATTTATATGTAAATAAGGTTTGGGGGGGGGGGGGGGGGGGCGGGGGTGTTGTTGCATATCACGACAAATGGCGATTCATTGGAAGAACCAATTATCTCTGATTTATAATAATGAAATTTCTAAAACTTTTCTAAGTAAAAATAATTCAGGAAAGGAAAAGTATTTTCGAAATATTTAGATAAGTAACATTACTCTGAATATAAAAAACTCACTTAATCATAATTCTTTTTATATCCTCTTATATATGAAAATACTTTTTGTCTATATCAATCTTTAATTAGTTGTAAAGATAAAGTAGGGGGATTTTTACAACTTAGCTTTTTAATATACTCATTTGTCATAGGTAGAGCCACTGCTGCCAATCAACGTTCATAGCCTTGACAGGGTTACCTTTTAACCATTAATGATGCAGAATCCCATCCATTTAAGAGTGCAGTTTTTATAGATAAATTCAAAAGTACACACACACACACACATATAGATTTCTTTTTTCTTTTTTATTTATTAACTTTTCCTTTAATTTTTTCATTACCTAAAAGACATTGTCCTAGTTTTGTGACCAGAAAGTGACAATGCCATTCATTGGTTGTAATTGAACTGAACAAGCTCGCTCGTGATGAGACCACTTGTCTTAAGATTAAAATAAGCATAAGTCATTACCCTGGTTTGGTATTCAGTGTTGGTAATGTCAATCTGTTATCTCCATATGAACATGGTAAGCAGGCTTGTGATGAGACCCCTTATCTTTTAAGGTTAATATATTTTTGAATTATACTCTAAAAATGGTAAAGTTAATGGACGAGGAGAATCATTGACTCCTTAAGGGTTTTGGATGACAATTTTAGAGTTGGAAATGCTTAGCTGTAAATTGTCTTTAATTTGTTAAAGATAACCTTTCTTGACTGATAATAGAGTAAACAGATTTTATAAAGTTGAGGTTTTCAAATAATTTACAGCTTCAATGGAAAAGAAAATTTTATAGTTTTATAATACTTAACTAATTTTCAATGTTGATATCATTTCCTTAAGAATTCCTACTTTAAAAGAGAAAGATCATATAAAAATTTAAGAGATTTTTATTGCAAAGCCAAAAGTAATGTTATTTAACATTATTTTCGAAGAGAATTAAAAAGTAAATGCAATAACGTTACAGTAGAAGATATAATCTTCTAAGAATTTTTTTTGCAAGATAAGCCCATTAACAAGAAGAGAATCTCTCTTTCCTGATAAATCTTGCAATATGAATGTTGAGGGACCTATTTGTTCAACAATTTGAAATGGTGTAAGCCACATTTTCTAGAATTTAGTATGATTTCATTTTTCTGCATGTGATGAGACATCCAATTTAAAAGGATTTTGTGGAAACAAAAATTGCATCAAAAGAAGATTTGACAAGCTGCTGATGGCAAGCATGTGCAAGCTTAGCTTTCTCTCTTTCTTCTTCTAGTTTAAGAATGTGAGACTGTCTTAGTTGTAAAGAAGAAGAAGGTGTTTCTTTGATAAATTGGACTAGGGCTAATGAGGGAACAGCTAGATTTGAAGGGATGATAACATCTTTCCCATATACTAGATTGAATGGAGAAGTGTCTATGGAGGTCTTCTGAGTTATTCGATCTCACCATGAGAAAATGTCAAATATTTATGCCAATTCTTTTGGATCTGATCAATAGTTCTTTTAATAATTCTTATGAGTTTCTTGTTGGTTGATTCTGCTAAACCATTTCCATGGGGGTAGTAGTTAGCAGAGTATTTAAGTTTAAAAACCCTCTTAAGAGAAAATTCTTCCATATTATTTCCTGAAAAGTAATATGAGTTATCAAACATAAGTTCAATTGGTAAGCCAAATCTAGTAATAATGAACTGATCAATGAATTCAATGATAGCATCAGAATTGGCTACCTTTAGTGGAATTGCTTCCACCCACTTAGTAAAATAGTCTATAGCTATAAGGATATACTTACGTTTTTTTTAATAATGAGGAACAATATCACCTATGATTTCCAATCCCCATTGTTCAAAAGGTTGTTCAATGTTGACCAGTTGCAGAGGTAAGGCAGGTTTCTGTTGTCTTCCAGTTGAATTTTGACATATTTTTCATTTCCTCACGTATTCATTAGTATCCTTGGACAAAGTTGGCAAATAGTACCCATCATGTAGGATCTTATGTGCAGCAGTATCCCCTCCGAAATTTCCACCAACTAGTCCATCGTGGAGTTCCTACAAAACCTTTTATGCTTTAGACTTTTCAAGGAATCTTAATAATATGGAATCATAATTTCTCCTAAATAACACATCATCAATGATTTCATATTGATTTTATTTTAATATTAAAGCCCTTTTCCTTTTGTGATTGAGTTCAGGGGGAGCATATCCATTTTTCAAATAGAAAATAAGATCAGCATATTGGGACTCCAAATCATTTAGGCTTACCTCTGATATGTGTATTGTACTACCTAAGTCCTCATCTACTGGTTGGTTGGAAGCTCCTATAAACAACCTGCAAAAACCTTTTCCTTTGACAATTTTGGTTGTTTTAATGTCATTATCATATTCTTGCAGGGTTGTTACCCAATTTTCCTTTTTTTCTCCTACTTCCCTTTGCATAAGCAATTTTCTTACCGCTGAGAATGGGACTATTATTCTAGTGTGGGTTTTTAGGAGAAAAAGCCTGAAGTGCTTTACAGATTTGAAAATAGAAAAATATTTCTTTTCCATATGAATAATTTAGTTCAACACCTTGAAAATTAAAATAAAGAAAGAGATGGGTGCTTCAATTTTGTTGATCTTTAAGTTGCATTAGAAAAACAACATAATATGTTTGGGAAGCGAATGTATACAAGATGAAATGATTAGAAAAAATTGGAGTTGTTAAAGAGGGAGCATTCATAATGGCATGTTTGATTAAATCAAAGGCTTCCCTTTTGTTATGTCCCCACTTAAAGATTGAATTTTTATTAATCATGGTTTGTAATGGTAAAACAATTTGAGAGAAGTGAGGGACAAATCTCTTAACAAAATTTATCTGACCTAGAAAGGACTGCATATATTTTTTTATTATGGGGCAAATAAATTTCAGCAATTTATTTTATTCTATCTAGATCAATATAGATGCCATTTTTGAATGCAATAAACCATAAAAGCTTACCTTCATCTA
This sequence comes from Pinus tabuliformis, assembly GCA_031772625.1. Lineage (NCBI taxonomy): Eukaryota > Viridiplantae > Streptophyta > Pinopsida > Pinales > Pinaceae > Pinus > Pinus tabuliformis. The sequence continues at coordinate 461,798,064 of CM062820.1, read as the reverse complement.
GAGAAAAATAAGATTTCTTTGGATTTAATGAAATTCCATACTTCTTACAACATTCAAAGATCTGCTTTAAGTCATGTAAATGGTTGTTTATCTTTTTGGAGTAAAAAATTATGTCATCCAAGTAAATGACAACAATTTTGTTTATCAGACCTTTGAAATATTCATCCATAGCTCTTTGGAAGGTTTCCCCTGCGTTAATTAAACCAAAAGGCATTTTCTGGTAGGCATAGGTTCCCCATTTAGTCCTGAACATAGTCTTTAATCTATCATCTGGATGGACTAGGATTTGGTTATATCCTAAAAATCCATCAAGAAAAGACATTAGTTCTGAACCAGCTACTGATTGCAGTATTTTCTCCATAGTCGGTAATGGGAAATTGTCCTTCTTACAAGATTTGTTGAGATTTCTAAAATCTATACAAATGCGAATGTCACCATTCTTTTTCCTGACAGGTACTAAATTTGAAACCCATTTTGAATGCCTAACAGGAAATATAATCTCGTCTTTAAGGATTTTATTCATCTCAGACTTGATTTGACTTTCTAGATTGGGGTGAATTTTCCTTAATTTCTATTGTACATGTTTATCATTGGATATCATGGGAATAGTGTGTTGTATGATGGAGGTATCATATGTTTTAAGATCGCTATATCTCCAAGCAAAGATACCTTTATACGTTTTTAACAAATGAATAAAGTTTGATCTCTCAACAAATGAGAGACCAAGTCCTAGATTGGTGTTTTGCGGTTTGAGATCAGTTCCAAGGTTTACTATTTCAAACCTTAAGGTTGAACTTTGGAGTTTAGAATTAATAACCTTCTTAAATTTGTATTTTATATCATAAAGACCCTCAAGTTTCACCACAGATTTAGGTATGGGATTCTCATTGGACTTTTGTTTCAATTGATTATCATGCTCACTTTCATCAATTATCTGATCATCATATGATCCTTTAGATGTTAAAAATCTTAGGATATCTTCGTCGTCATTAAACAATCGCCAATTGGTAACATTATCAGGAATGGATGGTCGAAAAATTAATTCTATGGAAAACCTATTTGGACTGTAATCCTCTGATGGTATAAGTTTGGATGCTATGTTAGCCAGAAGGTCAATGCCTTCATTTTGAAGTCTAGGGATAGGAGAGATGTTTAATGCTAAAAAATGTGAAGTAAGATCCTGGACTAATGATTGGAAATGTTTTAAATGTCTAGGGAGACACTGAATGTTGTTTCTTACTTGTTTCATAATAATTTTGGAATATTCAAAAGCTTTAAGATATTTGATATCAAGGCCTATTGCTTTATACAAATCTTGGATTAGTGTCCCATATTCAGCAGTATTATTTGTGCATTCAAATTCCAACCTACATGCTAGCATTTTTTTTTCTCCTTCCGGACTGATTAATGTACAACAAGCTCGTGCACCATAATTGGATTTAGATCCATCAAAATATAATGTCCAAAATAAAGTTTTAACTAATGGTTTATCTATGAGATTTATACATCTCAAAGAATCTGTTTGAGAAAAGTTCTCAATCTGGGAAGTAACAGAGTTATCTGAGAAAGTTGACTCCTGTGCATTGAAGTTTCCTAAAAATGACTCGGCATAGCAGTTTCCAATGATATTATTTTTAAAAGCTACTAGTTTATTTTCATCTTCAAAATTAGTGGTTGTATGCTTCAAATGTTTTTCTCAGTCAATTCTGATTTTATTTGGCTTTCTGTTGTAAGGGAGCCACATGTGAGACCAATCTGTTGCAAAATAGCCATGAAGTTTCTCATACTACTCTCTACTCAGAATTAAACCATAAAATGCAGGAATATCAACAACTAGTATGTAAATTACTTGACAAAATTTTGGATTAGAAGAGAGTCTAATGCTAACTGAATTCATTTCCCCTAAGATTTTGAGTTTTTTTCTATCAAGTTGGACAATATGGACTAAAGAATTTTGGGGTCAAACATTTAATTTGGTACATACTGAGCTTGGCATTATGTTTGAAGAGGCCTATGAGTCTATTAAGCAGTTTTGCATATTTTTATTGAAGATTTCATAAGTCAAGAGGAAAGGGGGAGTATGTGAGTTAGATCTGTCACCAATTAAGATAGGATCGGTGGGATATCTCTTATTTGATGAATCATTGGGAGGCTTACCCATTCCTATGGAAGCTTGGGATAACACAACAACAGGGAGAGGAGAAGCAGGAACTGCATTCAATTCTTTCAGCAATAACTTATGTTGATGTTTAATCTTACTGAGCTCATGAAGAGAGATATTTGCTCTAGCTTTCTTCATGTCCTTCACTATGTTATATTCCATGGTATCAGCAACTACCAAGGTTTTAGATGAAGATGGAGGATTAGATGAGGATAAATTTGGTTGAGGAGATTTAGGAGAAGACATTTATTGGCCACTTTATCATTGGTAGAATAGGTTGAGGGATTTTTCTTTTGAGTTGATTGTGTTGAATCAGCAGGGCCTTTACTCCTAGTGCTAACAGGTAAAGCTTCTTTCTCATCTTCATCATCGGAAGTAGGAAGGATAAAATCCCACATTCCATGTACTTCAACCAATTCTTCATCTTCAGTCTCATCATCAGATAATGCAGTTTCTTCATCATCTTCATCTAAATCAGATTCAACAATAGATATTGTGTTTAGATTTTTAGGATTAGATGTTTTATTCTTCTTGAAGGATCTAAAAGGTTTCTTTGAATAGGATTCAACTACCTGTTTCTTAATCTCTACCATTTCATTTGACATGGTTTTAAGGACTTTTTGTAAGCCTTCAAGATCAAAAGGATCCGTAGGGCTTTCTTCTTTGATTTATCCTTAAATGTGACCTTTTTCATATTTCTATCTTCCTAGGTTGTCTTCTTTTCCAATTCAACTATTCTCTTTTTTACAGACATGGCTTCTTTCATGTTTTTTTTTATTAAAGTAGCCTCATTAGCTCTATCCAAAAAAATTGCTATATTGGAAGGAAGAGAATAAATATACCACTCGATCTGGAAATCAACACCAAGGCTTGATGTGGCTGGGATTTTGTCTAGCAATTTATTGGATCTGGAATTGAAATATTTGATATTTTCACATGACTTAGCTTTTAAATTAGAAATATCATTAATAAGGGATGAAATTATGCGGTCATCACAAAACTTATCTACAAATTTCTCTTTAAACATGTCCCAATTAGTAATAGACCCTGGTGGTAATGAGAAATACCATGAACCTACTGATCCTTGGAGGGTGTAGGGAAATAATCTTACTACACAATCTTCTTCAACTACTCCATTAAAATTAATGGCTAACATATAATTATGGAGATGCTCTTCAACAGGTAATACATCATCAATATTAAATTTTGGTAGTCATATTTCAGGATGCTAAGGTAGATTCTAGATAGGTGTTTCCATTTTCAGAACTCCAAGATTGGCCCATGGTTTGATTGGTGGTGGTGGTTGTTATTGTTGTCTTCATGCCATTATTGGAGTTTGCGAAGAGGTCGATATTGAGGGTGATTGTGTGGAAGAAGAGGCAGGTTGTGTATTAGTGCTGGATGAACTAGCACTAGTACCTCGAGAAGAAGGAGTATCAACATGAATGAATGGAGGGAATGAAGGTGTTTGTGGAGGGGAATTTGACAAAATGTCACTAGTTGATGTTTGTGACTTAGATTTCTTAGTCTTCTTTTGAAAAGAAGGAAGAGGAATTTCAAATGGAAGAACTTAAAGCTTCTCTCTTTGAGAACGAGTTAGAATCCAAGAAGGTTGCAAAGTAGAAGTTATACTTCTCTCAAAAGCTTAAGATGGAATATGATTTTCTGCTAAAATAGAGATTTATTTTAATTTATTTATTAAATTATGGACCTCGAGTGATTTAGGATTATAATCTAAAGAGGGTTCTTCAGGAAATGTACTAGGAGATTTCAGAGGTGATTTCTCAACTTCTGATATAGAAATAAGAGCTTTAGCTAAGGATCTAGAAGTTGGAGGTGACCTTGAGGGTGAGTGACTCTTGGAATGGCTTGTTAATTTAGATTGAGTTCATTTTGAAATTCATAGTCAATGGCCCTACTTCTAGCACCAAAATGTTGAAGCCTAAAAAATCATTGCACAGCATGGAAGAAAACCACTCGTTAGGGATTTAAATACCGTCCCTTATCTATTTGGAATAGTGGCTCCAACTAGATATAATGGGACCAGTTTCCCAATAAAAATGTGATAGGATGGATAGGGTGTTGATGACCAAAAACTGAGTGATAGATGGGGTGGTTTTCAACTGGAATACATGTATATTTAACCTATCTATTTATTACCCGGGATTTACTTACGTTTATGCGATCTACAATGATTATATTTAGTGTATGATAATGAAGATTGATCAAACACTAACTGAAATAAAAATATTTTAAAATAATTATTTTGATTAAATAGTTAATCAAAATAATTGATGAGACATATATCGCATTTAAATAATGTTCAAACATTGCTCATATATGTGTTAAAGATAACAGTTCTAGCATTTTCAGAAGTGAATGGATACAAACTACATTAAAAGAGATACATATAACAAACAATACAAAGAGAAATGGTTATCAATTCATAAACAAATAAATATACAATGATAGAAGTACCTGATGCATATGAATCTGCTCATGAAGTAAATAGCTCCAGTCCAGTCTTTTTCATTAAGATGGTTTCAAAAGTACAAAAGTGCAAGCTTCCAAATCCTTCTTCACAAAACTTCAGGACTCTGATCCAGTCATTCTACTAAGACAAACTTTAAAAGTACAAAAGTGCAAGCTTTTAAATCATTTATTTATAAAATTGGGGACCCTTTCTTCATAGACATGAAAGGGTTTATATAATAAAAATAAAGTACAAAAATAGATATTACATGAAAGTTATGAGGAGTCTTCAACAACTCTCCTTAAAATAAGTGATATAAATACATAAATAGAAACTATTGCAATGACAAGCTCAAGAATGTAATTATGTCTACTCTTTCATTCATTGTTTGAGCTCGTAAATATCCATCATCAGTTTGACTTCAGGAGGCTGACCCATCCTCATGCGCAACTCTCATGTATACATTACATCTGAAAGAGTAGGAATCATATGTGTGGATGAGTTAGCAAGGAAGCGTAGCATTAGCCACTGACTGTGTGACTTCACTAGATATTTCCAATATACTTCCTAATCTATTTTGGTCAGTTGTTTAATTTCCTTTTCCCTCGCTTTTGAAGTTTCTTTCCATTGTGTTTGTGGGACTCTGATATCGGGGACACTCCCAGGTGGGAATTCCTATATCAATTTAGCATTGTGCAAATTATCATTGACGGTTTCAATAATATTATTTGCAGCATCGGTTTCTCTAGAAACTTATCTTTCTCCTTGCTTCAATCGAATGTCCCAATCGGTAAAGATGATTTCCTTATGTGATTCCTCTATCCTGGGAAGATCTGCTACTCTCCCCTCTGGAGTATCCTGCCATGTTATGTATCCCGAGATCTTATCATCAATCTCATTAAAATTCACCCTCAGATCGGATGCTTGATTCATCAGTGAATCACTTGTAATACACATTGGATTGATGATACAAATTTTGACAGAATGTTGCTTGTTTCCTTGATAACAAAGAGTTGAGCTCTAATGCTTCCTTTATAAAATCCTCAACCTTAGGATTATCCTTCAACTGATCCAGTGAAAACTGTAGTTGTTTAATTTGGATATCCTTAGCACTTGTTTCTACCTGATACTGGAGCTTCAATTGGTCAAAGCTTTACTGTAATTGGGACATTTGACTTTTCATTTGATGATCAACATTTTGTCTCTCTTCTGCCAACTATTGCTCTAGCTGTTGGATTCTCTCTTCTTTCTCTCTTACTAGTTGTTTGACTTTGACTGCTTTGTCAATAGTAGAAGATGCATAAGCACCTGCAAACTGTGACAATTTTGTCAAATTTTCTGAAGGATATATGGGGGTATCCTTCCATACTACATCCATATGTTCATTGTCAGGAATTATTGCTAATGATGGTTTTGTTCTCCTCCTTTTCCTTTATCTTTTTACCACAGCTCAATGTTTGGGACAATAAAATACATCGAGAGGAAGGATTTATTCCACCTTGAGGACGATTTCAGATGAAGGGAAGGTTGGGATGATCTCAACTTCCTCTGTAGTGACAAATTTGTCAGTATCCCTTTCAGTAAGTGAGCTTTGTCTAGTGTTTTGGGGTGTGTTGAATGTTTTTTCCATCTCAATATCTTTTCCCCTTGTTGTCCTCTAAGTTGTTGGTCAAATTGTTTCCATGCTTCATCCAGCTGATTCTTGAAAGGAGATTCATCTGTATGTAATTATGTGGATATATCTTCCACTTCTATCTCCTTGGAAGCTTTTTCTGATTTCTTTTCAGTATCCTTTTTTGAACTCTTCTCTAAATTGTGCTCTGAGCCCTGTTCTGAATTATGCTCTGAACTATGTTCTAAGCCTTGTGCCAATTTCTGCCTTGCATTATCCTCGGAAGTTTGTTCCAATTTCTGCTCTGAATTATGCTCGTAACCTTGTTCTGAGCCCTTTTCTGAATCTTGATTTGAACCCTTCTCCTCTTGAACAATTGGTTAAGGGATATTTAATAGATCCAAAGGGACATTACATAGTATTTTCCTCCTATACTGGTGGAATTGAGCTAGACTTTGTGGATCTAGTTTCAAAGTAGCCAAATGTTGCACTTGTGAAAATAGTTCAACAGACTCAAATAGGTCATCATAATCATCATCTTCATGACTGAAATGTCTGATTTTCACTTGGGTAGTGACGTTCTGTGAAACTTTATTAGGGTCAAACTATCTGCCAGGAATGGTGGCAAGTTTCAGGCATGTAATATGATCGATTTCAAGCACAGCATGCTTGAAATCATGTAATGCATAAACACCGCATTGGAGGGGAAAGGAAGGCCAAAGAGACTTCTTAGATTCTTTTAGGGTCCTAGTTAGCCCATCCCCTACAGTTTGGTAGGCAATCTCCCTAGCAAGCAGTTTATCTGGGACATACAATGGGAGAACATGGGGAGGTGCTAGGCTTCCATAGACTTGGACATAAGTAAAAATATCTTCTCCAAACCACCTACCTATTGGTATGAAATCAATTTTGGCCTCATCAGACAATCTTGGGGCCCTTTTGTCAAAAACGGCTTGGTGGATGGGTAGCATAACTCCTTGGAAAATCTTATAGAAATGGGTGTGGAAATTGGATTCCCACAAGATTTTATGGTATATATGGATGGGAGTGGGATCTTTAATGGTCCATTTCCACCCCATGGTTGGGAAACTAGTAGTGAAACAGACTGCATCCATAATGTAGGCACTCATGAAAAATGGTGGGACTACTCTAGTGGTGACATACCGATGTTGTCTAAACTCCCGGATTTGGAAAGAAATATTATTAGATAGGATAGTGCTCTAATCCATTATAAAATAATTCACTGCTACATCAATTAGGGGAACCCACTCAACAAAGAACTTAGTTGTATTGACATGCCCAAACAACCTACACATCATAGTTGTGATATAAGAATAGGGAGCAACGAGAGAAGATATAGAATACATACCCGATTTCTCATGCTTGTGTTTGTTTGGGTTGGACCTCCATTACTTAATTGGGTATGATGGCACATCATTTTCACTTACAAATTTCTCGAGAAAGGCTTTTTCATATACCTTATGTGGGTCCAGTATATGATACATTCTCTTCAAGTCTTCTGCTGTGAAGGATCCTATAACTATTTTCCTTGAAGTCTGGAATGTTCAATCGACAATGTTAATATTTTCAATTATCCATTTTACCATATCGATGTAAGGAAAAATCTTGGGTCTAGCAGAAATTCTATGAAGAAAAGAGCTTGCAGCTTCAAAGTGGGAGGCTTTAGAAGAGGTAGTAGCGTATGTTGTTGCTACTCTTTGAATTATCTTAGGACCCTCACTCTCTAGTAATTGGTACATGGTTTCCCATGAGGAAGTTCCATTGTCGATTGTGCATGTCGTATCTGAGAAAAGTGGGGGCATTTATGTTACATCAGAAGAAGAAGATGGTGAAGTCTCCACAATTTTCTTTCCTTTATTTGACTTAGTCATCTTGTTACATAGTTCTTTCTTGGGCTAAACCTACAAATTGAGAACGCAAAGGAACAAAGAGAAATAGGTGTGAAATACAGAAACATACAAACATACAAGACTTGAAATGATGGGAAGGAAAGTTTAAATGTGAATCAATCTATATAGGCCATCAAATCACCTTGGGCTTTGAAATCATAAATACTGTTAGAATTCTTTAATAACTGAAATCATGGCTTTAGCGTGGTTATTTATTACCTCTTTAATATATCACGTCACAAACACATTTTCAAACAGTATATAAAATTTATTTCCATCTACTCTGTCAATATGCAATAGTAATATCACTATATCATTTCATTGGGTACGGGAGATGCGCAATGCGATAATCGCAATATCATAATCAGAGGTTTCGGGAGTAGAGGAGAATGGATATGGCCAAAGACTTTGTGTGATTGAAAAATCACAAGAAATGGCGTGGCGTTATAGCGGACCTTACATATTATTAACAAGCGTGCCTTTTGTTTTTAGTTATTTAGTTTTATGATTTTATTTAAGCACACCTTTAAAGAAATAACTTTATCACATCGATGGATTTAGAAGTGAAAAAAGAGGGGAGATTTTTGATAGTTTTTTATTTAACTGGACACGATATGTTTATAGAATATATTCTTCATTTTATCAGGTCCGTTATTTTATTGCATTTCGCAAAGGGAATGGTCCTCAGCCTTTTCTTATTTCATTTTCATTATAATATTGTGATGTGAGCAAGTTGCGCCGTGAAGTAATTTTGTCAATACTTAAGCCTTTTAAGGAATAGACATGCTTGGTTCTCAAGGGCTATCCTTTATCGCATTGCAAGTTTCGAAAGGGTAAAAACAAAGCGTTGTTTCTTTGAGACTTTGCGATATGCGATATCATCAGGATTTTCTTTAAGGTAAGCTTTATTCAAGTTTTTTGGGCCTAATTGGATTTGTTTATTAAAAAATCAAATTTGTTCTTTAAAAAACCCTAAACTATGCTATTTTCCTGTGTTTTTAAATTTTTAAGGGTCCCCATTTATTTATACAATAATTTCCTAAGACATTTATATATAAATAAATAGGGGGTTGTTGCACAACACAACAATTGGTGATTCATTGGAAGAACCAGTTATCTCTAATTTATAATAATGAAATTTCTAAAACTTTTATAAGTAAAAATAATTCAGGAAAGGAAAAGTATTTTCGAAATATTTAGATAAGTAACATTACTTTGAATATAAAAAACTCACTTAATCATAATTCTTTTTATATCCTCTTATATATGAAAATGCTTTTTGTCTATATCAGTCTTTAATTAGTTGTAAAGATAAAGTAGGAGGATTTTTACAACTTAGTGTTTTAATATACTCATTTTTCATAGGTAGAGCCACTGCTGCCAGCAAGCGTTCATAGCCTTGACAGGGTTACCTTTTAACCATCAATGATTCAGAATCTCATCCATTTAAGAGTGCAATCTTTAGAGATAATTTCAAAAGTATATATATATATATATATATATATATTTCACTTTTTCTTTTTTATTTATTAATTTTTCTTTTAATTTTTTCATTACCTAAAAGTCATTATCCTAGTTTGATGACCAGAAGGTGGCAATGCCATTCACTGGTTGTAATTGAACTGAACAAGCTAACTCACGATCAGACCCCTTTTCTTAAGATTAAAATAATCATAATCCATTACCCTTGTTTGGTATTCAGTGTTTGTAATGTCAGTCTATTATCTCCCTATGGACATGGTAAGTAGGCTCGTGATGAGACCCCTTACCTTTTAAGGTTAATATATTTTTGAATTACACTCTAAAAATAGTAAATTAATGGATGGGGAGAATCATTGACTCCTTATGAGTTTTGAATGACAATTTTTGAGTTGGAGATGCTTAGATGTAAATAGTCTTTACTTTTTAAAAAATAACCTTTCTTGACTGATAATAGAGTAAAAGGATTTTATAAAGTTGAGGTTTTCGAAGAATTTACAACATCAATGGAAAAGAAAATTTCAGATTTTTATGATACTTAGCTAATTTTCAATGTTGCAATCATTTCCTTAAGAATTCCTACCAAAGATCATAAAATGTTTTAATAGATTTTTATTGCAAAGCCAAAAGTATTGTTATTTAGCATTATTTTCTAAGAGAACTAAAAAGTATATGCAATAGTGTTAGAGTAAAAGATATAATCTTCTAAGAAAAGATTTTTTTCAAAATAAGCCCATTAACAGGAATAGAATCTCTGTTTTTTTTATAAGTCTTGCGATATGAATGTTGATGGGCCTATTTGTTTAGCGATTTGAAATGGTCCAAGCCACATTTTCTGGAATTTAGTATGCTTTCCTTTTTCCTCATGTGCCTTGTCCCATTTAAGGATGAGATCTCCAATTTGAAAGGATTTTGTGGAAACAGAACTTGCATCAAAAGAAGATTTGACTAGCTATTGATGGCAAGCATGTGTAAGCTTAGCTTTCTCTCTTTCTTCTTCTAGTTTAAGAATTTGAGACTATCTTAGTTGTAAAGAAGAAGAAGGTGTTTCTTCGATAAATTGGACTAGGGCTAATGAGGGAAGAGCTAGATTTGAAGGGATGATAGCCTCTTTCCCATATACTAGATTGAATGGAGAAGTGCCTATTGAGGCCTTCTAAGTTATTCGATCTGCCCATAGAGAAAATGTCAAAGATTTATGCCAATTCTTTTGGCTCTGATCAACAGTTCTTTTAATAATTCTTATGAGGTTCTTGTTGGTTGATTCTGCTAAACCATTTCCTTGGGGGTAGTATTTAGCAGAGTATTTAAGTTTAAAACCCCTCTTAAGAGAAAATTCAGTCATATTATTTCCTGAAAAGTAAGATGTGTTATGAAACATCAGTGCAGTTGGTAAGCCAAATCTAGTAATAATGAACTAATCAATGAATTTAATGATAACATCAGAATTGGCTAACTTTAGTGGAATTTCTTCCACCCACTTAGTAAAATATTTTATAGCTGTAAGGATATACTTATGTTGTTTTGAAGAATTAGGAACAATGTCACTTATGATGTCTAATCCCCCTTGTTCAAAAGGTTGTTTTTGACTGGTTACAGAGGTAAGGCAGGTTTCTGTTGTTTCTAGTAGAAGTTTGACATATTTTTCATTTCCTCGTGTATTCATGGGTATAATTGAACAAATTTGGCCAATAGTACCCATCATGCAGGATCTTATGTGTAGAAGTATCCCCTCTGAAATGTCCACTAGTTGGTCCATCATGGAGTTCCTACAAAACCTTATGTGCTTCAAAATTTTCAAGGCATCTTAATAATATGGAATCATAATTTCTCCTGAATAACACATCATCAATGATTTCATATTGATTTTCTTTTAATATTAAAGCCCTTTTCCTTTTGTGATTGAGTTCAGGGGGAGTATATCCTTTTTTCAAATAGAAAATATGATTAACATATTGGGACTCATGTGTATGATATTACCCGAGTCATCATCTGCTGGTAGGTTGGAAGCTCATGTAAGAAACCTGCAAAAACCTTGTTCTTTGACAATTTTGGCTGCTTTAATTTCAATATCATATTCTTGCAGGGCTATTACCCAATTTTCCTTTTTTTCTCCTACTTCCCTTTGCATAAGTGATTGTCTTACTACTAAGAATGAGACTATTATTTTAGTGTGGGTTTTTAGGAGAAAAGGCTTGAAGTTCCTTGTAGATTTGAAAACAGCAAAAGCTTGCTTTTCCACCTCTGAATAATTTAGTTCGGCACCTTGAAAATTAGAACTAAAGAAAGAGATGGGTGCTTCAATTTGTTGATCATTAAGTTGTGTTAGAACAACAACATAAGATGTTTAAGAAGTGAATGTATACAAGATGAAATGAGTAGAAACTTTTGGAGTTGTTAAAGATGGATCATTCATAATGGCTTGTTTGATTAAATCAAAGGCTTCCCTTTCGTTATGTCCCTACTTAAAGATTGATTTTTTCTTAATCATGGTTTGTAATGGAAAAACAATTTGAGAGAAGTCAGGGACAGATCTCTTAATGAAATTTATCTGACCTAGAAAGGACTGCATAGATTTTTTTTTTTTTTATGGGGCATAGAAATTTCAGCAATTTCTTTTATTCTATTTGGATCAATACAGATTCCCTTTTTGGATACAATAAACCCTAAAATCTTACCTTCATCTAGAGAAAAATAAGATTTCATTGGATTTAATGAAATTCCATACTTCTTACAATGTTCAGAGATCTTCTTTAAGTCATGCAAATGGTTACTTCTCTTGTTGGAGTAAACAATTATGTCATCCAAGTAAATGACAATAGTTTTGTTTATCAGACCCTTGAAAGCTTTATCCATAGCACTTTGGAAGGTTTCCCCTGTGTTAATTAAACCAAAAGGCATTTTATAGTAGGCATAGGTTCCCCATTTAGTCCTGAACGTAGTCTTTAATATATCATCTGGATGGACCAGGATTTGGTTATATCCTGAAAATCCATCAAGAAAAGACATTAGTTCTGAACCAGCTACTAATTGCAGTATTTTCTCCATAGTCGGTAATGGGAAATTGTCCTTCTGACAAGCTTTGTTGAGATTTCTAAAATATATATAGATGTGAATGTCACCATTCTTTTTCTTGATAGCTACTAAATTTGAAACCCATTTTGAATGCCTAACAGGAAATATAATCTTGGCTTTAAGGAGTTTATTAAGCTTGGACTTGATTTGAATTTCTAGATTGGGGTGAATTTTCCTTAATTTCTGTTGTACAGGTTTGTCATTAGATATCATGGGAATGGTGTGTTGTATGATGGAGGTATCATATGTTTTAATACTGGCGTAGCTCCAAGAAAAGATACCTTTATACTTTTTTAACAAATGAATAAAGGTTGATCTCTAAACAGGTAAGAGACCAAGTCCTAGATTGATGTTTTGTGGTTTGAGATCAGTTCCAAGGTTTACTAGTTCAAACCTTACATATGAACTTTGGAGTTTAGAATTTGTAACCTTCTTAAATATTTCTTTTAGATCATAAAGATCCTCAAGTTTTACCACATATTTAGGTATGGGATTCTCATTGGACTTCTATTTCAACTAAATATCATGCTCACTCTCATCAATTATTTGATCATCATATGATCCTTCAGATGTTAAAAATATTAGGATATCTTTGTCATCATTAAACACTCGCCTATTGGTAACATTATCGAGAATGGATTGTCGAAAAATTAATTCTATGGAAAACCTATCTGGACTGTAACCCTCTGATGGTATAAATTTGGATGCTATGTTAGCCAGAAGGTCAACACTTACAATGTCTAGGGATAGGAGAGATGTTGAATGCTAAAACATGTGAAGTAAGATCCTGGACTAATGATTGGTAATGTTTTAAATGTCTAGAGAGACAATGAATGGTGTTTCTTACTTGTTTGATAACAATTTCAGAATCTCAAAAAGCTTGAAGATATTTGATATCAAGGCCTATTTCTTTATGCAAACCTTTAATTAGTGCCCCATATTCAACAATATTATTTGTGCATTCAAATTCCAACCTACATGCTAGCATTTTTTTTTCTCCTTCTGGACTGATTAATATATAGTCGACTCCTGCACCACCATTGGATATCGATCACAGGTTGCATGTGAGGAGGAAATTGAAGGAGAATTAAAGAAAATGAAGAAATTAGAGGCATCAATAATAAAAAGACATCAGAGCAAAAATTAGTAGGCTTTTTTGAGTTCAGTTTGAGAGTTAGTCTCAAAGAGGAGAAGAGCACAAAGAAGAGAAGGAGATTAAGAAAGTAAAGGAAGGACACGGAAAGCAAAGGAAAGAAAGGACCAAGCAAGGAAAGGTTGAATCAAGCAGTTTCAGCAAGAATACTTACATGTAACACATTTCATGTATGGTCTCCTATCTAGTTTTGGCATGCATGGCATATGCATGTGCGTATTTTTGTTTCTTTGCTATCGATGGCATGCATTTTTCCGAGTTTTTTTAAAGTGGTTTGAGCCTTGCCTTGACATTTTTGAATAGCCATGGTGGGATGGGATTATTTCTTGTTTGAGCTATGGATTGTTGGAAGGTTTTGGATCTGGCTGAGGTGGTCTCAGGAAAATTCCAAGGGTTTGGGGTGGAGATGGTTTTCTCCGGAAATCTCTCAACAGGTGGGTGGAGATGGGAAAAATTACTTAAGGGATGGTGAAGGAATTCTGAGAAATCCAAGCTCGGTTTGGTTTTGTGATCTTGGGACTTTAGGTGAGATCATAGTATGGTGATGGTGGAGGCCGTTTAACCTTTGGATTCCCTTTGTTCTTTATGGATGGTTTTATCCCATGAGATCCCACATCCATTCTTAGAATATGGAATGGGAGTGATTGGCTGAAAGAAATATTTCGTTCGGACCAATCTATGGTTGGGTGGTATGTGGAGGTCCCTGACTTGGTTAGATTTTGCATATGGTTAATAAGAGACAATTTCCTCTTTATTTTGATGAGTAAATGTACTTGTTATTATGTGGATTTAATGGTTGTTACCTCATTGTTATTTATCTGGTTATATATTGTTTATAAGCATGGTTAATTGACAGATCTAAGTATGGATCTTAACATATTTGTATTAATGAATGTTTGGATAATGAATGCAAGACCTAATTGGTGTCATAATAGCTATTGTGAGAAGGCATTGTTCCTTCATGTTTATCCTTAGATAAGTTTTTAGATCATTATGTTCAAATTTTCATTCATGACTTATAGGTTGCATGTAAGACCCAGTTGGGAGAGGTCATGTCAATTCTTGGTTCAATTTTTGGTTAATAAGCTTTGTTTCTATGTCATTTGTCATCTTTGGAAGTTTCACTGAGTTCTGTGCAGAGGCCTGAATCCTGGCCCTCAAAACGTGGCTTGGAATTTAGGGTTGCTAGCATAGAACTGACTAGAAAATTCCACATTCGCATGGAGGTAGGCTTCTCAAAGTGACTTGAGGACTACAACCACTTGCATTCCTTGCCAAGGGAGCGACTACTACTCTAGGTGAGTGAAAAAGAGAGTCATCTAAGGGGTTCGACACCTAGAGGGGTTGGGTTTCTCTTGGAGGTCCTGTAGCACCCGAGAAAATTCAGTAACATCTTAAATTATCAACTCTATTTCGTTAAGGTCATTTAGGAGGTTGAGTCTTATCATAGTGACCCTCAGCTCATGTTTACCCCGGGTTAAATCCTCCCACATTTACCCAAGTCAACCTATCTACTGGGGTAAACATGTGACGAGATGATACTATGATCTAATTCAACTCCCCATGTATAGTTAAGGAAGTGGAAGCCACAAAAACAAACCAATATGACATGCCTGAGGAGTTACAAACCCTTCAGAAGGTAGCCAGTTGTTCTAGGTGCTTAATGGTTGATACAACTTGACATTTTATTGATCTAGGACCTCAGTTTCTCCCATGACAAGCCATCCATGCAACTGAGGCCTGCCACTCACTCCCACAACAAGGCATGCCAATGACTGTGGACTTTTTCACCTAGTTTTGAGCTAGTGACCCTAGATTCTTAGCCACATTTTCAGGGCTAGGTCTCAGGTCACTACCCAGAACTTCATGAAACCTTAAAAAATGGTAAAAAACAATGGAACAAGGCTACTAATTCAATCATTGGTACAATTAATTGATATGACCCCTACTAGCCATGATAATCATTTCATCAAACATGTCTCAAATATGTAATCTAAAGGTTATAAAAACCTATTTGAGCATAGTGGTCTCATACTTATTTGAGATTCATAAAGAAGCATTGATGATTTATCACAATAGCTTCATTATCATCTATTAGGTCATATATTCATTTGCAAATCAAAACATGATGAGAGACATACATCAATTTTGTCATAAAACATACTCATAACCAACATATAACCAACATAAATAACAAGGACATAACAACCATAATAATCACATATGAACCAGCACATTCACACATGAAATACGAAGGAAAATGATCTCTTATTAATTAATGTACAAGCCAACCAAGTTTGACACTTCCACGAACCACCCCACCATAGATTGGGTGTTTCAACACATGACTTTAAGCAGGAGAATGTGCTCTTATTAATGTATATCAGTATCAGTTTTAATCTTCCTTCCATTCAACACACGAATTTCGACAAAAAACTTGTTCCATATTGTTTATTTCCTAGGTAATAAATTCTCAAAATTTTATTAATTTATCTAATGTGCTCTCCCCTTATAGCATTCTAGAATTCCAGTTTTTAGATGATTAAGTTTTGTGGATTTTCCTTAACAGGTAATGTAGTGATAAACATCCACCAAAATCTATTTACTATGTACTAGCGCGTTGGCCACTTCTTGTGAGGATCAAACCCAGGTGGTGTTTTCTCCCCACCCTGGTGGCTATTATAAGAGCACACTTCTTTCACTGACCTAACTAGCCTCTCGACTCTTAATTATTTTTAAGAGGTTTTAATGCATTTTCTTTGCCTTGTATGGATTCTATGGGATTTTCATATTATTTTCAAAACATGGGAATACAAAAACTCCTGATTTGTCTATTGTAAATAAACCCACATACATAATGATAAGATACCTATAGTTTATTTGAAATTTTCTCACACAATGTTTTTTGGCAATTTGGAATCTGGTATTAGGTTCCTTGTAAATGTTATAGCATATTTTTATTCCAATAGTGATCTCTAATGAGTTATTTTTTGTTTCACATTAGTTCTTGTAATGATCAATACCTGGTGCACCTTACTTTTTCACAGAGTTTGTCGGACTTTTGTAATGGTTATTATACTTTTTCATAGACCTCCCAAAATTTTTATGATGGTTATTATAAATGTTTGTGTTAGAAATTTTTTAATACTTCACATGACATTGTTTTGCATTCATATCCACTATATTTCATCAACCTTCACCCTTATGCCAAAAACAGATGTTGTGGCCATAAGTATTTACATGAAAATTATTGTATTGATCTTGAGATTAACTTAATTTGTTTTCATGTGCTGCAACATGGGTTTTTTCCAACTCATTACTCATTAAAAAATAATGTGGATATTTTTCATTTTCCTTTTGCATTAGTTTTTGTTGCCTTAGAGGGGACTTGAACTGGACCATTCTATGTACAAGCATTGACTACAATAATTTTATTTGAGGAGGATGCCATTAAACTATTAGTTTGTCTTCAATATCTTAAACTTGTTGTCTGGACTTGGTTGAGCTTCATCTCGTTGTTTTGAAATATATTGAGGGATTCTATGAACCTCATTGCATAATTTTAAAATATATTGAGGTTCTTAGTTGATACTAGTTCTTGGATTACACTACATTTTCTACACCTCTTAACTTTATATGTATGGTATTTTTGAGGTGATTTTCAATTAATGCATCTCCCAATTTTAACATGAAGTTTAATTTGAAGCTAACTTTATTTTGTTAATTTTCAACATTTTTCCATTTTGATATGGGGTTTCCAATCTAATTGTGGAAATAGGCTTGAAATAAATAAATTACGGAATTAGCTTTTGATCCTGAGTGAATTCCAAATTATTTGTGACATGGTTTTCTTTCAATAATATTGCTTATTGTAACAACCCCACCCGAAGTTCTCATGAAAATGGAATTTGTAAATACATGGTAAATATTTCACAACATTTGAAATTAAGAAAAAAAGGAACAGAGTTAGTGGACATGGATTCCAAAGCTAGGAAGCGAGTTTCTTGCTTAGGATGTTACAGTTTCTTAGGAAGTGAAGAAAACTGAAAATGTGGGACAACCATTAAAAGCTAGTTGGTGCATGAATTGAGAAAAAGTGCTCATTAAAATCAAATGAGTTGCAACAGGAAGTATGCAGGCCCATGTTGCTTGCGAAGGAACCATAAGAAAAAAAAAAGCAAGAACTTTAAGGAAGGATTGCACGTTGCAGGATAGGAAGCACACAACAATAATAGTGGCTGAAGAAGATACCAAGAAAAGGATGGACATGAGAGAAGGAGGGAGATCCAAGAAAAGAGGGGAGAAGGAAAAAATGACAAATAAAAAAGATGGATGCAGAGAGGACTAGGGGAGATCAAGATTAAGAACAATCTCTTCACAAGTAGTGCTGAAGATAAGAGAAGAGAAGGTGATTGGCTCTTGATCTTTAAGGATGTGGGTTGAGATGATAGTCTTGGTAGCCCTATAAAAGCTTCTAATCCCTGGAGAGTGTTGGTTGAGATAGAATCCCTAGAGCCATGTAAAAAGTTTGGTCTCTAGAGCCCTGTAATAGCTCGAGTCCCTGGAGGCTATGGGTTGGGATGGAATAAATGGAGCCCTATAACAACTTGGGTGCCCTGGAGGCTAATGGTTGAGATAGTAGCCTATAGAGCCATGTAATAGGTTGGGTAGAGGCCATCATGAAGAAGAATCTCAGGAAGGCCTGCATGAAGATCAATGGTTACTGCCTTGATGGCACGGTGGATTCTGGACTCCCTAGAAATGGGGTGAATAACTGTGTGAGAACTTGGGGGTGAGTTTGGGCACTTCTGGACTCCTACTGTCAACCATGTAAGAAGCTTTCAGTTGGTGGTATTGAGGAAAGAAGTCCTCTAGAGTTCCAAAATCAGTGGCAGATTGGTGTGTTAGTCCCTGAAGTAAGCAAACCCCTAACAAACTCTGGAATTTAACTTGGGGGTGATGAATAAAAGTAAGTGTGATTGAATTTGTCTATGGTTGGATGGAGAGTCCTTGTCCTAAATAAATTTCCCTACATATTACAAGATTAGTAACTATGTATACTACTTAACTGTTGATGGATGATGTTACTATGTTGTGGTTAATGGTTTTGAACTTAGGGATTGCATTATGTTGATGAAATTTGTATATGTGTTACATTCCTTGTGGAATAAATTAGCGTGATTTATATACATGTATGTGTATGTGCTGAGTATATGCATGAATGTGCGAGAAACCTAGGGGTGAAATAATTCTAACAGCTACTAACGTAGACATGGAATATTTGGCACATAAAAATAATAACAAATTGTATGTTAATTTTAGGTCCCTATACTACTAGTGTAGCCCCTTATTGTTATTAGTAAAACACCCTTATTGTATTGTTGTGTCCATATAGTCCCCATCATGTTATTATTGTGCCCCATAGAAGCCCACAGTTGTTATTTTTGCACCCCTACAATATTATTGTTATGTAGGCTCCAATTATATTGGGGCCCCTTAGACTCCTATATATAGAAAGGATGTCTTGTCATTTGTATCATTCAAGAATTGTTCATTTGTGTAATTTAAAGGAGGTGTCCCCCTCAAAGAGGCTGAATTTGAAGTCGTTTATCTATCTTTTCTTCTATTTTGTGAGCTAGTTGCATAACATTTGGTATCAGAGCTTTGGATTCTAGGCTATCACTGCTTCAAATACGACATCGTGGAATTTTCGCTATAACTTGTGTTCTATGAAGTTTTAGAAATAGAAATTAAAACCCATTTAAGAGGAAATATTTATAAACCTCTGATACAAATTTCACATCTTTTCTCCCTATATTTTCATAGATATGATCCAAGGAAGTTAGGGTTTTGGCAGGCTCCCAAATTATATCTCAAACAGGTGACCTCGGGAAAATCATCATAACTTTTGCTCTGGGCATCAGATAGAAATTTCATAAAAAGGTATAGAGAGAATATGGAATACAATACTTTTTATATCATTTATAGGTTAGAGGGTTGAAACAGTGACACGTGTCACTTCGTACAAGTTCGCTCTACTGAGCTAGTCTGTAATTAGGTCATCGTGGGAGATTTGGAATAACCCTTCCTTGGAGAAGTCAATCTTGATCAAACTTGAGGGGTTGAAAATATAACTCATAGGGCTACCTCAGGACGAAATTGTAGACCTTGGACATCTGCAATTACATAGATACAACATATTCAATATCGAGCTCCTACAAAGGGAAAAAAGGTGTGTAGTCTTTTTAAAAAATTTTATAAGTTTGGTTTGAAAAATTAGTTTGGAGGAATTCAAAGGGCATAGTGAAGCATAATTATCATTAATTTATGCCCCAAATAAAAAAAATGGAAACACCTAGTAAGCAACCTGAAATCTCTAGCATGACTCGTGAAGAAGAGGAAGAAATGCAACATGATATATCAAAATTATGAGACGAAGTGCAACAAATTTCACTCTCACAAAAAGTAACAGAAGATAAGATGGATGGTTTAGAAGTAAACATTGATTATTTGAAGAAAGGCATGGAAGGTTTGAAAGGAGGTTTGGAAAAGTTTCTACAAGAAATGCTTCCTAATGGCAAAAAGGTAGTAGAGGAAACTCATAATGACAACAAAAGAAATGTTAGTCATGATTTCATAGATTCTAACATTGGATTGCAGACCCACCATGTTCCAAAGATCGATATGAGGAATTTTGATGGCAAGGGTCCCTTAACATGGATACTACAGATGGATAAATATTTTGATCTCCATAATGTGCAAAATACACTAAAGTTCATAAGTGTGCTGAGAAGAAATTAATTTACATAGATTGTGAAGAGGAAGAAGAAAAGGAACAAGAAATGTCAAAAGAAGAGGAGACACAACAGGAACAAACCCTAGAGAAAGAAGAAATGAATCCAACCATATCTTGCAATGCATTGTTCGGAATTACCACTCCTCAATCTATCAAGATAGAAGGACATATCAAGAAGAAAAAGGTAATAGTGTTGATTTATTCAGGCAGTACCCATAATTTTATTCATTGTAAGATAGCGAAGGAATTGAATTGCTTCCTATATACACCACCAGAGTGTCAAGTGATGGTTGCAAATGGAGGAACCATAAATTGCTCTGGAAATTTCCATAATATCAAGCTATCCATGGGATAATATGTGTTGAATAGTCCAATGCTTTCCATTCCAATGGGAGGTGTTGATGTTGTACTAGGAGTGCAATGGCTACATTCATTGGGTACAATTAATGGATATCGCAGGGAAACCGAGAAAGAGAATCAGCTTTATCGGTGTGACAAAGCTTCTAAAGAAAGAACAACGTGGTGTAATTGCACAATTATGTTCGCTAGAGTTTTCCACATCAAAATCATCTATTTCTCCAAATCTCTAAACTTGGCCAATCATTCCAAGATATTTGAGACTCCCAAAGGCCTCCCACCTATTCATGATCATGATCATGCTATTCATTTGATTCCAAGAAGTGTTCCTCCAAACATCAGGCCTTACAGATATCCTTATGCCCAAAAGAGTGAAATTGAACATATGGTTGCAGGAATGCTAGAGGTTGGTATAATTCAACCTAGTCAAAGTTCTTTCTTTGCTCCATTAGTATTGGTGTGCAAGAAGGATGGATCATGGCACATGTGCCCAATTATAGGGAGCTCAACAAGCTGACTATTAAAGATAAATTTCTCATTCCTATCATTGATGAATTATTGGATGAATTGCATGGAGCAATTTACTTCACCAAGTTGGACCTTTGTTTAGGATATCATCAAATCAGAATGAATATTGACAGCATTCTGGAAACAATATTTAGAACTCATGAGGGTTATTATCAATTTTTGGTCATGCCTTTTTGCCTTACCAATGCACCTTCTGCATTTCAAGGTTTGATGAATTCCATTTTCGAACCCACCCTTAGAAAATTTGTGTTAGTATTTTTTGATGATATACTAATCTAGAGAAAGTCTTGGAAGGATCATGTTCAACATGTTGATAGAGTGCTCAAACTATTGGAGGAGAAATGGTTATATGAAAAAACCTCCAAATGTTTCTTTGGAGTACAAGAGGTGGAATATTTGAGTCATATTGTATCTCATGAAGGTGTTAATGTAAAACCAAGCAAAATTAAAGCCATTAAGTAATGGAAAATCCTCACATCCATAAAGCATCTGTGAGGATTTCTCAGGTTGACAGGGTATTATCACAAGCTTGTTAAAAATTATGGGAGAATAGCAGCACCTATAACAACATTACTGAAGAAAGATGCATTTTCTTGGACTCTAGAAGTAACGAAAGCCTTTGAACATCTTAAAGAGGCAATGTGCCAAGCACCAGTATTAGCTACGCCAGACTTCACAAAAACATTTATTGTGGAATGTGATGCCCCGGGAAATGGAATTGGTGTTGTTTTAATGCAAGAAGAAAGACCCATTGCTTTTAAAAGTCATCCAATCAAAGGAAAGTATTTACACAAAGCTATTTATGAGAAGAAAATGTTGGCAATACTACATGCACTTAAGAAATGGAAACCTTCTCTAATGAGATGACACTTCAAGGTAAAAATAGATCATGATAGTCTAAAATCTTTTTTAGAAAAAAAATTATCTTTAGAAGAACAATAAAAATGGGTCACAACGATGTTGGGTTATGACTTTGAAATCATCTACAAAAAAGGGAAGCAAAATGTTGTTGTAGATGCACTCTCAAGAAAGGATGAGGATGTGTAAGCATTGCTTTGTGCAATTTCTATTATCCAACCATCTTGGATAAACAAAGCAAGGAATGAATGGAAGAATGATGAAGAAGTGTGGGCACTCATTCAAAAGTTATGGCAAGATCCTTGTACATCTGATACATTTAGCTGTAAAAGTGATTCTTTGTGGTACAAAGATCACTTATACCTCTATAAGAATTCCCAACTCACATAAAAGATTCTTCTGGAATTGCACACCTCTCCCTTAGGAGGGCAATCAGGATTTTTAAAAACTTACCACACGGTTAAGAAGGATTTTTTCTAGGATGGCCTTAAATCTAATATTAAAAAGTTTGTGGTGGAATGTTTGGTTTGCCAACAAAATAAATTTGAGACAATTAAGACCCTGGGTCTGTTACAACCTTTATCCATTACAATTCAACGTTGGGAGGACCTTTCAATTGATTTTATCACAGGTTTACCCAAGTTCGAAGGAAAGAGTGTCATCATGGTGGCAGTTGATAGACTTACCAAGTATGCACATTTTTGTGCATTATATCATCCATTTAAAACCAAAACATTTGCTATTACATTTATGGAAACAATTCAAAAGCTATATGGAAACCCAAACATGATTGTAAGCGACAAAGATCACATTTTCACTGGAAATTTTTGGACAGAATTATTTTCTTGTATGGGTACTCTATTAGCACATAGCTCATCTTCTCATCCTCAATTTGATGGACAAACGAAGATAGTGAAAAAAATGTTTGAAAGGATATATTCGTTGCTTTGTATCTGATAAACAAACACAATGGGTCAAGTAGTGACCTCTGGCTGAATGATGGTATATCACGTCCTTCCATATGACAACAAAAATGACCCCACTTATGGCACTTTATGGATATCATCTATCATCCATCACATCATATTTAAGAGAAAATTCTAAGGTTTAAGGAGTGGAAGATCACATTGAGAATCAACAAGAAGTTATCCAAATTTTGAAGGATAACCTCACATTGGCATAGAATCAAATGAAACAATAGGTAGATTAGCATCGCAGTGAAAGAATTTTTGATCTAGGTGACTGGGTATTTTTACGGCTACAACCATGAAAACAAATGTTCCTCAAGAAAGCTAAGAAGGATAATAAATTATCACCAAAGTACTATGGTCCTTACATGGTGTTGCAAAAGATTGGTACTATGGCATACAAATTGGATCTCCCTACATCTTCTCAAGTGCACCCAGTCTTCCATGTTTCATGCCTAAAGAAGGTTATATGTGACAGGCTCCCAGTTCAAACAATATTCCCGGAACTTGACGAGGAAGGAAAAATCATACTGGAACCTGAAGCAGTCATGGAAACAAGAACTTGACAGCTACGAAATCGATCAATTTCATAATATCTCATGAAGTGGAAGAAATTACCAACTGAAGATTCCACATGGGAGGATGATAATTTTATACAGAAGCATCCAAAACTACTGAAGCGTTGAGGACAACATTTTTTTAAAGGAGAGGGGCATGTTAGGTCCCTATACTACTAGTCTATCCCCTTATTGTTATTAGTAAAACCCCCTTATTGTATTTTTGTTCCCATATAGTCCCCATGTTGTTATTATTATGCCCCATAAAGCCCACATTTGTTATTTTTGTGCCCCTACAGTATTATTGTTATGTAGGCTCCAATTATATTGGAACCCCTTAGACTCCTATATATAGAAAGGAGGTCTTGTGATTTTATCATCCAAGGATTTTTCATTTGTGTAATGTAAAGGAGGTTTCCTCCTAAAAGAGACTGATTTTGAAGTCATTGATCTATCTTTTATTATATTTTGTGAGCTGTGTTATCACCTAGATTAACTTCAGGCTGAAGGGAGGCATTTCCAGGGTAACCACAAATCAAGCTCAGCCTAGTAGTTGGCCCTACTAGGTCAGGAGAGGGCTCTCTCCACAAGGATCTCAGTCAAGATGACTAGATCAGGTAAAGGATTTTAGGCTAGGTATAGTAGCTCGAAGGTTTTTATTGGATTTGTTGGATCAGGTGGAGCTGGGCAATTTAGGTTTGGGAAATTAGGTCAGAAATGCAAAGTGTTCTATGGGGCAAGGTAGGCATATGCTTTAGCACTTTAGGCTTAATGGTGTGAGGTGTTTAAGACTGGTGAGGAGTTGAGAAGGGCATGTGACAATCATGGATCCTTATCAAATAGTAGAAAACATGAAATATTGAATGATTTCCCAAGGTAGAGCACTGATACAATGGATTCTACCTATCAAACTTGATAACATTAAACTAGAAGCATGAAATGAATGATGGCATACATAAAACATGTAAACAAATGATTACAAAAGAAGAAACTGTACTAAAACTCCATACTAGAGGGATCCATAAAAATAGTTGCAAATCTTATTAATCTCCTTGCCAAACTACTTACAATGATGTGCAATCAAACTATGAGCATCCAAGTGAGTCCAACCTCTCACAAAGAGAAAGAAGAAGAAGATACAGACAAGCATTCAACCTCCTCCCATCTTCAGGGGTCGAATCCCTAAGATGAGGAGCTGATCTAAATAATACTAAACAAGGAACAAGAATATAGGAATCATCAACAACTTGACTCTAAAAGTGAAAAACTAATTCATTTGACTTCAAACTAACTCCTAAAGCAATGAATCTACCCTCTACAACTTTTTAACCATCATATCTACAAGCCATGACATCATTTACAATAGTAAATCATCTACCATGAGAGAGAATCCATGATCATAATCAAAAACTGGAAAAATAGGCATCCTGAGAGAATCCATGATCATAGTAAAAAACTGGAAAAATAGGCATCCTGAGCAAAATTTGCTCTACACGCAGCGCCACTTTCAGGTCCCTTTTTAAGGCCTTCCCAACATTCAAATTGAGCACATGATAGCTCATTGGAAAGGTCTTCATGTCTACTTTCCAAAACACCTAGAATTGCTGCATTTGGAGTTCATTTGACCCCTAAAAAATTGATTCTCCCAAGACTTCTTCTATGTGTCCAAAAAGTGGTAGAAAGGTCATTTTTAGGATTTTTTTGACCTTTTGGTGGCCCAGTTCTGCTCCAAAAAATTTGAAATTTGCTAGGGTGCATGTACTCACTGTCCTGAATCCAAAAATGCAAGCTGTTTGTCCATTGGGTGCCCCTAGGAGGCCATTTTTCTGTGTGTCAAATTTCCAAAAATTGCAAATGTTAAAATTTGCTCAAAATTTCCCCAAAATTTGTGTGAAGCCTCACCATCATATGCTCTAATGAGTCAAGGAAGCCTCAGCCAACATTCTAACTCTATCCTCCTCTTTCTTTCTCTTCAAGGCCCATCTTAACCTAGCTTTCATCTTCTTGATTCTTATGTTGCAAATCCTATTGCAAGTCCTGTAATGATAGGCCATGTGTCTGAGCATAGGATGATCTATGTTGGCCTTCTATAGCAGCTTCTCAAGGTGTAGGTTGACTCTCTCAAGCCAAGTTTCTCTATCCTCTTCTATCTCCTGCTCACTAGGGATTAAAGGGACTTGTGTTTCTTTTTCACTTTGTCATTTTGCCTTGAGCACTTCCAGCTCCATGAGGACTTGTTTGTCACTAAACTGTTTGTTTTCCTACTCTAAGAATGTGATGACATACTTGGCCTTCTCTAAGTTGTCCATCAGAGCCTGCACTTAAGCCTCATTTTCCTATATAACGATGTCTTTTATTATCTCTCTCTCCTGAACCTCTAAGTCATTGATCTCAATGTCATGATGCTCAGGCTCATCATGTTCTGCCAAGTCAAAGTCGCTTTCCTCCTCATCATCATCTGACATCTTTTCCTTTCCCTTGTGCAGTTGCAGCATCTATAGCTACTGTGTTGATGAAGAAGGCAAGGCCCCTTCCACATCCCATGGAGCAAACACTTGCCTAGCTGCTGCAAATAATCTCCTTGTGCCCCTCAACAGTTCTTATCTCCTTGGCCTCCTAACTCATTTTCACTTGACTAGAAGGCCCCCCTACTTCTTGAGATGCTGGTGGAGCACTTTGAGGACCCCTGAATATGTCATGAGCAATAAATGTCTCCCAAGGGATTCTAAGGAGACTGAGATGATGAAGAACAAGGATTTTGATCACGGAGTAGTGATAGAGGTTGCTCATTTGTTGGGGGTATGGCTTCTTCTAGACAAAATGAGCCATCTTCTTAATATTCTTGAACAAAAAGTATGGGAGGTTTAACATCTTCACCCTAGTAAAATGCATGAGGAGCCTGATGTGATAAGTGTACAGCCTGGAGAATCTGCCCTCACAAGTGAAATATTTGATGATGATTCTCATCAAGGGGACATACTTTTTCTCAAGAAACTTGAAAGGAAAAAGCCTCTTCACCTAATTTCTGTACTGGGGTTTAATGTAAGGCTCATAATAGTGTTCATCAAGATCCCGGGCCTTATACCACTTCTCACCAACATTAGGAATCCTGGTGGCATCTGAAATGATGGATGGTGAAACTGTGAAAGTTACCCCAGCAAGAGTTACTTTGTTGTTTTGAAGATGAGCTACAAAGAGTCTGGTGAGCTCTGGGTGATATTGGACTCTCTCTACTTGTTCACAAAACTCATAGCAACCAAGATATCTAAAACATGACACGACCAACTGAGAAGCCTGCAATTCCTTGAGGTTTGATGGCTCTTCTCTTATAATCCTACCTCCCTTATGAGGTTTTCTCTGCTACCTAGCTTTATATGCTGAGCAGTCACTAGCTGTGTTTTCCTCCTCATAGTCATGGTCATATCTATTCATGTTTGCAAGTATTTTTGGTGGCACACTCCTAGAAAGGGATAAAGGGAATGAGTGGGAGTCTTTTAGGAGTGAAGGGATGTACTAGGGTAGATTGGACAATGAAGGGTAAGATGTGAATTATGAGAGTGAGGGAGGGGGGTTTTAGGATGAGAGGATATAATGAGGGGATATAGATGAGGGGATAGGTAGTGATGTAGAGAGGGGTTTTGAGTTCTAATGATAAGTGATGGGAAGAAAAAAGGGGTTTAGGTGTTTTTTTAGAATGAATAGAGTAAAACTAGGGTTTGATTTTAATCATGAAGAATGGCGCTTATGACTTTCATATGCAAACAAAAAATGAAGGAGAGGAGGGTAACTTACTTGAAAAGAGGGAAAAAGAGAGCAATTTGAATATTTTTTGAGGTTTTGAGGGTATGGAGCTTTTCTCTTCAATGTGCAACACCAGCCCCAATGCACAGTGCTTGTGTAAAATTACACTAGAGAACTCTTCCAAACGTGTAGCACCAGGCTCTAAGCACAGCGCCAAGTATCCATTGCACAGAGCCACTTAGCCAACGTGCAGCGTCAAGCTTCCTTCACCTAAACACACTCAAATTCACCTCTTCTTCTCACGTTTGGACTCCTTACTTGCTAAATGAACATAATGATTTTTGGAAATGAAATATGAGAGATTAAATAGGAGTACATTTTGATTTTTCACTTTGAAAAACCCACTTTCTAATGTTTCTTGTCTTTCTTCAAAACCCTGTTTTAATGCCTTTTCTTGTTGTGTCTTTGCAGGTGGATAAATGCTCAATCTGACTCGATTTCTTTTGCAATGTTTCTTTGTCATGCAGCAAGGAGAGGTGCTTAGGTGTAGTTGGGATCCATTATTACATATAGAAACTTAAAATTACATAAGAAATACAAATAAATTCAAAATACTCTGTTTTCACCTCAAAAACATGTTTTTGAGGTGAAAATTACATTAGGTTAAAAAGATAATATTTTCAGTAGGCTATGAATTTTCAAGCCATCATGCTTGATTTATTGATCATCCTCATATCCTTGCTGACCTTTATTTTCATTTCAGCATCAGACTTTTGACCTTGGTGAAACCCTAAAACCTAATGAAATGGACTGTAGATTGTTTATGAACCATGACTGAAGACAATATGAAGGAGGATCAACAAGTATAGTCTATGAGGGAAGAGCTAAAGAGAAAGAAAACATCAGTGGATCCATATATCATGACCTAATGGAATGATACAAAATTTAGAGTATGGGACTCCTACTATTGTAATGCAAAAGAGAAAATTTTGATCCCTGATGGAAGTATGAAAATACTGACACTAACAAGCTGGTCGCATAACAGTTAACTAGACCAAGTGATAATGCAATGTGGAATCTAGATTTATGCATATTCTTAGCTGTGTGAGAAACAACGTATTAGTAACTCATTAAGAAAAGGAAATAAATCATTGTAAACCATGACCGAGTCATGAGATCTTGGATTTACACTTGAAGAATAGTGGGTTATCAGACTATTTTTATTAATAATAATATAAGATTACATAGAATACACTCTGCATAGTAGGGTTTTAATCTCTTTTGAATTATCTGTGGTCATGTTACAGTTGTTGTGTTACTCAATGAGCACAACTTTAATGTCAAAGGGAATTTTCCCCTAGTTTTAGTTGAGCCACCAAATTTACCATGAATGTCCTTTATCCATGCATGTTTGGTAGGTTGGATAACTGTTGTTGGTGTCTTAAGGCGATGACCAAGGCACCTGGTGGCTCTGTGTATCAGCATGTAGTTGTTTGCAGACTTGACATAGAGTCTAGTGTCATCAGCGTGTAGAAGGTGAGGTAGATACCTTTGTGGAATTTCTGCCAAGTCCGTGTAGGTAAACAAAGCAGGAGCACCTATGCCTCCCATGGTGGAATTCCCTTCCTATGGGATGGGAAGACTCACGGGCTAGGAGCTTGCTAGAGAACCAATCACTCAAGATCGAGGGGGATAATGTTGTAAATCATTCTAGGGGATCAGGAGCACCATAGTGAGCCCATAAAATGCATATGGAGTTCTACCAAACTCTTCATAAAGAGTTATACCCAGCAAGGCTATTTCGTGGATGTTTGTGCAGTGGCAGAGCTTGTCACCAGGAGGGATATCAAACTCTTTGTCTAAGGCACTGTGTGATGCAAAGTCAGAAACCTTCGACTTAGTCATGGCAGGAATGAGGAGGAAAGCCTTGTTGTGGCACAAAGGAAGTGGGCCATGAACTTATAAAATAAGTTGGAGAACCGTATCCCAAGAGTGATCAAAACCATACTCAACAAAGACTTCTAATTGGTGGAGCTATATTCCCTTCATGAGATTGGTTAGAATGACAAAGAAAAAGGTCGTAGAGCCAAAATTCGGGAGATGATTTAAATTAGAGTCGCAAAATTAGCGGAAAAGAGGGAACAAAGGTTTTGTTGAGAAATGGTAATCGATATTTCTTCATTACCTAGATGGTCAGGTGAGGGAAGGTTGCCACAAGGGGCCACCTTGGAATCCCATAATATAGAAACCCTGGGGAGGTGTGCAAATGAATCCATATAAGGTTCTAGGTTCAAGGGTCTCGTTCACTAAGTAGGGACCTAGTATGAATCCATTTATTGAAGGATCCTTCCTTCTTAGTAACCCGGATGCATGAAGACAATGTCAGCATGACATCTTGAAGGACATGTATCTAGTGGTTGGGAGTCATAGGTGCCTTAGTAATCCACCTATGGATGGCATGTGGACCCCTCTTAACTTGGAACGTGGAAAGGATGATGTCATTATGATGTCACTAAGGCAATAGTCAGACCCCAGAGATCGAAAACCCGGTAAGGGTGGAATGTCTTGGAAAATCCCAGATGTTAGGAACTATCAGTTGATGGCATGAGGGTTAACTAAAATTTTCCCCATTCCTAAGCATTGTTACCCAGAAGTAATCAAGTGGAGGTGTCAGGGGTTTGGGGCCATAGGTATCTATGATGGATAGAAAGAGGGGGATGACATGGGCATTAGTGGGGGATATGGCACCATCCTTAGTCGATAGGTTGGGTTTCAGGGAGAACTCGTATCAAAAATTTAATTCCCCCTAAGGGTCTTAGAGACGTGACACATCATCCAGGCGAATTGATTCTAGGGGTAAGCCTCACATTAGGATTCAAGGCATTGAGAGGGTCCTGGAGCCACACCTAATATTAACAATAATAAGAATAATAATGAAAACAAAAAAAAAAGAAAAAATAAAGGAGAAAACTTGTAAGGAAGGAAATACACATAGAAGTATTTATCCCATTCCTCTAATGCTAATGGAAGTGGTCAGGTACATGACAAAGTGGTATCAAAGCATCCTGGTTCAATACTTGGACTGGATGGGATTTTTCACAGGAAAGTGAGGGAGTCTCATTAATTAATTATAGAATATTGAGTCAGTTTGGACTGTGCTTGCTAATTGTTACTAAAATTATGCTAGGATAAGTTAAGTTAGTTGATGGCTAACAACTCTATGGGAGCATAATTGTGATTGTGGATACCTTTTCTTCATTAGTTATGTACCAGTTTCATGATGGAATGACTGTTACATATGAATGATAAATGGCTTGTATGTTAACATGATTTATTTTTTACCACAGGAACCCCGCGATACTTCATGGATGCAAACGCATGATCCTGTATTGTGTTTAAATGTTTTTTTTTAAATGTCTAACAATGTGTGTGATTGACAACATGTCACAAACAAAATAACATTTAAGAATATATAGTGATGAGAACCAGAATGGTCAAATATAGTTCTAATCAGTCCGAGCATGGAAGTGAGAGAGTCAGAACAAATGAAGAAGAAAGATGAGTTGGACAAATGGGAGGAAATCAATCCACGAATTGGATGGATACTTGGAAAAGCATTTGAGATGAGGTGAGGAGCTTTAAGGGAAATAATGAGAGGTTGGTAAGAGACCGAGATAGGTAGGTTGAGATCAATGTGGTCATCTTACAAAGCCTCTAAGACTAGAAAAGGAAAACAAAATCTAAAATGAGGACTAATCATAGAGATGAGATAGGACCTCGGGAGTCAGAAGAAAACACCAATGGAGAAGATGGTAGTGGACCTCGAAAGAGGCCTAGGCAAGGTAGTGAGGATACTGTGCCAAGGGGGGAACTTTTGAGTACTCCAAGAGGAAGGGCTAAAATGCAGGTGCCTTACATGAGAAAACCACTTAGTTCTGCCACTAGTAGATATCATCACTCTTGCCACCACTGTTGCTCAGAGGGAAAGGAGAGGGAACCTATGCCTGAAGAATTTAAAAAGGAAAATCCACCCACATTAGATGGGGATCTGAATAGGTAAAGGACATGGAATCATGGCTGCTAGCGATGAAGAATTTATTTAGAATACATGACTACTCCAAGAATATGAAAGTCAGTGTTTCCTCTTACATTTTAAAAGGAAAGGTTGACATCTATGTAACAACCGTGGTGAAAAGTTCATGTAATAAAAGTTAATAAAGGAAAAATAAGACCACGGGTAAGGGACATGTATTCCATGATGAATGTTGGGCAAAGATATCCTAGTGGGCATCACTGGATGTGTGTTTTGGCTAAGGAAAATTGGCAAAGGCTAAGGAAAAGGCATCAAAAGGAAAAAAGGCATTTCTAGCACATTTATTTATGAAAATAAAGGAAAATAGGAGAAAATGAAGGTAAAAGGTAACAAGTTGCATGTGAGGCGGAAATAAAGGAAATTAATGGAAAATGAATAAATTAGAGGGCTCATTAATAAAAAGGCTTTTGAGGATCAGTTGGAAAGTTTCTTATTTTGTGTAAGCTTCTTGGTCAGTTCAAGTTTGGAGCTCTCCCATTACTCTCTCTCTCTCTCACTCTTGGTCACTTAGAGTTTTCTTGGATCACTCTAGATTTGGATAAAGGAAGGAGATTAAAGCAAAGGGAAAGGAAGGAAAGAAAGGATCAAGGGAAGGAAAGCAAGATCAAGAAGCTTCAGCAGGAATACTTGCAAGTAATCATTTTCATGTGTGATTTCCTAGTTGATTTGGACATGCATGGCTTTGCATGTTGGTGTATGGTTATCTTGTTGTCGATGGCATGGTTTTGCCAAGTTATGACAATGATTTTCAGCCTAGCCTTGCCTTTTTCTGAATGTCATGGTATGTTGGTCTTTTTATCTTGGTTTTGAGATTTGGTTTGCTGGATGGATTTCGGAATCCGAGGAAGAGGTTGTCTCACAGTTCATTCCCAAAGGCCTAGGAATCCCTTAACTAGTTTGGGCAGGATACATGGTAAAGCCTCAGGGAGAAGTCTCGATTTAGGGCCTAGTGATCTAGGTTTGAATTGCGGTAAAGCTTGAGAGACTGGTCTCAGTTTAGGGCCTATTGATCTGGGATTAGATTGTGGTAAATCTTGAGAGACAAAGAGATGAAAAATTCCTCAAGGATAGTGATGGATTCCAGATGGCATTCCAAGTTCAATTCAGTTGTGATCGGAGCACCCGTTTTGGTGTGATCACGGTTTGGTGAGGGTGGAGGTGGTTTAAACTCTAGATTCCTTTGGTTGTTCTTGGTTTGGTTTTTCTATGGGATCCCACATTCAAGCTTGGAATATGGCATGGGGCGGACTGGCTGAAAGAGAGATTTGGTTCATCCATATTTATGATTAGGTGGTATGTGGAAGTCCCCAAATTGGTCGAATTTGCCGAATCTAATTTCTCTTAATTTTGCACTCGTTTATATATGGATTTAATGGCTATCATATATCTGATATTTATATGGTTTTATGTTGGTTATAAGCATGGTTAAATGATTGGTTCATGTCATGGTTATTTCATGTATTTACTTGTAATTGTTAAATGGATGGATACAAGACCTAATTGATGATATAATAATTCAATGGAGAAGGAAGTGATCCTCCTAGTTATGTTTCATAAGTTCTTTCAGTCATTTATTCTTTGTCTTGTATCCTAAACCGATAGGTTGCATTGATGCCAAGTGTTTGATAGAATGTCAGTCCTAGTTGGGGATGCTCAAGCCTAGTCCTGAAGTTGATTTTCGATTTATTAACATTACTATCATGTCTTTGAATGATTCTAAGGGTTTAAATGGGCAAACGCCAGATTCTGGGATAGAAAATTGGTTCAAATCTCAGGGTCACTGGTACATGTATATTGATAAACATCCACATTCACTGGCACATATGCCTATGAGAACGACTTTGGGTTGTTAGTCATTGTCTTGCCTATAGCATGAGAGTGAATTTGAGTTAAAAGGCTTAAAACTTTAGTGGGACCCAGGGGTAGGATGTCTGAGTGGATGATATGTCTCCTGGGGTGTTGTTGCTAATGTGGATGGGTTTATTTGATGTGTTCCGTCGATTCCATTTCCTTAAGGTTACCAACTAGATTGAATCCCTTATAGTGACCTCTATCATCACATGTTTGCCTCAGATGGTTGGTTTCTTGGGTGGACCTAGGAGGAGGGGGTGTTACAGATTAGTATCAGAGCATGGTTATGCTCTCCTTGGGTGAAGGTGGTTGTTCATGCATGCATGCCAGTTGCATCTATCTCTTACACTTGCATTTGATGTGCTTGTTGCATTGCATCATGTTGATCATGGTGGTAGTAAGGTTATCATGAGGAACTTGATGTTGATTTTGTGGAATGCATCGCTAGGAGTATATGACTGGTTACATGATTATATGCAGCTTGATTACATCCTTGTATGTTAGGTTGCATTCTTGGTTGTTTGATTACATGTATTAGTCTTGTAGGTTGGTTACAAGAATTGATCGCTTATGCTCGACTACATGCATTCATGCGTATGTGTAGTTGATTAGGCATTTCTTATGCATGTTGATGGTTGCAAGTGGCAATGTGTACAATGGAGTAGTGGTTGTCATCATGGTCATGGTTTGTGTCATTGATATGCTCATGCATTGATGATTGGACTCTAGCTAGAATGATGTGTATATGGTTTGGTACTCATGTGTTATATTTCTATACGTAGTTGTCATGTATGAATGGTATTGGTTATAGTTATGTATGGATAGTAGGTCAAACATTCCATATGAAGTCATGGTACGCAATTTAGGTCATTAGGTTGATATTGTTATGTATGATGCTAATGTCTTGGCTAAGATAGAGCAGGAGATGTAGATCATTGTAATGAGGTTGCAACATTAGGCTTTGGGGTAAGAGCATGTCACCATACATGTTTGTATGTTGGGCATGCAGATATTTAGGTTAAGGATTATTATATGCATTAGGTTTATGTACATGTCTTTTGATGTTATGATTACATTCATGATAGATGTTAGTTGATTAGTGTAATTATATGTGCATGTGTCAGATAGTCAAGAATGATAGTAACCTGTAGTTGTATGCATTGCTACTATTATTTTACATTAGATAACCTGATGATTAGCTTATATGTTGTTGATGAGAATGATATATAACTTATTTTTGTTATATGTTATTAACTTTATGATTAGGGTTATAGCATTTATATCTTCATGTTATATGTATCACACTAAGTTGGATTTGATTATGAAAATGGTTATGGTTATGATATTTAGATATGAGCAGACATATTTGTGATATGGTGTTGTGCCAATCAAGATTGACTTTGCATATGTGTGAATGATAATGGTGTATGAGTTATGATGTAAACATGTTAGTTAGTGACTATTTTCGATGTCATGATATTATTTATGTTTGGGTTAATATATTGTGAAGATATATCATGCTAATATGGATTGCTTGTGCAGACAAGATTGCCTCCTTTGAGATACAATAAGGTACGAGTTTTCTTATATCGTCTATTTGGTGCATGACTGGTTGATTATGTCGTCTAGTTGATTTATTTAACATGGTATGTTTTCAAGTTGGTTGAATGTTGGATGACTTGCATAACATGATTATGTGTTCCAATGATCTTGTTTTAAGATGATTGTACTAATACATATGTGTCGAGAGAATTGGTATGTACTTGCGTGTAAGTAAGTGATAATTGTAGCATTATATCTAATGACTATGAGTTGACTATGGATTATGACATGATTCTTAGTTTTGCTAAATGTTGATTTCAAATTGATAGATATGATTGTCTTGATATTTGGAATATGTGGTTGATATGTGTGAGCAGTTGCAGGAAACATGCTCGGTATTAGCATGACAAGGTAACACTTGATGTGTTTATATAACTAACATGTGGGTGATGTGACAATACTAGTAAGCCTTGATTAAAACATGGAAAAAAGGTAAAAGAAAGGATTGGACAACAATTCCTTTGGCTATGTTTAGAAAACCTAAGTCCAAACGAATGTGGGCTTTGCATATAGGAAGTCTTCTTAACCTTGATTTTGTCTGAACTTATGTGGATTTGTGCTAGATTCATGAACATGTACTTGATAGATATGTTAGCTAGTCTCTAGTTACAGGTGGATCTGTCAAGGAATTGGAGTTCCATGAGAGATGGCGTGGATGTGTTTAGTTGCAAGGCAGCATACTTAGCACAAAAAGGTAAGGTAACTGGTGCATTCATTAGGGGAATTTTGAGGTCTTAAATGGGCCTCCTAAGAAAAATGTACAACCAAAATAAACTTTATAAGAACCAATGGGATTCAAGATAATGATGTTGACCATGGGGGATGATTCACCATTTTTGGAGTAAGAAGGTAAAAAGATTAAAGAATAATAAAATAATAAAACTACTTTTTCAACTCATATTTTCAACTTATCTCCCTAAGGTTTTACTCAAATTTCGAGTGGGAGTACTCGTTGGATGAAAAATTTAATTCCTCATCCTAGGAGTACCCATGTTGCATACTTTTTTATGGACCCTGCTACACGAAAAATGAGAAATACGTGGAAAAGCATGATTGCAATCACGTTTTTCATGTATTTCTCATTTTTCGTGTAGCATGGTCCATCGAAAGTATGCAACATGGGTACTCCTCAGATGAGGAATCAAATTTTGCATCCAATGAGTGTTTCCACTGGAAATTTGAGTAAACCAATAGCGATGTAAGTTTAAAATTAAACTTGAAAAATTAGTTTTTTTTCCCTCTAAAATTTGATGATGTAATCTAATATTATTTTAGTATCTCCAATATTGTTTTATTATTTCCTTAGGATGCTTATTTTAGACCTTAAAAATCCCCTAATGGTTATGTTTAGCTATGCATTGACATGTGTTTATGGTAGTATGATGCAAGGAGTTGCATGACAAGAGAGGTGGTTACCATGAAATATTGAAGAAGGATCGGGTTGAGCTTTCCTTGGGAACTGTGGGGATTGAGTCATGGTGCCTATTGTTAGTATGGTACTTTTGGTATTTTGTGATTGTTGCGCTTGATTTGAGATTTTGCGTGTGTCTGGTGCATAGGTATGCCACTTTATTGCAGTGTCGTGTTGTCATTGGTTTTCATGGTTTTATTCTTCGTATTGAATTTTATGTTTTGACTCTTGGGAATTGTTTGGGAAAGAGGAAAGTTAATGGATCTTGGGGAGAGTTGTGTCGTACCCAATAGGTAATGTAAGACTCAGATGAAGCTCTATGCATGGGTAAGCACAATGGAAGGTAAGACTATGACAATCGATTGGATTGGTTGGTCCATAGTGGTAAATGGATGGTAGAAGTACATACATGTGAAAGGTAACTAGAAAATGTAAAGTAAATGGATCTGAATTATTGGATGCCTTGGCCATGTTGGGAACAATTTTTCTCAATTTTGTGCATGTTGTGCATGAATAAAGGAAGTTCTCTTAACCTAGACCTTATGTTACTTGGTAATGATGTTATGATCATGATTATGTTGATGTTTATATATGTATATGTGGATGTATGTACATCGTTACTTGACAGAATCATGATTTTTTTATGCCAATGATTATATATGTATGTATGTATGTATCTATGTCACTTTCTCGTAGAGTCATTAGGAATCGTCCTTGTGGCAGAATGATTTCTTACGTAGGTGAATGGCATGAAGAGGTTCCTGGTCTTACAAGGAATCAATTGAGAAGAGTAGTCATGAAAAATATGCAAGGTCAGTATCATATGGTTATGAGTTGATATTATGTGATTATATTATGTCTATGTTATGGATAGGTTATACCGAGGGATACAACAAAGAAATGAAATCAGTGTGGTCTGCGACATGCTAGGACAATCATGGATAATATACTAGAAACAAAGTTGTTTGGTAAAGATAGTGTGATTTTGCGAATGTGCGGTACTATTGTTGTGCATATGGTGGCATCGAGATATTGGATATGTGGTGCTATGTACATATTGTATTGTGCCCATGATGAATATTTGAAATTGTGTACGGTGATTTGTGCATGTTGGATATGTGGTGTTGTGTACAAATGATCAGGGAAACTTTTAGGGGCTAATATTCACAGGTGGGCTAATTTTCCATGCTTTTTCTGAAAAAAAGATTCGCAAAGTTCCATTTTTTTTCTAAAATGATTTGACCAAATTTTATAGTACACCATGATTTTACCTTAAAAATTGCCAAAATATTATATCAACTACTATAAAATCATTGGAAATCTAAATATTTCTACAAAAATATCACCTCAAAGTTTACAATTTGCATATTAGGGACTAGTAAGATTCACCAAGGTTTCTAAACTTTAAGATAAACTTCCATCCCTAAAAATTTCCCTTCAAATGATGCTATGTACCTGTTGGATATGCAGTGCTATGTACAGGTGGTGTTGCGTGCATTTTGTACATGTGGCGCTATGTACATATGGTGTTGTGTGCATCATGGAAAAGTTTAGGGGCTAATATTCATAGGTGGGCTAATTTTCCATGATTTTTCCACAAAAAAGATTAGCTAATTTCCATTTTTTATAAAAACAATTCACCCAAATATTACAATATAAAATTATTTTACCTTAAAAATTGCCAACATTGTATATTCACTATATATAAAATCATTATAAATTTTAATAATTTTACAAACATATCAATAAACATTTTATAATTGTGATATTAGTGACCAGTAAGATTCACCAATGTTATTAAACTTCAAGATAATTTTCCATCCTTAAAATTTTCCCTGGTGTGCATGATTGTGAAAGTGGTGTTGTTTACATGTGGTACTATTGTTTACATATTGTACAAGTGGCATTGTGTGCAAGTGGTGTTGTGTACATGTCATGTATGTAACGATGTGTACATATGGTGTCGCGTACATGTTGTGTGTGTGGTACTGTGTACATGTGGTATTGTGTATAGGTTTTACAATGGTGCAGTGTACATGTGGCGTTGTGTACTTGTTGTGTAGGTGGTGTTGTGTACATGTGATATTGTGCACACATTGTGCAGGAGGTTTCAGTGTATAGGTGGTACTGTGTACATGTAGTACATATGGTACTGGTGTAGATGCATTTATTTCATGGTGTTGTATGATGTGTGTTGTTATATGTGTGTGATGCACACTATGTGTATGTGCACATGGTTGAGTAGAAGTTACTGGGTGTTTGTCTGGTTTGCCAACCGATCCAGAGTGCATATGGAATAAATGCAAAGGTAGAAGCTAAGGATTGATGAAAGGTTAAGTATCCACATTTATTTCATTTTTATTATGCATGAGATTTATGACTATGGTATATGATGATTATGTATGATCTATGAATCTGGTTTATGATGGTTACATGTGATTTGTGATGTTGGTCTATGAAGGTTGTGTTTTGAGATAACAAGATGTAATATGCTTATACATGATGTTTTGACCAAACAGTAGTTTGGCTTGTTGTGACAAGTGAATAGAATTGCAAGTTTACCTTGTTGAAGAACCACCAATGAGGTATGATTTGAGGTTATTTCAATTTAGTTGAATCTAATGGAAATTATGTTCTTGGAACATGAATGCATGAACATGTCTGGTTGGGTGGTTGAAACTGACTGCAAGAATTGGAAGTAGCAACAGAAGAAAATGGAGCATGCAACAATATGTTAGTCGAGTACTTCAGGAGTAAGGCCATTGTGGGACACTGGTACCTGATAGTATCCATTGATCTCCATGAGCGTGATATGACTGGTATAATTGTTTGAGGCAGGTATATGCCTTGTTTATTTTATTTTTTGATGCAAGGAAGCCTTGCCAAGGGATGGATCACCCGGCATAGGGGATGTGTGGGAACTTGGAAGGTGAGTGACTACACGGAAGGGGGTGACCAAATTTCATGAGGAACTGTGTAGTAGAGAAGTGAAGGTTGTGGATATATTGGTTTTATTCATTAGCATTGCGTTGGCGGTGATGGACCTACCAACATTCATGTAATATCCCTGATATGAAGTCCCAACTAGACCTCACACCATTTGGTGTAGGAGTCACATCCAGTATGATGGCCCGGTTGCCATTATCTTAATGATATGCCTTAGCTCTTGCTTGTCAGCACATGAGAGTGGCTTAATTAGTCTTCAAACAATGCGGCTCACATGCTTGGTGACTGTTTAGTTTCGCTTGTGTCAAAGTTCTTTCACTGCAGAGGGAGAGAGTGAGAGTGAGTCTCAAGTTGAAAGGGAATAGTCCCAACTCTGTTAGAGACACACAAGACAACAAGACATGTGCAACTTTCGATGGAGTAGTCCACACAAATGCAGAAGTCACAAACACAAGGTGAACTGATAGCACGTATAACACCCAACGGAATAGTCCACATGAGTGTGATGGTCGTTATAACCATTTTACAAGAATGAATCTATCGAGTGTCCAGTGGAATAGTCCACACCGGTGAGACAATCTAAACAACTGATACAACACATTTCCGACAACATATGTACTAAAACAACTGAAGTAGTTCAACTGTCTTAATATAGGTTAAAGAAACATGCATTATAAGCATCAAAAGAATAGTCTTACAAATGAATATAATACATGTGTTAAAACGTGTTGGCCTATTAACAAGCTTCTGAAGTAAGCGAAAGTTCCAAGACACATCCATACACCATTAAATCACTAACCCCGATAGCGGGGCGTTGGAGCCATTGCTCACTCCTCAAAGAAAAGACTACAAACTCTCAAGGCTATGTGGGAGGAGCCAAGGTGAAAAGATCCTTTTTAGGTACAAATGAGGGGTATTTATAGCCAAGGGTGAACTTGACCCTTGTGACTCTTCGACTTCCCTCATGATTGTTTCACTTACATGACTCTTCAACTGACATTACTCTTCAACTTTGTATGTGGCTCTCTTGGACTCCCACGTTACATTACAATGATTATAATAGTATGGCCCACAGTGGTGATGTGGCTGAGATGACTCATGACATGACTCACATGAAAAAGCCGGTATGTTCATGCTGATGGTGGTTTCCATGTCGAGCTGCAGTGCTGCTGAGTGATGAGTGTGCTCATGGTGTATCATAGCTTCACCTCCTCATGGAAAGTCATGCAGAGTTATTGGGATAGGATCCCTAGGGTCATTTTTTGTGTTAGTTAACCCGAGTTTTGTGTAAGGCTTTGTAAAAGATGTAAAGTCTCCGCCAAATGTGGATGCAAAGTGCGCAAGTAGATAGGAGTCAAAGGGGTCTTAGCCCTTGTTTGGGTCAGTTTTAAGATTCTCCCATGGTCCATGGACCATGGTATGGTATGAAAGAAAGCTATAAATAGTTGAGTCATAGCGAGTCTTTGATAACTTAGGATGGAGAATTGTGGATTTTGAATGGCTTTTGTTGCTTTGGCCAAGTGACAAGGTAGGAAGGCTCTACTTCCTGTACTTAGGCGAGAAGGGGAAGGCTCCTGCAGCTGAGTGTGTAGGAGGCCTTGGTAAGTTCCC
The DNA here is from genome assembly GCA_031772625.1 of Pinus tabuliformis. Taxonomy (NCBI): domain Eukaryota; kingdom Viridiplantae; phylum Streptophyta; class Pinopsida; order Pinales; family Pinaceae; genus Pinus; species Pinus tabuliformis. The sequence goes on along the minus strand of CM062820.1, from coordinate 461,756,882 downwards.
AACCGAGTGCGTGGACCCCTGCAGCTGAGTGCACCAGGTAGAAGTGTCTGTAATCTGAACATTGAAGATCAATAATGACTTTATTTTGAATAAATGTTGTGCAATCTAAGCATTTCTGTTGGTTCTATTTATGTTATATTATATTGTTCAATGATATGTTTTCTTGAAATAATGTATGAATGTTGCGAGAAACTACTGAATCTATCTTATTTATGCATGCTTTAAGTAATTATTTGTGTTCACGAAAGTAAGGGTTAATTCTACTATGTTTTCTAATGAATTAGATAGATCTGTATGAAATCAGATCTAGGGTTATTTATTGATGTGTGAAAGTAGGTAATTTTTTTGTTTAAGGTCCGCAAATACTGATCGAAAACCTTTGCGAAGGTCTTAAGCTATTTTCATAGAACTGCAGTAGCGAGCCATAGGAGACTACCGATCTGTGCGAAGGCAGATTTGAACTATAGGAGCTTAAGAACCACTTATCACATGTCCCTAGATGTAAAAACCTAGTTCTAGCATCCCCCAATACTGCTTCGGGTGAGACTGTAGCCTGCGCTATGCAGGTTGTTGCTGAAAGGGCCAGATGTTAGGGTTTCATTGGTTGGCACGATCAACTTTGAAACTAGGTCTAGCCCCCTTAAGCCCACAAATGCTCATGTTGTTGAGACCGAGATCTATCTGAGAAATGTGTGTTAAATGGTTTCCTACGAGGAAAGAGCTTGATAAGTGGATTGATCGAAAATCGCACATGTTAGCGGCTCAAGATAACATGGGCCCTAAATTATCTAAGGAGTAGTGGTTGCAAAGATTTTTGTACACAGATGTGACCGACACATTCTTCTATTTTCTGCCTAAATAACTATACGAATGGTTGTATAAATTTGCTGATACTCAAGGGATGTGGAGGCTCGAAGGCCCTATAGTGTGGACTCCTGAACTAGTGCAACATCTAGAAGCATCATAGAGAAATATCACGTGAGTTGTGGACCATTGGATTGATCACACCTTGGGAAGCTTTGTGACTTATTTTGCGATTGACAAGAACACCATCTATAGAGAAGCGGAAGGAAGAATTTTTAAAGGATCGCGAGGGAAGTATTTGAACTCACTAAAAACTTGGATTAAAATGTTGTTATGTGGAAAGAGGGTTATGCAGTTACCTTGATGTTTGGGGTTACATGAAGTGGGAGATTATTTAGAGAAAACAGAGGATCTAGCCCAGAATATATTCTTCTCATTGAACCCCCTTCAAGCGGCGATGAAGGGGTAGTGTTGACTACGTCGCAAAGTGTAGTTCAGTTAATTACACAGGGTGTTCTGAGGATATCTCTTCCATCCACTCCACCTCCATGTCCACCTCTGCCTCATACACCTACGCCTTACCCACCTCCACCTCCACTTCCAACATTCAACATGGAAAACACGATGAAGATGCTGATTTTTAAAGGAACGGGGACCGAAGATCCAAAATAGTTTTGGTTTGTCGCATATGCTGTTTGGATAGCATAGTAGATTACGGACGATAATATTAAGAAAGTGCAGTTTTTTGCAGCCTTACAGTACCATACATTAACATGGTATATCAAGTATTTCACTGATAACCCCAATGCGTCGTTTGTAGATACCTAGGTAGCTTTGAACAAGGAGTTCAGTAAACCTAAGTCATAGGCGTGGTCAACAATTGAAATTAAGGAAATCTGACAGAAGGTTAATGAGGCACCGTGAGACTTTGATCAAAGGTTGAAATTCCTCGTCAAGCAGGCTAATATGCAAATCTCAAATTCCCAGCACCATGACTGGTTTATAGCATCGCTCTTGCCACATTTAAGAATACCTTTGTCACAACAGAAAATAGCGATGCAAGTGGAAGCCTTGGAGATTGCTATGAGGTTGGATGCTTTTCCTATTTAGGATACAAAGCTTTGAGTGCAATAGATTCATTCCCAACTAGAAAGCCAACATTTGGAGTTGCAGGGCCTGAAGAAAGGAAGGGAAGCTCAGCTAGAGGTACGGGCTGATATCTGGTGTCTGAAATGTAAGAGCCATGGACATGATAAGTATCATTGCCTGGTCTTTAAGAATTATATTATAGGGGGAGGGACTGTACCCCTAAAACCAGAGAATAATGGTGGGATGAGTGTGGGAGTTGTGTTGTGGTGCGCTATTTGTTAGGTTACAGGACAACATGCTACTGACAACTATCATCTATTGCAGAAATTTGTATAAACCCCTCAACAGTTATTTTGTAATTTTTGTAAGTTTGTGGGACACGATGAATGCCATTATAGGAGTTATGAGCTTATTATGGATAGAACCCTTACCTATAGAATGTAGGTAGAGAGCCAGCCTCACGATCAAGGTGCAGGAGAAGTGCGCGAAGGATTCCAAGGCCGAGGACGAGGAAGAGGCATTGGACCAAGTTGAGGGCATTGGAAGGTAATCTTCTATAACTGTGGTGAAGCAGGGCACTTCGCGTGAGATTGTACAAACCCCATGCATCCCTCATGTCAGTGTTGTCGAAAATTCGACCACGTCATCTAGGAATGTCCAGTCCTTATGGAAAATATGAAAGAGAAGAAGGCACAACCCCAAAAACCTATGCAGAACATTTAGATGATGAGGGCTGATCCCTGGGAAGAGGATTAAAACATAAATATTTTGTTGAGAAGTGGTGTGACAACTGGTGCAAATAAAGGTAAGAAACCTGAGGAAGATGGATGGGTGTGCAAGGCTTCTGAGAAGGAGGTTTCTTTTGAACTCATTCAAGCTAAAGAAACTGTCATGGAAGCCAAGAATAACTTTGCTCAGGCATCCACCTCAAGAAGCCAGGAGAAAATACCAAAGACTAATATGACACAAGAAGTAGATCCTTCAATTCTTGCTACCTTTCTGAATACTTGTATGAAGCTTTTGCATGATCAGAAAGCCATCGAAGGATTGCAAGACTTAATAGACAAGTGCACCCATAAGGAAAAGACTCCTACGGAGTAGTGCATAGTTAGAAAGATTGGTAAACATAAGGCATGAATGAGGCACACGACGAGGCTAACTATGCAGATAGGTGAATATGAAATGGACTAGGTAATATTGGATCTGGGGTCTGATGTGAATGTCCTGCCAAAGTAGACATGGGAAACAATGGGGAGACCTGTGTTGTAGTGGTCTCATACTTAGTTGCACATGGAAAATCAACAGAAGATTATTCCAATGGGCTGTTTATATGGTGTAACGGTGGACATTGAGGGTGCAAGTGTGTTGGATGACTTTGAGGTCATTGAGATAGTGGATGATAGTAACGCATATCCCGCACTATTAGGAATTGATTGGCCTATTGATATGAATGGGGTAATAAACTTGAAGAAGCAGAAGATATCCTTTGGGAAGAATTTGATTAGGGTTATAGTGCCTTTAGACCCTGCAGAAGGAGCGCGTTATACTGAACCAGTGCGCAGCTATGTAGAAAGTGACGATGAACTCGAATAAATATACAAGATAACAATGCAAGATGAGGATTGGGTCAATCCTATAGCCGATGGAAAAATTTTGTGGGATAGGGATAGCTCCTCAACCTCAGACTCAAATGAAGAGCTTAAACACTGGCACAATCGGCTACATGAAGTATCTACTTTGCACTGCAATATGATGACCAAGTCACTGAGGTGTGTTTCGACTAAGATAAGAAACCTTCTGCATTATGATGGTTTGACTGATGTGAAACTATTTTTGGATGAATTTGAAAGAGAAGTACTGGAAGAACATCGATTTCAGGCATTAGAATTGGCACTACATGATACTCCTACCCATTGGTGGGGTACGCACAAGGAGAGCTTTGCTGGTTTGAGATAATACAGAAGAATGATGAAGTTAAGGTTTGGCTATGCTAACACTAGAATGACATAAAAGTATAGTGGGAAGGATGATCCGCGCGATCATTTAGGAAGATGGACTAAAGCCTGGGGAATATAATCACAACTGGAATGGGTACATATCTTCTATCATACGCTAGATACGATCCCAATGAACTGGTATCTAGAGACAGAGCTTCACCATGGAATGGATGAATGGGATGTTTTAAGGGAGAGTTTTGTATTAAAATTTAGCTTCAAGGATGGATTTGAGAGCATTGATGATGCACTACAATGAATTAAAGTAGCTATATTCAGAATGTTGAAGGAATCGGTAGAGTGGAATAAGCTAGATTGGAGAACACAGCTGTGCCACGTGCTGGAATGCTATAATGTGACTGTTGAAGAAGAGGATGATCCTAGGAATATTACCATTCCTTAACCTAAAGGACAGTGTGAGGTCGAAGGACCGAAGGTGGTGAACCTGGATATATTAGAGCCTTTGAAAACTCGACAAGTAAACATTGCATTTGAAGAAGAACCTAAGTTCACAAAGATAGGAGACTATTGGGATAGAGATACGATTGATAAGATAGCTAAGTTGATGCACGAATACCAAGATTTGTTCCCAAAGAAGTTTTCAGACTTGAAAGGGATTATCTAAGATTTAGGTGTTATGAAGACCACATTGAAATCATATGTGAAGCCTATTAAGAAACGACCTTATCGACTGAATCCAAATTATAAGGAGAAGGTGCACCTATAACTAGATAAAATGTTGGAAGCTAGTATTATTAAGCCTATAGAAGAATCCGATTGGGTAAGCCCTATGGTGGTCCAAGAAAAGAAACAGAAGGGTTAGATCCACATATGTGTAGATCTGTGGAAGCTGAATGATGCTTGTGTGCATGATATGTTCTCAACACCATTTACTGATGAAGTATTATAAAATGTTGGAGGATAAGAGACATATTCGTTTACTCATGATTTTTCGGGTTGTCATCAAATAAAGATCACGCTAGAGGACTGAAGAAAAAATACCTTCACGACTGAGTGGGGTTGCTTTCAATATACAGTTATGTCATTCAAATTGAAGAACATGCCTACGATATTTTCCCGGGTAGTGATCGCGACGTTCAAAGAGTTTATTCATAAGTTCTTGGAAGTATATCTTGATGACTGGATTGGGTTTGGGTTGGTGAAGTGACATGTTGCGAGTTTGCGCCTAATACTGGATACATTTCGAAGGTATCAGATCGGCCACATTGTATGTAAGAAGGGATTGATGGTGGACCCTGCGAAGATCGTCGTAATTGTGAATTTGGAACCTCCTAGGAACATGAAACAACTGCGTGAAACACTGGGACACACTAGGTACTACAGGAAGTTTATCAAGGCAAATGCCCAATAACCACACCAATGGAGAAATTGTTAAAGAAGGATGTGATTTTTTGTTGGGATGAAGACTGTCAGTGCAACTTGGATGTATTGAAGGAGAAGATGGTCACAATACCTATCTTGGTGTTTCCAGACTGGAAAAAGGAGTTTCATGTGCATGTTAATGCCTCATGTATTTCACTAGGAGCAGTACTAACACAAGCAAGTGAAGAAGAGATTGATCATTCAATAGATTTCGCGAGCAGGAAGTTATCCAAAGTTGAGAAAATTTACTCCACCATTGAGCGCGAAGGGCTGGTGATGGTCTATGTGCTGGAGAAGTTTAGGCATTACTTGTTGGGTGGACACTTTAAAATGTATACATATAATTCTGCTTTGAAGTCCCTGGTCAATAACTCTATGTGGGGGGGGGAAGATATGCCAATGATTACTATTGTTCTAGGAGTATGACTTTGAGGTGATTGTGAAGCATGGAAGGCTGAATGTAGACCCAGACCATCTATCAAGGATTGAATAGGTGAGAAACAAAGTAGTTTGGAGGAAGGACTTCCCGACGTGCAGCTCCTTGCGGTGCGCTTTGCAGATTATCATTTTGCCAATATTATTCAGTTCTTAACAACGGGAACATCTCTGGAAGATTATTCCACTCAATAGAAGAAGGAGTTTGTAGTTTGCGTTGTGGACTTTTCGGTAATTGCAGGTAATTTGTATAAGATGGGGTTAGATGAGATATTACGAAGGTATGTTCCAGAGTTTGAACACAATAGTATCCTGGCTGAATCCCATCGAGGAGTGGAAAGAGGTCACTATGTAGGGAAAGAAAACGCGCAGAAGATATTGTGCACTGGGTTATGGTGGCCAACATTACACAAGGATTCTAAGGCATACAACAAGGTGTGAGATGCTTGCAAAAAGATGGGGAAGCCTTTGCGAAGGGATGAATTTCCTTTAAATCCTCAAGTTTCATTGCAGGTATTTGATAAGTGGGCCATTGACTTTATAGGTCATATAAAACTACTAGGAAAGAAGATGGGTGCACGGTATATTATTACTACAACTCAATATTTAACTAGGTGGGTAGAAGCACAACTAGTGAAGGATTGTACTACGACCACTGCTGCAAAGTTTCTATTTGAGTATGTCTTAATGAGATTTGGTTGTCTTAAGCTTCTGATGAGTGATAGGGGTACACATTTTTTGAATGACACAATTAACGCAATGCTTGAAGAATTCCATGTGTATCATCAGAAGAGCAAGCCTTATCACCCACAGGAAAATGGAATGGTGGAAGCTTTTAATAAAATTTGGAGCACGCATTGACAAAGGTATGCAATGTGTAGAGGAATGACTAGGACATGCATGTACCTACTGTATTATGGGCTTATAGGATGACTAGCAAGATGTTGACAAGAAAAACTTCGTTAATGCTGGTCTATGGAATAGAATCAGTAATGCCGATGGAGTATATTGTGCCAAGTTTACAGATTGTTGCCTCGACCGAGATGGCAAACTGTGAGACCTTGGAAGAATGGCTCGCTCAGATCATCGAGTTAGAATAAGACCGATTCCTTGCAGGATTTCACCAGCAAGTGCAAAAGGATCGTGAGAAGGCATGGCATGATTGAAATATTAAGTTGCGCACATTCAAGGTAGATGATTTGGTGTTGTTATATGACAACAAGTTCATAAAGTTTCCAAGAAAGTTTCAAATGAACTGGTTGGGGCCATATGTTATTAAGGAGACCACAGATGGTGGAGCAGTTTAGCTTGTGAAGTTGAATGAAGAACCATTCCCTAGAAAAGTGAATGGAAGTAGGCTAAAGTTGTACATAGGGGATCCTGCCCCTTTGTGATGACAATATGGTAGCAGGATAGTCTTAGTAATCTAGGAAGTTACAAGGGATTTTGGGACTATAAACTATGCTTCCCGACTGGGTAAAGAACATGATAGAAAGGCTACGAAATGGATGATAGGGGTGCGACAGGTGGAGCTACACTGGATGTACTATGCCATGGAGGATGGCACCGAATAGGTGGGTCCAAAAGTAGCTGTTGAGGTTACTATTCATGATTTGATGGCCAAAAATCCGTTAAGAGGAGCAGGTAGGCGCTATATATGGCGTAAATATTTGGAGATATGCCACCAAATATGCATTTATTATTTTATTCAGGGGGAATGGTCGGATTTGAATTCAAATCTTCCTATAAATTGAGCATGTTGGTCTACAGAAGAACAATTTGTTGTATAAGAATTGTCTCTGCGCTTTGCTGTTTGGAGTTTATGAATCGTAAGGTTTGGGAGGAGTTGATTGCCAATTCCATATTTGCGAAATTGCCTGAAGTTAACCAAAAGACTATTCTTGTGAAATTGACTACCACAAATCCCGTATAAGACTTGAGTTCTGAATCCATTGTTTATAATGCATCGAGCCCTAAAATCACAAGTACAAAAGCTACAACCCCTATGCCTACTGCGCCGAGGTCACCGAGGCTGAAGCAATCCACACAAAAGAGAATCAATCTTCCCTAAAAGAGAAGCAATTGGCCACAAAAGAAAAGCAGAAGAAGCTAATACCAATGAGAATGTCACCGAGAAAGAATCGGAGGTGCGACAAAAGGAGAAGAAAGAAAAACCACTGGAGAAAGTGGTTGATTTACATGAGGGGGAATGCCAAGGTATAGAATAATTGGATTCCGAAGAGGTCAAGCCCATCTCACGTCTTCTCGAGTATATCCCTCCGCAGAAGGGACGAACCAAAGTTACCAAGGATCTAGACTTTAGATAATTCACCGTTTCAACACCCCTGTTTCCTAAACAGGTGGAATTTGAAGGTCCTACATTAGCGCGCATTCTAGAAATGAAAATGGAGGATTGGGACCTTGTGGACCATGAGAGGTTCCCACATTTGGCAACCAACAAGTATATGACCAAAATATACTATGAAGAGATAGGGAATTATGGAGCCCATGAAGTGGGACTTAGGTGTTTAGCAGGCGAGGCTGCTGCACATGCTCTGCGTGCCGCATTATCATAGATCGACTATTAACACACTTTGTGTGTGCCAGATACTCATGCTAGTGTATGATGGGTGTCTATGGCTTGGGGAGCCCATCCTAATTACAGACATGTTAATCCATTAGATAACGAAGCTGCCTTACCAAGGAGTAGACCCTGCCTAGGATTTTGGAGGGAAAAGTGGGGAGAAAGAATTAGCTGATAAGATGAAGATTGAGTATGAGCTTGTTAGGAAGTCTCGCGGATACTCTATCCACTCTATTCAAGACCAAGCGGTGAAGTTCACTACCTAGATTCTGGCAGGAAAAATAATGAGGAAGTGTTGCGCAGATGAGGTTCCGGTGCTGATCGTATCATTTGCACCACAGTGCACGAAGGGACTCCAATACAATTGGGAAAAATATCTATGTAAGGAGTTCCTCGCGAATTGTCGGGAAGCTCAAGAAGATAGAGAGCCATTTAATTATGCATGGTTGCTATTATCTATTGTTCTAGTTACTTGGAGATTGCTAGAGGATAGTCAGTTCTCCCTGCACAAGGAAGATTTACCCAAGGTAGTGTGGTTCGCCTCACTGTGGTTTACGAAGGATCCGGAAAGAATCAAGGAGTCGAAAAGTTAGAGATCCTCATGGAGATGGAACTTCGGATTTTTATAAATTAGAGGCCAAGCTTGTCCCCAACATTTTTCGAGCAACTGATGGCCCATGCGGAGTTCAAGTCCGACTTCCATAGTGTGTCAATTCGAGTGTGGAAGGAACCAAAGCACATATGGCACAAGTTGCCCTATTTGGTATCAGAGATGGATGTGTAGGAGATCGTGGGGTATTGGCCAGCAGAGTGGTGTGAACCCATGGGGTTTGATGTGGGAACAAGAAAAGGTGTTGAGAGCTCAGTTGTATAGAAGCATAAGGAGGCAACTCAGAAGGTTGCATGCACCTTGGCTAAGAAGAAGAAAAAGGAAGTTGCTGCTAAGGCAGCTGTAGAAAAAGAACGGGTGGAGAAAGAGCACGTTGCTAAAAAGCAGGCTAAGAAAGAATAATATGATATAGAAGAAGGCGACAAATCATCCTCACAACACACAGACAAGCAAGATCTGTCAAAACAAGGAGGAGGTGGTTGTGAGGAGCAGAGCACTCCTTTCACCTTGAAGAGGCACGGGCAGGAACAGACTATTGGACAAAGAAAGAAGCATAAGTCTGATAAGCAGACACACATCGACTCAATGGTGTTGACAAAAGGCAACCTTGATGAGATCGGTGACAAGATAAGAGACAAAATGACTGAAGTGTTGCAACAGTGTGAGAAACAATATATGCCGACATTGGTGAGAATCCAAAGTGATCTGCACAACCTGCAGATCCAAGCTAACAGCATTGAGGTGGTCATCAGGAAAGCGAGTGGAGCGCAAGTGAGCCTGACATAAGGAGGTCGCACAGTGGCAGAGCTGGAACAGACTCTAGATCTTAGAGTTATACCATTTCCAGAAGGGTTTGTTCACGAAGAGTTAGATGAAAATTGCAGCATGCTCTGCATAGTGAAGGACATGGGGCTAAATTTAGTTGCATTGTTGCTCCAGATCCTCCATGTGCTACATCAGGGGGTTTCAGAGGAACTGAGGATCAGAGAGAAGTGCACCTTCACTGTCATAAGTGAGTTTAAGGTCAATAATAAACAAATGTTCATAGATAAAACTTAGGTTCTAAAGGAAAAGGAGGAGTTGTAGACACAACATGAGAGCCTGGAGACAACAATTGAGAAGGCCGGCATGTTAGTACCTGAATTGGACATACCAGAGGATGCAGAAGCCTTAGCAAAAGTAAGGAAATTGGTTGTTGCGGTACGTGCCTCAAAGGATGAGGTTGGCAGGGTTACCTTCGATTTCCAGATGAAGATAACAGAGTTGTAGTTGAAGTTGCAGCCAACTACTTCGCCAAAGGTTAGGGGGAAACGCAACGCAATGATCAAGGATGGTATGAACACATTAGATACCGCAGTCATAGACTGTGCAACAATGTTCGACACAGCTATGGAATTATGGACAAATCTGTAGGAGGACCCGACCCTACAGAAGCTGAACACCAATGTCCGAGAGACACAACAGAAGTATGATGAGGTCTAAGCAACTATGCGCACTTTGGCGGCAGCACAACGCCTCACGAAGTTATAGGAGGGAAAGTAACTACAAGCACAGGTGGAAGAATTGCAGAGGAAAGAGGCCTTGCTAAAGGCCAGATTACAACCATGGCTAGAGGAAGCTTGTCAGCTTACTCTGTCACTCTAGGAAAAGCTAAAGGTGCTACAACAGACATAAAGGACAATGCACCTAGCATTGGAGGGCCCAACAAAAGAGAAATTGGTCAAAGAGGTGCAGCAGGCAGCGACACAGAGCGCTGCAGAAGTTGTAGTGTTGCAGGTTGAGCTGGGTGGTCTTTGCAACAAGATTGAGGCACTAGCTGAGTGACTCGAGGGTAAGTCACGATATTTGTGTTGGGGGCATATTGGGATAGGGTCCTTAGGGTCAGTTTTGGGGTTAGTTAACCCAAGTTTTGTATAAGTTTTTGTAAAATATGTAAAGTCTCCGCGAAATGTGGATGTGGAGCGCACAGGTAGATAGGAGTCAAAGGGGTATTAGCCCCTTGTTTGGGTCGGTTTTAAGATTCTCCCATGGTTCGCAAAACATGGCATGGTATGAAAGAAAGCTATAAATAGTTGAGTCATAGCGAGTCTTGGATAAATTAGAATGGAGAATTGTGGATTTTGAATGGTTTTTGTTGCTTTGGGCAAGTGCTAAGGTAGGAAGGCTCTACTTCTTGTACTTAGGCGAGAAGGGGAAGGCTCCTACAGCTAAGTTCATAGAATGCCTTAGCAATTCCGTAGCTGAGTGTGTGGACCCTTGCAGCTGAGTGCGTAAGATAGAAGAGTCTGTATTCTGAAGATTGAAGATCAATAAAGACTGTTTTTGAAGAATTATTGTGCAATTTGAGCATTGTTGTTGATTCTATTTATGTTATATTTTGTTTCTCAATGATATGTTTTCCTAAAATAATGTATGAATGTTGTGCAAAACTACCGAATCTATCTTATTTATGCATGCTTTAATTAATTATTTGTGTTCGCGAAGTTAAGGGTTGATTTTTCTATGTTTTCTAATGAATTGGATAGATCTGTGTGAAATCAAATCTAGGGTTATTTATTGATGCGTGAAAGTAGGTAATTTGTCTATTTAAGGTCCGTAAAGACTGATCGTAGACCTTCACGAAGGTCTTGAAGTTGTTTTCATAGAATTGCAGTAGCGAGCCATAGGAGACTACCAATCTGTATGAAGGTAGATATGAACTATAGGAGCTTAAGAACCACTTATCACATGTCCCTAGATGCAGAAACCTGGTTCTAGCATCCCCCAATAATGCTTTGGGTGAGACTGAAACATGCACTATGCAGGTTGTTTTCGAAAAGGCTAGCAGTTAGGGTTTTGTTGGTTGGCACGAAAAACTCTAAACTTGGGTCAGACCCCCTTATGCCAACAAGAATCCTTAATGGTCTTGGTGTTTGCTTGATATTGTGTGTGCATGTATCTCCTTCGCTGGTACTTGGCATGCTTCATGTGTTCATCCATTCATTAATAAGTCTCCTAACATGTGCTCCTTATTCATCCCGTTCATCATCGTGCCATGTCTCATCCATGTACCTATATCTGTAATCACTCATGACAAGACGACATTAAATCCAGAAATATGCTAGTCTATCATGATGCATCATCTTTAATTTTCGGGTGCAGGTGACTGGGAGAGAGGACAAGGCTCTGAAACTGTGCAGAGCACATTTTATGCTAGCATGTGGGGCTCTGGGGAACTGTCAAGGAAAATTGCGCAGAGGTCAATGGGAGGTTGGGATGAGCAGTGCGGAATAACAGTGAAATTCTACAGGATATGACTCAGCTTGGAGGTAGAACTACACAATTTTTTTCAGGGAAGTAGTGCGAGCAGCAGGGAGGACACTAGCAATGAAAACTGCACAGATTCTCAGGGGGGGCTGGGAGCAAGCTGTTGGAGCTTGCTAGCCAAAACTATGCAGAACTGGGAGGTAGGAATGCAGGACATGTCTGCACAGTTTTTTCATTGAATGCAGTGTCGGGTAGCTAGAGGAACACCCAAGAAAACTACGTAATTTTCAGGAGGAGTAGCAGGCCGACTAGTAAGGGGACTAACTGATAGAACTGCATAATTTTTAGAGAGTGCAAGGACAAACAACGAGTTCCTGTCATTCATGTTTGTGAAATTTCTTCAGTTAGTGGACGCAGTCATGCTGACAGCTTCTGTGCAATTTTTTGGAGGAGTGAAGCCCAAGGTCACTGCCTGGTCAAATTCTTCGGTTGACTAGTGAGAGGTTTGATGGATTTGCTTGCATGTAATGAAGATTGATATGGCTTCTTGGGAAAATTCTGTGTTGTTCTTGGTGACACTTAGCCAGGTCGATGCCAGGATTGCACAGTGTAAATTGCCTGGGAAGCAGCCTCAAGCTCTGCGTAATTTTGGGCAGCAGTACTTGATCACTGAGGGTTGATAATGCACAATGTAGCTCAGTGTAGGTTCGACTGATGGAGGGTGGTCCAATCGATAGGTTTTGGGAAAAATGACTAAGTGTGTGAGTAAGTGGACTTGTGTATGCATGAGCTTGTGAGCACACACTCAACACGACTTGATGACAAGAAACCTCAAACCAACAAGATAACATATGCTCATTGTGACTTACCGAAGGGCACAAGTGACAAGTGTGAAAATTGAGATAGATCATTGACTGACCGTGACAACGCTTGCACGACATTACATACAGCTTTTTGTGTGAGTGCGACAAATGCTTACATAGCGAATACAAATTGTACACACAAATACAAACCTTGAACATGGCCAGAACATGACTGCAAGCATAACATTGTGACCAACATGCTAAAAGATGTTCGGTGAATGGTTAAGCAAAGAGGGTGTAAAGACTTGACACAAGCTTACAGGATGAGCCCGAGTGTTTGCAAACACCAGGAAGGCTCTGAAATTGGATGCAGGCCAAAATTTTGGAGTGTGTTGCAACCACTACAACACTTGGCGACACACTGATTGAATATCAACTTCTTTGTTTCTGCCCATTGACAACACGACCTTGGTCTATCAGGGAGTATTGAATCACTGTGTGGGTTACTTCGGCTTCCCACTTACCCCATGGACAGAAATGGTTCACCTTTTGCAAACTCAGTCAAACACAACAACAAGTTTCACCTTAATCACAATGTTTCAAAATTGGGAAGGGTAGTTTGGCTCACGAGTTTTAAAATTTTCAGAGTATAAGTTTTCATCTCTGGTGTTGCTCCACTGCCAGCAAGCCTAGATAATACCCTAGTGGAGTCACGCGGGAACATATGCATTTCTCCCCTACCATCAAGCTTGGTCAGTGCCCTAGTGTAGTTGCATGCTTCACCTCTTTACACAGGAAGCCTTTCTCTTCTTTCGCCTTTGTATTTTTAAAAGAGAATTGTGCATATGCACTTATTTGTTTTTGGGGTGAAAGAGGGATCCTGACTTATTGAGAGAAGAAGAGGTTGTTCCTTCAAAGAAGCATGTAAGACCTATGATATAGGTTTGCTTGTTTAGATTTTCCCCTTCTCCATTTCTACTAGTTGGATGAGCTTCAACACATAGAGTAGAAGACTGAGTATAGGCATGGGGTTTCCCAATGTGGACACAAGTTCATGGATGGACCAGAGCTTCCCTTATAGACAGCTCGCGTTTTCTGTCAAGACATCATCGGCTGAAGGTTATAACCAAGCATAGAGAAGATGGTTAGAGGATTGGCCAAGTACTGCATTGTCACAAGACTCTTTGGATCTCAGCCACATACCCATTCAAAATCTAAAACTCAGTAGAGGGTAACACTTATTGAAAAACTAAAAATAGCATGATACTAAGAAAACAAAACAAAACGGAACAAAAATTGTAAATCAAATTGAAAAGATAGTAAGCAGTAAAGAAACTATGTACATAGCACGGAGTGCGGCCCTGACTTACTGAAAGTAGTGCTTTAAGTCTTGGCTGTTGAGAGGAAGGTTGTCAATCGTCCCGTCAAGTGATTGTAAACACATGTGTGGGCCAATATTCTCCTGAAATAGTTCAAACTATCAGGTTTCACTACCGGAACCTGTTTGTATCCGAAAATACCATTGAGTAAAGACAACATTCTTGCTCCAGATACAAGCCATAAAATAGGTTCTATTGACGGCACAAGGTAGTTGGTTTTGTCCAAGGCATGGTTCAAGTTTCAGAAATCAATGCATAAGCGAATCTCCCTCGATTTCTTACATACAAGAACTAAATTACAAACCCATGTAAAATGACGAACTCCTTAACTGATATGAGCATCCAATAGCTTAGCCAGTTCTTTCTTTATAAGGGATTCAAGTGACAGATGTACTTTTCTCAGTTTCTATTGCAATGGCTTGACCCCTTCTTTGATTGGAATCACATGTCAGCTTATTCATGTGTCATATGTTTTTAGATCATCATATGTCCACGCAAACACATCCCTGTATTGTTTGAACAAGAAGAAAAAACTTGTCACTCCTGCGGTGTGCAACATGTACCGAGACTGACGAACCTCGAATCGTGCTATGTTCTCAGGTTGATTTGTTCATACATCATGGTGGAAATGTGGGTTTTGTTATTCCTTGAACCTTAGAAGTGATTCTGCAAGTCATAAAGCTTTTTGAGAGATACCACACCCTCAGGGATTAGCTTGCCTTTCTTTTCATCAGTTGTGTCTTGCAGATACTGCTCGTGCTTATCTTCATCAATCGCCATGTCCTTGAAGACATCAGTGTTGGAAACGAAGTGTAGTATCTATTGATCATCGTCAAAAATGCATAGATTAGTTACATTATTAGGGATAGAAGGCTTATACAAAATTTCAAAATTAAGCCTATCCCTAAACGGTGTCATCCTAACAGTTGCGTTAGTTAAGGCATCGACAGTTGCATTATGCATTCTTGGCACAATAATGATATTGAAAGCTTGGAATTTAGAGATTAATCTCCATACCTCTTGCTGATAAATTTCGAGATGAGGTGAAAAAAAATGTATGGTGTTATGTACCTGTTGTACCACGATTTCTGAATCACCTACCACTTGGAGTGCAACAACATTGAGGCTAATGGATTTGTGCAAGCACAATACGAGTGTTTTGTATTCAACAATGTTGTTCATGCACTCGAACTCCAAGCAACTTGAGATCAAATGTTTTCTGTGCTTTGGGTCTATTAAGACACACCCATCTCCAGAGCCATCCTGTGTCTTTGATCCATCAAAATACATGGTCTACAACTTGTTTGTACACGAACCGCTTGATGCACTAGT
Organism: Pinus tabuliformis; assembly: GCA_031772625.1. NCBI lineage: Eukaryota > Viridiplantae > Streptophyta > Pinopsida > Pinales > Pinaceae > Pinus > Pinus tabuliformis. The sequence goes on along the minus strand of CM062820.1, from coordinate 461,741,223 downwards.
ACTACTATTGTTACTCCTACTGCTACTCCTACTAGTGTTACAATGTACTTTACAAGTTTCATTTCCATCAGTTGGGCAAGGAATGGGACCCAACTGCATGTTTGGTGGGGTTGGAGCTGGATGTGTAAGACAACACCCCAGCTCTGTTTCCAAGAGGAAGTTTCTGAACATGAGATACACGAAAGCCAATAGTTTGTTCTCACCATTGATGGAAGTGACATTGTGTTTCATGTATATCTCGGATAAAATCTAGATCTGATTTCTTTTTCCTTGGTTTGAAAGCCATAAGTGTAACCAGTCTGTAGCAAAGTACCCATTCAACTTTTTAGACCAGACTCTGCTAAGCAATAAGCCATACGCTTCCAGTATGTCCACAATGAAAATGTTGATGCACTAGTGAACTCACCCATCATGAGATAATCATATGATCACATCTCGAAATTCACCAATGGCTGGTACACATGTTTGATCTAGTTGTATGATCTGCGAAGCTGTCTTGCTCCATTGTGCATTGATCGTCTTGGCAATGGAGAGTGGCATGACATTGGATGATGTGCCAGAATCAACCAAACAGTTGTGAACATTGCAGTTAAAAAGTTCAAATGAGAGAAAGAGTGGATGGAAAACAGAGTTTTCTTCTTCCATCTAAAGTGCGTTGAGCACATTTTTGAGTGAACCGGGAGATGTGCTTGCTCCCTTTCTAGTATAGGTTATGTTATCTACGGATGTTTGCCCCAATGTGCACAACATAATATCCCGCTGACCCTGGATCTTAGCTAACTCAAACAAAGAGATGTTTGCACGAGTTTTCTTTATATCTTCCATAATATTGTAATCAATGGTGGGTAAACTCACCGAGATGTTTGGGTTTAGACTTAGGTTTGTACTATTCGACAGAGAGTTCTAAATTTTACTTCTCATGAACGTACTCTTGTTTGCAGCTGTAGTTTGGGGCTTACTTTGTGCTTTCTTCTTTGGGATAGCTGGTGGATCAACTGTCCTCAATAGTTCAAGCTTTTCTTGCATCTCCCCAATCATGGGGGGGCCTTTGACTTCTGAGATTGTATCGACCACTTTTCTTTGGGGGTTGCTTCTCAGTTTTCGTTTTCTATGCTTCTTGCGAACATTAATACATGTTGATCACCTGCCCAATGATAGGTGCCTCATCAGATGCAACATCTTCCTCATCATATTCTTGTTTGAGTTGACACTGCGCATTATTTACCTTGTTTGTCATATTGTTGCATACTGAGTCCGTAACTCGTTTCCATTCCGGACAAGTTCCTTATGGGTGAAGGTCTAGATGGAATGAGAAAAATGTGGATTTTGCACACGGCTTCATCCGGGACACTGAGCTAGAGCTCTACGTAGTTTTAGCCAGGAAGTAGTTACTGCTTGATGACATGCTCCCCTTCTATTCTCTGGGAGGCCGATTGCTCGCAAATGTCTCAACCATTTGTTTCTTTAGGTCAGACACTTCTATTGTCAAGTTATTGAAAAGATGAATAAGGGTTTCAATGTCACTTGCTTCCTTGTCTTTACTCTTTCTTGCCGCAACCTCGGGCTTCCTACTTGCATCTTTGGAGTCTTTTTCTAGTTCATCATCCTTGATGACTCCAATCACGCACAACTACTTCTCTACATTGGTCTCCTCTTCGCAATTATCAAGTAACGTTGGTTTCCTAGCTCGCTTGATGAAATGTGCAATACTGGTTGGCAATGTAGGCGTATAATAGTCAATAGTGATGGAGTCATGAGGTTTTGTGTTTGCTGGAAACTTGTTCAAGATGCATAAAAGCCTCTGATTCAAATCTTTCACTTTTTCTTTCGACTCCATATTCAGACTACAATACTCTTTGAGCAACAAGGCAAGGGTCTTATCATCAGCAACTTTTTCCAAAAACATTCCTTTGAACATACCCCAGTTTTGGATGGAGTTGACAGGAAGTCTATGATACCAAACCATTGCTCGGCCATCCAAGGTATGTAGAAACAATCTACATGCAACGTCGTTGTACTGTACCTCGAGTGTCTGCAGTTGTAGGTAGAAGTTTTCCAAGTGGTCTTTAGCCTTTACTACTTTGTTAGGGTCATACTTTGTCAACATCCTCTCTGAATGCTTTGTAATCTTAAACAAAGCACCTGGGAGAGACAATGGTCCCTAAGTAATCCATTCTAGGTTTTGGTCCACCATGTCTTCTTCTTCTTCATCCTCCCCCTCTTCTTTAGGGTCTGATTCTGCCTCTGAGTTAGTCGGTTCATATCCACCTCCACCTCCTCCAATTCCTTTCCCTCTACCTCCTATATCAGAGTCTGATCCCAAGATCACGAGGGTGTCCTGTTCTCCTTGTCATAATACTAGAGGTTCCTCTCCATCTCAACAGCTTCTACTATACCTTTGAGAGTGGAAAGAACTGCTTCTTCAACTGATGAGACAACAAATCCTATGGGAGAGGTCTTTGGTTTCTTTGATGCATATGGAAGATCTTGTATTCCTGGGATCAATCCAACTTCTTTGGAAAACTTATGGGTGATGGGATGGAGAGAGCGGAAGTGTTGATATGAAATTTCTTGTTCACATCTGGGAGGTGAGGAGTAACCAACTTCGGAGTTGTGCGTAGGTGAGAGTGAGTGTGAGTTACTTCCTTGACCAGATGATTGATGAGTGGGGGTGAGAGAACATTCAACCATAAACAATTGGCGGCCCTCTTTCTAGCGCCATAAATGTTGATGGTGTTGGACCCACCAACATTAAATAGATCTCCCCACTATGAAGTCCCAACTGTACCTCACACTGTTTGTTGTAGGAGTCTCGTCTAATACGATGGCTCAATTGCCATTATCTTAAAGATATGCCTTAGCTCTTGCTTGTCAGCACATGATAGTGGTTTACTTAGTCTTTAAACAATGAGGTTCGTGTATCTGGTGAGTTCTTAGTGTCACTTGTGTCAAGATTCTTTCACTGCAAAGGGAGAGGGTGAGAGTGAGTCTCAAGTCGAAAGGGAATAGTCCAAACTCTATTTAGAGACACACAACACAGCAGGACATGCACAACTTCCAGTGGAGTAGTCCACACAGATGCGAAAGTCACAGACAAAAGGTGAACAAATAGCATGTACAACACCTAGCGGAATAGTCCACACGAGTTTGATGGTCATTATTACAAGTTTAAAAGAATGAATTTGTCAAGTTTCCAGTGGAATAGTCCACACAGGTGAGATAGCATTAACAACTGATACAACACATTTCTGACAGCATGTGTACTAAAACAACCAAAATAGTTCAACTATATTAATACAGGTTAAAGCAACATGCATTTCAAGCATCCAAAGAATAGTCTTACAAAGAAATACAATAATGTGGGAAAATGTGCTAGCCTGTTAACAAGCTTCTAAACTAAGCGAAAGTTCTAAGACACATACATACACCATTAAATCACTAACCCCGATAGTAGGGTGTTGGAGCCACTGCTCGCTCCTCAAAGAAAAGACTACAGACTCTCAAGGCTATGTGGGAGGAGCCAAGGTGAAAAAGTCCTTTGCATGTACAAATGAGGGGTATTTATAGCCAAGGGTGAACTTGACCCTTGTGACTCTTCGATTTCCTTCATGACTGTTTGACTTACATGACTCTTCAACTTCATATCTGGGTCTCTTTGACTTCTACATTACATTACATTGATTACAAAAGTATGGCCCACAGTAGTGATGTGGCCGAGATGACTCATGACATGACTCTACATGATAGTGATGGTATGTTCATGCTGATGGTGGTGTCCATGTTGAGCTGCAGTGCTGCTGAGTGATGAGTGTACTCTTGCTGTATCATAGCTTCACCTCCTGTGGTGAAGTAAAATTATAAGTGCGGACATGAACAAATTCCTCTAGGTCGATAATGGGTCTAGCCACAATAGATACATTCTATGGTGTTATGCCCCTATACCAATAGGTGTCATATATCATGATTGAATTAATGAGCTATGTAATATGTTCATACCTTTACTTGTTGCAAAGGTTTTCCATATTTGTGAAAATTCAAAAAATTTTAAAAATCTAAAGAGGGTATACCCTAAAAGAAAAATCAAAGGGTGAAAAGAATAAAAGACGGTCAAAAAATGAAAGAAAATGAACCCCACCAAAAAGAAAGACCAGGAAAGTGTGCAAGTCTAAATGCCACTACTTTTTCACTTTTTTATAATAAACAATTGTGTGCAGCTAGTCACATATGCCACAATTCATGAATAGTCAAACAATTTAAACTTAACTAGTTCATATTTTCAATTTCATGTTGTAGAAATAGAGAATAAATATATGACCAAACAGTTTAATCTTAGTAGATAAATAGATAGGTAGAGTGAAAAAAGGAGCTCAATAGTTTAATCTGAGCCCTTGAATGTAATAAGTGCAGACCTACATAAGCATTACCATGTAAAAGAAAAGAAAGATTGATAAGGGCTTGCCAGTCTAAGTGCACCCAAATAAAGAAGTAAAAATGCTAGGTTAAAATAGGTAGGGTAGGTAGATGTTGGTTGCAGAATAACATATGGTGAATGATAAGTTTAAATGTGTAAATCTTTTACTTTCATCACAAGGAAAATGGCATGCAGTACATGAAAGGCATATCAAGCAAACAAAGTCAAAATAATTAACTCCCCTACTCATTTCCCTAAAGTTTCACTAATTTCCCCTAAGTGCCAAGGTATTTATTAAATTTGAGGGGCTCAGAGCATTTCTCTGACTTCTGGAGGGACCGGACCCTTGGCCCAATAATTTATAATGCCTAAGTACTTAAGACCATTCATTAATCATCTCACCCATTCATAAATCATTCATTCCCTTGATAAGTTTTTCCTAAGTAAAATCCTATTTTACTTAGGGAAATTGAAATATTTTACATAAAAAATCCTCATTTCTCACCTAGCCTAAGTTTAAATACACACACCAAATGTTTTATACTTAGCGCTTTTCCATTTCAATGTCATATTAACTATTAACTTATTAATATATAAATCCCCTATATAAATCTACCCATTCCCGTATTACTATAGCTATATGAAAACCCTGAAATATTATATATCCCACCCCTTTGGTTAAAATATAACCATAATACATTTGTAAATGGGGATTAATTAGTTAATCAGTAACTAATTAAGAAGCCCATCCCCCCGCCACATTAAAAAGGGATTAATTAACCCTCACGGTTAATTAATAGCCATCCCAACCAATCCTGTCACCCCCGATACGATTAAATAATCCTTAATTATATCGGGCCCGCCTTCATTAAACCCCCATCACTTCACATCCCTGATAGTCGTCCGATCACACCTCCCAGATCCAATGGCTGTCATGCATATCACACGACCCTTTGCGACCACACGTTAGCGCGCGATCACAAAGTGGTTTTGTGTACAGTGCCTCCACCACGTGTCAATCATTCTATGGGATCATTGGCTCAAGCCCAAATACCACCTCCCCTCCATAAGCGGTGCGATATAAACCGCTTACCGCCTCCCACTAAATGACAAATCATCACATCGTTTTCCCGCTGATGCCACTTGTCCAAAATCCTAAAACCCGCCAATTCTTGACTTTGTATATAAAACAAGATAAATCATTTTGTCGTTCTATCCTGCGAACCTGTGCATCCATGTAAATATAATGATGAGGTCAACCATCTCGTGCTACCAGCCGCCAACCTGCTTCAAAATTTGCAGTCAACACTGCTCAGAGATCTCCTTTCGCACCCACTATGCCTGCATACCGTTGCGCATCCCTAAAACAGGTATTTACCAATTCCCGTCAAGAAAACCCTGCAAATACTTGTTTTTCCTGATAAATAATTAAAAAGGTCCAAAATTCACCATAAGTCTGCTATTGCATTTGTAATTCAAGTTCCCAGACCTGCTATTTCACCAATTTTACAAAGAAAACCTTAGTTTCTTTTCTGAATCCACAAGAACTAGTATGGAAACTCCAGTAGCCCTAAATATTCTGACCATTACCACCCCTCACCACGATTTAGACTATCTGCCCCTGGCAGATAAGGATTTTCAAATAAAAGACCTAAACACTGATAAAGACCATCTGAAAGTTTTCTGCCAATGTCGAGATAACTATTTGAATGGCTATGATGCCATAAGACTGTGGGAATCCAATCTCCCGATATACTTTCTCCCCTCTGTGCATGTTTTCCCTGACATAATACATCAGTGCCATGAAAATTATGATCCCAACCTCAGAGCAGTGATGTCCCCCAAATAAACAGTCCTCTTCATAATAACTGTTGATTCAATCAATGAGATGCTCCAATTTCATCTTGTTAAAGCCCTCAACCCCATTTCCCTTGGAAATTTTCTTGAGAAATCAACCAAATTATCCCAAGCTGAGCTCAGTTGCCTCTGCGAAACTTTCGTAGTAAAAGAGCTTCATCCTAAAGATCCCCCTCCTTACCTTTCAGTGTTCTTCACAGATATAGGCAAAATCCTAGTTGATATGATATCTGCAGTCATGGGATTCAACACCAGTGAATATGTAGATGAATTGACCCTAGTGTTGATGTCCATCTTTACCCCTGGACAGCCCCCTGCTGTCAAGTATGATTATGCTTCATTTATTGCTGACAAAATCCATGACCAGTTCATGAGACTGGAGAATGAAAAGGTTTTCAAATATTCCACCTTCATATATCACCTCATCCTCTACTATCAATCAGAAAAATTCCCATTTTCTATCAAGAAACTTGATACTAAGGGTAATCCAAGGTCTGTCATCTTTTGGACTTCTATCTTCCATGAATCTTTTGCTTGCCCTTATTCATATAATGAGTTCATCGATTAGTTTGTCCACCCAGCAACCACCTTGCTGACAGGGAATTCCCCTCCAAGGATCAGTGATGAAATCAAAAGGATCCTTCAGCTATCTAAACAGTACAGAGTAGGTGACTGGTACTTGTACCAGAATCACACAGAAATCAGGGTATATGGGTGTGATCTTTCCCCATTCAAGCTACCTAAATATGTTCCAATGAGGATGTTTGCATTAGAATATTATAGACAGATGATAAACTCAGATCTGATTCATTTTACTAAGGCCAAAAAGAAAGCACAACTGAGGATCAAGGATCACTTAGGCCCATTTGTCTGCAACACTAGGGAAGCATGGAAAGAAGCATAACAAATCCTAGAAGACTACATGAAATTAAACAAAAGTTTTAGTTGGAATCCATATGACCCCCACAATTTCATCTGTGATAGAAGAATGAAAAATAGGCTATCACAATATTTTCATCACAGAATTCCAGAGATTGAGTAATATGCTAACATGGATGAATGGAGGGAAGGGACTTTTATAGAAACAGATAGTGATCAAGTCAATGTAGAAAATGTAATGAAAGATCTTGAAAAGACACTTGACCTAGATTCTTTTGGACAGGTGCAAGTTGAGACCTCTCAAAAGCCAGCATCAAGGACTAGTACCTCAACAGCTAATACCTCACAAAGGCACTCACAGGAGACAAGTGCACCACTTGTAGTAACATCACAGGGAAGAGAAAAAGGGACCAGCACTCAGGCAACAGAACAATCAACCATGTCAAAATAGCGTGAAACTTCTCAAAAGCAGGCTCAAACACAAGCCCACCCAAATCAAGTCAACACTGGAGAGCCCCCAATTTTACAGACTCCTCTAAATGAGGAAAGGAACAAAAAGAGAGACAGGAAAGTGGCTACCCTTGCCAGTGGCCCATCAGACCAGCTGGTGCTAAGAGGCACAGGCTAAATCCTCATTTAGAAGAGGAATATTTTGAAGAAGCTACAGAGAGTCAAAGAAAATAAGGTGCAGATAGTTAGCATACTTTCCCAGTAGGTGGGACACCTTCTAGCTCACAAAGACAGGAGTTGGAGACAGCAAAGTGCTGAAGTATCATCCTTCAGGCCTTCAGGTAATAAGAACTTAGACATTAAGGAAAAGTTCAAAGAAATAAAAGCTAGAAATGAACCACTAAGGGTCCAGGTCTACAATCAGTATTTGAAGATGGCTCCCACCAATCAGAATAGGTTGATGTCAGCCTATGACATCAAAGAAGGCAAGATGCTAATGAGCTTTTTCAATTCCAAAGTACAACAGCCTTAGTCAATCGTAGATTACCTCAAAACTGATTTTGAGGTCATGGCCAAGGACATTCACCTCCTAGATCAGATTGAATTACATAAACAGACAGGGGAAATGGTATATTCCACCTTGACAGGTAAAGCCATGATGGCCCAAAGGCTAGAAAATTCATTGAATAATACAACTGCTCAACTACAGCTAGAAAGAGCCTCCTCACAAGCTAAGGATAATAGAATAAAATCACTGGAGGAGTTGGTTATTAGATTGGACCATAACCCAAAAGATGTAAAAGCTGCAAAGGCCTTGATAAGAAAGAAAGATGAAGACATAGCCGCCTTGAGAAAGCAACTAAAGTTGCCTCCATCAAGGCATCCACAGACTGTTGAAGTTATTCAAAAGAAATCTGAAGAAGAGCTTATGGACTTGGTCCTCAAGCTTAATGAACAGTTGAAGGAGACTGAGCAAGAATTAGAAAAATCATTGAAAAGCAGGTAGAGAGAGTCAACCTCTTAGCCTCAAAATGTGATACCAGTGGTCTCCAAGGTAGTCCCTTCAACACTTGTAACAGCTCTGGCACCAAATGTCCCTTTGGTCATAGCAGAAGCAATTATAGGTACAAGCATAGGAACATCACCAACATGAACTTCAAGTTTGAGTACAGAGGAGTTAATCAAGTCAATGGAGGAAATGAAACTACAAGTTTCTGAACTACAGAAGGTAAATGAAAAATTTGTCACTTTGGAGTAGAAATATGATGTTACAACAATCAATTTTGTTGAATAAATGAGGAAGAATAAAGGCTTAACCCAATAGGTGAAAGCCCTAGAGAAGGACCTCACCTTTGAAAAGCCCTTAATAGACATTAGGAAGATTCTTTGGACCAACATCATTCAATAAATAAATGATGGTTGGTCATCCATACAAATAATTTTGGAACAGATTGACTTGTTGAAAGTAGCTCTTGAAGAAATTCAGAAAACCAAGGAAGAGTTAGGGAGGAAGCCTGAGGAAGCCATCAAGCTAATAAATTTTTTAAACAGCAAAAATAGGTACTAGCTAGAATATCTGGGTATTGAAGACAGAACAACAACCATCCTAGAAATCAAAAAGGTATTGACCAAAAGGTTTTTGATGTAGAATTTGGAAAGGAAATGCTAGAACATGAAAGAAGAAATTGATGATTTTATGGACAAATTTGGTATTTTGCAGAGCAAAGGGCTTCCGAGTCCTTTAGTAATTAATGATAAATTGATGAGGCATGAAGACTATGTGGACAAGTTGGCCCAGTATGCAAAGAATCAACCCAGTTCATCAGCAAGTGCATCTGCACCCAAGGCACTACCAATAGGCAGAGTTCTCTATGACAGTCTAGAGAACCTTTTCTATGTTAAGCATGAGATAAAAAATTGTTTTCAGTTTAGCCTAATTTTTCCAAATATACTGAAGCTAATGAAATATTTAGGAAGCTTCAAAGGACCAGAATACCAAAGGAAGATTGGTGGATGGACATGACAGAAATTTTGTAATTTACCCTGGTAAAATCAAATATTTACCATGGTCAATCTTAGTAAGAAGATGAATGAGGATGAAACAGGTAAAGTGTATCAGAATAGGTTAAAGAGTATCAGTCGAAAGTCAAAAGTAGGTAGCCAGCACAGAATTACAAGCTAGACAACAAGATGCTCAATCATAGGGCCTGCCTCCAGCTCATTCACAAAAACAGGGACAACAAGGCAGCAGCTCACTTTTATCTTCTATATTCGAGACCATCTGTCTCTACTTTTATGTAACATATAGTTAGGCTTCCTAGATTATATCTCTCTTTGTTAAGAGATATTTTATTGTAAATTTTTGTATAAGTACTCCCTCATTCGGAGTATTGAGTGTGGATTCTCAGACATTTCTGTATACTTATTATTTTGGAAAAGAAGTGCTATTGTAACAACTCTTGTATGGCTATCTAGAAGCAGTGAGTAAAACAAAGGACTTTCACAGGATTCTCATGCAAAACAATGGTCAAATAAGTATTCTATATCTCTTGTTTAGTATTGTTTTTCTTCTATTTATTAAGAATCATATGTGTTTTCATGAAATCTAAATGATAAACGAAATAATGATATCTCGGAAAGTGCTTTATTTCAATCTGTTTTAGAAGGTTTATCTTTCTTAATGTTTTCTTCAAAACTATTATAGACAAGGAATTCTTAGTTGCTCCTTGTTTCTTAGTTTTTCATTTATGATCATTTAGTAAGAAATTCTTAATTGCTTTTTATTACTGATCATCCACATTCCCTCCCCTAGAAACTTGTTGAATGATTCTTAACTGCCATTCCTCCCTTTTGAGACCATTCCAACCTTTCAAGTTACCATTTGCTTCTTGTTTTCCTATCTTGCCCTTTGAAGCCCTCCCTTGCTGAATCAACTCTATCCAGTTAAACCATCTGCAATTGACTCCATAGCCCAATGGCCTAAAATACTTTGTTTTACCCATTTGCTTCTGAAATTCCACCACCAATCAAAATCAAAACCCCAAAGCTATCATAACTAGCCTAATACTTTACTAAACAAAGCTAAATCATAAAGAGAGAGCCCTCTCTGAGTACAGATTGGCTAGATTCTGTACTTAAAAGTTGGTTTGTGGTTACCTCGGATCCCTTTCCTCTTTTGACAACTTCTAGGAAAATATGAGTGTTAACATATGGAAGACTTCCTTAGGTTAGAATCAATCAAGAGGGCCTACCTCTTGGTCGCTTATCCTGCTTGATGATGGCCTCGCTTGCTTGCTCCAGCAATCTCTCGCTTCCTTCTTCAAGCTCCTAAAACAAGTAAACAACAATAACACACAAACATAATAATAGAAAAATTGCAATTCAACCTACTTAATGAGTTAAGAAGCATTAAGAAACGAATATGTAATATCACAAAATATGTAGGAAATCAATCAATAGTTTCATATATTAATATTCAAAGAGAGATTACAACCATTCGTCTTAACGTTGCAGTCTTCCTATGACAAGACCAGGTTCCCACACACTTTTGCTAGCACTTCATGATGGTTTCAAACAACAATAGTTTAAAGACTCTTCCCTTTAGGCTTCAATCCAAACAAAACACACTTGTCCCTCACACAACTAGATGGCTACAACTAGTAATAGCTTGCTTGTCTAGTATATTTACACTCAGCCAAACTCTAACTCTGATTTTCACACTAGTCACTAGTTTGTGCTTGGGAGGAAGGGAGGTTTATATAGGAAAGATGGATGGGAGATGGATCCTCTTTTCATGGGAGAAGGACTTATCCCTTGAGGTAGTTCCATCATTATAGGGGAAAAGAGCCCAAAATGTCATCCTCGACCCCATACGGCCAAACCATTTACCAGACTTCTGTTACAAAGCTTCTAGAGATGGAAGCTTCAGCTCTAATTTAAAAAGCTTTCAATAACAGGACCGACGCGATTGGAACACTGCTCAATCGCACCAATCAGCATGGGGAATAGTGCTAATCTCTTCACATCAGCATGGGTAAGACAAAGTTCATTAGTGACGGTCTTGTAAATTGGGCAAAATATAAGTTTTAGGGGAAATGGTGGTGGCCTGGGTGCATGCGATATAGAAAAATGCCCAAATCCTGATATAATTTCTTCTAGTTCTGGTGGAGTTCCTTCTGCTTCCCACATTGGAGTATCACTCATCTATTTCTAGACAGATTGTTCTTAAAGTTCCCTTTTTCCCTAAAATCAGAATGCTTTCCCCCTTAATCACCCCAACCCTTGTTATCGGGCACAATTTATATCACAGAGGCTTCTTTTCACTATCAGAGTTGTAATTCCTTAAGAATTATGAAATACACTATCAAAGGGGTTTTTGATTGGTCAATAACGCAAATAAGAGTAAGTTACACTATCGCATTGTAAACCAATGGGAATGCATTAATACGAAAAATACACATTCGGTGGGCTTTATTCCAAAGAAATGGAATAACAGAAATACATTGTCGGCGACTTTGTTCCAAGGAAAAGGAATAACACTATCGGTGCTTTACAATGGGTGATTCCCTGATGCGATATAACACGTGGGCTATCGGCAATTCCTATCAGCGATTGGAACACTCCAATACCAGATTCCTCTCGCTCTAGTCTTGCGATTCGATAAGCTTCGCAGACCCGATAGCTTATCAACTCTCCTTCTATAATATTTCGGATCCGGTAGTATCGCACTATCAAATTTCGGTGCTCCTTAGGGTTAGTTCCTTTCCTCTATGGTTCTATGACGTGATAACATGTTCAGACCTGATATGGGTATAGGCCCGGTACAATAAAATTTCAAGTCCGAAATTCCATTCCGGCTAAGTCTTTTCCCAGTTTTCCTGTGTAAAACAAGGTTTCACCTGCAGAACTCTGTAATGCAAATAAGAAGCCAAGGCTCGTTGATATAAAGGAAAATGCACTCCAAAGGCTTAAATCTAAGTGTTAGTTGGAAAACGAGGCTGAATTACCATTATAAAGACTCAGAATAAAAGAAAAGCCGAATACACGTGTAATACCATATTTACAAGAAAACAGGCATTCAGATGCATAAGAAGGGTTTCGGAGAGCACAAGTTCTCAGAGATCGACCAATACACAAAGAAAAATCCCTCTTCCTTTGAGAAATATGCGATCAAAATCATGCGGTCCAAATTCGATTACAATAGCATCTAATTTACATTTGTACTGGTTCGTATTAACCACCAGTTCCTAAAACAGAGGTTCAATTTATTATAACTATCAGTTCTGTGAGACATCCTCCTCAAGAACCTCCACTATTCTTAACTAATCCCATATGTTAGGCGAGGACATCTCCTCTAGGACCTCCACTATGGCTTAGCTATTTATCATTTATTACATCATGATTTATTCCTAGATTCTATCTCTAGGCTAAACCAGAAAAACATGGAAATTGATGGCTAAAGGATCCCACTCCTTTGCTTGTAGATTTTTTTTGTATTTTTGGAATAAATTTGAATATTTTCCCTCCAAGTCTCATGCTCCTACATCAGACTCCTGAGGACAAAATTCTTCATGGGCTCCTATCCATGAGCTCTTCTACAGAACTGCCTAGCTTCTGCAGCATGCTTTTTGTTACCCAAGTAGCTTCATCAGTTGGTTGATCTTTCCATTTGACCAAATATTGAAATTATTCCTATCCTCTAGTTTTCTTGAACACTTTCTTGTCAAAAATATTTTCTGGCTATAACTCTTTTGCTGTAGGTAATTGTTTTACCCAATCAATCTCTTGTGTCTCTTGACCTTGTGTTGTATCATTTGCAGCTTCACCTTCATACTTGTACTGGTTTGCAACATTGAAAATTGGAGATATTCCAACATCAAGGGGTAATTCAATCTCATATGCATTTGCAGAAAACTTCCTTAATACTTTGCATGGTCCAATTTTCTTGAACTTTAATTTATTATACTCCCTTTTTGGAAATATTTCCTTTCTGAGGTGTGCTAATACCAAATCTCCAACTTAAAAGTTCACTTCTCTTCTTCTCATGTCTGCTTTGGTCTTATACTTGATGTTACTATCCTGCAACTATTGTTTCACTTGTTCATGTATTTCTTGCATTTCTGAAGCAAAATCTTCTCCCTCTGCACTTCTCATCTCTTCTTTTCCCAAGTTTCTCAACTCAGATACTCCTCTTGGATGCATTCCATAAACAATATGGAATGGAATTTGTCCTGTACTCCTATTAGGTGAGTCATTATATGCATATTCAGCTTGTGCCAACACTTGATCCCACTATTTCAGATGTTCTATAGTAAGACTCCTTAAAATATTGCCCAAACTCCTGTTCACAACTTCAGTCTATCCATCAGTTTTTGGATGATAGGCATAAATGAAACTCAATTTAGTTCCCAATTTCTTCCATAATGTCCTCTAGAAATTTCCAACAAATTTGGAATCTCTGTCTGAGATAATAATCTTAGGCAACCCATGCAATCTTACTATCTCCTTGAAAAACAAATTAGCAATGTGAGTAGCATCACTAGTTTTATAGCATGGAATAAAATATTCCATTTTTGAAAATCTATCCACTACAACAAAAATTGAATCATTACCCCTCTGAGTCCTTGGTAAGCCCAAAACAAAATCCATACTTACCATATCCCAAGGCCTATCTGGAATTGGCAATGGAACATACAAATCTGTGTTTTAGCTTCTTCCCTTTGCATATTGACAAATTTTACAAGTCCTCACATACTTTTCCACATCAAATCTCATTTTTGTCTAGAAATAAAATCTGTTCAACTATTCATAAGTCTTCTCTATGCCAAAATGTCCTGCAAGTCCTCCACTATGTTTCTCTTTGATTAAATTCTCTCTCATAGAACAGTTTGGTATGCACAACTAATTTCTCTTAAACAACAGTCCATCTTGTAAGAAATAATCCAACCATTTACTCTTATCCCTCAAAACAGGATTCTTACAAGTTTCAAATCCCTCTTTAAAATCTGAATCTGTCTCATATAATTCTTTAAGAAAATCAAAACCTAACACTTGAATTTGACTTTCTTAAAGTAATACGTTTCTCCTACTTAAGACATCTGCAACTTTATTTGATTGGACATTTATATGTTTCAAAACAAAATGGAAACTTTGAAGATACTCCACCCATTTAACATGTTTTTGGCTAAGCTTTGGCTGTTGCATGATATACTGTAGTGCATGCTTATCCGAATAAAGGATGAACTCCTTTGACATTAGATAATGCCTCCACTTCTTCAATGATTGTACAACTGCGTAGAACTCCTTATCATAAGAAGAATAATTCTTTTTGGTATCGTTCATCTTCTCACTAAAATAAGCTATAGGTTTGTCTTCCTAACTTAACACACCTCCAATAGCTTCTCTGCTGGCATCACATTTCACTTGGAAAGGTTTATTAAAATCAGGTAGAACCAAAATAGGCTTTTCAGTGATTTTCTTCTTCAACAACTGAAATTTCTTTTCTACTTCAGCAATCCATCTAAATGGTTGTTTATCCTTCTTTATGGTCTCAATAATAGGTGTGTTGATATTACTAAAATTCTTTATAAATTTTCTATAAAAACTAGCAAGACCATGAAAACTTCTTACCTAAAAAACACTTTCAGGTGAAGGCCACTCCATGATTGCCTTGATCTTTTCTGGATCCATCTTCAGCCCCTCAACAAAGACAACAAAACCCAATTACACTAGCTCTTCTTTCATGAATGAACACTTCTTCAAATTCAACAATAATTTCTCTTTTTGTAGCCTTTGTAAGACATAATTCAAATGTCTCATGTGCTCCTCCTTAGACCTGTTGTAAACTAATATACCGTCCAGATATACTATCACAAATTTACCAATGAATTCTTTAAGAACTTCATTCATGAGTCTCATAAAAAGGCATTACTCTCCACTCATACAATCCCTCATTTGTTTTAAAAGTAGTTTTCCACTCATCTCCTTCTCTGATCCTTATCTGATGATACCCACTTTTAAGATCTAATTTTGTAAAACACCTTGCTCCGCTCAAGAAATCCATTAAATCTTCAATTCTAGGTAAAGTGAATCTGTACCTGATTGTGATATTATTGATGGCTCTTGAATTAGTACACATTCTCTAGCCTCCATCTTTCTTTGGACTCAACACTATTGGTACTGCACAAGGACTCAAGCTTTCTCTGATCAGCCCTTTGTCAACCAGTTCTTGCACCTACTTCCTAACCTCTTCATTTTATGTAGGAGTCATTCTTTAAGCTGCTTTGTTAGGTAGACTTGCTCCAGGAATCAAATCTATATGATGGTTGATTCTTCTAATGGGTGGAAATTCATTAGGTAAATCATCAATAATGATATCACAACAGTTGTCCAACATTTCTTGAATTTCAATGGGTAAATCAGAAACTTTAGTAGAAGTCACTATTACCTTGGGCTTACAGATTATAGCAAAATTTACCTCATTCTCTTCAATCTACTGTAAGTAATCCTTTCCTCCCAGTAGTAAAGTTTTTGGACTAGTCTTCTTTTCTGATGCATCTTCTTCTTTCATAGGTAGCAACGTATAATTGATAGCATCTTTACCAAAATTGTAGGTGTTTCTCTTTCCATCATGCATAGCTCCTCTGTCATATTGCCAAGGTCTTCCAAGCAATATGTGACACACATCCATTGGCATCACATCACTTACAATTTTGTCTATTTTCCCAACTGCAATTCCACTTCACATTATTCATTTACTAACAGCTGATGTCCCTTTTTTAACCATGATACCTTGTAAGGTGTTGGACGTTTATTTGTCTTCAGCTTCAATTTCTCCACCACCTCTGTAGAGACCAAGTTATCAGTGCTGCCACTATTAATGATCATCTAACAGTATTTCCCTTGAACCTTACAAACTGTTCTGAAGAAGGTCTTTCTTTGCGATGGTTCAACTATCTCCTTTGCTGGCTTGAGCAAGACTTTATTGATTACCAAAGATTCTCCTCTCTCTGGTATATTTTCTTCTTTTTCCACTGCTGTTGCTGGTGCTTCTCCCTCAACTTGAGCAAAAATTGCATTCCTCTGGATTTTTCCTGCATTCTCTGGGCACTCAAAAGCTCTGTGTCCCAGTTTGTTACATCTGTAACATCTTACTTCTTTTCCTCTTCCTCTGCCTCCTCTTCCTCTAGAAAAACTCCCTCTGCCACTTGCATCACCATGCTGGGTTGAGTTGCTGCTAGCTCCATATTTAGGTGTTGTAGATCTTCCTCTACCACCTTGACTTCCCCTTCCTCGGAAAGTACCTCTCCCTCTGGCAGACTGCTTCCTCATGAGTTTTTCTTCAGCTTTCAGTACCATCTGATAAGCTTCCTCTACTGTTTTAGGAGACAATATACTTATTTCATCTTGAATGTCCATCCTAAGGCCATTCACATATCTAGCCACCTTCTCATCTATATCCTAAGTTTTTCCAGCTCTTATGCTTACCTTATAGAATTCCTTTGTGTATTATTTCACTGTCATAGACCTCTGTCTAAGATTTTGCATCTGTCTGAACAAGGTTTGCTGATAATTACTTGGTAGAAACTTACCTCTTAGATTTGCTACCATCCTACTCCAATTTTTGATAGGTTGCTTGACAAGTTTCTTTCTTTCTGCCTACACACCACCCCACCAAAGCACTGCATGGCCTTTTAGCTTGGTGACAGCAAACTTGAATTTCTTCTCATCTTCTGTTTCTTCATAGTAAAAGAATTTCTCCATGCCATTAATCCAGTCTATCAATTCTTCTGGATTCAGTCCTCCTTCATATATTGAAAACTCAGTCTTTGGCCTAGCTGTGGATCTCAAGAATGACTGGAAGAATCTCATCTCAGGAGTAACTGCTACAACTTCCTTCTCTTCTCCAGCTTCAACCTCAGGCTCACTAACATCCCCATCATCTATATTTCTCCCTGCTGTTAATTCCTCTAATCTTGCTTGCATCTGTTTCATAGCTTCCATCACTTTAGAATTTGCAACACGCCATCCTCTTCTACCACGTCCTCGTCCAATTCTAAAAGCCATATTAACTTTCCTTCTTCTGCTTCTGAGATTCAATTCAGTGTCAAAATGTTGCTCTGATACCACTAATGGTGGCCTGGGTGCGGGAGATATAGACAAACACCCAAATCTTGATATAATTTCTTCTAGTTCTGGTGGACTTCCTTCTGCTTCCTGCACTGGAGTATCAGTCATCTATTTCTAGACAAACTGTTCTTAAAGTTCCCTTTTTCCATAAAATCACCACGCTTTCTCCCTTAATCACCCCAACCCTTGTTATCAGGCATAATTTATATCACAGAGGCTTCTTTTCACTATCGGAGATGTAATTCCTTAAGAATTACGAAATACACTATCGAAGGGGTTTTTGATTGGTCAATAACACAAATAAGCATAAGTTACACTATCACACTGTAAACCAAAGGGAATGCGTTAATATCAAAATACACAGTAAACGGGCTTTATTCCAAAGAAATTGAATAATACAAGTACAATGTCAGTGGCTTTACTCCAAGGAAAAGGAATAACACTATCGGTGCTATGAATACATTATTGGTGCTTTAAAATGGGTGATTCCCCAATGCGATATAACATGTGGGCTATCGACAATCACTATCAGCAATTGCAACACTCCAATACCAGTTTCCTCCCACTTCGGTCTTGCGATGCGATAAGCTTCACAGACTCGATAGCTTATCAACTCTCCTTCTATAATATTTCGGATCCGGTAGTATCGCACTATCGAATTTCGGTGCTCCTTAGCGTCAGTTCCTTTCCACTATGGTTCTGCGATGAGATAATGCATTCGGACCCAATATGGGTATAGGCCCAGTACAATAAAATTTCAATTCTGGAATTCCGTTCCAGCTAAGTCTTTTCCTGGTTTTCCTGTGTAAAACAGAGTTTCACCTGCGGAACTCTGTAATGAAAAAAAGAAGTCAGGGCTCGCTGATATAAAGGAAAACACACTCCAAAGGCTTAAATATAAGTGTTAGTTGGAAAACAAGGCTGAATTACCATTATAAAGACTCATAAGAAAAGCAAAGTTGAATACATGCATAATACCAGACTTACAGGCAAACAGGCATTCATATGCATAAGAAGGGTTTCAGAGAGCACAAGTTCTCCGAGATCGACCAATACACAGAGAAAAATCCCTCTTCCTTTGAGAAATATGCAATCAAAGCATGTGATCTAAATCAAATTACAATAGCATCCAAATTACATTTATACTAGTTCATATTAACCACTAGTTCCTAAAACAAAGGCTCAATTTATTATAACTATCAGTTCTGCAAGACATCCTCATCGAGAAAATCCACTATGCTTAACTAATCCTATCTGTTCAGTGAGGACATCTCCTCGAGAACCTCCACTATGGCTTAACTATTTAGCATTTATTACATCGTGATTTATTCCTAGATTCTATCTCTAGGCTAAACTAGAAAAACATAGAAATTGATGGCTAAAGGATCCCATTCCTTTGCTTGTAGATTTTTTTTGTATTGTTGGAATAAATTTGAAGATTTTCCCTCTAAGTCTTATGCTCCTGCATCAAATGGTGCAAAAGGGAAATGATCTACTCATGAAGAGGGACATAATGGGAGTTTCTCCATGAAGGAAAAGCATGCGGGGTTCACTGTAGAGGTCCTCCAGGATCAAGGAGCTGGGAGTATAGGGACAGTGACAAAATGATGTGTAATAGATGCCCCGTAAAGCGTGAAGGCCGAGCTAGAGTGAGGGATTAAATGCTTTATAAATCAGTGTAGGGAACCGGTCTACCATAAGAAAACCTACAAGCAAATACAGATACATATACATAAACTGAGATCTCTGTCAAATGATACATGAACCATGGCATGGACATAGCCATCTAGAGAATGATCATATAAATGGATCCAGGCATGGGCACAACCATCCATTAAAGAGGATCATAATGGAACCAATGTATGGTCACAGCCATCCAATAATGAAAAGGATCACATATGATAACTCATGGTCTGGTCGTAGCCAGCCATCTGAAAGAGACATGCATATCATCACAGCCATGTCACATCACTTCGCAACCTAGAATTTTTGTAATCTGATTCTAGGGTCTTGGTCTCCAACACAACCCGATGAAAGTACAAATTCTAACCTGCGAATAGATGTGTTGACATCGAACATGCTAGAAAGTCGCTTGATTACCAGTCAATGATGTAGACTGTTAACAAGCGCAAGAGAAACCACCAATAATGACAATGGCCCTCAAGGTACTATCATCACAATTCATGGAATTTGAATATAGGAACTGAGGTCGAACACCTATGAAATCACTCGATCGAAGGCCAATGATGTGAACTTGTCATCAAGTGCGAAGAACTTGCCATTAGGGCATGCAAGCTCTAAGGTACTAGAAGGGAGTCTCTCAATCAACTTCCTGGATAATGATTTGACGTCGATGGAAAGAGACCATGTCAAAGGAGGGCCATAATGAATCCCACATCATCGACGCGAGACAAGAGGATGCAAAATGATTTTGGATGATATAGAGAAACAGAGGTGAGTATAACTGCAGAAGGACAACTCTTGAACATATCGGTGACACAACTGGAAGTTCGACAGCTTTTGGATCCATAGGATCGATGGTCATGATGATGTAGCAGAGATAAAATGGAAGGAAAAATGAAAGGCCCAAACCCAGGAAGGTCACTGATATAGAGGAGGATGTGCCAACTCGACACGAAGAAAAAAGTGTCATGTTCAAGAGTAAGCTATCGACATGACTTGATAGATTTCCAAATTTTTCCCCCACCATTTCTGGTGACTACCCCAATTACTTTTTAATCGCAAGATTGAAGGGGATAACATATGCTTGCACTGTAAGTTCATCCTTCAGATGAATTTGACCTAGTAAGTTTAACGAGCCCTAGGAAGGAGAAGCTCGTGTTCGTTATGGTGATAAATCCGATGTCGTTTAATAGTTTAACGAGTCTGAAAAAGGTGTAACTTGGTATCTTTTTCATGTTTAGAGACTTTGAAAAAGACACATAAAATAAAACTCCACATGATCCCTTTTCGTACATTTGTGTCTCTCGAGCCCGAAAAGGTAGAAAACAATACTTGAGAGAACTGCTTGACCATTTCATTCAAGGAGTACCTTTTTCATAAATAGTGCCTCCCAGCCCAAAAAGGGGTAAAACTATACTAGGCGCACGGCGTTTCACATCCATTAATGAGTTCAAAATGACAAGGGCTCGGCCATATTTTCATTTTTAAAGGGTTGGAAAATAGCTTAAAATGGACCCCCCATTTTTATTTTCTTTAACGAGTCAAAAAGGAAAAAATACTTGGCAATATTTTCAAATGAGTTTAACGAGTCGAGAAAGGTGCTGAAATGCGACTCATCGCCATCATCGAACATCCATCACCTGTCGTTGCACAAGCAAGGCAAAGTGTATTATCGAGTCCTTGAGGAAAAATAGGTCAAAAATATTTACAGAACCTGATATTTTCATGAAAAAATGAATAAAAAGGGGAAAAGTAAATATATTTTTACCATTTACCATTTTAACTTTGCAACGAAGACTTTTTACCCACTTTTGCCCTAGTCTTTTCTGGAGCAGATTGTAAGAGATCCGGGAGGTCAATCGATGAGCCGTCAGTTCTAGGTAACAACCGAAGCCCTGAACTCCATTTTCATGCCATTTATTTATGCTTTTAGCCATTTTTTAGGATTTTAGGGAGGTTTTTGAGAAAAAATTTCGCCCTCAGAGGACGCGATTTCTGGGCACAGTTCGTGCTGGCTGAGGGTTATTTGCATGACCATCCGTGCTGACCAGTGCGATTGTTTCTAAAACAAGTGCAACAACGCCTTGGATAGGGAAAAAACAAATTTTCTCAAGCACTGACCGTTAAAATTTGAAATTTTTGTGTCAAAATTGATGATTGACTCAAATAAATGGCTTTTGCAGGAGAGAAATCGCCAAAATGGTGGATTAGGCAGAAAGAGGACATGAAGATGTGGACACCTAGGCAATGAATGATCGAAATTGCTTGGAGGCTTTGAGGGCTTGCAGAATCCTCAAATTTTTCCTTACACCAGGGATGCGGGCCTGACCTGAATTGCTTCGGTATTTGATAAGCCTTTGGGACATTAATTGTGAGATTTTTGTCATTGGGGACCAAGAGCTGCAGTTGACAAATTCAGACATCCACTTCATCATTGGGATGTCTACCAGAGGTGAGCCAGTGAATTTGTATGGGTCACGTCTGGTCGGGGCAAGCATATCTTCCCTGCTTGTCACACGTTGTCCTGAGGCCCTGAAATCCAAAAGTGGGAAGATCGATATTTCCAATGTGTGGGATTTGACACTGAGGGTGCTTTTGTTCACCATCAATGGAGTGGCAGGGTCCTAGGCTAAACATGAGACTAATAAGTTGAAGTTCCTTTACGCTATTGACTACACAGCTCCTATGATCTTCAATTGGGTAAAGGCCATGAATATAAACATCAAGCGCCAGTTGTCCAAGGCCAAGGCGGGAAATCTGAAGCAATTTGGCTTTGGATCAGTACTTGTGACCTTTTTCCTGAAAAAAGTGCCATTGTTCCAGTATCAGTTGACTGACGTTGATCCTCCTGTGCCACGCGATACGCAGATGGCCCACTGGAGTTGTTTGATGCCTAGGATCACTGGGGGTCAGTAGATGTCCTACCGACCATCATTCTTTTCGTGGCTACAACAACAAAAAATCATCGTAGGAGACTGGACATATAGCAGTAGTGATTTCTGTGGAGACCTATATATGCCCTTGCCATATGGGGAGGACTTTGATAACGAAGGTAAAAAAGAAACCAAATTTTTTATTTTGATGTTTTTTAATTGTTTTTAGTATATGCATGCTTATAACATTTCTCTTGTGTATGCAAATGTTGGACCAAAGTGGCCAGCCGAGATGTCCTCGATAGCCAGGTGCTATCCCCGTCCTATTAATGTATTGGGAAGGGAGTGATAATGAGGAGGAGATTGTGAAGAACCTCGAGGGGTTAACTCATGGTATCCCTGAGTATGCTTGAATAGGAGACATGCCTTGGCGGTACCAGAGGCACATAGTGGGAGTCTCAGATCGGATCCGCCAATTTCTGAGTCGTGTAGTATGAGCCATCGTGTGTTATCATAACCACTATGCTAAGTAGTTCCTAAGTCCAGTACTTACATGTTTTTTGAGGCCTGCGTGACACGGATGTGTGAGGCTTGCAAGCCACCAATGTTATTATGGACATACATATTATTTTTTTGAGTTTTGATGTATCAAACATTCTCACATATGTATATGTGTTATATTTTCATGTCTATTATGGTATAAATGGTTTGTCTTATCTTTTACATGTTTCACAAATGTCTATCCAACACGTAATTAGCTAATGCATCTATTAATGTATTCATGCGTCTAGGAATATGATGATATGTAATATAATCAAAATGCCTTTCCAACAGACGGATACAAAGATACATTCGTAACATTTGAGGGTTCTTTATGGAATATTGCCCATTGAGTTGAAGGAAAACAAGCTATGAATCCAGGTTGACAACCAATTCTCTGATGCCCAGAGCGATGGCTTCTGATAACAGTTCAATGACCACATTGTATTCAACAATGTTGTTGGTTGTACGACCCAGGTAGATACCTTGAAGATCAATCAACTCACCATCAGGGTTATAGATAGCCCATGCTATGGATGATAGGTTCCGGGTACTTAAGCAAGCACCATCGATGAAACTAAGATGAGGAGTTGCAGACATCTGCAAAGCAAGAAAAGCATAGTAAATAGGACGGTTGTTTGAAAACTTTCACACAAAACCACACTGTACATAAATGAATCACACGCTAATGTACATAAGTAACCATGCAAAATTACCTAAGCATAGTACTTTTTGAGGTAAAGCCCATTTCAGGGCTTATCGAAAGGATTTCCTTCATAATCAATAAGTTCATAGGCTCTTTTCTGCAAAACACATTTTATAATATAGGGCCCATGCCACATAGGTTCGAACTTGCCTGCCCCTAGCTTATCATTAGCTTGGGCGTATAGCAGGACCAAATCACCCTTAGAGAAAGTGTGAGGGGAGACCGACTAGTCGAAAAGGGATTTGACCCGTTTCTTTTGTGCCTCGATGACCAAGGCAGCAAGATGACAAGTCTCATCCAGTCGTTCTAAATATAAGAGGTGCTCCTCTTAAGGTGATGTTTCAAAGAGGAGTTCAACAGCTAACTTAAGTGAAGGAATCTCACATTCGATCGGCAATGTTGCTTCCAGACCATAGACCAGCTGGAATGGTGTGAAACCAGTGGCGTCTTTGGTTGAAGTTTAGTAGGCCCACAGAGCTGAAAAAAGCATGAGATGCCAATTTAACTTGTGCATCCCAATAGTACGTTAAAGCATGGTGACCAAGACTTTGTTCACAGCTTCAACTTGGTCGTTGGCCTGAGGGTAATATGGGGTTGAGCCATTGTGGCGCAAGCCCAATGCAGATGTTAGTTTTGCCATCATGTAATCTCTGAAATGGGAGCCATGATCTATGACAATGGATTGGGGTACGCCAAACCTAGAAATAACATGGTTAAAAAGGAATTGAGCTCCATCTTACCATCTGTCAAATATGTAGGCATCGCTTCGGTCCATTTGGTGAACTAATCCACCACAACGATAATGTAGCCATGCCCCCAGCCGAACAAGGGTTACATGTCATATAATCGATGCCCCATTTGGTAAAGGGACCAATGGTAATGACGGGGTGTAGGTGAGCAGATCGGGTGTGCATCTTGTGTTGGTAGATTTGGCATTCATGGCACTTGCGGACAGCAAGAATGCAGTCTTTGAAGATGGACAGCCATAAATAACCAGCGCAGAGGATTTTGTGAGTTGTAGCATAACCAGACATATGACCACCACATTCCCTGGAGTGGCAATCATTGAGATCTCTTTCAGCTTCCTCAATCATGAGGCATTGGCGAAGAACAGAATCGACACCAACACGGTATAAAGTATCACCAATAATACTGTAGGGTTGAGAATGATGCTGAATCCTTTGATGATCATCTTTGGTCAACGCGGACTGAAACGTGGAGGTTTGGAGATACATGATGATATCACCGTACCATGGATCAAGGGTGATAATCAGGAAAAGGGTCTCATCTGGGAGTTATTCATCTGCACCAGCAGGGAGAGCTTTAGAGGGGAGGGAACCAATCAATTGCACAAAAACAAGTGACTTCTTATATTTGGCCGTAGTTAAGACCAAATCGAATTCTTACAGGATAACGATCCGTTTAGAATACTTGCCCCCCATCAACTGACGAGTTAGGATGTAGGTCATAGGGTTGCATTCATAAATCATTGTAGTCATTCATAAGAGAATATAATGCTGAAAACATTGAATAGCCTGGACGGTAGACAAAGCCAACTTGTTGACATGTGCATAACGTGTTTCAGTGTTGAGGAGATTCTGACTCAGGTAGTAGATCACATGCTCAGTGCCTTCGTCATCATCTTGAACGAACACCATAGCTATGGTGCTAGGGGTTGTGGGTAGGTAAAGGAAGTAATCTCGGTAATAGTCTGGTGGATGTAACAGAGGAGCATTTATGAGGACAAATTTAAGATCATCAAAAGGTTTTTGGGCTATCTCGTCCCATGCAAAGGGTGTTCCTTGTTTGAGAAACTAGGTAAACACTATAGCTAGCCCGATGTAGTTGGGTATAAAACGACAAAGAAAATTGGCCTTTCCTCGGAGGCTGTGGAGTTGGTGCAGTGAAGATGGAGGGGGTAAGTCTACAATGGCCTCGACTTTTAGCAAATCCAAGCGAATCCTGTCCTTGCAAATGATGAAGCCGAGGAGTCATTCTGATTCCACACAGAAAACACATTTGTGTGGATTTAACCAGATTTTATAGTGTATGCAGTGTAAAAAAATCTTTCGAAGGTGGTTTGGGTGATCTCGTCGCTTACGAGAATGGACAGGAAGGTCATCCAAGTAAGGTTGGAAAATGTTGCGAATATCATGAAACGCATAGGACATTTCTCTTTGAAATGTGGCCCCAGCATTTTTTAGGACGAAAGGGAGCTTCTTGTATACGAATGTACCCCATGGGAAGATAAAGGTTGTCTTCTCTTGGTTGGCCACTGCGATATTGATTTGGTTATAACCAGAAAAACCGTCCATAAAGGAAAAGATCTCTCTTCTGGCACATTCATCAATGATTTGATCAATGAAGGGAGTAGGATAGTTCTCTTTAGGACAGGCACAATTAAGATCTCGATAATCCACGCAAACACGGACCATGGCTTGTTTTTTATTCATCGGGACAATATTGGACACCCAGTCTGTAAGGGGAATGGGATAAATGAACCCAACTTTGAGAGGATTTTTGACTTTGCCCTTAATAGCAGCGGCCTTTATAGGGTGCAGCGAATGAGTTTCGTATTCAAATACATTGGTATTTCATGCACCACAATGCTAAGATCAATGCCAGGAATTTCTTCGTAAGACCACGCAAACACATCAAGAAATTCATGAAAAAGATGAGTATATGTCTTGATCTCATCTGGAGAACAAGATACCCCGATATGAATGTGTTGAATCACATCAGGTTTGATAGAAATGTCAATTGGCATCATTTGGGTAATATTACCCAAATTTCCTTCCGACCATACTTCATGAGTAACATTCGGTGGTGGAAATGGAGAAGAGGACTCCATGAAAGAGGTAGACATGACCGTTGGGCGAGGCATGAATAAGGAGAAATGATGAGTATCAATCCATGGTGGTTCCTTGAGGGACATGATTTCCATGATACCTTCATCGGGGAGGAAGGTTTCGGCTAAGGGATCGGATGATTCCAAAATGCCAAGCTAGGGGGATTGAGAATACATATCGAGAGAGTTCTTCAAGATATGAGAATCAAAGGATGCACAGTTCACAGCAGAAACAATTTCCGCGTAATTAACTTTGGCAGGACTAAGCGGCATGTCATCGCCCCAAGCATCAACTAGATCTGGCATAGGTATGACCCAGGGATCAAATTTGACCGAGATCATGTTGACAGAGGCAACATGAGGAGGTGGGAGTGGAAAAATTCCCATTAAGGTAGACTGTTTGAAGAGACCTGCCCCCACACTCTCAAAGGAAGCACCAAAGTGCTTGACATACGAAACATTCCCATCAGATGAGGAAGAGGCAAAGAAAGACAACTGATCAACAATGACAATCCTCCCTTGATGGGGAAAATGGATCACATGAAACGAAGAGGAGGCCACAGCAAGCATGGCATGGGTCCAACTTCGACCGAGTAGAAGATTATAATTGAGATTGGCATCAACAATTTCTACTTTGACTTGCACGGTCTTACCTTCCAAGGTAATGGCAAGGTTGGGTAAGACACCGAAGGGTCACGAATCGTGCCCGTTGAAAGCTTCCAATGTGTTTGGAGACCGGTTTAGTGTAGGGGAACCAATAGCCTTCCAGCACATAGTTGACATGATGCAGGTAGAATCACCTTCATCAATGATAGTACGGTGGATGGTCTTTTCATTAATGATTACCTGAATAAGAAAGGCAATCTGATGAGAGAGTCTCGGAACATTGTTCTCTAGATCAAAATAGATCAAATTAGAATCGGTGGGAACAATGCCCCTGATAGCTGACAGCAAATATTTCCGCTGTGATGGACAGCTTTGGAGTACCTCGAGACTCGACATGGCTGACAGCGCCTGAGCCAAATCTTCAACAATATTGTAATGATGAGTAGCTCAGGCATTGGGATTATACAAGGATTTCCATAGCACACCATGAGAGGGTGGCCGTGGAGCGGAATCAGGGTTAGGGTGCTCGATTTGCAGAGGGTCAAAACTCGAGGTAGAAGAAGAAGATGGAGCTTATTTTTCTTTCCCTATTGTGTGAGTTGGAGTTTGATAATCCTTCGATCGGGTAGCCACATTAATGGGCATGCTCATCATGAACACTTGAGATCCAAAAGAAGTAGATCGTGGTTGGTCTACCATCTAAGTCTGCTGAGATGGAAAAGGCTCTTTGAGGACAGCAAGGGTCCCCTTGAGCAAACGACTAAATTCATATCATTGTGGACAATCCTTAGTATAGTGATCCTCCTCGCAAATGAGATAAGGATACTTAGGTTTCTGTTGTGAAGATTCACCGACAGACAATTTGGGAGGACCCTGTTTCAGGGCATTGGCTTTAACTTTGCCTTTGCCTTTCTTTTTTCCTTTCGAGGATTTATCCGCTGCGGTAGATTGGACAACATGGACCTCTGAGGTTTTACCATGGCCTGGAGGGTTTTGAGATGAACTGTTGGCAGTAGTATTCAGTATCGACTTCTGTTTGGAAGAAGTTTTGGCAAGGGCCAGGGATACTGAACCAATAACTCCATCAACGGGAGGAACAGCAGGTGACTTCGATGTCATGGGATCGGATGATGGCCATAGAGCATTGGGTAACGATTCGTAAAAGGTGCCAGACTAAGACTAGACCAGGTCCAAGTATTGAGCACGAGCGATGTTTTACTCTTCAGTGATGCATCCAGCCATGGCTATATTGTGAGCAATTGGGGCTATGAATGATTTGGTTAAACATTTAGCGAGAAACTAATTAGCTATCTCGAACATGACCAGTTGATGTCTATGTCTCCATTCATGGATATGATCAGAGATGTGCATGACAGTGTCTTGCTTAAGCGATGTAAGGAGATAGGTGCCCATTTCATAATGAACCGACAACTGAAAATGCATGAGAAAGGCCATGGCTAACGAATTGAAGTCATGAAAAGTACTTCGAGGTAGCTCGATGTACTATTTTGCTGTGACACCCATGAGGGTTTGTTGGAAAAGGCAAAGATGAATGGAATCATCCACGTATGAGTTCGATGAGCACCAGAGGTGATATGTCATCACATGGGCCTGAGGATCTTCTTTAGATTTTCCATTGAACTTTGGGCAATCACTTGATTTCTTGGACGACACCGGAGGCCAGTAGGGTGAATGAAGAATTAGATCATTCTTAATATGTGATACATCCAGCAACTCAAGTGTAGCCAAGAAAGGTAATTGAGCATTAAAAGGCATGGGAGGTCGATAGGCGGACCCATAAGGAGGCGCCCATCCCTGATTATAAGGATTTTGACCCCACAGTGGGGGATTTTGGCCATACGGCATCTGAGGCTGCCCCCATTGCAGATTACCTTGACCAAAGAGAGGATTCAGACCTTGAATACCTTGAAATTGTCCATGCATAGGTTACTGATAGGAAACGTATGGGTTAAAAGGCTACTGAGCTTATTGACCTTGGACATATGGGTATGGGACTTGTTGTCTTGGAACATAGGGTTGGGCCTGTTTCCCCTGAACAAGAGGGTTCTAGACCTGTAGTCCTTGGGCATATGGTTGATACACTTGTTGCCCTAGGAAGTAGGGATTCTGTACCTAGTGCCCTTGGCTGAGAGGATTCTGAACCTGTTGACCCTAGACAAGAGGATTCTGCACCTACTGCTACAAGATTTGACCTTGAACCTATCCCTGCAAGGATTTCCGTTGTTGATAGGTATACAAGGGTTGCTGCTACCTTGGTTGCAGAGGTTGCAAAGGTTGGCCCTGCGAGGGTATGGGTTGAGACGTATGCAGAGCATATTGCATCTGTTGCTACACGACCTGCTGTAACTATTGAAAGGACTGACCTTGAGGCTTTTGCAAGTGACCTTGCACGGGATAATCTGTCCTTGTTGTTGCGCGAAAAGCCCTTGCTACAACAAAGGTTTCCCTTGCGGTAACAAAGGCTGCCCTAGTTGTTGCAAAAGTTGTCCTTGCTATTACAAGGATACTTGAACAGTGCCCGGGAAATTACTGAACTGAATCTAGCCATAGCGAGGCTAGATGTACTGCCTAGGTTGGAGGGTGTAAGGTTGATTAACCAATACTTGAGAACCATATGGAATATAAGGATGTTGATATTGGACTTGAACCCCATAGGGCTGCTGATATTGAACATTGATCGATCCAGATGGACCACCATGATTCTGAACCTGTTGGTACTGGACATTGCTTGATCTAGTAGGGTTAGTAGGGTTGTAAATAATACCATAAGAGGGTTGGTTTATACCAAGCATGTGAGCTTGTGAGCCACTCACATTAGTGGCACCTGACACCATAGAGACATTCAGGTTCTGCCCCCCAGGTGGTGGCACAATCTGGCCACTGACTAACGGGATAGAAGAACTGGTAGAGACAATCTTTGAAACCACTGGTTGAGACTGACACATAACTAGGATCGATGATACAAGAGTGTTCGGGACAATGGGTTACACCGGGACTGAAGTAACAACTGGTTGGGAAGCTGTGTTCCTGATAAACGACCCTGACATAGGCCTGATGCCTAATGCCCAAACAGAGTTATGGTAGAGTGATGAGGCACTAGGTGTGCCTGAAACTAAGTGCCCTAAAGACACATAGCCGGGTGGCAAGCTGGTGGGAATACCTTATGAATAAGGGAAACCCTCGGGAGGGAACTGCAACTGCAATTCTTCCCCCTCAATAGTGTGTGGAGTTGAGACTTCATACTCATATGAAGAAGTGATTGGAGCATTGCCTTCAAGTTCCATGTCTGGAAACAAATGACAGCAAACATCCGAACATGTACTCGGGGGTAGTTCCAAAGGAACACCTAGTTGATCGTACGGACTGTAAGGGCACTGTGGTGATATCTCAACAACGTCAAACAGAGGGTTTGGAGGATAGATAACCAGTCCAAGATGACGTAAGTGGTTGATGAGTTCTCTGGAGTTCAAATGGGATTATTTGGAGATTCCAAGTCAAGACCAACAAATGACCTTAAATCGAAAGTAGGCGGAGGACGAGATGATAATGGTTGAATACTCAAAACAATTGATGGTTCAATATTTTGGTCCTGAAATGGCTTTGATAACTCAAGAAGCAGCTCCTAGGACAACCTTTCAGGCGGAGGAGAGGAAGAGGAAAAGGTTGAACCACATGGTTCAGCCACGATGACCTTGTCTTAGTCGATAGAACAAATAACTTCAAGGCTTTAAAATGTCGTTTTAAGGGAACTCACGATTTGGTAAAAAATCTAACAGGATGTTTTGAATCATGGGCAATCAATTATTTAAGACACATAACAGAATGATGTTCTTTCATTTTTTGAGAGTCGAGAAAGAAACAAATATGACTCTATCACTTTCGATTGGAAACAAGCTTGAAAGGACAAGTGCTCGAATAATATTTTTAAGTTTAATGAGTCTAAAAGATCAAATGACTATTCTGGATGATCTAGGTAAACAGGATTACTAGGCAACCATGAACTGCAGAATACCTCCTGGTGAACCAAGAAGTACGAGCACACAATCTCCTCAAATGTTGTGTTCGGTGTATCATGTTCACAAGGTGACTAACTTAGCTTCCTAAGGATAAAAGGATTGCAGCCTAGTGGGGTCTCTCGTTATATATGTGATGGTACAGGGAGCGCAAATCTGTGCTAGCATTGTCTAATGTTGGAGCTAACGATAGGCGATAGGTTTACAGACACCAGAACATGTCTCTAACCTATACCTTCTAGATGTGATCGTTAATGTCAAATGTGCCTTAGGTAAATTGAATTCATTTTAGAGTTTATCTTGAGTTAAGTTTCAGTTTTCAGGTCTTAGCTATGCTACTCGAAAAACCTAGAATGCAACTAAATGGGACAAGACCCTTTCAATTCGATGAAATGCCTACACTAGAGAAGGTAGAAACTACTAAATCAAATGCAAACAATCAAGCAACTGAAAACGAAATGAATTTTCACTACTTCACTTTTTCAAAAAATAAACTAATGAAAAATGCATTCCAATTCCTAATTTCCTGACAAGCACTTATCTATCAGTCCTTTAGAAATGAAAAAATTTCTCTTCCTTTTCAAATGCTAATGCAATTCTAGTTTTAAGAGATGTGAATCATAATGATGCAACAAGCTAGAATTTCACACTTTCCTATGAAACAACAAAACAAACTTTCACATACAATCTTTCAATGAAATTTTTTTCAAGACTATGAGCTCTTCAAAAAGATGAAAACATGAAAAAAGAAGTTCATTCAAATCAACGAAACACTGACTTTGCCAAACACAAGATTGACAATGTAATCTATGATGGAAAAAGATGTTCAAACTAGTAAACAAAACTTTTTCAAACTTGTGCAAAAAGAGGCCAAAGTCATAAGAGGGACCAAAAACAAATGCAAGGAGCAAACACACCCACAACCGGACTCGATGAGTCCACAAGCTACTGAATGGATAACTAGCTAAATGTCCTAGTGTCGCTGGCCACTCAATGACTCGATCAATCAAACAACAAGATGACAAGCCTATAAGCAAGCAAAACCAAACAAAAATTAGCTTTCTAATCAAGGAGAAAACAGTCAAAAGGCTCACAGGGTCAAAAACACAAGGGAAAAACGCATTGGTGAAGATTGGGGGCTAGCCCTAATTTGCACTTACAGGGATCGACGCGACTGCCTAACTGAGAATAAGCACCAAAGGCGGGTTGATGCAACTGTTCCTCTGTAATTCACACTAATCGGTGCAATTGTCAGCCGATTGAATGGGTTGTCTGAGGGAACTAAGAAAAAATAAAAAAGAATTCAAACAGGGACAAGATCTGCTACTATGGATTTTAGACTTAGGCCAGTGAGTAGGAGAAAAGAAACAGAACAAAAGGGAAAACGTGAAACTAGAAAAGTTCTCATGAAATCATGAAATCCAAAACAAACAAAAGGATGGGATCTCCCCCACCAATTTGTGGTGAAGTAAAATTATAAGTGTGGACATGAACGAATTCCTCTAGCCCGATAATGGGTCTAGCCACAACAGATACATTCTATGGAATATTTCCTTAGGTTAGAATCAATCAAGAGGGCCTACCTCTTGGTCGCTTATCCTGCTTGATGATGTCCTCGCTTGCTTGCTCCAACAATCTCTCGCTTCCTTCTTCAAGCTCCTGAAACAAGTAAACAACAACAACACACAAACATAATAATAGAAAAATTGCAATTCAACCTACTTAATGAGTCAAGAAGAATTAAAGCATGAATATTTAATATTAAAAAACATGTAGGAAATAAATCGATAGTTGCATATACTAATATTCAAAGAGATATTACAACCATTTGTCTTGACATCGCAGTCTTCCTCTGACAAGACCAGGTTCCCACACACTTCTGCTAGCACTTCATGATGGCTTCAAACAACAATAGTTTAAAGACTCTTCCCTTTAGGCTTCACTCCAAACCAAACACACTTCTCCCTCACACAAATAGATGGCTACAACTAGTAATAGCTTGCTTGTCTAGTATATTTACACTCAGCCAAAACTCTAACTCTAATTTTCACACTAGTCACTAGTTTGTGCTTGGGAAGAAGGGAGGTTTATATAGGAAAGATGGATGGGAGATGGATCCTCTTCTCATGGGAGAAGGACTTATCCCTTGAGGTAGTTCCATCATTATAGGGGAAAGGAGCCCAAATTGTCATCCTCAACCCCATCTAGCCAAACCATTTACCAGACTTCCGTTACAGAGCTTCTAGAGATGGAAGCTTTAGCTCTAATTTAAAAAACTTTCCATAATAGGACCGACGTGACTGGAACACAACTTAATCGCACCGATCAATGCGGGGAATAGTGCTAATCTCTGCACATCGTCGCGGGGAAGACAAATCTCATTAGCGCCGGTCTTGTAAATTGGGAAAAACAAAAGTTTCAGGGGAAATGGTGCAAAAGGGAAATGATCTGCTCATGAAGAGGGACATAATGGGAGTTTCTCCATGAAGGCAAAGCATGTGGGGTTCACTGTAGAGGTCCTCCAGTATCAAGGAACAGGGAGTACAGGGACAGTGAAAAAGTGTTGTGTAACACCTCCGCATGGCAAGGTGTGTGGAGTCCTCCATGGTCTTGATGTTCGCTTGATATTTCACGTGGATGTATCCCCTTTGCTAGTACTTGACATGCTTCATGTGTTCATACATTCATGAACAAGTCTCCTAACTTGTGCTCCTTGTTCATCTTGTTCATCATCACACAATGTCTCATCCATGTACCTGTATCTGCAATCATTCATGACAAGACGGAATCAGATCCAAAAATATCATAGTATACAATGATACATCATCTTTCATTTTTGGGTGCAGGTGACTGGGAGAGAGGACAAGGCTATGAAACCGCACAGAGCATATTTCAAGCCAAGATGTGGGGCTCCGGGGCACTATCAAGAAAAATTGCACAGAGGTCACTAGAAGGATGGGATGAGAAGTACAAAACAAGGGTGACATTCTATGGGATCTGGCTCAGCTAGGAGGCAAAATTGTGCAATTTTTTTCAAGGAGGCAGTGCAGGTAGCAGGGAGGACATTGACAGTGAAAACTATGCAGATTCTTGAGGGAGGCTGGGAGTGGGCTACAGGAGGTTACTAGCCAAAACTACATAGAACTGGGAGGTA
Source organism: Pinus tabuliformis (assembly GCA_031772625.1). Taxonomy (NCBI): domain Eukaryota; kingdom Viridiplantae; phylum Streptophyta; class Pinopsida; order Pinales; family Pinaceae; genus Pinus; species Pinus tabuliformis. The sequence continues at coordinate 461,707,054 of CM062820.1, read as the reverse complement.
GGCATGCAATACATCTCTACATAGTCTCTGGGCTGAGCGAGGCATTGGGCAGCTGGAGGACAGTCCATGAAAAAAGCAGAATTTTCAGGAGGAGCAACAGGGTGGCTGGCAGAGGGACTAACTAACAGAACTGTGCAATTTTCAGAGACAGTGTAGTGACAGGGAGTGGGTGCCTGTCACTCATGTTTGTGCCATTTCTTCAGTCAGTGGAGGCAGGCATTCTATTAGCTTTGTGCAATTTTTTGGAGGAGTGAAGCCCAGGGTCACTACCCAGTTAAACTCTCTAATTGACCAGCGGGGGGGTTGATCGATTGGCTTAGGGGCAACATAGATTGAGATTGCTTCTTGGGAAACTTCTTTGTTGTTCTGGGTGACACTCAGCTAGGTCGATGCCAAGATTGCCTAGTGCAGGCTACCTAGGAGGCAGTCTCAAACTCTACACAATTAGGACAGTAGTACTTGATCATTGAGCGCTGAGACTATGTAGTGCAGCTCCACAGAGGTCTGACTAATAGAGGGTGGTATGATTGACAGGTTTTCAGAAAAATGACTAAGTGTGTGAGTAAGTGGACTTGTGTATACATCACCTTGCGAAAACACACTCAACACGACTTGATGACAAGACACCTCGAACCAACAAGGAAACATACGCTCAGTGTGACTGTTGAGGAAAATTAATTACCTATCATTTAATTGTCAACTAGAGGGTCTCGTAAAACTTGCGAAGCGTGCGTGAACTATATGTGCTAGAAATTAACTTCCAAATTAGATCAATCTAACTACAAAACCCAATAACAAAAAACCAATTTCACCTATTATAATTCAACAATCAATTCAAAAGAAATTATGGTACAATTATAGTACAACACGCGGAATTGAAATTACATGAAATGAAAGAAAAGACAATCATTCTTAACCTCTTACATAGGAAAATGTATGAAAGAAAATAAAAACAATTGCTCTTAACTTCTAGTTAGAAAGAAAATAAAAACAATCACTCTTAACCTCTCATACAGGAAAAGATATGAAAACAAATAAAAACAATTACTCTTAACTTCTAGGTAGAAAGCAAATAAAAACAATCACTCTTAACCTCTCACACAGGAAAAGATATGAAAGAAATAAATCTTAATCTATGAAAGCAATAAATCTTAATCTATGAAAAACAATAAATCTCACACATTGTAGGTGGCCAATCCAAAAGCATGAGAGATGGCAAGTTAAGAGGCTCCCATTGCAAGCATTACCAATCAAGGTGACCATCAATCATGATCATGGTGCTAAATCTAAATTCCATTCATAAGTAATCTTAACTTTCCACCTGAGTATCTCCAACTTTACACATGCCTTTGAAAGGAGAAGGCTCTCCTATTTATACAAAAACATAAGAAGCTACCTCATTAATGGAGGTCCATTATTCTCTCCCTAGATCCCTAGAAAATCTCATAGAGTTACAACTCAAATAGGTAATGATGAGACACCTATACTCTTTGACCTTTATCCAAATATTCTTCCATATCTTGAAGGGAATTCGAATTTGAGCATTGGAGGCCACATAAGGGTTCCTTGGAAGCTTCCAAATGACCTACATGTGTCATGAAACTCAAGCCACTTTTAAGTATTAGCAAGTATATGTCATTTTTATAAGTTTTAACCATTTAATTCACTTATAATACTAGAAATCATTATATTTTGGAAAACACAAAGGTAACCCATATAACTATGAAAATGGAGGCTAATGAAAGATTATATGGCTATGGAGTTGCGACATGTGAGTGAAATGGTGGCGATAAAGGTGAAAGTGGATGATATTTTGAATACATTTTGAAGACTCTACATACCCCCCAAATGATGTTATTGCATGTCCCCATGCAATCTACTACATTTCTTAATCATGATTTTCTTTTGAATGAGATTGAATTATATCAATTGTCCTTAAACTTTGCATTTCACAATTAAATTTCTTTTTGCAAAGTATTCCTTGTTATACAATGAATTGCAACATGTTTGGTTGGTTCTTTTGTGACAACCAAATCTTAATTGGTATTGGTTCTTGTGTATCAATACCTTGTTTCTTTTTGTTGTAGCAATATTTATTGAACATATTTAAGAATGCATCTTTAAATCAACCATATAATATGCTCATCATTTAGGCATTATTTGCAAATCAAATAACTTTTGAACCATAATGCAATCATAGTGATTAGGAAAAGTATGTTAGGATGAAATGAAGTGAAATGGAATGAAGTGATTATGAAGAGTGATCATAAATGGATGTCACTTCCCCCCCCGGCCTCCCTCCCCACCCCCACCTAAAGGTGTTTACATTTTTTTTCAAATGAAAGGAAATATGGTGAAGTATTTTCCAAAAATTATAATTTCAACATTCAAGGAATTCCATGATTAAAAGCTAGAGAAGAACATACCTTTACTTACCTAGGAAGTGGACAAACTATGCATATGTAGAGAAGTTGTAGTTGCTGCTGGATCATGGAATAGAATGTATAATTTCATCTGCTTCTCGGTTGCATAAATGGTGGATGAGGTGGTAAAAGTGGAGTCTTTATTTTTGTTGCTAAATCTACTGTATCTACTACAAAATGATGAAATAATATAGTCTTCACCTGCTACAAAACCCGATGGTACAATTCTAATCATGCGAATAAATGGGTTGTTGTTAAGCATGAAGAGAATTCATTGGATTACCGGCCATTGATGAATGTCGTTAACCAAATGCGAGGCAAACTCACCATTAATGTAAATGAGTGCTAAGGTACCTAAGTACATCTTGCGAAGTGCGAATAGATGAGATGATGTCGAGCCACTTGCAAGATCCTCTGCACTATCAGGTTAAGCACTCCATCGATTTGACCCCAGGTGTGTCACTGCCCAATGGACCAATCTATTGGTGCTCCGTTATGGAGAATGATGAAATCAAGAGGCAGATTCAGGAGCTGCTACATAAAGGTCACATCCGTCTGAGTTCATCACCCTGTGGGAGCCCGATTGTGTTGATACAGAAGAAGGATGGGACTTGGAGACTCTGTATTGACTATCGGGCATTGAACAAGATCGCTGTTTGCAATAGGTACCTGATTCCATGAACTGATGACCTCATGGACCAACTGAAGGGGGAAAAATATTTCAGCAAGATCAATTTGAAGTCAAGATATCACCAGGTACCAATCGAACCCTCTGATGTGTGGAAGATTGCCTTCAAAGCCAAGGAGGGCCTTTTCGAATGGTTGTTTATTCCTTTCAGATTGATGAATGCTCCTGCAATGTTCATGAGTCTAATGGATGACATCTTGTGGCCATTCACCAACTCATTTGTAATGGTATACTTGGATGACATCTGGATCATCAGCCAGAGTTGGGAAGAGCACTTCCACCACATCCGAGAGGTTCTCCAAACACTGCGACAACACAAGTTATGTGCCAATTTGGAGAAATGCACTTTTGGCATGACCCAGGTTTAGTATTTGGGATACATTATTGATGAACAGAGGTGCATGTGGATCCATCCAAGATCCAAGTCATTCGGGATTGGCCATCTCCAACCACTCTGACAGAGCTTCGCAGCTTTCTAGGTCTTGCCAACTTCTACCACAGGTTCGTGTTGGGATTTTCTCATATCACTTGGCACTTGAGTCAAGTCACCAAGGGAGGAGCGAAAGAAAAATTATTTTGGTCTGAATCTCAACAAAAGGCATTCACAGAGTTAAAAGATCGCCTCTACTCAACGCCAATTCTCTCATTACCAGACCTGCAACAACCATTTGAGGTTGAGACAGATGCCTCTGACTATGCTATTGGGGCAGTCCTTACTCATCACGGGCATCCAGTGGCATATCACAGTGAGACACTTTCAGACACAGTCCGAAAGTATCCCACTTATGACAAAGAGATGTATTCCATTGTGCAGGTCTACCGATAATGGAAGCATTACATTTTGGGGAAGGAAACAGTCATCCACATAGAACATCGACCCCTATAGTTCATACAGACCCAAGGGAAATTGCAGAATGATTGCCATCAGAAGTGGCCCACATACCTGCAACAGTTCCATTTCAATATCAAGTATAAGAAGGGCAGCACCAATAATGTTGCAGATTGCCTTAGTCGACCACCAATCATAGCGTTAACCACTGTGCTCAACCCTTGTGGGAACGAGACTTCTGATTGGCCACTTCTCTACAAAAGCGACCCAAAATTTTGCCACACACACCAGACACTCTTGGAGGGTCAGCATGTTCCATATTTTCACCTCCAGGATGCCCTGTTATGCCACTTGGGTCACCTTTGTGTTCCTTCAAGAAAGCGTGCCAAGATGATTTGGGAAGCACACTACGGTCGAGATTCTGGGCATTTTGGGGTCGAGGAAACGGTGGCAATACTACAGAAGTATTTCTATTGGCCAAATCTTCGACGAGATGTCGGGAAGTACATCAGATCATGCACTGCCTATGCCATTGCCAAACCGACCATCAAGAAGCAAGGCCTCTATACCCCACTGCCTACCCCTAGTCAACCTTGGGAATCCACCTCCATGGATTACATGTTAGGCCTTCCTTCCACTAAGCATGGAAACAACTGTGTTTTTGTGGTCGTCAACAGGTTCTCAAAGATGGCCATTATGGAGGTCTGCAAGAAGAATATCATAGCAGAAGCCACTGCTAAACTCTTTTTTGAATGAGTGTCGGTACACTTTGGGATCCCATAGTCTATCATCTTAGATTGGGACAACAGGTTCTTCAGTACATTTTGGTCCAATCTCTGGTCGATGCTGGACACCAAACTCACTAAGGCCACAACCTTCCATCCTCAAACTGATGGCCAAACAGAGGTTGTCAACAGGATGATCGTACACATTCTGCGCATGTACAACTCAAAGCTTCCACGCACATGGGACGAGATCCTCCCATATGTTTAGCACAACTACAACCAGGCTCTCCACAGCTCGACTGGCCACAACCCTTTTTAGGTAGGCTTGGGATTCCAGCCACTATGTCCCATTGATGCGGCCATGCCATTTGTAGCTACTCACACAGATTCACCTCATGTCCAGTCCGAAACAGATAAGGAAAACAACTTCATTGAGCACATCCAACATATTCACCAGCAGGTCCATGACATTCTGGAGAAATAAAATGCCAAGTACAAGTAGCGACATGATCAACATCGGGTTCCACACAAGTTTTAGGTAAGCGACAAAGTCTGGTTGCATTTGCAAAAGGAACGCCTTACTGAAGCCTATCAGAAACTCAGACGACTCCGATATGGTCCTTACACCATTACCAAGGCTGTGGGAGACAATGCATTTGAGCTCAGCATTCCTCCATTCCTTGGCCTGCACCCAATGTTCAATGTGGACTGCCTTCGGCCATACTTTCCACCATTACTAGACACATCAAACATTGTATAACAACTCACACCCACAGAGTTAAATCCAAATTGCATGGAAAAAGCTGCAACTGATCAAATCATGGACACACAAATCAATCACTCTTGCCAGAAAAATATCCAACTATATCAAGTTGTCAAAGCAGGCCAACTCCTTCACCAGGGCAAGTGGCTCACCAGGGACCAAGTTCAGCAAAAGTTTCCTCATCTCATGGAGGAACTCAACGCAATGGGGACCATTGCTTCCTAAAGGGGGAGGAATGATCCAGGTGGATATTGGTGGTCACCCGCCAATTTCACTTGGACTCCCACCATTTCTTCATTTAGTTTTTCACTTTCCTTAATTGTAGCATAGTTTACTATTTTTAGCAGTTTTTTGGGTCCTAAAATTCCAGAGCCGTTTTTAAGGCCCTAAACGATGATTTTTTGGAAATCTACCATGATTTATTTCTTGTCTAAAATCATCTTTTCCATCGTAGTCCTCAGAGAGATCTTTCCAACGAATTATCATGCGCATCAAACGAAGATAATATGACCAAGTCGCGACCCCGGGAAGTTGGCTATCCAACTCACCCCAACGAGGCCCATAAATTCTTGGTGTTACATCTCCTTGGGTTATGGTTTTGGTTGTTTAGGGTTTGCTCTTATTGTTCAATAATAAAAAGGCCCTTGAGCCTCATTGGAAGGCAGTTCAGAGGCATGTAGCCACCACATCTCTTCTCAGAGATAAGCTACCATCGCCCTAGCTGGTTTATTTCCATTTATGTTTGTAAGCATATTTTAGTATTTTACATTAATGAAATGAAATATTATTTCCACTTCATCTCTGCGTTTATGGTTATCTTTGTAATTTGTTGCATTCTTATTTAAATCCGGATAAAAAATGTAAATGGAAAATGTGGAGGAAACATGCAACTCTTTGCAAGGAAAATGGTGATGACGATGCTTAGCGGAAATGCTTGGATAGCTTGTGAGTTTGGAGAGGAAAAATGATGGCATTTGTGAATAATAGAAATGGATTTAATTGGTTCATGTTTCTTGAAATTGGTTGTAGAAAACCAATCATGCATAATTGGCTTCCTTCAATTCTCTGATTGCCCTGGAACCTGAAAATAAAATGGCATTAACATTTCCACAAACGTAAATGTGTTCAAATAGAAGTTATCAATTTCTCTAGGTACATATGAAAAATTTGCATAATTGACAGGTTCATGACGTGTTTTCATTTCAACTGGTTAGTCTAATTTCACAATTGTGATAATAAATCCGATTTCTAAAAAAAATGACAATATGCAAACGTAAACAATTTCCTCCATTTATATTTGAATCATAGCATTTCATAAAGATAAAGAACTATTATTTGCAAATGCTTAATGATTCCTGCAAAAGAATCTTCGATAAAAAATCCATAAATCGATCTTGTAGATAAAGCGTCTTCATAGTTATTCTTCTTTCCTGCATCATGCTTGAAAACATAATCATTAGAAAAAACCAATAAATTTTGATCATGATTTTCTGATTAGAATGCATTATTGACAAGTAGATTATTGAGTTAAATACATAGCTGCAGAATTGTTTTTCAGCTACATAATTGTGGTTCAGCTGCAGAATTGCACAGTTTCTATAGCTAAAATCCTGAACAGACAGTTAAGTACAAACAACTATGTATTTTTGTTATGAACAAATAACCAGTCCAATCTTCAAATTAATCAATGCCTCTTCCAGAAAAATTAGCAGATAGAAAAATTTTATTATTATTTTTATTATTATTATTATTTATATATTTTTAATTTTATATATTTATTTTCTAGTGCTTGTCTTGATAGGTATGTTTGAGTGGACCATCACAACAATCTTTTTCTCAATTTACTCCATATTTCGCATCAAAAATTTTCGACAATTTTTCTCATGGAAATTTTCATGAAAAACAATAAATATACAATCTAAAAAAAATTAAAGAAATATTCACAAAATGAAATATATAACAAAAATAAAAAATTATATGTACAATCAATCAACAAAAGTATTTTTTCATAAAACATAACATATATAAATATATAAAACACATATATAAACATTACAAAAACATTCTTATTAAAAACAAAAATAAAAAACAAAAAAACAAAAAACTTATAATAAAACATAACAAAACACTCTAAAAAACCACAAAGTAACATTAAAAAAAAACATAACAAAAACGAAAAAAACGTAATTTTCCATGGTTGAAAAGTCAAACGTTGAAAATTTTTGAAAATGAAACGTGGTTGACTCAGTTGCAGCAGCATAATCCGGAGCCACGTACTGGCAATGCCCGCACCACAATGCATAAAATTCGTAACTATGCATTTGGAGCACGAAGGAGTATAAGTTGATCGTTGTTAATTTCAAATGTCCACGTAGAGGGATGGATGAGGCCATAATTTAATGTGTAATCTGCAAAAAAGATCTGTGGGCAATGGTGAGAGTATCCGGTGGAATTTTTGGGTGGATGCGTGTTCTTCTCAGTGAAGCAGTTGGAGATACAAAATAGAGCAGAAGCTGATTTTCGTAAACAAATTGATACTTGGTGCTCACAAACCCACATTTCTCCCCATATTGTAGACGCAAATCCAATGGTGCTCATCAAAACCAAGACGTCTTTCTCATGGACTCAATCAGACTGGATTTGTTTCAACGATTTGCAGGATCTCAAGGCAGTAAGTAAAAACCATTTTTCCACGTAACCTGGAAAATAAGGCTCTAAAGAACCTAGAATATCTCCCAATTAGTTACAAATTTTAGAAAATCGCTCCTGGGTAATGTAATTAATCCCATTCTAAGAAATACACATGTTTTATTTTTTTGAGATTAGCTTTCATTTGTCCATAAAACGTGTTTCAAAAATGATGTTTTTAAGCTGCTATGCATTTCTAGCAAATGCTCAGGTATTTCTTCCAGAACTACTGTTAGATCTGGAGATTTGGCATGAAATGAATACCCCTCAGTAGCTGAAAAAGGTGACAACCCAAATTTGTTCCTTCCTGATCAATCTATCAGTAGGATGCCAACAATTGTGCCCAATGCATTCACACAGCAACAAAAGCATCCATGGCTCCACTATGGCTCAAACTAGTCCAAATTCATATGAATTTTTTTATTACAAACATCAAAATTTTTCAATGTTTCTGGGCAACTAACCCCTAATGTGTAAATTTTTAATGGCTAGTTGTAACCTTCAGAATTTGAGATATTCATCTTGGAACTTCGCAACATTGATATGCCTCCCATTTGGGTGGACTCGAGGGAGCGGTTTATTTGGGTAACAAACGTTCCTCTATGGCTGATAACCTGAATGACAGAATGGAATTTTCAATTCTCAAATTCTGTGTCGTAGAAGGACTCCTAGGGTCCCATTCTCAGTGGAACATGGAGGCTATTTTCTTACATGAATGGTCTATTCCGAACTAGAGATATGCGTCATCAATCTTCACAATTTTGGTGCAAATGAATATTGAATTGCCGGAAGACGTTGAGCTATAGATGATTAGCCAAATATGCAGCAATTTAAAGCAAGATCTAATTTTATTTCTTTTTATTCATTTTTTTTAAACTATGAATTTTGGATTTTGATTTTTAAGCTAATGCAATTTTTTCTTTACAGATCGCATGAGAGCTAATTATCAATTTGTTTTTTGAAAAAATTTTCATTTCCCTTATTCAAAAAACATGATTTTTTTTATTGAAACTTAAGAAAAATTATTTTTTTCTTTTTTTTTTAATGAAAATCTAACATGATTTTTTTATTGAAAATATTTGTGATGTTAATGAAAAAACTACAAGAAAATAAATGAAAATCTAAAAGATTTTAAAGTCTAACAACTTAAAAAAATGCAATCAAGAACTTTTTTTTTTAAATGCAATCAAGCTTGATTTTATTTCCTAATTTATCTTCTTGAAAGATTTAATTTTTATTTTTTTATTTAATTTAATTTAATTTAATTTTTATTTTTATTTTTTATTTTTAAGTATATGAATGTTTCCAATGGAACCATTTATGGATTAGACTTTCTAAAATGTTCATATCCAAATTTGCAAAATGTACCTAATTGTATATAAGGACATGAGAAGTCATTTTAACCTTTAGATTTGCCGCAAAGATCTCTTGAAGAACGGATGATTGTCGTGGTGCAATCACTTTTTGATACCATTCCTCAATGTAGTCCTTGTGCTCCAAAGAATGTTTAATATGCATTCTAGATCTTTCATCCATAAATGGTTAGTATCAGTTTTATTTATATTTTTTTATAAAAATGATATGCAGCTAAATGATTCATGCATCTATATGCTTTAATCATGCATCTAGAAAAAAAAAAAAAACTGAAAAAGATATGAACTCTAGACTAAAATCTAGTTCCTATGCACACTTCCCCGACAACAATGCCAAAATGTTGAGGAAAATTAATTACCTATCATTTAATTGTCAACCCGGGGGTTTCGTAAAACTTCCGAAGCATGTGTGCACTATATTATATGCTAGAAATTAACTTCCAATTTAGATCAATCTAACTACAAAACCAAATAACGAAAAACCAAATTCACCTATTCTAATTCAACAATCAATTCAAAATAAATTATGGTACAATTATAGTACAACTCACTGAATTGAAATTATATGAAATGAAAGCAAAAACAATCATTCTTAACCTCTCACACAGGAAAAGATATGAAAGAAAATAACAACAATTGCTCTTGACTTCTAGGTAGAAAGCAAATAAAAACAATCACTCTTAACCTCTCACACAGGAAAAGATATGAAAGAAAATAAAAACAATTTCTCTTAACTTCTAGGTAGAAAGCAAATAAAAAAAATCACTCTTAACCTCTCACACAGGAAAATATATGAAATAAATAAATCTTAATCTATGAAAGCAATAAATCTTAATCTATGAAAAAACAATAAATCTCACACATTGTAGGTGGCCAATCCAAAAGCATGAGATATGGCAAGTTGAGAGGCTCCCAGAGCAAGCATTACCAATCAAGGTGAACATCACTCATGAGCATGGTGCTAAATCTAAATTCCATTCATAAGTAATCTTAACTTTCCACCTGACTATCTCTAACTTTACACATGCCTTTGAAATGAGAAGGCTCTCCTATTTATACAAAAATATAAGAAGCTACCTCATTAATGGAGGTCCAATGTTCTCTCCCTAGATCCCTAGAAAATCTCATAGAGTTACAACTCAAATAAGTAATGATGACACACATATCCTCTTTGACCTTTATCCAAATCTTCTTCCATATCTTGAAGGTAATTCGAATTTTAGCATTGGAGGCCACATAAGGGTTCCTTGGAAGCTTCCAAATGACCTACACATGTCACGAAACTCAGGCCACTTTTAAGTATTAGTAGGTATATGTCATTTTTATAAGTTTTAACCATTTAATTCACTTATAATAGTAGAAATCATTATCTTTTGGAAAACACAAAGGTAACCCATATAATTATGAAAATGGAGGCTAATGAAAGATTATATGGCTATGGAGTTGTGACATGTGAGTGAAATGGTGGCGATAAAGGTTAAAGTGGATGATATTTTGAATACATTTTGGAGACTCTACAATGACTGACTAAAGGGTGTGAGTGACAAGTGTGACACTTGAGATAGATCATTGAATATCCGTGACGACACTTGCGTGCCATTGCATACAACTTTGTGTGTGAGTACAATAGATTCTTACGTAGAGAATACAACTTGTACACATGAAGACGGGCCTTGAACATAGCCAGAACATGACTGCATGCATAACATTATGAATAACATGCTAAAAGATGTTTGGTGAACGGTCAAGAAGACATGGTGTAAAGACTCAACACGATCTCACGGGATGAGCCTGAGTGTTTGCAAACATCAAGGAAAAAACCCAGGAAGGCTCCAAAATTGGATGCAGGCCAAAATTTTGAAGGGTGTTGCAACTACTACAACACATTGACAGATGGAATCAAATGCGCATTGGGAGTTCACCCTCGAACAATGAGCTAGTAATTGTTCACTGAGAGGAAAAGTGGTGCATGATTATAGCGCTAAACATTGGATGCAACTTTGACTATGACACCGGATTTTGGACTTCCTGGGAAGGAGGTGAATCCTGGTACTAATTTTGAGGGTGGAGGTGTGAGCCTCTAGACTCCCTTGTTAATTGATACACAAATCATACCCTCTTATTTTCTAGTTGAGAAAACGTGCTTGTGTGTATATGTGGTCATTGTAAATACTGTAATGAGTTGTGTTATAAAACTCCATTATGCGGTATGGTTATTATATTGTCATGTTGTAATGATGTTTTTCTTTTGAGCAGGTCTTTCATTGTAAATACTACAATGAGCTAATTTATAAATCTCCATGGCCAGTATGTTTGCTTTTTAGTGGCTTTTCTAAGGTTATGGTGTGGTTTAACACTGAGGAAAATGTTCCCCAAGAGAGGAGGGTTTTATAATAGTCTTGGTGAAAATTTCATATAATAAATGTTAATAAAGGAAAAATAAGGCCACGAGTAAGGGACACTTATTCCAAGTTGAATGTTGGGCAAAGTTATCCTTGTGGGAATCACTTGATGTGTGTTTTGTCTAGGAAAATTGGCAAAGGCTGAGGCAAAGGAATTAAAATGCAAAAAGGCATTTTTGGCACATTTATTTATGAAAATAAAAGAAAATAGGAGAAAAGGAAGGTAAAAGGTCACATGTTGCATGTGAGGAGGAAATTGAAAGAAAATAATGAAAAATGAAGAAATTAGAGGCCTCATTAATAACAAGGCTTCTGAGGATCAGTTGGTAAGTTTCTTAGTCAATGTAAGCTTTTTGGTTAGTTCAAGTTTGGAGTCATCTAATTATTCTCTCTCTCTCTCACACTCTTGGTCACTTAGAGTTTTCTTGGAGAACCCTAGCTTTCGATCAAGGAAGGAAAAGCAAGCAAAGGGAAAGGTAGGAAAGTAGGATCAAGCAGCTTCAAAAGGAATACTTGCAGGTAACCTTTTGCACGTGTGATTTCCTAGCTGGTTTGTACATGCATGGTTTTGGATGTTGGTGTATGGTTCTCTTGTTGTCGTTGGCATGATTTTGTCAAGTTACGATAGTCGTTTTCACCCAAGCCTTTCCTTTTTCTGAATGCCATGTTATGTTGGGATTTTTATCTTAGTTTTGAGCTTTGGTTTACCGAATGGATTTCAGAATTTGGGGCGGAGGTGGCCTCAAGGTTAATTTCCAAAGGCCTAATAATCCCTTGACCAGTTTTCGTAGGATACACGGTAAAGCCTGAGGGAGAAGTCTCAGTTTAGGTCCTACTGATCTAGGTTTGGATTGCGTAAAGCCTGAGAGACTGGTCTCGGTTTAGGGCCTAGTGATCCAGGATTGGATTCAATAAAGCCTAAGAGACAAGGAGATGGAAAATTCCTCAAGGATAATGATGGATTCTAGATTGCATTCCAAGTTCAGTTGTGATTGGAGCACTGATTTTGGTGTGATCACGGTTTTATGAGGGTGGAGGTGGTTTAACCTCTGGATGCCCTTGGCCGTACTTGAATTGGTTTTTCTATGAGATCCCGCATCATGCTTGGAATATGGCACGGGGGTGATTGGGCTGAAAGAGAAATTTGGTTCAGCCATGTCTATGGTTGGGTGGTATATGGAAGTCCTGAACCTGGTCAGATTTACCTATGATTAATAAAAGCTAAGTTATCTTACTTTTGCACTGGTTTATATGTGGATTTAATAGCTATCATATCTCTGATATTTATATGGTTTTATGCTGGTTATAAGCATGGTTAATTGACTGTTTCATGTCATGGTTATTTCATGTATTTACTTGTAATTGTTAAATGGATGGACACAAGACTTAATTGACGATATAATTGTTCAATGGAGAAGAAGGTGATCATTCTAGTTATGTTTCATAAGTTTTTTCGGTCATTTATGCTCTGTCTTGTATCATAGACTTGTTGGTTGCATTGATGCCAAGTGTTTGACATAATGTCAGTCCTAGTTGGGGATGGTCGGGCCTAGTCTTGAGGTTGATTTTGATTTATCAGCATTGTTATAATGTATTTGAATGATTCTAAAGGTTGTAACAAGTTCTAGGTATAGGTCGAGATTTTGGGCTAGAAAAGTGACTTAATCTTAGGTTCACATGCATAGATCTATTGAAAAAAGTCCACAATCCTTATCACATAGGCCTATGAGAGAAACATTAGGTTGCTGGTTGATGTCTTTCCTATAGCATGATAGTGACTTTGATTTAAAAGGCTTAAAACATCAGTCAGGCCCAAGGGAAGGATGTCTAAGTGGCTAACATGTCTCTTGGGTGTGTTGTTGCTGATGTGGATGGGTTTGTTTAATGATTCTGTCGATTCCATTTCCTTAAGGTTACCAAGGAGACTAAATCCCTTATAATGACCACTCTCATCACATGTTTTGCCCGATTGGTTGCCTGCTTGGGTGGACCAAGGAGGAGGGGGTGTTACAATCTGGTGGGAGGACCTCAAGAATACTAGAGCCATCATCGAGAAGGAGCTAACATGGGAAGAATTTGAGAATACTTTCAGAGAATAATACCTATATGAACACTACTACGACAATAAGGAAAGGAATTTTATGAACTCAAAATGGGTCATATAACTATGTTACCAATTTTTTGGTATTTTTGAGGTATGTTCTATATCTCAAGGATGAGAAGGTCAAAATTCAGAGGTTCATCAGTGGATTTCCTATGGTATTTAAACACAAGATTGAATTGTTGGAACCCTAGACTCTGAAGGATGTGATTAAGAAGATAAAGCATTGTTATGAGCAAGAAAGGCATATGCCTAAGACTAAGAGTAACTGGATAGCCAAAAGCACTACTAGATGGAATGTGAATTGGTCTAGGAAGAACCTAAAAGGAAAAGAGAGAAAACATTGAGCTTAGACAAGACAGTCTCAATAGAAGGCTAACATTGTCGTTAAAGTAAATGTACAATAGCCGAAGTCAACACAACCCAAGATCAAAGGTCGGGAACCACTCAAGTGTTGGACCTATAGTGGGAGCCACAAGAGAAGGGATTCTCCACATAAGAAGGAGGTTAGACCCAGAATATATAGTGCTCAAGAGGCAAGAACGGTGGGAAAAGTCGCCTAAAGTATACCAAGGGTTTACGCAACATTGTACAACCACCAAGCAGATCACTAAGCATCTTCCATTGAGATGGAATGGAAGCTACAAGAGCAAGTTGTTTCTATTTTGATTGATCTAGGCTCTAATTATATCTATGTCAGTGCATAGCTTGGGATTGGACAAGGAATTGCACCGATAACCGTGGTTGGTTAAATTAGCAACAAGAACAAGGAGAATGATCAACCATTAGGTGAAGTCATGCACATTTGAACTCAATAGCATGCTCACAACAAACTGCTTCAATATTTTACCATTGGGTGGGTATTCCATATTGTTGGGCATGGACTGGCTATATGCACATTAGACCAAGGTGGATTTCTATGAAAAAGAAATAGAATGCTTGGATGAGAAAATAATGAAAAGAGTATTACAAGGTAGGAAAAATCCCATATCTGTGAGGATGATCACTGCCATGCCAGCCAAACCCAATTTCATAGAGGGATGCACGTTGTTTGTAGTGAAAGTTTCCAAGAATGAGGGAGCCTACAAAGAAACAATAGATGAGGAAGAGGAGTTGCTTCAAAGGTTACATGTTTTGCAATAGTATGCATATATATTTCCAGTAGAGGTTCTTGGATCACCCCCTCACAGAGAAATATATTCATCTATTGAGCCTATACTTGAAGCAACACTAGCATCTAAGGCCCCATATAGAATGAGCACCCATGAGTTGGTTGAGCTAAAACCACAACTTGAGGAAATGTTGGATAAAGGGTATACAATGCCAAGTTTGTCTCCTTGGGGAGCATCGATGTTGTTAGTGAAAAATAAATATGGAACCCTAAGGTTATGTATTGATTATAGACAACTGAACAAGGTAACCATTAACAATAGGTACCCATTGCCAAAGATTAATGATATTTTTGACCAGTTAAAGGGAGCAACAATCTTCTCCAAAATTGACTTGAGGTCAGGTTACCATCAAGTAAGAATCAAGCAGGAGGACATTCATAAGATTTCTTTCAAAACAAGATATGGGCACTATGAATTCGTAGTGGTACCCTTTAGGCTTACTAACAAGCCTTCCATGTTCATGTGCCTAATGAACAGGGTGTTACAACTGTATTTGAGAAATTTTGTCATTGTATTTTTGGATGACATATTGGTCTATTAAAAAATGGAATAAGAGCATGGGAAAAATCTAGCGGCTGTGTTATAGTTGTTGAGAGAACATAAGCTCTATGAAAAATCTTAGTAAGTGTGACCTATTCCAGACATAGATACACTACTTAGGGCACATCGTATCCAAGGAAGGTGTGTTACTTGACCCAGATAAGGTCAAAACCATAAGGGAGTGGCCAACTCCAAAGAATGTAAATGAGATCAGGGAATTCATGGGATTGGCAGGATATTATAGGAGATTTATTCAGAATTTCTCCAAAATAGGACATCCCATTATAACCTTACAGATAAAAGGGAAGATATTTGAGTGGAAAACACAATGTGAAAACAACTCCGAGTAGTTAAAGCAATTGTTCATGAGTGCACTAGTTCTAAGAATTTCAAATCCTGACAAGGATTTTTTAGTACATATCATTGCGTGCAAGGAGGGACTTGTTGGATTCTTAATGTAGGAAGGACATGTTGCGTGCTATGAATCTAGAAAATTGAATAAGCATGAGGAGAATTACATGACACATGACCTAGAATTGGCTTCTATCATTCATGCTTTGAAAATGTAGAGGCATTACCTCCTTTGTCGGAAGTTCACGCTCATGTCATATCATAGTGGACTCAAATACTTGTTTGGATAGCTGAACTTGAATGTTAGGCAAGCCAAATGGATGGCCACACTCAATGAATTTGACTTCGAGATTAAGTATACAAAGGGCAAGGAAAACAAGGTTGTTGATGCATTGATCTAAATGAATCACTTGGAAATTGTAAGCTCATGATGTGTGAAAACTATGGATGAAAAGATCAAAAGTGTTGAACATCGGGATGAAGCACACCAACAAAATAAAGGAGAGGTTGTTTTGAGGTGGTGAGTATGGAGAATACCACCTCACTAAGGATGGATTAGTTCGATTTAGAGGCAGAATATACATGCCAAACAGTGATGAAATAAAAATGTTGATAATCAGATAATTCCATGCTAAGCCCTACTTAAGTTGGCCAGGGTATCAAAATACCCTTACAGCCACCAAAATATGCTACTACTGGCTAAACCTAAAGAAAGAAGTAGCAGACTTCACGGAAAAATGCATGGAATTCTAGCAAGTGAAGACTAAATGGATGAATCTGGCATGATTGTTACATCCTATCTCTATTCTGGAATGGAGCTGGGATGTGTTCTCTATGGATTTCATTACGAGATTTCCCAAAACAGTGAAGCAACATGATGCAATCATGGTAGCGGTGGACAAGCTTAGTAAGGTATTGTTGAGCCCTAAACTACATCTCTTCTACACACTTTTCTAGACTTTTTACCCTCACCAGTGCCCCACAAGCTATAAAAAATCATTACATATTGATTCTGAGAGTGCATTTAATTGGTTTTCTAACTATATTTTTGTGTTTGCTATTTGACTTAGATTTTTCTCATCAGCTGCAGAATGCAGCCACTTTCCGCAACTGTTTTTGTTGATCTCTAGGTTACAGGTGTCATCAAGAAAAACGAGGCACGTGGGCAGTTTAGGGATGATCTGGACATGGATCAGGTCCTATTGGTTCAACTAAATTCGTAGAGGAAAGCCTTGGTCAAACAATAGTCAAACGAGGAGTTCTACGCAAACAAGTCTCTGTTTTTCAACACGTGAAGGGTCCGAGACCGTTCCTAGATCCGTGGATTCATTTTGACAGCTGTAGACTACCTCCACGATGCAAATCCAATAGCCACCTTTTGGTAGATTGAATGATCATGGCAACCATCATGCTAAGCTCATGGATGCTATCTTTTTACGTGTCGTCTGCTGAAGCTGTTTCATAGGAAAACTGCTATGTAATTTCCTTTATAAATAACATTTTGCAAACGCATGTAGCTAGTTAGTTTTTGGATGTAATCTTGTTGTTAGTTCATGTACTGTGCCATGACATTGGTCCTGCTATTGTAACGAGAGGATCCTTCCTCTGTTTTGCAATATAACAAGACTCTATTTTACATGACTTTGTGAGCGTAATTCCAAACTGACAGTGTGTTAACCAAGGCCATGCAGAGGGCCCCTGCTAGCTAAGGTTTCGTTCTTTTATTTCTATAAAGTTTTCATATGCTGTTGTCTTATTTCCATTGTAGATATTTCGTAGTTTTTTCACTTGTGTATATTTCACATTTCAGTTATGGTGTTAATGTTTCATTCCTGTACATGATTTTCCAGTACTGTATATTTTTGCTAACACTAATCAGTGTGGTTTCAGGATAGGATATGCTCGAGCGTTTTCATAAGTTTTGCATCAATTAGTGACATGAGATTGGCCTCTTTGCTAACTTTGTTTCTCTTAGCTTTCAATTTCAGTTATGCTTTGATTTCAGTTTTATTCATTTGTTGTTGATAGTTAGTTTAGATATCAAATTCTTCATGTCATTTAACGTTATCTCCAGAGCCATGGCGTAACCCCGAAAAGCTACTTGGCGAGCTATCCAATTACGAGTGAGGTGATTTGATTCTTCATGTTATTGACGTTATCTCCAGAGCCATGGCTTAACCCGGAAAAGCTACTTGGCGAGCTATCAGACTATAAGTGAAGAGACTTGATTTTATTTTCATTTTCAAGTAGATAATTTAGATATCAATTCCTCATGTTATTGACGTTATCTCCAGAGCCATGGCTTAACCCCGAAAAGCTACTTGGCGAGCTATCGGACTATAAATGAAGTGAATTGGTTTTACTTTTATTAGTTTGCAGTTTTTGATTTGTTTGAGTGCAATAGCTTAACTTTTATTTTTGTATTTAGATGAGCAGCAGAGATAGAGATTTCATGATGATTAGTTCATCACTTGTTTGATTCAAATAGTTGCACATTTACATTCTTGTTCAAGTATTAATTTCATCATTAGCATGTTTTCAGATCCTCTGAAGTGTTAAGTTCTAGAAGTCATCATAAAGGACATAATTGCCTTAAAATCTATATCCATACTTTCCTTCTAAAGTATTCTTAAAACTTAGGAATAGGATTTCCATTTGCTTTAGGAGATAAACCAAGATAAAACCCCCAAAAACAAAATAAAATTGAAAACAATAAAAAGTAAGAAAGAGATTGTCTTGCACATATAGTGCACCACACTTCATCAGTTTACGACTCTCGGATTGATAATTAATGTAGCAATTTAGGACATACTAAATTGACTAAACATTTTGGCACCGTTTCTAGGGAAGTGTAACTAGGTAGCTGAACTCTTACAAAAAAAAGGGAAAAATTGATAACTTCTTGAAGTATGCTCTCCTCTTGCACCTAGTGTGATCTTGAGGATCATAAAAGAGAGTTATTAGTTCAATAATTTCTTGATTATGCTCTCTTCTTACACCTAGTGTGACCTGGAAGATCAGAAAGATAATTATTAGCCTGACTTAAAAAATAAAAATAAAAAAATAAAAAAAAAATGACATGCATAGAGCAAGAGATTCTAGGGGAAGGTTTATAGCTAGGGCCAAAAGTTTGATTTTCACAACTCTAGCTACTTCAAGGCATATACAAGATACACCTCCATCATCTCCAACTCATACTCTCAGCCTTAGGATTCTTGGAATTCAAGGGGCAGCAGCTGAATTAGGAGATTCTCCCACACTATCTACTAAATCTGATCTAGGAGAAGAACCTTTGTTCACTTCTATAGGGGAACATATTGTAATCAAAGAAGTAGAATCACTTGAAGAAGAGGGAAATGGAGAAACTCTCCCTCGTTCACCATTAATAGAAGAACCAGAAGACTCTGAGGAAACTATCATGACAGAGGAAGTAGTAGATGGATTTGGAGGAGGGGGTAGAGGTAGAGGAAGATGAAATAATGGAGGAGGTAGAGGTAACAATGGGGGAAATAGGGAAGGAGATAACTCATTTGGATTCCCTATAGCTGATGAGGAAACTCATACAACAGTGAACAAAATTTCACCATCTGTCCTCCCAAACTTTTATGGGTTGCGAAGTGAGGATCCTGAAACATTTCTATTTGAGTTTGAAGCCTTGTGCCGAACCTATGACTATATGGAAGACTCTAAAAAACTCAAACTGTTTCCTTCAACATTGAAAGGAGCTACTTTGAAATGGTTTATGGGATTAGTCACTCAATCTATTAGGACTTGGAATGATATGAAACAAACATTTTTGGATAGATACCTGGATTATTGTATGCCCACCAATCATAAGGATGAGGTATTCAAGATGATGCAAAGAGAAGATGAAAACTTGGAGGATTTACTTGAAATATTTCAATACAACTTAAAGAGAGAAAAAATGAGTAATTTAGATGAGGAAACCCTGAAAGCCCTTCTATTGAAAGCCACTAGAGATGAATTATAGATATTTTAAACATGATGGGGAAGGGAGATATTTCTCAACTTCCACTTCATGACATAGTAGAACTATGTGTCCATCTCTCAAGGGGAAAATCTAAAACTGGAAAAAGGCCGAGAGATCCTTCTCTTATTAGAGAAAGCAAATCTGCAACTGGATCAGTAAGTAGGGTAGAGATTGGCAATATTCTTGATGAGTTCAAAACTGATATTTTAGGGAGCCTTAGTGAACAACTAGACACCCTTAAAATACAAAACAAGCAGAAAGCAAAAGCTGATGCCTTGGCCATCTTTGTCCAAAATGTAGAAAGAAACACGCTCTAAGGTAATGCCCCTTGGATGCAAAAGTTGTAGAAACATGTATGATTTGCTTAGAAAGCAATGAGACCAAGGATTTTCCTTCAATTCCTGGGCTCAAAGCTGTCTTTCAGGAAGATCCAAATTCAGTAGAGTCCCTTTGTTTTGTTTCAAGAAGACCATGGCAAGGGCAACAAAATCAAGGATTTAACAATCCTATGAACTTTCAGCGCCCGCTAAATTGGAATTCTTGGAACCAAACTTGGCCCCAACCTCAAAATCCATACCAATCATGGGCACAAGGGATGCAAAATCCTTACGGGAGATTTACTCAATTTTATCAATATCCTCCATTTTCTCCAAATCAACAAAATCCACAAAATCCAATTCAAAACCCACAACTTTCATTGCCATTCCCACAACAACAACCTTCTCAACAAAATCCAAATTCTCAACTCTTGCTTCCATTTCAACAAGATACAAATCAACTACCAGCCCAACCATTGCCAAATCCCAACAACAAAAATCCTCAGAATGCTTACATGGTAGAAGGACAACAATTCCCTACCTATATGATTGTTCCTCTTAATGATGGCCAACTCAGAGTTGGTATAGTTTTAGAAAAAAACTTCTATAGATGTTCAAGAGCAAGGTACCTCTGAGGAGGATTCTCTTAAAGTCAATAAAGGTTCTGAGGAAGCATCTCTTCAAAACCCAATCATTAAAAAAGAAAAAGAAAAAGAGTCAACCCTCACAACTCCTATAGTTGAACAACCTGCATCTTCATCCACACCTCCTTTCCCTTAAAGATTACAAATTGACAAAGCGGTGGAAAAACAAATCTTGTTGCCTGACTATGATTTTCTAGATGAATTAAAGAATGTCTGTATCTATATTCCCTTACGACAAGCCATTAGAGAGATTCATATTCTAGCAAAAGCAATAAAGGAGTTGAGTCTTAAAAGACCAGGAAGGAAACCAAGAGATACAAGAAGAATCCACCTGCTAGGAAAAATTGCAGATATCATGATGGGAAAATTACCATGCAGAAGTATGTGGATCCAGGTAGTCCAATTGTCAAGACACATATAAATGGGATAGAAATTCCAAACGCTTTGATTGACTTAGGAGATGCTATCAACATTATGAGTAGACAGACTATGGAACAGCTTAAACTTCCTAATCTTCTTTTTACGCCCAACTTACTGCAACTTGTAGATAGATCAATAATCAAACCAGATGGTGTATTAGAAGATATTTCAGTCTCCTTAGATTCTTGGGAATATCCAGTAGATTTCATGATTTTGACTCCCAAGAGTAATTTAGGAGGGCATCCACTCATCTTAGGAATACCTTGGCTAGCCATAGTTGATGCTTTCATTAGTTGTAGATCAGGAGATATGTATATTTCTGATGGTAGTTCGACAAAGAAATTCAATTTGTATCCTCCAACAAAGGCATTTACAAAAGTAAGAGACAATGAATGGGTCGATGATGAAGATATTATACAACCTGTCTTTACTATCTCTAAAATTAGTGAAGATAGTCAAATTTTGAACACATTAGAAAATTTTGAAACATCTTCAGAATATGACCACACACAATTTCAGTTAGATTCTGATATTGAATATCTATCATCAAGACAAATGTCTCTTTACTCTATGGAAGAGTTTGGTAGTTCTACCATTAAAATTTTTCCAGGTAAAACACTGAATATCAACAAAAATTTGGAAAAGTTACAATAGGAAGAGCTAACCAAAATCTTGCAAAAGCATTCTACTGCATTTGCATGGGAGTATATTGATATGAAAGGAATTGACCCTAAGACTTGCATCCATCATATCTATATTGAGGAAAACAGTAGACCAATCAGACAACCTCAGAGAAGGATGAATCCAAATCCTAGGGAGATAGTGAAAGAAGAGCTCCAAAAACTACTCAATGTAAATTTCATTTACCCAATTTCAGATAGTCGATGGGTTTCTCCTTTGGTTATAGTACCAAAAAAGAATGGTAAATGGAGGGTATGCATTGATTACAGGGAATTGAATAAAGCAACTTTGAAGGATCACTTTCCTTTGCCCTTTATCGATCAAGTATTAGATACATTAGCAGGCAAAAAGTACTTTTCATTTCTGGATGGTTTTAGTGGTTATAATCAAATTCAGGTAGCACCTGAAGATCAGGATAAGACCACATTTACCTGTCCATGGGGAAATTTTGTTTATCGAGTGCTTCCTTTTGGATTATGTAATGCACCCACAACATTCCAAAGAGCAGTACTAGGATTTTTTTCCAATCTAATCCATGATTGTGTAGAGGTATATATGGATGATTTTACAGTTTATGGTGATTCGTTTGAAGAGGCATTAGAAAATTTGGAAAAAGTCCTTATAAGATGTAAAGAAACAAACCTTTCACTAAGCCATGAAAAATGCTTTATGATGTTTACTGAAGGTATTGTTTTAGGACATCATATTTTAAGGGATGGGATTAAAGTTGATAGATCAAAAGTTTAAGTCATCTTCAAGTTACCTATTCCAAATTATCAAAAAGATGTTAGAAGTTTTCTAGGATTTACTGGATATTATAGAATATTTATAGAAAACTTCACCAAAATAGCATCTCCACTCTTCAAAATGCTTACAAAAGACTGTGAATTCAAATGGGATCCTGATTGCCAATCAACATTTGAAACTTTGAAAACAAGAATATCTGAAGCACCTATCTTGAGAGGACCAAATTGGAAACTTCCTTTCCATATTTCTACAGATGCTTCAAATACAGCTCTAGGGGCTGTATTGGGACAAAAAGATTTAGTTCCTTATGCCATTTACTATACCAGTAAAAATTTAACTCCTACTGAGTTGAATTATACGGTGGCTAAAAAAGAGTTTTTAGCTATTGTTCATGCAATCAATAAATTTAGACATTATATAACAGGCTATGAAACTTTTATTCATATTGATCATTCTACAATTAGATATCTAATGAACAAACCCATTACTAATGGCAGAGTTACAAGGTGGCTCCTACTTTTACAGGAATTCAATATTATTGTGTTAGATAGACCAGGGAAACAAAACATAGTAGCTGATTTCTTGTCTAGGATTCAAAATACTAAAGAAGATTCTCCTATAGAGGACAAGTTTCCTGATGAATATTTATTTGCAGTAACTACTAAGACTCCTTGGTATGCATATATAGATAACTATTTCGTTACAGGGAAACTACCTCCACATTTATTTCCTGGTGAAAGAAGAAAGATTATTCAGGAGAGTTTAAAATATTCATGGATTTCTAACGAATTGTTTAAAACAGGGCCAGATCTTGTGATCAGAAGATGTGTTAGGGAAAATGAGATGCCTGATATTCTCAAAGCATGTCATGATGAACCATGTGGTGGACACTTTGCTGACAAAAGGACAGCCTATAAAATCCTCTCTTTAGGATATTATTGGTCATCCCTCTTCAAAGATGCAAAAAAATATGTCCGAAGATGTGACAGCTGCCAAAGAGTAGGGAAACCTACCCTCTCAAATGAAATGCCATTACAACCATAGGTACTCATCGAACCCTTTGAAAAATGGGCTTTATACTTCATTGGACCTATTAACCCACCATCTAAACAAACAAAGTATATATTGGTATGTACTGATTATGTCACTAAATGGGTAGAAGGAAAAGCATTATTTTCTGCTACTAAGCATTCAGTTGTTAGTTTTCTTTATGAGGATATTTTTACTCGCTTTGGTGTTCCAAGAGAAATTATGACAGATCAGGGAGGTCAATTCACATCCAAATTGGTGGAGAAGCTGATGGAAGAGTACAAGGTCAAGCACAGAAAATCTACTCCTTACCATCCGCAAGAAAATGGTCAAGTGGAGTCTGCAAACAAAGTTATTGAAGGCATCATTACTAAGACTGTTCATCTACACAGAAGAGATTGGGCAGAAAGGCTTCCTGAAGCCTTATAGGCCTACAAAACTACATGGAGGAATACAACAGGACATTCTCCCTATGAACTTGTTTATGGGAAAGAAGTTCAGCTCCCCATTGAGTTCCAAGTTAAAAATTTCAAGATGGAAGTTCAGTTGGGATCGGATCTATCAGAAGCCCAAAAGCATAGAATGGAGTAGTTGAATGAACTATATGAGATCGGACAAGAAGCAATCCTAAGAACTAATCTAGTTCAATATCAAAGAGCTAAGTGGCATGACAAATACATCAAGGAGAAAAAATTTCAAGAAGGAGATTGGGCATTGCTATTTGTTTCCAAGTTCAAAGATTTCAAAGGTAAATTTCAAACTCATTGGCTTGGGCCATATGAGATTGACAAAGTCTTTAGCAATGGAGTGGTAAGAATCAAAACCATTGATGAACATCAAACTCCTCTTATTGTGAATGGCCACAGATTAAAGATCTATCATAAGCCACTCTCAAAGGAGGAATTTGTCAAAATCTTTCAAGATAATTCTGCAATAACGCTGGAGAAGAAGAATCCTTCTTCTCCACCAACCTAGTCTTTGTTCTTTTCTATTTTATAAAAAATAAAAATAAAAATGTATAAGACTGAGAAACAATCACTGATTGGCAGTCTTATACAGAAAATACAGGGCAAAAATCAGAAACTTCTCACGCCATATATTTTCCCAAAAAAAAAAAAATTCCTCATTTTATTCATAGTTTCATGTCATTTCACTTCATTTCACTTCACTTCATTTCATTTCATCATCTCATTCTGCCAATAAAATCCCTTTTATGACCAATTTTCATATATCATTCACTCAGTCATCATTCATTTCCATCCATCTCCATTCAATCATATGTTCACTATGTCAGTTTCCGCAGTTGAATTCAATTTCCGCAACTAAAAACTGATTCCGTAGCTAGTTGTTGTTTCCGCAGCCAACACTCTGTTATTCAGCACTAACAGTCAGATGTTGGCCAAATAATGATGAGAACCAAATGCAGGTATGACAAAGGAAAATATGTTGAAGATATAAAGCACCTAAAATACCAACAAGAAGCAGCCAATCAAAGGTTAGTGGGCGGAAGTGGTAAGATTCCAAGGTAAGAAAAATTCATTTCAAATAGAATTTTAAAGCACATTCTATATAGTTATGAAACCACCGGCCCCACTATGTGTAATGATTAGCATTGATAGCTTCCATAACTGCTCCATGGCCTTTACATGATTCCACCATGAACTTTGCATTAATTTTTAACGGCCTCATGATCCGCCTCCGAATTTAACTCGTGTTTATTTGTACATTGGCATTCCACCTGCTGAACCGGTAATTATGAGGACGTAATCTATTTGATCACGGCTCTTCCCCGCCGCACAAATCCGCAGTCATTTTGAGAACATGCTCATGCATATTCCACAACCTTCTATCTCAAAAGCTGAGCTCACTCTATTTCCATACTATCCCATTGAAGCTGTAGTTGTTATTTCTAGCCTGTTTACATCTCCGTGAACTCATTCTCATTACTTGTTCTCTGCTCTTCCGTTTATAACTACTGGTTTTTCTCCACAAACCTTCTCCATTCCCCGCTAACACAATTGTTTCACCTCTGTCAATCCATTACTCACAATCCATCACTCACAGATGTATTTTAAAACAGGAGGAAGGAATGAGTCTTTTACTAAGAGCAGAACCAGAAAGGCCTAAATTCATGGAGGGGTGTCCAAAATTGAAAAGCATATTAAGGAAGGCACGGTGGCTACAGTTCATATAGAAATTCAGAGGTTACAATAAAGAAGTTACGAAGACATTTGCAAGGTCTTTTAATGGCGTGGAAGTTGAGGTTGGAGATCTTAAATTTTCAGTCACAGAGGCATCTATTGTAGCAGCAATGAAACTCCCACAGGAGGGGGAACGGTGGTTCAAAAACAAAAATTTTGATGAGAGGGCCTGGAGGGTTATCCTACACAATCCAGGTATGGATATAACCATTTTCAAACGTGGAATCCTTGTCTCTGCTTTAGAGGAAAAGTGGACTAGTTTATTATTGATAATCCAGAAGTTTATTACATGTGAAGGATGGTTTGGGTCCATGTATATGTACCACATCCGGTTGTTAATGAATTTTATAGAAAATCAAACCATCAATTTGCCTTACTTTCTATTGAATAGCCTGAAAAAGATGTCCATAACTGTACAAAAGAATCTGGAGGACATAGAACCCCACCTGTACCATCATGGCCTTGTAAAAATTTTGATTAAAAAACAGTTGAAGGAGAAGAAGGACACCTAGGAACAGTTCTTGATTAGAAACTTCTTTCATGATCCACTTGAAACACCTGAGAGTAGCTCAGCAAGGAAAAGTAGGAGAAGGAAAACAAATGTAAAAATTCAGGACACTCCTACTAACATAACTGAAGAAACTAATAAGGAAAAGAAGCTGTCTAAAAGTAAGAAGGAAAGAACTGAGGTTAGGAAGCAAAGAAAACTAAAGGGGAAAAGAAATATTGAAGTTGTCTATCAAACCCCAGAACCTTCCTCAGAAGAGGACCAAATACTTTCTGAAAGACTAGTTTACCTTTAGGAACAATCAGCTGTAGTAAAGAGAAAAGGGAAAGAAAAACAGAGTGTGGAGAAAGGAGACACTAGCTCACAGAATCTAAGGAGGAGCTCCAGACTTAAAGGAAAACTAAGGAAAGTACAAACTAAAGGGCCCCACTTCATTAATTTAGGAGGGGAAACACTGGAACAGCCTCCAGTAATCCCTCCTGGCCGTAGCCCACACCATACTCCTATTTCTCAACCAAATTTTGAGATCAGTCCTTCTCAGCCAGATTTTGAGATCAGTCCTTCTCAGCCAAATTTTGGGGATAGCCCAAGAAAGGCTACACCTGAGATAGATCCAAACCAGCAAGAAATGTACGATTTTATTGAGTCATTGGAGAATACTGCCACAGATCCAGGCACTTCATCTACCCAGCCTAATACAACACAGGAAGCTCTAATCCAATCACTAAAACAGGAAGTTTTTGAACTAGAAGTCCTGAATAGACACATCAAAAGAGAAAATGAAACATTGAAAGAACAGAGCAGGTTGGATAAAATTATTCATGACAACACCATGTTTCATCTTGGGCTGTGGCAAAAGAAAAATAGGAAATTGAAGAAAAAGAGCAGGAGGTTGAGCAAAGCTCTTATCAACCTCAAATTTAGGTGCCTAATGAGGAAGCCTAGGATGACAGTGGTACCAAGAAAGAAGAAAAGAAGGCTGGATGTGTTAGCAAAGGTCTCAGAACACATGAACTGAAGGGAGGATGGTCACAGTTTTGGTTGCATGAGGACATGCAACACCTTCACAGTGGGGGTATGTTGAGCCCTAAAACTACATCTCTTCTACACACCTTTCTAGACTTTTTCCCCTCACCAGTGCCCCACAAGCTATCAAAAATAATTACATATTGATTCTGAGAGTGCATTTAAGTGGTTTTATAAATATATTTTTGTGTTTGCTATTTTACTTAGATTTTTCTCATCAGCTGCGGAATGCAGCTATTTTCCGCCGCTGACTCGACTTTCCACAGCTATTTTTGTTGATCTGTAGGTTACAGGTGTCATCAAGCAAAACGAGGCACGTGGGAAGTTTAGGGATGATCTAGACATGGATCAGGTCCTATTGGTTCAGCTAAATTTGTAGAGGAAAGCCTTGGTCAAACAATAGTCAAACGAGGAGTTCTACGGCAAACATGTCTCTGTTTTTCAACATGTGAAAGGTCCGAGACCGTTCCTAGATCCGTGGATTCATTTTGACAGTTGTAGACTACCTCAACAATGCAAATCCAATAGCCACCTTTTGGTAGATTGAATGATCATGGCAACCATCATGCTAAGCTCACGGATGATGTCTTTTTACATGTCCTCTGCTGAAGGTGTTTCATAGGAAAACAATTATGTAATTTGCTTTATAAATAACGCATTTGCAAACGCGTGTAGCTAGTTAGTTGTTGGATGTAATCTTGCTATTAGTTCATGTACTGTGTCGTGACATTGGTCCTG
Source organism: Pinus tabuliformis (assembly GCA_031772625.1). NCBI lineage: Eukaryota > Viridiplantae > Streptophyta > Pinopsida > Pinales > Pinaceae > Pinus > Pinus tabuliformis. Next base: position 461,678,697 of record CM062820.1, on the reverse strand, counting down.
CTATTGTAACGAGAGGATCCTTCCTCTATTTTGAAATATAACAAGACTCTGTTTTACATGACTGTGTGAGCATAATTCCAGACTAACAGCGTGTTAACCAAGGCCGTGCAGAGGGCCCCTGCTGGCTAAGGTTTCGTTCTTTTATTTTTGTAAAGTTTTCATATGCTGTTGTCTTATTTCCATTGTAGATATTTCGTAGTTTGTTCACTTGCGTATATTTCACATTTCATTTATGGTGTTAATGTTTCATTCCTGTACATGATTTTCCAGTACTGTATATTTTTGCTAACACTGATCAGTGTGGTTTCAGGATAGGATATGCTCGAGCATTTTCATAATTTTTGCATCAATTAGTGACATGAGATTGGCCTCTCTGCTAACTTTGTTTTTCTTAGCTTTCAATTTCAGTGATGCTTTGATTTCAGTTTTATTCATTTTCTGTTGATAGTTAGTTTAGATATCAAATTATTCATGTCATTTAACGTTATCTCTAGAGCCATGGCTTAACCCCGAAAAGCTACTTGGTGAGCTATCGGATTATGAGTGAGGTGATTTTATTCTTCATGTTATTGATGTTATCTCCAGAGCCATGGCTTAACCCGGAAAAGCTACTTGGCGAGCTATCAGACTATAAGTGAAGAGACTTGATTTTATTTTCATTTGCAAGTAGATAATTTAGATATCAATTCCTCATGTTATTGACGTTATCTCCAGAGCCATGGCTTAACCCCGAAAATCTACTTGGAAAGCTATCGGACTATAAATGAAGTGAATTGGTTTTACTTTTATTAGTTTGCAGTTTTTGATTTGTTTGAGTGCAATAGCTTAACTTTTATTTCTGTATTTAGATGAGCAGCAGAGATAGAGATTTCATGATCATTAGTTCATCACTTGTTTGATTCACATAGCTGCACATTTACATTCTTGTTCAAGTATTAATTTCATCATTAGCATGTTTTGAGATCCTCTAAAGTGTTAAGTTTTGGAAGTCATCATAAAAGACATAATTGCCTTAAAATCTATACCCATACTTGCCTTCTAAAGTATTCTTAAAACTTAGGAATAGGATTTCCATTTGCATTAGGAGATAAACCAAGATAAAACCCCCAAAAACAAAATAAAATTGAAAACAATAAAAAGTAAGAAAGAGGTTGTCTTTCACATATAGTGCACCACACTTCATCAGTTTACGACTCCCGGATTGATAATTAATGTAGCAATTTAGGACATACTAAATTGACTAAATAGGTTTCTCATTTCCTGGCGGTCAAATCCACCCATTTTTATAGTGAAATAGCAAAAAGTTTCATGAGAGATTATGAAGCTCCATGGCATCCCCAAAAGGATTATGTCTAATAGAGACGCTAAATTTAATTCTAGGTTTTGGAGGGAACTGTTTGCGGTCTTGGGAACATAGTTAGCATTTAACACCGCCTATCCTTCACAAACATATGGGTAAATAGAGAGGACCAAACAGATCCTTGAGGATATGTTGAGGATGTATGTGATGCATCACCCCAGGAAATGGGAAGAGTATCTTCCACTTATGTAATTTTCATTTAACAATGGACACCAAGAATCCATAAGGATGAGCCCATTTGAAGCATTATATGGCAAGAAATGCAATATTCCCATTAGCTACAGTGATCCCGTTAACGAAGTTTGTGTCAGACCTGATATGCTTAAGGATATGGAACAACATGTTCAGACAATAAGGAAAAATCTGAAAGTGGCACAAGATAGAAAAAACAGTTATATAGATACGCATAGGATTAATATGGAGTTCCAAGTCATAGAACATGTTTATCTAAGGGTTAATCCCAAAAGTAGTTCCTTAAGGGCGGGAACATGTGCCAAGATGGAACCACGATACTGTGGGCCATTTGAAATACTTTAAAGGATAGGACTAGTAACTTATAGACTGGCCTTACTCGCATCGATTAGAATTCATGATGTTTTTCATGTTCCTTACTTAAAAAGTATGTACATGATTCTAATCACGTGATTGATTGGTTTATGCTACAGGTGGAACCAGACGAAGAGTTACAACTAGAACCAATGTGCCTTATGGACCAAAGAGTTTCATGCTCCGGAACCGATCTTGAAAGAAAGTCAAGGTACAATGGAAGCACTTTGGGTTAGGCGAGGGCACGTGGGAAATGACTAATTCCATGAAATATGGTTATCCTTTCTTGTTTGATGGTTAAAATAACTATGTATAACTGTAAATATTATATAGAGTTGTGTGTATAAATCTCCACAAAATAGTATGTGTTGCATTTTTTTCTTATGTGGCATATGGGAAATTTAACACTGAGGACGACGTTCCCTCAAGGAGGAGGGTGCTATAACAACCCCACCCGAAGTTCTCATTCAAATCACATTTGTAAATACATAGTAAATATTTTGCAACATTTGAAATCAAGAAAAAGGGAACTGAGTCATGGGACACATATTCTAGAGTTGGGAAGGGATTTGCTTGGTTGGGATGTTATGGTTTCTTGTGCAATGAAGAAAAATGAAAATGCAAGAAAACCATTCATAGTTGGTTGCTGCATGAATTGAGAAAAATATCTCTTTAAAATTAAATGAGCTCGAACAGGAGGTATGCAGGCCCATATTTTTTGGGAAGAACCACAAGAAAAAAAGGACAAAAACTTTAAGAAAGGATTGCGCGTTGTAGGCCAAGAAGGACATAACAATAATGGTGGCTGAAGAAGAGACCAAGAAAAGGATGGATGTGAGAGAAGGATGGAGATCCCTGAAAAGGTGAGAGGAGGAAAAGAAAAGGAAAAAAAAAGACGGATGCAGAGAGGACCAAGGGAGATCAAGATTCAACATGAAATCTCTACAGGTAGTGTTGAAGAGAAGAGAAGAGAAGAGAAGGGGAGTCACTCTTGATCCCCGAAGGCTATTGGTTGAGTTGTTAGTATTTGGAGCCTTGTAAGAGCTTGGATTCCCTGGAGGCTATGGGTTGAGATAGAATCCTTGGAGCCTTGTAACAACTTGGGTCCCTGTAGGCTATGGGTTGAGGCAGAGGTCTCTAGAGCCCTATGATAGCTTGGGTCGCTGGAGGTTATGTGTTGGGATACAATCTCTGGAGCTCTATAATAGCTTGAGTCCCCTGGAGGCTGTGGGTTGAGATAAAAGACTTTGGAGCTCTGTAACAACTTGGGTAGAAGCCATCATGAAGTAGAAGCTTAGGAAGACCTTCATGAGGATCAAAGATTATTCCCCTGATGCCACGGTGGATTCTCGACTCCCTATAAATGGGATGAATCACTATGTGAGCATGTGGTTGAGGTTGGGCACATCTGGAGTCCTGGTGTTGACCAAGTAAGAAACTTCCAGTTGGTGGGATTACGAAAACAAGTCCTCTGGAGTTCTGGAATCAGTGGCAGATTGGTGTGTTAGTCCCTGAAGCAAGCAACCCCCCTAGAATCTGGAATCTGGATTAGAGGTGACAATTGCAAGTAAGTGTGGCTCCAGTTGTCTACGTTTGGGTGGAGAGTCCTTGTCCTAGACTTAGTTTCCCTACATGTTCCAAGATAAGTAATTTTGTATACTACTTAACTATTGATGGATGGTGTTATTGTGTTGTGGTCAACGGTTTTGAACTTAGGGGCTGCATTGTGTTGATGAAACTTTCATACGTGTTACATTCCTTGTGGAATATGTTAGCATGATTTGAATACATGTATTTGTATGTGCTGAATATATGCATGAATGTGTGATAAATATGAGGGTGAAGTAAGTCTAACAACTATTAGTAATGTAGGCATGGAATATTTGGCACATAAAAAGCATAAAAAACCACATGTTAACTAGAATAGGCCATAATGAAATGTCAAGTATAGATTTACACATATGCTTAGCTGTGTGAGGAACAATGTATTAATAAGTCATTAAGAAAAGGTCAAAACTCGTTGTAAACCATGACCGAGCCATGAGAGATTGGATTTACACTTAAAGAATAGTGGGTTTGGAAACCTTTTATTAATAATAATATATGATTACATAGAAGACCGGCTGCATAGTAGGGTTGTACACACTTGTGAGTTATCCATGGTCACTTTACAATACATTGTGTTTCTTGACAAGTACGACTTTAATGTCAAAGAGAGTTTTTACCTAGTATCAGTTGAGCCACCAAGTTTACCCAAATGTCTTTCAGCCTTTCATGTTTTGCTGAGCTAGATAGTTGTTTTTGGTGCCTTAAGGCGACAACCAAGGTAGATAATGGCTATGCGATTCGATATTTAGATGTTTGCAAGCCTAACACAGGGTCTGGTACTATCGTTGTGTGGCAGAAAAGGTGGATATCTCCCCAGAGTCTATGCCAAGTCCATGGTAAGTAATCCATGCAGGAGAGCCTATGCCTCCCATGGTGGTATTCCCTCCCCATGGGATGGGAATAATCGCCTGCTAGGAACTCGCTAGAGAACCAATCACTCAAGCTTGAGACGAATAACATTGTAAATTATCCTAGGAAATCAATAGAACCACAATGAATTCGTAAAAAGCATATAGAGGTCTACTAGACTCTTGAGAAAGAGCAATATCTAGAAAGGTTAGTTTGGGGAAGTTTGTGTGATGACAGAGCTTGTCATTGGGAGGGTTGTCGAGCTTTCCGTCTAAGGCATTGTGCGATGTAGAGTTAGAATCCTTCGATCGAGTCATGGAGAGAATGAGGAGGAAAGAATTATTTCAACACAAAGGAAGGGGCCCGTTAACTTATATAAGTTGGCCAACCTTATCCCCTATAATGGTCAATACCATAGTCAAAGGAGACTTCTAATTAGTGGAGCTAGATTCCCTTCACAAGGTTGGTCAGAATGACAGAGAAGAAAGTTGTAGAGTCGGAAGTTTAGAGACAATTTAAATTAGAGTCGGGGAGTTAGTGGGAAATAGGGCGTCAGGTTTCTGTCGAGAAACAATAATGAAGATTTCTCTGTTGCCCAGATTGTCACATGAGGGAAGGTTATCGCAAGGGGCCAGATCGGAATCCCTAAAGATCAGAACCTTGGGAAGCTGCGCGAATGACTCCATATAAGGTTCTAAATTTGAGGATCCCATTCACTAAGTGCTGACCTAGTACAAATCCAGTCACCAAAGGATCCTTCCTTCCAAGTAACTTGGATGTGTGGAGATAATGTTAGCACGACATCTTGAAGAACACATGACTAATGATTAGGAGTCATAGGTGCCTCCATAAGCCTCCTATGGACAACACGTGGACCCCTCTTAAGTTGGAACATGGCAAGGATGACATCATTGTGATGTCACCTGGGAAATAGTCAAACCTTGAAGGTTGAAATTCTCATAAGGGTGGAATGTCCCAGGAAATCCCAAATGTCAAGAATTGTTAGTTAGCAACATGAGGGTTAAAGAAAATTTTCCCTATTCCTAAGGGTCGTTACCCGGAAGTAATTGAGTGGAGTTGTCGAGGTTGCGGGGCCATAGGGACCCACGGTGGATAGCAAGAGGGGGACAACATGGTCAGTCGATAGGTTGGGTTTAGGGGAGAACTTGTCTCAGAAATTCGATGCACCCTGAAGGTCCTGAAGAGATGACACGTCACCTAGGTGGATTGATTCCGGGGGGAAGCCTCACGTTAGGAGGTGAGGAGTTGAGAGGGTCCCAGAATCACACCTAATATTAACAATAATAAGAATAATAGTGAAAAGAAAAAAAGAGGAGAAACTCGCAAGGAAGGAAATATGCGTAGAATTATTTACCTCATTTCTCTTATGTCAATGGAAGGTGTCAGTTACATGACAATTATGTAGGTTACGCAATCCCAATAGTTTGGAAGCGACAATGAGGGTTGCTAAGGAAAATAGTTCCATATGAATTGGCTTATACTATGGCTATAATGTCGCATGTTAAGGGAAGGGTTCCCGAGACTCATCCTCATTTTATAGGGACTTACTGGGGTGCAACAAGTACTGCATTATGTGCTAGGATAGTTGAGTCTAAAAATTCATATTTATTTGCAGGGTCTATTTTCAATGACTATAGTTCATTGGGATATTCATTTCTCTTTAGGAAGGAGAAAGCCATAATTTTGCAACCTAGTGGGGTGACTTTGGGAAATGAGCCTATTTTTGGGTGTGTATTGATGAAGGATTTCTTAGAAACCCTTGCAAAGAAGGTGAAGCAGAACCCAACATGTTTGGAAAATTATCGACGTATTTTTGTACTTGAAGGTGTTCCCTTGAAAAGTGAACAATATGATCCCTTAAGGGTCATTGTTCTATTCAAGCACATTCAGGCAAGGCCTCAACAATCTAACCAAATTTTGAAGTAACATTAGTCAGACAATTGTATTTTGGTTGACTTCATTCTTATAGGGTATATTTTTAGTGGGTTTATTATTGGTATTCACCAATAAAAATTGGTTGGTTGCAGGGCATGATATCAAATGAAAATCTCGTCAATGCTAAAACCAATGACTCTTGGTTCAATTGTCATTATTGCTAAAACCAATGACTCTTGGTATTTTTGAAATGAAATAATAACATTATTAATCTAAGTAATTTATAAGTTTTACCAATTTTAAATGATTTAATATTTTATAATTTGATGATTATTTATCTACTAAATTATTAAAAAATATTATAATAAATTGTTGTTTTCAAGTAAAATAATAACATTACTAACTTAGGTAATTTATAAGTATTACCCATTTTAAATAGTTTAATATTTTATAATTTGAATAATTAAAAATAAGAGTACAATTTTAACCATAGTTTTTTTTTAATTTTCATTTATATTTTAATTAATAGAATTTATGTACTCAATTTTTTATAAATATAAGCAAAAAAAAATTATTTAATTTTTAAACTTATTATTAGAGGTAATGTAAGTTTAAAAAAAAATAATTATGAACTCATTATTAGAGGTAATCTAAATTGTGACTATGTTTATTTTGTTTTTTCTATATGTTTTTCATGATTTTTAATATTTAATTTATGTTTAATTTTTTTTTTTCTAAAACCATGAGTGCTATTAAGGGGCCGAGCCATCAGTGTTCATGTCATGCCTCTACCCTGGTGGTGACCTTTCAATCGCACGAAAGGGTGTGCAACACCATCACCTGTTTTCTTTTTAACAATACTTACAAGTGTGCACTACGCATTATTACCATTTACACATATGCACAGTGGATAATTAACATGAGGGGCAACTCCCTGAATATGAGTCTGCCCACAATGATAATAACAATCTTTCATAAAATGGAATTACAGTCTTTGTGAGAGAACCCCAACTTCTCTTCAACAATTTCTATCAAAATGTACAACTTGGCCTGCACTGTGCAACCTTGCCCGAACCACCGTTCGGACCGCCCACTGATTCTACCGAACATCACACATTCAACAAACTCGTTCAACAACTCGTTTGGAACAGTCATTCAGGAACTCGTTCGAACAGTTGTTTAAGACCTCGTTTGAATAGTTGTTCATGACCTCGTTCAGACAGTCATTTAGGACCTATTTGAATAGTCGTTCAAAACCTTGTTCGAATAGTCGTTCAACATGTCATTCGAACAGTCGTTTAGGACTTCGTTTGAACAATCGTTTAGGACTTTGTTCGAATAGTCATTCAGGACTTCATTCGAACAATTGTTCAACGCACCGTTCAAAAGCTCCATTCAACAATTCATTCCCCCGGTCATTCACCCAACCGTTCAAACAACCGTTCATCTGCCCGTTCAAAGACCCGTTCAGAAAGTCATTTGGTCACCCATTCAGAAACTCTATCCAGAAAGTCGTTTGGCTGCCCATTCAAAAACCTTCATTTAGGAACTCATTCGGCCAGTCGTTCACTTGACCGTTCAGCCACCCGTTTCTGCAACTTCATCTCCTCAGTTCGGTGCTGTGGTCAAGAGTCACCCGCACCTTCTCCATATCCACCCTTTAGCTTGCCCTCTTCTTGAGCTCGCACTTATGACTTCCAAACTTGTTCCTTTTCCTCTCCATGTGTTTGCCTATATATATGCCGCCACACGAATATGTCAAGGGTCGGCCTGCCTAGAATGACCTGCCAATTCAGCCAAATGCACCCCAACTTATCGTCAGCTTGCCTATGTCGCCGCCTCCCTGGGTCCACATGTGTGATATAAGTTCACCTTCACCAAGTTCACGCACTTAGCCAAATTTCAGCTTTTCGACCTTCATTGGCTCATCGCACTCATGTCCTAGGTGCCTTTAACCGACCGCCCTAGCTCATCGCACTTCATCAACTTGTCCCATTGTCACAACCTTCCATCGCAACCGACTCGCCTACTCACCGAATCGTCACACACCTGACTCATCGCATTTAACTAGGAGCGTGCCCACCCAACTCGCCACACGCCAACCGTCGACTCATGTGCTTGACATACTCCCCCACTCTAAATGGTTGTCATCCTCGACAACATTGTCATACGACATCGCAAAGTGTCACTAGCTCCAACATCCAAAATGTCCATGTTGCCTACCTCTAATCTGCCATCGCACAAACCATAAAGGCTCATGTCTCCATAAATCAGAAAGTCTCCTCAATCCATGATCATCAACCACCTCTGTCGCAATCTCCACATGCTACCCCACTATGGAAGGTTGGTCCCTCCAACTCAAGCTACATGCTCATTGTAACATCGTGTGTCAACTCCATCATGTATTTTCATCGTGTGAACTGCTACCATGATACTCCAACACAACTATAAGATATGTCAGTACACTGTCGATCCCCATGACTCAAACTGGTTGGGTAGCTAATCCAACTGTCACACTCAAATCATGAGAATGCACCTCCTCATGCCATCATTGATCATTTCTCTCAGCATATTGTCACAACACCAACTCGATCAAGAATCCATCTCCATCTCTATCAAAATGTAATTAAGCCATGCCTAGGTCCATGAAGTAACCTCCATCTCATCCACAAAATGTTGTCCATGATGTTGGTGTCAATGTGCTGCAAACCAGTCGCATCTATCCCAACATCATCAACCATATATGTGTAAAATCCATCTCCTCAAAGTGAAGAGATCCTCCCCTCAAACCGACTCTCGATGTGCCACATCTAGGCCCATGAAGAAACCTCCACCATATCTACAATGTGCCATCTCTCAAGTCTACCAAAGAAAAAGTATACACCTATCTCATCTCCCATGTGTTGCCCATGGTCAGAAACCAATCAGCTCCCATGTATCAAAAGTGGTGAAGTCTCAGCTCAACCCATTCCCAAGTGTTGCCACTAAGGCATCCTCATCGCTGCAACTACATCACTCCAAAGTGTCTCATATTGATCCTCCACATCAAGTCACTCTCTCAAGCACACCCATAAAAGTACTCAAAAGTATGCATCCCATACTGCATCAAAGTTATTGACCTCAGCTTCTCAATGCATCAGATCCTCCAAGTCCACCATAATATGAAGTCCCCAAAAGTTACAACCTCATGTCATCATGAGCTCCATGAGTCATCTCCAACCAACATCCTAGCAAGCATACATGTCTCGGCCCCCAAAGGTCTCTGGAAGATGCCTCAACTCCCCATGTAGTAGGAATACTCCATAGTCTGCTCATAACTCCACCAAGTCCATGGCCTTGTTGTACCCAAGTGCACAACATGCCCATCGGCTCATAAGTAAAAAGTCTCCATGTCACATCAACAAATCCACCTACACAACATCCCTTCCTTGGCATTCCTCATTGGATGCCCATAAGTGACACCTCTACAAGTGCTCCTGCACAACGTCCCTGCATAAGACTACTATGCTTCATCTCTCCAACTCGATGTCCATGACTCAAATTGCCCATGTTGTCCAACCAAGTAGACCCATCACAACATCAGTCATCCTCATCCAAGTCTCAACCAAGTATACTTCCCATAGTCACCCAAACCATATCATCATCAAGTGATATGAGTCCCTTCCACCATATCTCCCCATTAAAGGTTCCACCAACACTGCCTCTTGATCTCGTCCATGAGAAGTCCACCCAAGTATCATCAAACTCAAGTGTGTGCCCTCTCTAATCAGTCCATGAGTCATGTCGAGCACTTAGCCAATTTCTTCATATGGCTAAAGCATGACCCATTCCTCCACAATGATCATCATGTTCCTCCCTTGTCACGGGCATTTGCACCTTCTGCCATAAGGTCACAAACAACCCCAACAAGCTCTGCAATAGTCAATGGTCCTTGCTTTTCCATATAAGGTCTCATCGTAGACATCCATGGTAAGATCTTCCACCGCATCGGCAAATTGATTTTTCCCTTCCCTACATATGGCCCATCCCCCAAAAGCTCCAATGAAACACAAGTAATAATAGGAACACTTACTTCATCATGAGGCTCCTCCATGTGAGTATCCTCATCCACCAATATCTACAAACTGAACAATCGTGGTCCAACTTGAACAATTTCAAGTTCCTCCTCCATCGTTGTCATGTCTACAACATCCTCCAAATTCGCTTCCGCTATGGTAGGTTCCATACCACCAAGCTCCTCTTTTTCATGTATTACAACTTTCTCCTTATCATGAATGAAAGCTATGAACTGCTCTTTCTCAAGAGTTAGCCATTCTCGAAGCCTCTCTTGCTTCTTCCATATCCTCAACTCCTTGAGTTCTGCATAAAATAAGTCCACTTTCCTTGCAAGTCAATAGAGTTCACCTCTATTCATGTCAAAGACCCCTTCCTTGGCCAACGCACAAAGATCATCCCTTGTTTCAAACAATTCCTTGCTTAATTCAACAATTCTTTGTTCAACATCACTTGACTCGTCAAGTAGACTTCGTTCAAATTGACTTGGCCTCGAAGTGTGCCCCTGCCATTCTTCAAAGGTCATAATTCCTGCAAAGCCCATTTTCTACAAAATGGACATACTCCTCGATTCTATGAATCAAGCTCTGATACCAAATGTCACGAAGTGATAGTCGGATCAACTTCTCTTCAAGTCTTCAACGAAGCCCTGCGAAAAATCGAGCCTCTAATACCAACTATCACGAAGTGCAGTTGTATCACTTCTCGTTAAGTATTCAGTAGCCTTTGATACTAACTATCACACCCCTACCCTGGTGGTGATCTTTCAACCGCATGAAGGGAGGTGTGACACCACCACTCATTTACCTTTTAACAATACTTACAAGTGTGGACTACGCCTAACATTCCAAACTTAGTTTTTTTTTCACTTTCTAAGTATTACATTCATATACACAACGGAAATATTCAATTAGTCATCTTCATCATTATTACCATTTACACACATGCACAATGGATAATTAACGGAAGGGGAAACTCCCTGAATATGAGTCTGTCCATAGTGATAATAACAATCTTTCATAAAATACAATTACAGTCTTTGTGAGAGAACCCCAACTTCTCTTCAACAATTTCTGTCAAAATGTACAACTCAGCCTGCACCATGTAGCCTTGCCCGAATCGCCATTTGAACTGACCACCGGTTCTACTGCCCGTCACACGTTCAGCAAACTGGTTCAACAACTCGTTCAAAACAGTCGTTCAAAACCTCGTTCGAACAGTTGTTCAGGACCTCGTTCGGATAGTCATTCAAGACCACTTTCGGACAGTCATTCAGGATCTCGTTCGAACAATCATTCAAAACCTCATTCGAACAGTCGTTCAAAACCTTGTTTGAATAGTCATTTAGGACTTTGTTCAAACAGTTGTTCAAGACTTCATTCGAACAATCGTTCAGGACTTTGTTTGAACAGTCGTTCAGCGGACCGTTCTGAAGCTCCGTTCAGCAATTCGTTCTATCGTCATTCACCTGGTCGTTCAGACAACCATTCAACCGCCCGTTCAGAAATTTGTTCAGTCATCCATTCAGAACCTCCGTTTAGAAAGTCGTTTAGCCGCCTGTTTAGAAACCTTGGTTCAGAAACTTATTCGGCCAGTCATTCACCCAACCGTTTAGCCGCTTGGTTCTACAACTTCATCTCCTCGGTTCGGTGCTACGGTCAAGAACCACCTGCACCTTCTCCACGTCCGCCCTTTCGCTCGCACTCTTCTTGAGCTCGCACTTATGACTTCCAAACTTGTTGCTTTCCTCTCCATGCGTTTGCCTATATATATGCCTCCACATGAATATGTCATGGGTCGGCCTACCCAGGCCAACTTGCCAGTTCAGCTAAACGCGCCCCAACTTAATGTCAGCTCACCTATGTCACTGCCCCGCCAGGTCCACATGTGCGATATAAGTTCGCCTTCGACAAGTTCACACACTTAGCCGAATTTTGGTTTTTCGACCTTCGTTGGCTCGTCGCACTCATGTCCCAGGTGCCTTTAACCAATTGCCCCAGCTTATCGCACTTCACCAACTCGTCCCATTGTCACAACCGACTTGCCCGATCACCGACTTGTCGCACTATCGAGTCATCGTACTTTCGAGTCATCGCACCATTGACTCGTCACACACCCGGCTCATCGCATTTAACCAGGAGCACACCCACCCAACTCGTTGCACGCCAACCGCCGACTCGTGGGCTTGACAGTTCAGGCCCCAAGCATGAGTGTTCTCTGAGGAACCAAGCTCAAGGCGAGTTAATTCCACATTGTGGTATTAGTAAGGAAAGGCACAACTAAAGGGATAGGTGAAGGTTACAGGCACAGGGAAAGAAAGACGGATGGGTAAAGGTAAAGGTAAAGGCAAAGGCAGGCAACAAAACAGCAGGCTCAGTAGGACAACAACCTTCTTCCCAGTTACCTGTTAGATGAGTATTAGACCTTTTGGGGGAGGTACCACTATCAACTACCCTATTTAATTTATGTTTAATTTTTCTTTTTAAAATTATAAATTTTACTAATTTTCTTTTTTCTAAAAATATATACAGAAGATAAATCTTATTATTAAGGAGTTAAATTTTTATTAGCGAGTTTAGATTTCACTAGGTTTCAAATCTCATAAGGGGTTGATGATAGAATTTTTTGGGGGGGAATAAACCTATCTAAGAGACACCCAAAATAAACCCTCATAAATGTGTATATGAAAAGCTAACTATTAATTAATAATAATATTTATATCTATATCACCATTTTGAAAAGATTGGAAAAGCTTGACAAATTTTGTAATTAAAAAAAGGAAAATAATTTTTAAATTTATTATAAAATAAAGGTTATATAGTAGCTAGTACCTACCGCTTAGTTTAAATATAACTTAAATAACCTAAAAAACAATAAACATAAAATTAAAACAACTAATAAAACATTGTATTGTTGAAATGAAAAATTAAGAAATATGATTAACTAATATTGCTTATATCAACATATATATAATTTTATATATATATATATATATATGTATGTGTGTGTGTGTGTGTGTTTTATTTTTTATTAATATATATAACTTTTTATAATTAAATTTATTAAAATATGTTTTTAATATAATAATAAGTCATGCCCCTTAGCCTAAATATAGCTTAATTAAGCTAAAAAATAATAAAGACAAAGAATTTATCACAAAAATAAAACAACTAATAAAATGTTGTATTGTTGAATGTCATCTCCAAAAATTAAGAAATATTATTAAATATAGCTTAATTAAATTTAAAAATAATAAAGACAAAAAATTCATCACAAAAATAAAACAACCAATAAAATGTTGTATTGTTGAATGTCATCACCAAAAATTAAGAAATATGATTAACTAATATTGTTTATGATGATGATGACGGTGGTAGTGGTTAACGTCCACTAAGATGAAATTGGTCTATCATGCCTCTAATTTTCTTAGTTTTTAATTGTCTGGCTCTTCGTTTTTCTTGTGGAGATTGGTGTTGTAGCTTTCTTTTTTTTATCTACGGTCTTCCAACTTCCTTTATCTTGCATCTCCTTCATCTCTTTTGGTTCTTGGGACATTGGTGTCTTAGCTTGCAATCTATTGTGTTCGTCCTTTTGAAGATAGTTGAAGAAGAAGTTTGGTCTAGGAGATCTGCTTTGCTGTTAAATGAAGATTTATTTTGTGTGGAATCCTCATAACTGTTGATGCTTGAGGGGTTGTAGAGTTCACTTTTTTGTTGTTGGGCGGGGCTATCCCCCTGCTTGTCTTGAGAGTTGTTTCTTTCTTGCTCGATTTCTTGTGATTCAGAGTTTTCTCTAGAGTATTCTTCTTTGATGACAGTGTAGTGTTCTTGTTGTGCTCCTTCTCACCATGTAGATCTGTGGTGGTTTTTTCTAGCAAAATTTTTCTGGGAGGCTTTTGGGCAATTTTTGGTTAGATGGCCTGTGCAGGATCGACATCTGAAGAGGACACTTTCATAATCGAGTTTCTATTTTTTAATATAATAATAAATAAAAAAAAATGAAAATCTCTAGAAAAAATTATAATTCATGAAAATTGAAATAATAGAAAAATGAAAAGAAAAAAAAAAAGTGAAAAATAAATAAATAAATAAAGAAGTTAAAAATAAGTTAAAAATAAGTAAATAAATTTAAAAACAAAAAATTAGTAACTAACATAAATCGAAGTTACTAAAAAGTCCATAATAAAACCTCAACCAATCACTTTACAAATAAATGAATTTAAATAATAACAAAAAAAATAAATTTCTAATATTAACCTATAAATAAACGGCATAAATTTTTGGTCAAAACAAACTAATGGATAAGCGGCACAAATTTTTGATCGAAGACAAACTAATACACAAGTGAAAGAAAAACTATTAATATAAAATAATATTTTCATATTTAACATAAATACTTTTATTAATTTGAATATTTATTATTTATGGTTTATTTTTTATTAATATAAATTGACTTGACTTGTAAATTTTACTCATTTTCTAAACAAGTGTATAATTTATTAACTTTACAGAATAAATATATATATATATATATATATATATATATATATATATATAATTTTCTCTTTTAAACATGTCACATTAAACTATTTTTTAATATCTCAATATAATATAGAACAATGAAGTATAAAATTGTGACATCAAAGGAGTCACTCACTTAATATAAAGTTGTGATATCATCCCATAATTTATTATATCTAATCTATTTTTACATAAAATATATATTAAATAATTTTGCAATTAAATTTTTATTTATTTAAGAAATAAATATTTTAAATTAATTTTTTTAATTTTAGTGTCGTTTAAAATATGTCTAGTTCAAATATAAATCCAGTACACTTGAGTTTATATTGTTGTTTAAATGGTGTTTTTAGTTTCAAATTTTCATGATTCTTTCTCATACTCATTTGCATTACAACTGCCCACATCTATGCTTCAATTGACTTTCAAAATTAACTATGTTAGCATAGCATAACTGACGTTAAAGAGTTACTCATTCATTCTAGGTTAATATACCTTGAAGCTAAAGGGTTACTCTCAGAGTTTTAACATCTTGTCAAGTTGGAATTGAGTACACAAGTAGGTTGAGACACTCAAGATTGTCTATTGTAATAAAAATGGTTTTCTCTATCGAATACAAAATTGGTTTAATTTTTGAGATTCTTTTCCATATTTATGATTTTTTTTTGGGTATATGAAGTGTGAATTTTTTTTCTTTAAATATGATCATTATTGTTTTTTTAACATTGTTTTTATTTATATGTTTTTAATTTTTTTAATAATAAATATTATTAAATATTCAAATTATCATATAAATTTGATTTATAAAATTATAAATAATTTAACTTTTTAACTTAATTATTTATTTTTTATCATTAAATTTCAAAATATTCCAAAAATCTATAATCACATGAATTAATTATTTTACTAAATTATACTTTTCCAAATAAACATCAAAAGCTATTTCAGAGCAGATAATTAGCATTATGAGTGTCAAAATCCTCAAAGCTAGTACAGCGTATGGATTTGGCGGAACTACATAATTTATGCTAGCTATATTTAAGAGTTTCAAGGTAAGTTTAAACAATTCAATTTTTTTTTACTGTATATTAAATTCTGAAATCTTTTTAAAATTTATTATCAATTGGGTATAGTTTAATCATATTGTATTTTTTTTGAAAATTGTGGAAATGTCTGTAATATTTTGATAAAGTTTGATATGGATTTTTGTAAATTAGGTTATAATCGTCAAACTTCAAGATTTTGGGTGCCCTAGAAGTGTTTGATGGTACTAAATTTATTTCCACCATCAAAAACATGATTAAAATACTGCTTCTACAAAATTTGTTCAATTCTTTTACCTGAATTCCCACCACCTTTAACCGACAAATCCTCCACCTAAGTAAACACTTAAAAATTTTAGATAAAAATATATTATATAAAATGTTTATCTTTATTCCTATTCATTAAAATTCTAAATATTTTTTAAATTTACAATTACATTAAATGCGAATGGTATAAAATAATTAATTCTGTGTATCATTTCAACTGTTTTTTCTTTGCTACTGTATATTCTTCATCTTTGACTATCGAATGCAGATGGCCCACCTATTCGTTTTATATTTTAGGAACGTCAAGATGGATGCTGTGATGACTAAAAATAATAGCCCGCTACAGGCGCTTGGTGTAACGGCTAGTGTGGGGTCGACTGAAAATAATATAATAGCCAGACATGTTCTGTGATTGAAGTTTCCAATCACTAGGAAACACAAAGGTTTGTCATGTTTTTGTTTTTTTTTCGATTGTACTACTATTCACATACAGAGAAAAAAATTGTTATATTTATTGTCAAAGAAAATTATAATCGCGAGTGTTTGAAAGTTAAAAGATAAGCGGAAACAGAAGCGAGATTTGATACGGAACCAGTGAAGTTAAGTCAATTGCAAATTTTTGGAATATTTTGGAATTCGATGAACATGGGCGCGGTCAATTTTAAAGAGTAAAAAAGAGGCGATAATAAGTTTAAGTTTAACGTTGAATTTGAAGGCACAAGAAAAGGATGGAGAGGAAAAAATTTAGAAAAACGTAAGTGGCAGCGCACATGGCTACGTTGTTCCAGTCTCCGGCCGCTAGGACCGGAACGAGAATCTTGATCCACATACCAAAATATAAAATTGTATGTCAATGTGTTCGGCCGCTGCGACCGAAATGACTATCATATCATATGAAAGACTAGACTATGGCAGTCACAACGTTGTGATTGTTTGCTGTGGGAAATGGCGAATAGAGATTTTCCATATATCACGGGATTCACCTAAAAAATCGTGACTTTCACAATCTTCACTTATAGAAAAGCAAAAGCAGGGATTTAATAAATTTTATGACCGAAAATGGTCTGTAACCATCACATACCCGTCTCTTGCAACTGAATCACTTTCCTCCGACTGCACATGATTAGGTTCAGTCCCGCGATTACTGAGGAATAGAGTAAATATTATTTGAACAGTTTGCTCGTGTAGCTATAGTTGCAGTACTTACATCCTCACTGTGACTTACCATACTAAGGTAGATTTCAAAAATGTCTTCTCAAAAACATTTGTCAAAAGATAAGATAGTTTAATTAATATATGAAATGTTTTTTTGCTTTTTGTTTTATTAATTTGATTTAAAATAGGTAGAGATTTTTAAGAATTATAAATTTAAGTTGTTTATTTTGTAAAGTTTCACTTGTTTATTTGGTAAAATTTGAGTGTTAAAAGTATTTTTAAAGCGTTTTATTTATTTATACATTTATATATTTTAAATAACAAGAAAACAATCTTGTTCGAAATTATATTACCAAAATATGGCATAAAAACCAATTTGTCTATTAGTTAAATTATATCCTTATTTGTTTTAACCATGATTAGTTACATAGCAGAAATGTTCATGTATTATTTACTATAAAAATATAATAGTACAATGAAAAATGCATTACATTAAATTTGGTTCACTAGCGTAGAATGATAGAGAATTAATTTCTTAATATTATTGGATTTATATAGAATTTATATAGTAATTTATTTGTATAATAATGAAAAAATAAATTGTATGTAGATGTTAATATATTCTTAATAAAGGAAGGTGCCTACTACCACCCTACCCATCCCCATGTTACCATTGGAGTTAAAAGTAAATGTGCCTCACTTACCAAGGAAGGTGGCACAAAGCACTTTGGAATATACTAACCTTAGACTGAGTTGGAAATGTGCTTGAAACCTTTTGCGAATATGCTCTTACTTTTTGATAACTTTTTGGCCTTGCTACTACTCCTCTATATCTTTATGTTGGTCTATTGTTGGCCATGTCCTTCGGCTGAGGCTTTGTGTATTGAGGATTGTTGACTAACTTATCTTTGTTGGCTTTCCCTTCATCTTTGGTGACTTTTACAAAAAAAGAGGGGCTTGCTCATACTTTTGGTAAAGTGTTTCCCTCCTAACAAGATAATCTCGCTACATTATTCTACCAACAACTACTCCATCTCTCGACAATGCACTAGTAGAGTATCACTTGTGTTTTTCTACCCACCATAGTGATGACATTATAGTGAGCATGTTTTCATTGAGGAGATTGAGGTCGAGGAATGTTGGGTGGTTCTAGGGTGAAATTTCAAGTCGAGTCCTAAGATCATAGATAATAGGAACACACACCACCTAACATTCAAAAAGAAATCCATATTGTTGAATACGAAATTTGTCAAGACAAGCAAGGAATCCTATACTCAAAGGTTATTGCAAGGGTCACTTCATGGGTGCAAGACACAAATAACTCTCATGGGTGGAAAAATCACTACCTTCATATGGTGGACCTCTATTGGTATGTCAAGCTTCTCCTCGTTAAAGTTTTGGTAGAAAGTTACCAAACTTAGGTTAATCTAATGCACAGGTTAAATATGCTAAATGTTGAAGGGTGGCTTACCAGATTAGATGTGGTTCACCCCCTAGTTCCCCTATTTCACCACCATGCAATGTTGAAAAGAAACTTCTCAACTCAGACACCTCCTTGTCATCCTAAGGAACATGTTCTCTTATAGTTTTCAATATTTAATTTATGGATTATTATGCTAGTTTCACTAGGGTACCTCTTACCCATATTTGAAGTTATTTTCATTTTGTTTAGACATTCCTTTTTGAACTTTCCAACTCATATTGTCACTTTATTTTATAAAATTAAAATGTTGACTTCCCTATCTATGGAGTAGTTGACGCAGGGGTGTTTAGTAAAACTTTACTGACCAAAAAGGCCAAAATATTTTACGAAAAAAATTGGTTCCTCAATGTATGGGATTTATTAGAAAAATTAGAATATAAATTCTTTTATTGCTTTGTAACCTATTAAAAATAACCAATTTTTTTTTTTTTTTTTAATGGTAGGCCAAGTTTGAGCTCATCTAATCCTATATCCTTGCATCTCAAACAATGCCATATATGTAATTCCTTTTAAAAAGTGTGAATTAATAAAGGAGAACAACGAGACTATAGAGCGAGTTTTGTACCATTGAATTTTGTATTCCCTGGCATTCTTGTGTTTTGCTTATGGTTGAATTGATTTCCTTATTATAAAAAACCAAGGCCGATATAATGTAAACACGAGTGTAAGGGTGTGGCACCTTAATATAAGATGAGTTTTTTGAAGAATCAAGAAGAGGAAATGTAGATAATGCTTGCATAGAACAGGAGGAAGAAGTATAAGAACAAAGCACGACATGATATAAATCCTTAGCCTTTCCTTTTGAATCAATGTCCAGCACTTGACAAGAGCTCAGAGTCTTTCGAGAGAACAGAGTTAATAGATAGCGATTCCTCGAAGAATCTTCCCCGGAAGATCTAAACCGAATTGAATTTTAAAACGTCGGGGTGATGTGGAGCCAGGGTTATATGTAGGCTGACTGACGTGTCGTGACAAGGCGGATGTGTTGAATCTCTGTTGGGTGACATGGTTTTTACAAGGTGCTAAAATATCGTCAAAGGATAGAGATGGAGACTTTTCTCGTTCCCTCGGTTTTGTCTCCTCAAGAGATACAAAGCCTGGCCTACGTGCCCGTAATGGAAAATTCCAGGGCTAGGGTCATTAACTTAGAGAATTTGATTCACTTCTTTATGGGAACATCCCCTTCCCTAGTTCTATCTTCCTTGATATTTCCAACCCAAGCCATTTTGCACTTGCTTCCAAAATGTTTTATAACACGGTCATGTGGAGCTCCTCCCTACGTGGTGTTTAAAAGGAAGATTTATATCTGTTGTGTTGAGAAGGGCTTAACTAAGGTGACTATTCATATTTGTTATACAAGGCTGGGCTCTGGTGGTTTTTAAAACACAAAATCTTTTCAATTGTTATATATATATATATATAAATTAAAATTAAAATTAAAGGCTCAGTTGCGGTGGTTTTAGATAAAAATCGGGATTAATTCCATATTTTGGTCGCTTAAATATAGACATAAAGTAAAAAATTAAACTTGGAAGAGAGAATTGCAGCCATGGAAACAACGGGGAAGAAGAATAATCTTTAGAAGCAGAAGCAGTTAAGGAGTCTACAAAGGTTAAAGTATTAAAAATAGTTTTAAGATCTATTTCAAATCCTAAGCCTAAAATATCCACATTTACTAGTAGCATGAATCCAAAGGAGCTTATAGACTGGATCACAGAGATGGATAAATTCTTCGAATACGAAGAGATGGATAAGAAGAAGAAGGTTAAATTTCCTATCACCAAATTGAAAGGACATGTAGCTCTGTGGTGAGATGGTGTGCAAGTTAAGAAGAGAAGGAAGAACATGCAAGAGATCAAGAGCTAGGAAAGAATGATTGGAAAGCTCAAAGGCAATTTTTTTCCAAACAATTATCAACCCACTCTTTTTATTAATTATCAATTAGATAACCTACTCTCTCTATTTATCCTGCAGCCATGATCTGGTTCTTCAACTTGTCCTGACGATGAACCACACTTGTTGGTTCGAAACACGTCGACAAATGAATTATGATGTGATTTCCACTGAAAACTCCTCTAAAAAAACTTGATATGGATCATAGAAGCCTAAATTCAACAATTATCAATTCACTTTATTCAGGCTACTACAAAATATCAGGCAGAGATAAAGTGTATGAGGTAGCATACAGAGGAATTTGACAATGTGAATATCAAGGTTGTATTTGTAGCTAGTCTACAAGGAAGATAGCCATATACATCAATGGCCTCAGGTTGGATATCCAAGTCGATATTAGTGTGTTATCCCCTAGAAGTATGGAAGAAGCATACCAACTAGCTTTAAAGGCTCGGGAAAAGCATGCAAGGAAGTAGTTTGGTAGAGGTACTACAAGATGAATACGTCAACAATCAACCAAAGGAAAATCTAGATCACAAAAGAAGGAGCTAGTAGCTTGAGCCCACAATGATAACAAGAGGGATATTTCAAAGGTCAAATATCATTTTCTAGAGGATGAGGAAGAGATAGAGGAAGAGAGATTTGATGCTACAAGCGTGGAAAGTATGGACATATTGCATAAGAATGTTTAAAGAATAGGTACACGGGCCAAAGAATCACTATTGTTACCCCAGCAGAGAAAGGGTAACCAAAGGTACAAGAATCAGAAAATGTACCAGAGATAGGAGAATATTTGTTACTTAACAAAGTGTTGTTGAAACCAGAGAAGGAAGTTGTTGAGCCAGCTCGAAGGAAATCTGTATTCACGATTTTTTTCAAATTCCAAGGGAAATGCTACAAGGTTATGGTTGATAGTGGTAGCACAGATAACTTGGTGTCTACAGAAGTGATGGATAAATCGAGTTTGAAGAGGATGAAGCATTCGATACCCTATAAGGTGTCATGGCTTCAAAATGGTCATCAACTGCTAGTGAATGAACAATGTGAAGTGGAGTTGCAAATAGGAAACAAAAAGGACAAAATCATTTATTATATCATGCCCATGGATGTGTGCCACATTCTATTGAGTAGATCATGGAAGTTTGACAAAAGTGTTATGCATTATGGGAAAAAGAACACTTACATATTTCAGAAAGATATTTCAGAAAGACGACATAAACCATACTTTTTTTCCATTGCAGGAGGAAGGGACATCAGAAAATAATGATTCAAAGGCATTTTTACTGACCAAGAAGGAATTTTTGCAGTAGATGGAAGATATTGAAGTAGATTTTTCTTTGGTTTGTAAACCTAGAGAAATCCTTACTTCAACTACTGTTATAGACCTGCCTTTTAAAATTCAAGATATGTTGAATGAATATAGTGATGTAGTAGTTGAATTACCTAATGATTTTCCAACTGTGAGGCATATAAGTCATCATATTGACTTGATGATCCAAGAGGATATTGACATAGTCCATCAAGTTGACCATGCTGAAGAAAAGTTCAAGCAAAGGTGGAATTATTTAAAAATTTCATGAACATAAAATCGTCAATGTGTTCATGTGTTTTTCATTTAAATTGTAAAATGGAAATTGTACACATGTAAGAATCCACCTCACAAACCATTTTCCTAATCTCAAGAGGAAGTTGAGATTTTCATGGGATTCTTTCCCTTAAAAATGTGGATGAGTTCCTCTTTTTTTGGATCAAGAGAGTTATTCTCTCCTTGATATGTGGATCTAGGGAGATATTCTCTCCTTTGTTTATGGATCCCAAAAAGATATAAATTCTCTTATGTACTCTTTGGAGGGAGGCCTGGTTTTGAGAGAGTTTAAGAGAGAACTTGAGAGAGTTTTCAGAGAAGTCTTGCGAGCTTCATGTTTAGAGAGCTTTTGAGAGCTCAGAGATCTCAAGAGGTCTTTTTGAGGAATTATTTATATGTACAAGTCTTGAAGTATTTTTGGTAGTAGAAGATAGCTCTAGGTTTGACCACCCTTGTTATTAGAGTATTGTACACATATTGAAGAAAGACAATAAAAACGATTTGACCTGTGGAGGCAAATCCAAATACGTATCCTAATGAAGGGTGTGAAATCTGTTATTAGCCTTGATGCTTCATTTTTTCTTATTCATGGTTTGATGAAGTTATTTCATATTCATATTAAGTTACAAGTTCATTGATATTTACATGCTTATGTGACAAGTTTTAAATTAGTTTTACAAGCCCTTATGGTCAATTAAAAGGACTTTATTGCAAGTCTTATGTTCTCTCAAGTTTTTAGATCACTTTATATTGGGAGAAAGTATACCAAACAAAGTTGCATATAGAATGACTCCTCTGGTGAATGAAGAGATAAGAACGCAAGTACATGAGTTGTTAGATAAAGGATTGATCAAACAAAGCCTTAGTCTATGTGCAGAATAGACGATGTTTACCTCTAAGAAATATGGTGGTTGAAAAATGTGTACAGACTCCATGGCATTGAATTAGATTACAATCAAGTACACATTTCCTTTACTGTTCATAAATGACTCAATAGACTATTTATGTTGTGCTAGTTGTTTCTCTAAGATTGATCTAAAGAGTGGGTACCATTAGATCATGATTACAGAAGGAGATGAATGGAAGACATCATTCAAAACTAATGATGGGTTGTATGAATGGTTAGTCATGCCATTTGGACTATCTAATGCACCTAGTAACTTCATGAGATTGATGAATGAAGTTTTAGAGGAATTCATAGGGAAATTTGTGATTGTATACCTAGATTACATCCTAGTGTACAGTTAGCCCAAAAAAGAGTACTTGGGGCATTTGGGGTATGTTTTAGAAAAGCTGCAACAAGAGAAATTACTCATCAAATTGAAGAAGTCCATTCTGAAGAAAAAATTAGTTTATTTGGGTTTCGTCATATATAAAGAGGACTTGAAGATGTAACCTAAGAAGGTAATAGTAATTTTTTATTGGCCTTCTCGAAAAAGTATTTTTGAAATTAGAAGTTTTCATGATTTGGATAACTTTTATAGGAATTTTATTAGAAATTTCAGCATAATGAATGCTCCAATTGTGGAGACTATAAAAAAGGAAAATCAACCATTCCATTGGACAATTGAATCTAAGAAGGTATTTCAGATGTTGAAGAAGAAGATCACTAAACAACCAATTTTAGTGTTTCCATATTTCAGCAATCCATTCCAAGTGAAGTGCAACGTAAGTGGAGAAGTAATAAGTGTTTTCTTGAGCTAGTATGACAAACCTATAA
Source organism: Pinus tabuliformis (assembly GCA_031772625.1). Lineage (NCBI taxonomy): Eukaryota > Viridiplantae > Streptophyta > Pinopsida > Pinales > Pinaceae > Pinus > Pinus tabuliformis. Next base: position 461,654,719 of record CM062820.1, on the reverse strand, counting down.
CATACTTCAGTGAGAAATTGAATGATTTAGGAGGAAGTATTCTTCATATGACAAATAATTTTATGTTGTAGTTCAAGCCTTAAAGACATGGAGGCATGATTTGACATATGAAGAGTTTTCCTTGTACATAGATAATCATGCTTTGTAGTATATTATGCAACAGCGAAAATTAACCCAAAAGCATGTTAAATGGATAGAGTTTTTACGGAGTTTCACTTTTTTTTTAAAGCATATTAATGGCCAAGATAACAAAATTGTAGATGCTTTAAATAAGAGTAGCCTAATAATGCAAGAAAGTCAAGTTTAGGTGATGGGATTTGATTTCATGAAGGAACTGTATGAGGAAGACACAAACTTCAAAGAAGCCTAAGAATCCTGTAAAAACATAGAAATTCAAGATATGAGTCCACGACTTGATTATATGATTCAAAAATGGCTAGTATTCATAACTAATCAACTTTGCATTCCAAAGTGCTCGATAAGAGAGAACTTAATCAAACAAAAGCATAGTGGAGGCCTTGGTGGACACTTTGGACGTAGCAAGACATATGAGCAGATGAATTAGTTTTACTTTTTTCCAAAGATGAGGATTGATGTATAGAATTTCGTGAATAGCTGCAAAGTTTTCCAACATGTTGTTAACACTATGTAATTTTTAGAGGTTGCAGAAGAAAATCACAAAGGTAACCACAAACCACTTTGGAAGTTGGGATCTAGCCCTACCAGCTTCAGAGAGGGCTCTCTCTGTGAGATTTAACTTTGATGTATTTAGATATTAGGCTAGTTATGAGGGTTCAGAGTTTGATTTTAAAATTGATTGGTTGATTAAGTGCCTAAACCTTCCATTGGGCTATGGAGTCTATAGTTCAACAGGGGTCTATTTCAGATTTTAAAAGGAGTTTCACGGGGCAAGATAACTAAATTAGTTGGATCCTTTATAATTAAATGAAATGGAATGGAAGAAAATATATAAGTTCAATTGAATTTAAAGAGAAATTAAGAATTCCTTAACATGATATCAGAAGAAAACATTGAAATTATCTACAACTAGAATCAGAGTGTATTTTTCAACAAATTATATTCATCAACTTTCTGTAAAATAATTCAGATTTCAGAAAACATAAGCATGGAAACAAAGTAATAAAACATTAACAGTGAGAGAAGCACATCACCAAATAGTCCAACACATGAATCGTGTGAAGAATGTCATTTTTATTACTGATCATCCCATCAAATGAAAATAGCACAACAACGTTCTGGAATGCGAAAATCCATGTAGAAATCAACAATTGATATTTCAAAAATAGAAGTATTTATAAGATATTTACAAAAAAGCCTGTCAAAACCGACTAGGATGAATTTAGGAATTCCTAAACTGAATCTATCTAACTTATTACAAAAATTTAGGAGAATTTGAACTGTCTGAAGTGTTGGCACTAAATTTGTGGAATTGTTGAGTGTTTGGCTCTTTGAATCCTATTGTGTTGTTGATGTTAAGCTATATAACTAAATCCTCTACTTACTCCAGTAATTCGCATAATTTATTGTAGCACTGCTGACTAGGGATAGTTGTCTTCAGTAACTTTTTGTAAACCTTGTCCACTTCAGTGTATTTAGCAAAATTCGGTTTGGAAATGAAGATGTGTTTAATTTCATATTGAATGTCCAGGTCATATGCCAACACTTCCAAGAATGCTTTTCCTATCATACTGATTATCCCTCCTGTAACTTTAGAACTGTGTTTAGCCTTGGTCTTCAATTTCTCACTATAATCGGACCATGTACTAAGCTTATCATTTATTACTAATAAATTAGGAAGTCCTTTTTTGTAGAGGGCTTCTAGCTTGTTGAAGAACCTATGTACACCAATGTCCAAAATCTGACGCTTTTCTTCAAGCTGCCTCATTAAATTTCTCTTATTCAACACCTTTTTTACCTCTAGTATAGTTTATGTTCTATCTTCTATCTCTAGCTCTTCTAATTCTTGTTTATTTTTAGAGTTGAGGAACTTGATGAGCTTAGTAGCTTCACTGGGTTTGTCACCCAACTAGTTTTTGACTTCTTCAATGGCTTCATTAGATATTTCAATCAGTTCCTGTTGCTCAAATATGATTTACATTGAAGGCAAAATATCTATCATATCTTCATTGATCTGTTTCCAAATATTTTCTTTGACCTGGGCCAAGGTATTACCTATGGCAGTGTCTTTTTCCATCTTTTGCAATCTCTGGGACAATGTCTGGGATTTATGCATCTCTATCATGAGAGAATTTTGATATCTATTGCTCTGCTCCTATAGTGTCTTCATATCTTGCCTCAACTTCTTTATTTCTTCTCCCTGTATAGACATGTTTTCCAGGGATTGGGCCAACTTAATTGGATCATCTGTTGTTGATGAGGGAAGTACTGTGAAAGAGGATTCTCCTACTGTTGTAGCTACTGTAGGAATACATGTTTGAAGTAGGGATGTAATAGGAGCTACATCAAGAGGAACCACTTCTAGTTGAGAACTTAGCTCCTTCTCTTCGATCAACTTGTCCATATCTGCTTCCATCTCCTTGATCTATGCAATCTACTCCACCAGTAGCTTCAACATTCCTTCTTTCTGTAATTCTGTCTCTCCTAACTCCTTTCTTGGGGATCTTCAGTCGCAGGCAAATTTAATTGCTTCCTTAGAGATGCTATATCAACATTCTTCTTTTTAATGACCTATTCCATGGCTTTTGAATTGTCAGGATCAAAACCTTCTTTAATCACCATTTCCTCCAAATATTTAATTATGTTATCTTTGGCCAGGGAGGAAATATTCTCGAGTTTGAGTTGAGATTGAACATTTTTCAAAGACAATTGTATCTTGGAAGCAGTGAGGATAGTCTATATGAAGGTTGAGTAGACTGTTTCTCCTGTTTGCCTGTGCATGTCCATCTGATCCAAAGGATGAACATAATTTTCCTCAAACTCAAAGGTAGTCTCCTTGAAGTCAGCTATTGATTTTGGTTGTGGAACCTGTGCCTGTAAGAATTCCATATGAATTCTCCTCTTCTTTGTGTCATAGGTTGAAATGAGTCTGTTCTGGATGGAGGAAGATTGCTTCCTTAATTGAGCATAGATGTTGTCATGAAGGGCTTCATTCCTCTGTTTGATTCCTCTATATCTTTGGAAAATATCCAACTACCTCTGTTTTGTGAATGTCTCTGGTGTATGAGGTGTTGTAGCTGGAGTCTCTTTAGTAGTCGAGGATGATGGAGAATCTATGGTACTACTGTCAAACTTCAAAGTTTGAAGGCCAGAGAGCACAATGGTACCCTGTGTTTCCTCTAGTAATGGGAAATATATCTTAGAACTTATCTTAATCTTCTTTGTATAGATATTGAATTATTTGGCTGAGAATTTAGTGATTGTAGGGGAATCCTCCTCTCTTGGTATTTTCTCAGTATTTTCTCTGGGTATAGGAGTCTCTGAGGTAATTCTGGAAATCACCTGCTCTTCAGCCTCCTGTAATGTGTTCTCTACCCAATTCTGTTGGTTCATGTACTTCTCTATTTCTGGTCTTTGGGTATGCACATAGGGAGTTGTCTTCTGTTCCACTCTTATATTAGAAATTACCCCAAAGGGGTCATAAGACCATGTAAAGCTAAGAGGGAAATTCATTTGTTTCAGTAGTAGGTCCGCTTCCTCTCCTGCTGCTCTGCTATTACAGATAAAAGTTCATATATGTGTCTTGATTATAAATTGAGACTTCTTCTTAGCAACCACAAAATGGATGTTGTCTAAGTGGATTATTTTCCTAATGTACTCCAAGGAAAATATCCTCATTGGAAGGTACTTGGGTAGCTTATATGGTGGCAAGTCGGAGCCATAAACTCTGATTTCTCTAAATGACTCGTATAGATACCAATCTCATGTCTTCACCTGTTCACTGAGATGCAACACTTTCTGAATATCCTCACTGATTCTTGGAATCCGTTGGCCACTAAGCAAACAAGTTGATGGATACACAAACTGATCAATAAACTCTTTAAAACTGATTTCCTGTGATTGTTTTCTGATCATGGAGGTCCAAAAAATAATGGACTGAGGCTCTTCTTTCTAATTGAGTTTCTGCACTACAAAGGGAAACCTGTCTGTCTGGAAGAAAATGAACATGTACATAAGAATGAAAGAATATCTTAACATTCCTTCAGTTAAAAACTGAAGGAATTGTTCATGAATTACATCTGCAAGGAAGTGACCATAGTTAAAGGTGACTAATAGTCCTTCTTCTATGGAAAGGGTGGATAGAAAGCCTAAAATAGGCTCATCTACCCATTCATCTGAAAAGTATCCAAGTAGGTAGGACAAGACAAAGATGACTTGTCTAGTTCTTTGGGGGAAAATAGAAGATGGATAAGGGGGGTTCTTCTTGGGGAGTTGAGAATCTTCTGGCGAGAAGACCTAAAAAATCCTGGCTCTCTAGGGAAAGGTTATTTTCTGATAAATTTCTTTAAGATCCTTAGTAGAAAAGGGAGTTAGGGAGTCACTATATGGGACCTGCAACATTTTGTTTATGCTTTCAATTGAAATGGTGAAAAGGATTTCACCATTAGAGGAGATGACAACCCTCTTACTTGAGAGATAAGATGCATGACACTTGAGAAAGAATTCAGGGAAATAATTGGCTTGGGGAAAAACAAAGAGGGATAGTCTAGATTTCGAGAGGCCAATCTCATCAAACTTATCTAGATAGGTATCACGAAACCAACAGTGTAATTCGAAGAGGCCGAATTCACACTACGTTTCAAGTATTTTATAATCTTTGTCAGCTAGGGGGACGTGGTCTAAATCCACAGGGGGAGGGGGCATCAGGGTAACCAAAATGGCATCAACCTTAGCTTTGGGAGCCATCGTGGTAGCAGGATGAAAATTGGAGAGGGTGATAGGTGGAATGCAGAGGATTACTATTAATTTCGTAGGAAAATATAGGGGGGAATTCCTCTGTAAACAATCACTGATAGGCAAGAAAACAGAGGGCTCAACAGTAGTGTAAAAATAGGAAAGTGAGAAAGGGAAGTGATCACGGGAAAAAGCGAGGCTTTATAGATTCGTAACTTGAGTGGGACTGTTGGATAAATGGCTGTTCAGGAGCTACATTTTCTCAACAACAAGATGGAGGCAACAGGAGAGAGCCACAATAGAAAAGTGTAATAGTCGTCGATGTGGTGGCAAGGGATAGGCAGGCAAAGGCATAGGAAGGTTGGTGAAAAGTGATAGGAGGAAGGGGCTACGTGGCAGTAAGGGAGTGGAGGTGGAGCAGAAGTATGGGTGACGTAAGCGAAAATGGCGTTATGGAGGGAGCGTGTAAAACCGCTTTCAAAAGGGGGTAGAAGTGGTATGTGTATTGAGAGGGGGGTGCGAAATGATGAGGGAAAGACACATAGCAGAGGGGAAAACACCTTTTCGGATCTCCTCCCCCCCCGATAAAGAGAAACATAGTCGGGGGGTTTCAAAAAGACCTTAGAGCCATCAGATTAAAACAGGATTGCGATCGGGCATGAGGAGATGTGCAATGTTTAATGCCGGTGACAAAACATCATTTCACAAGCATATCTGTTTACAATAAGGTCTGACTTTGGACAAATGAACATATTACAAATAGCTCTCCTTAAGATAATTTAATCTTTTCCTAAACTAAGTCAACTAAACCAATTGGGGTGCATTAAAAGTGCAAACCCTGATTTATTTTTCCATTTTAAAGGACTAAAAACATCTATTCAAATAACTAAACTAATCTTCCAACTACATTAACCCATAATAAACTATTGGATTAATTTATTCACCTATTCTACCTATCTAATCTCAGCCAAGATTATATTGTTTGGCTAAGTTATTCACTCTAATCTAATTGACATAAATTGAAATTTTTTTGAACATGATTAAACTGTATGTTTCAAACAAAAAGAAGTATTGTGGCATTTTACACAAGCTGTACACAATTTCATGAATTTATTCTCTACAAAATTATTGGACTACAAATGGCACTTCAATTGGCATCACTTTCACATTTATTCATTTTTTTTGTGGGGTTATTTTATCATTTCATTTTCTTTTTCTATTTTTTCTATTTATACCCTCTTTTCATTTTTTATTTTTATTTATATATCCTTTTTTGGAAATCATTTGTAGTATGAAATATTATTTACAATTTGAAATTATTATACTGAAAGAAATCATTAAATCATAATTTGATCCTATAAATATAGGACCCTAATAGTGGCTCCAACTTGGGATGGCACTCTCCTTATGAGGTGTTAAGAACAGTAGACTAGTAACCTTGAATCCTTATCTTCAGTGTTTTACTGCATCTAATTTTTTGTGGTTGTTGTAGTTATGGTGGAAAAATGACTAAAAGCTTAGGGCCTTCTCCAGAGGCTTCAACTTTCAGACATAAGCTACCCAAATCATAACAGTACAAAGAAAATGGTATCTACAATGAATGTGATGAAAACTGTATCTATTCCTGAGAAACATAATGTTTCAACATCTTGCCATTAACAGGTTCTCCAGGTAGCTCTGTTCCATCTATGTCCTTAAGAAAAAATGCATTATTCCCTCTGTAAGCATGGATAATATAAGGTCCCATCCATAAATTATCAAACTTACCATGCTTTCCTTTCTCTTCTCTTCTGGAATCCCATTTCAGAACATTATTTCCTATCTGAAAATCATTGGCCTTAGTTCTTCTGTCATATATATTCTTTATATTTTCCTGGATCAATTGAATTCTGTTGTGAACTTCCTCTCTTGACTACTGTAGGTGAATTTTTTGATTTATTATTCTTTGTAGATGATTTGGTTCAACCTCCAATTCTTGAAGCATTTTCAAAACAAGAATTCCCAACGAAGTTGGAAAAACAACATCTATTCCATAAACTAGCTGGTATGGAGACATGATGATTGAATTCTTGGTAGTAAGTATGTCTCCCCATAATGCATTTACGAGCTTATTGTGCCATGATTTCTTGTTATACTGCAACAACTTTTTAATAATATTAACCAAGATTTTGTTCGAACATTTTGCCAGTCCATTTCACTGAGTGTAATAGGTTGTAGAATGTCCCAAAGTTATCTGATATTTGTTGCAAAAATCCACCATCCTCTTTGATCTAAATGTTACAGCATTATCTGTAATGATTTTCCTAGGGCATCCAAATCTTGAAAGGATATTGTTCTATAGGAATTTAATGATTACTGCATTAGAGGCATGTCTAGTAGGTATGGCTTCTATCCATTTGGTAAAATAATCGGTGGCTGCAAGAATCCACTTATGATGGGCAGAAGAGGAAGGGTGAATTTATCCTATAAAGTCAAGGCCCAATTGCTAGAAAGGAGTTTCAGCTGATATGGGTTTTAAGGGTAAAGGCAATAATTTCCTTTTGCCTTCGAATATTTAGCATTTTGTGGCATGAGGTGACTTTATTTTGGAAATCAAAACATAAGGTTGGCTAATAAAAACCTGCACTTAGGATCTTGTTGGCAGTAGTCTTCCAGTACAAGTGTCCACCACAGTCTCCTTCATGAAATTCCTGCATCACTTTATCAACTTCATCATTCAACAAGGAATTTTGTAAAACTCCACCAACATCTTTCCAATATAGATTTTTATCCAAAATACAAAATTTCATAGCTTTGAGTTTAATAAATCTAGATTTTGTTTTAGTCAAACAATGAGGATCTTGTAAATGATGTAGAACAAAAATAATTTCTGCATACCAGGGAGAGGTATCAAAAGCTTTTTCTACTTGTGGAGTCACATGCTCTTCTGGTTCATTGAATATTGCTAGAAAATTTATATCCAAAGCATGTATATTAGATTTAACCATTAATTTTGCTAACCCCTGACCTTTAATGAGTTTGGTAGGTCTAATTTCAATGTCATATTCTAAGATAATGGCAATTCACTTACCCCTTTTCCCATCAGAATCATTTTGGGTTAGTATATCTTTTACCACTGCATTCGGAACAAAGGCAATTATATTTTAATGGAGGATATAAACTCTAAAGTCTTTTATTTCTTTTACCAAGGAAAAACCCTATTTTTCCACGATATCATACTTTAATGCGACATATCTTAAGGCTTACTAAAGAAAGTAATAGGATGTTCATGGCCTTCATTATTTTTCTGTAAGAGGACTGCAGCAATAGTGTGCTCAGAAGAAAATGAGAAAATGAGAAAATATTTTGTAAAATATAGACTAATCAACACAAGAGCCTGAGTTAAAGCCTGGTTTACCTTGTTAAATGATTGTTTAGCCTCAATGTTCTACTTCACCTCAATGTCTTTCCTAAAAATGTTTGTTATATTCTTTAAAAGCTCTACTAGATTAGGGATAAATCTCCTCAGAAAATTGATCTGGCCAATGAAAGATTGAACTTCCTTTACATTTCTAGGGGGGTTAATTTTTTATATAGCTTCAATTCTGCTAGGATCTATTTTGATTCCTTCCTTTGAAATGATGTGTCTTAGCAGTTTTCCTTCTTGTAAACCAAACAATGTTTTCTTTAGGTTGAGAGAAATACCAAATTTCCTACATTTTTCAAAGACTCTCCTAAGGTGAAGTAAGTGTTCCTCATTCATTTTCGAAAAAATAGTAATATCATCAAGATATATGACTATAAAATGACCCACTTCATCGGCAAAGGTGAAGTCCATTTCTCTCTGGAAAGTGGCACCAACATTCATCAAACCAAAAGGGATCTTTACAGACATGAAAGTGCCCCAAGGTGTAGTAAATGTTGTCTTTTCTTGGTCTTCAGGGTGTACTAGGACTTGATTATAGCCAGAAAAGCCATCTAAAAGTGAAATTCTACTGGATTCAACCACCTTCTACATAATGTGGTCCATTTTGGGCAAAGGGTAATTATCTTTCAAAGAGGCTTTATTTAGATTTCAAAAATCGATATAGAGTCTAATTTCTCTAATCTTTTTCCTAGTTGGAACCAAATTAGACACCCATTTAGAATATCCTAATGGCACTATGATCTTGGCATCATACATCTTTTTGACCTTCTTTTCGATTAAAGGCATAAGCATTGGGTTGATTCTCCTTAATTTCTATTTAAAATGCTTGTGGTCTTGTTTTAAGGGAACCTTATGTTGTATAATTCTAGTGTCATAGGATTTCAAATCCTCATAACTCCATGCAAAGACATCTATGAAATCTTTGAACAAGTTTATGTACTTTAGCTTTTCTGCTGGGGGTATAGATTTGAACAATTTAATCATTTTAGGTTCTTGTTTAGTTCCAATATTACACTCTTCAACTCCAGGTCCAGTAGGTTCGATTTTAGGATTCTTGGCTATGTCATTAAAGTCAAACAAATCTTCTAAGGTGGTTAATCCTCTAGGAAAAACCTTGTCTTTCAACTGTAAAATTTCTGATTCTTGTTTTTCTTTATCTATTTCTTTCAATTCTAATTTAGTCACACCATTATGTACATTATCTTCTAAGTCAACTTCTGTGTCTATATTACCATATTCAAACTCATCTTTGGACTGCAAAAAACTTTCAATCTGGGCATCATTTTCAAAAACCTGCCAGTATCTAATGTTATCTGGTACAGTAGGTCTACTTTTTACTTCAACAATATATTGGCGACTAGGGAGAAATGACAATTTACAGGTACTAGCTGAAGTAGCAAGACCATCAGGTAAGATATTTTGATCTCTAGCGACTACAGACAGACTATATTCAATGAAAGATTCCAGAAAATCCAAAACAACATTCCTATAGGCTCTCATCCTTAGATGTTTAGTAGAATATTCCCCTTTAATTTGTTTTATTATTAATTCGGAATCTCCATGAATTGTAATTCGCTTAGCACCCAACTTCTTTAAAAGTTGTATCCCTAAGATTAAGGGTTCATACTCAACCACGTTGTTGGAACATTGGAAATTTAAATTATATGAATGGCCTTATGCATGATTAGTTTGTGAATTTGAAACCCATATGCATGCCCCCGATCCTTCTTTACTAACAGCTCCATCAAAACTTAAATTCCATAAAGTTTCATTTGAGTTATCCTATTCATTGATTAATGTTTGGCATTCCTCAGTTTGACATAACTCAGTGTTTTGATTAGGAACTTGTTCCTATATATTCCCATCATTATACAAAATAAAAGAATCAAGGTTTAAATGGACTGAATATAAGGGATAATTATGAGGTCTCTCCTAAGTTGTGACCATGAATTTCATGAGTTTTTCCCTGTATAGTCTCCTATTCTGACCAAATACTGGAATTGTAGCATAGGTGATATCCATTTGGAGGGTTCTCTGGAGTTTACCTCCCCATCAACAAGAAAGCAGCATGCCATATTTAGGAGGTATGCCAGCAACAACTATGTCCATTACCACACTTTTGGCTGGTATTTGCACTAAGTTGACACACAAATCCTTAATAAGTCCAAGGCACTTTACTTGACTGGAATCAAATGAATAAAGATATTTTTATCTTCTAGTGATATCTAATCCTAACTTTTCCATGATTACCTTAGGCATGAGATTGTGAGAGGCCTCTGAGTCAAGCATAACATTGTGTAATACTTTATCATGAATATTTAAGCTATTGTAAAAGGGATGTACATCTCCATCTTGGAGTTTACCATCGACTTCCGGGCCAAAAAATATTTCTGGTTGATCATCTGATACATTGAACAATGTAAACTTTGAAATGGGAACTATAAACTCAAAACGGGAACTTTGGCCAAAAACCTCGTAAAAACATCAAAAATTGTGCTAAAAATGAAAAGTGTTGATGCTGGAATAACACCTTTTTTTTGTCTAGGGTAAATTTTCAACATGTTTCAAAAATTGCAGTGAAAACCAATTTTTTATGCAAAAAATGTCCAAAACACACTGTCAAAATGAAAAGTGTCGATGTTCGAATAACAATTTGTTTTCAATGGTAAATTTTGTGCAAAAAACACCCTGAAAACGAAAAGTATTGACGCTGGGATAACACTTTTTTTTTCAAGGGTAAAATTTCAACATTTCGAAATAATGGCATAAAAGATTTTATCATGACCCCGAAAAATATTAAAATTTCAAAAGAATAATGAAAACATAAAATAAAATAAAAAATTAAAAAACACAAAACAAAAATATGTTTAAAAAAATAACAAAACATAAATTAAAATATATACTAAAAAAAAAAAAAAAAAAAAAAAAAAAAAAAAAACAAAAAAAAAAAAACAAACATATAAAAAAAGACAAAAAATCAAACATAAAAAAAATAAAAATAAATAAATCAATCAATCATAAAAATGTTAAAAAAAACAAAAAAATAACCTATAAAAGATAAGAATTAAAAAACTAAAAAAAAACTTAAAAATTATAAACAAGTAAATAGTAAGAAAAACATATTTAAAAAAAAAATGGAAAAAAAAAAAAGTTATCTTGTAAACAATAAAAAAAATATTCAAGTTGTTTTATTTTTCTTTTTTTAAATGTTGATTACTTAAAAAAACAAATATAAAAATATATATAAAAAAGACAAAAAATAAATAAATAAAATTATAAAAAAAAAAATTATCTCATAAACCATAAAATAATTTGAAAAAAAATAAAAATATATATATATATATATATATATATATATATAATATAAGTAAAAAAAAAAAAACTGGTTTAAAAAATAAAATAGAAAACTAACAAAAAATAATTTTAAAAACTAGTAAAATTAATATAAAAAACATTTAAAAAAAACTAAAAAAACAAAAATAAACACAAATTACAAAACCAAAAAAAAAAACAAAAAACTATGAAATTTTTTAAAATATATGTATCTTTTCAAGTTAAAAAATAAAAAAATTATAGTTTAAGAAAATATGCATTTTTCATATATATATATATAAGCCCTATCTCTTTAATTTAAAAACAAAATAAAAATAAAATTTAAAACTATTTTTTTATTTCAAAAAAAAATTAACAACGTTTTTTAAACAATTTCTTTTATTTAAAAAATAAATAAATAAATAAATAATCTTTTTAAACATTTTTTAATTTTATTTTATATATATATAAAAAAATATTTTCCGCCCCCTGGCCGGCCATGGTGGCACGGCCTTGGGTGGAGGGCCTGTGTGTAGGTCCCTCTGCCCAGGGCCGCATCAACACCGGCTGCTAGGGTGCTGGGAGGCGATTCTTGGAATTGCCTCTCCGCACCTTGACTACCCATGTTGACGCGGCACGGGGCGAAGGGGTCTGCACGCAGACCCCTCCGCCAGGGGACGCGCCACCACGGGTGGCCGGGGGGCGGGGAGGCGATTCTCAGAATCGCCTCCCCATTCCCTGGCCGCTCGTGTTGCATGGCCCTGGGCGGAGGGGCCTGCACGCAGACCCCTCCATTAGCAGGCCCCTTCGCCTAGGGCCGCGCCACCACAAGCGGCTGGGGGGTGGGGAGGTGATTCCAAGAATTGCCTCCTCGTGCCCCAACCACCCATGGTGGCGTGACCCCTGGTGGAGGGGTTTGCGTGTAGGCCCATCCGCCTAGGGTCGCACCACCACGGGCGGCCGATGGGGTGCGGCCCTTGGCTGAGGGGCTTGCACGCAGACCCCTCCGCCGGGGGGCGAGGAGGAAATTCTCGGAATCGCATCCCTGCCCCCCGACCACTCGTGGTGGCTCGGCCCTCGGCGAAGGGGCTTGCACGCAGACCCTCCGCCCAAGGCCGCGCCACCACTACCGGCCAGGGGGCAGATTTTTTTTTTTTTTTTGGTTAAAATAATAATAATAATAATAATAATAATAATAATAATGTTTAAAAAAATAATTTAATTTAAAAATATATATATATATAATATATATATATATAGTTTTAAATTTTTAAATTTATTTTTTTTTTTTTTTTAATGAAAAAGATAGGGCTTAATATATATATATATATATATATATGAAATGAAAAATACATATTTTCTTAAACTTTAATTTTTATTTATTTTTTAATTTTTTTTTTTTTTTTTGTGAACTGCGGTAATTCTATTATCTACAAACATTTATAAAAGTACAAAACTTAGGAGCCTCAGTCTGCCCCATAGGGAAAACAGAGCTGAGGCTCCTATACTTCCAACAGTCAATAAAGTTATCAAACTGGACTTCAGGAAACTAAAAAGAAAAGACTGCCCACCACGCAGGGCGGCTAGAACCATAAGACTGAAAGGGCAGCCGGAAAGGATAAAATATCCACCTCGGCTCCCAAGAGAAGAAGAGACTAGAGCAGAGCTGAACAAACAGAACCAGAAGAAGAAGGAAGTCCGGTCCAAACCAAAGATTCTACACAACAAGGGTGGAATCATTTGGTCGACTTTTTTTCCCTTTCTTTTTGCCGACTTTGACCCAACCATTTGGACATTGTTGGTCAAGTACGATTTGTAAACTGTGTTGGGCTGGAGGCGAAAGCTCCTTGTCTGAATCCGAAGGAGATGACTCATGAGTTCGTTTCTGAGAGATGGGAGGGACTGTTGCTTCCTCGTGACGCACTGAAGGAGAAACATGTTCTGGTATTTCGTCCACGACTTCCACATCTTCCTCTTCGTCCTCTTCATCTGAGCTGGAAAAAACATCCATTGGGGGAGGATCATGAGGTTTCCAGCTTTTGGATTTTGGCTTGGATTTGGCTTTCTTTTTTTGGAAGGGCATTGAAGGACACGAACTTTGAAGGTGCCCTGTGAGATGACAATTTCGGCACCGAAATGTTGTATTCTCGAAATCCAGAGGTTGAGTCCAATGGAAATCACCTATTTTGAGAATGATCTGATCAGGAAGTCCTTTGCTTATGTCTATTTCTGCGCAGATTCTGGCATAGGTATAAATTCCTTTTAGCCCTCTTGAGGGATCTGTGTCGAGGAAGCGACCTAAGGAATTGCCGATGGCTTCAAATACAACAAAGTTCCATAAATGCGCTGGAAGGTTAGGAAGTCTAACCCAGATCGGGAGTTTGGTGATGACTGCTGTGGAAGGATCGAACTCTGGGAACCACGGAGTAAGGAACAGACCCGCAGAATTCCAAAACCAAGGGCCTTTAGTTAAGACTCTTTGGTAATCCTCACTGTCAACAAACAGTGTTATAAAGAAGCCTTTAGAACAGAAAAGAACCTTGCAATTGTTGGTCCAATTTGCATGAATCCATTGGTACAGATCTGCTGTATTAGGCCAAAGACCATTGAACCTGCAAATGATGCCATTCTCTGCATACAGCTGGTGTTGCTTGTCCAACAAGGGATGTGCTATTTCAATGGAAGGAGTATCCTCCAACTTGTCCACTAAGAAGGGTTTGGGAGCATGAGCAGGAGGAGCTATTTCCTTGGGCTTCTGAGAATGGACTGCATCTTTATAGGAAAAGGCTACAGCTGAAGAGGACTGTCCAATAGCTCCCCCTCGCAGACGCATGGATAGGGTAATGGAGGCATTTCTTTGAATATTATAATAGGACAGGGGACAGGTATCCTCCAATTGTTTACCTTCATAAAGGAGACGTTGATAAATTGTTGGAATCCCCGCCTTATTTTCCAGGAGTAGCTTGAGGTCCTGCACCAGATCTGAAGATCTCACCCAATGCAGCATTGACTTGCCGGTGATGAGTACAATCAGAATCTGGAATGGTTCTGAAATTTCTGTTCTCTGCTGGCTACAGTAACCCTGATGGCCAGGAAGACTGGTGTGCACGCATCTGTCTGGGAGGGAGGCACTCGAGAGACTCACGGATGTTAGATTTGCATGGTTATGCTTAGGCCATGCCTCCGCTGAGTCTTGAGATTTAAGCCGGAGTCTTAATACCTTTCCAGCGCCTTCCGTTTGAGCTGGAACAGAGAACAGGCCCCTGTTTGGGATAAAATCTCGAAGGGGCGTTTTGTCAAACATATGTCCCGCATCCTCCTTGGTTCTGACAAAACAGGGTGGCCGACGCTGGTACTGGGCGACCAAGCTCCTTAAAACCCTTAATCTCCATCTCCTTTCCCTTTGGACTCTGCTGGCTGCTGCAATAGGGACGCCAACAGTCAAATCTAAGCTGTTTCTTAGATTCAAACTTACCCTTCTGCTTGGGGTGACCCTTCCCACTGAAACACCTGCTTCTTCTTTTTTCAGACCCCACGAAGCTGAATCCATCAATGGTTTCCAGCTGAGTTCAGTGGTGTTTATCTCTTTAAGCCCCTTCGAACCTACGCGATCCTCCAGGCCAAGAGTGTCGGCAGATATTAAAGAAACCTCCTGATACCTCCCGGCGGCACCGCTGAGCCTGCAACGAGGGTCATTCGAACTGACAGCAACACTACGATGGCGGGGGGAGGGGCCATTAGGCTTTGGAGCGACGGAAGCTGGAACCATGGCCATAATCTCTGTACCTGTATATTCCCGCGCTCGGCTTCCGCAGCAGCTCCCAAAAATCAAATATAAATCTCCTTTTCGTGATGCTCCTTTATCCATTTATTTTTTAATTTAAAAAGATACATATATTTTTAAAAAATTCATAGTTTTTTTGCTTTTTTTTTGTGTTATAATATGTTTTTAATTTTGTTTTTTAGTTTTTTTATAAATGTTTTTAATATTAATTTTACTAGTTTTTTAAATTATTTTTTGTTAATTTTCTATTTATTTTTTAAAATCTAGTTTGTTTTTAAATTATTATTATTATTATTATTATTATTATTTTAATTTTTTTTTTAATTTTTCTATTTTTACTTAATTTTATATATATATATATATATATATTTTAAATTTTGTTTTTTTTTTTTTTCAAATTATTTTTATGGTTTATGAGATATTTTTTTTTTAACCTTTTTTTTTGGTCATTTTTTATATATATTTTTATATTTGTTTTTTTAAGTCATCAACATTTAAAAAAAAAAGAAAAATAAAACAACTTGAAAATTCGTTAAGTAATCATAATTTCAAAAAAATTGGACATAATAAATTTTAAAGTGTGAAATCTAAGTCCTAAAAAAAGGTATGTTGCATCAACACATTTCAAAATCAGCATGAAAATCACTAACATTTAAAAAAAATATTTATATTTGATACATAAGAAAATTTAAGCTGTAAAACATATGCTCTGAAAAGAAAGAAGTATATTTTGCATCACCACTTTTCAAAATCGGGTCACGTTTTTACTACCCCTACAAAACAGATAATCGTATCCGTTATTTAAAGTGCGAAAAACTATGCTCTAAAAAAAATATGTGTGTTCTGCATTGCCCCTTTTCAAAATTGGGTCACTTTTTTCCTATCTCTACAAAACGGGTAATAGTATCAGTTCCTGTTTCAAAGTTTACGTTGGTATTGATTATATCAGTATTTTCTCCTATGTTTAAAGCTTTCATTACTTGTGATATGTATGCAATTTTGTTAAAGGAATGGGTATTTTGAGGTTTGCCAATTCATGTTCTATACTGAATGATGTCTGAGTTTTGTTTAAATTGATAGCCTCTTGTTTATCAACTAAATCCTTTTGGGATATGTCCCTTTGTTGGCTAGTGGATGGATCATTTGTTTGAGTTGATTTGACTACAGTGTTAGGTCTTTTTTGGATTGGAACCTCAGTATTATTTCTAGCAAGAATCTCAATGTTTTTCTTAGCAAGTGTATCAGTTGGCTTTTTAGTTGGAGTATCAGGTGTTTTCCTACTCCTCAGATTGTATTGCTTATGGACTTCCATAATTGCATTTTCAAAACCTTTCTCATACTCTTTTGATTCTTCGGGATCTATTTCAGCATGGGATAGTAGAAAACGGTCTTGTTCTTCTTCAGTAAGAAAAGTAGAATCATTGTCATTTACTCCCATTAAATTAATTTTAGTATCATTCATGTCATCAGCTATCTCTGCCTCCTCATCTGTATAGTTCTCTTGGAAAGGAGGTCTTACCTGTTGATCTGGACCTTTTGGGTCCCTTTGTTTGATCTGGGGTTGGTTTCTTCTAAAATTTGGATTTCTGATTTGACCAGTTTGGTTTTCTCTAGGAGGAGCCCTATCAGTTATGCATTCTATCCATCATTTTCTCCATAGTTCTAAGTAGACTATATATTTTATAATCAGTGGTAGAAGAAGATGAAGGTTCCTCTTTGATAGTAACCCTTATTTCAACTTTTAATTTTTCTTTTTTGGCTAATAAATTAGCCTCAACTTTGAGGGAATTAGCTTGAATTTCCTCTAAGGTAGTGGGATCTCTTTCTCTTAGTTGATATGTGATATCAACATCAAATCCTTCTACGAAATGTATAAGGGCCAAGCCTAGGGGAGGTTTAATGGCAGTCAAAATTGCATTAAATACCTTATTAAACCTATCAAAGTACTCTTCTACAGTCTCATTAGGTCCTCTCTTAAGGTTTTTGTATTCATTCAAGATTTGAAGAGGACTCTTTTTGGTTTCCCACCTATTTAGGAAGAATTGATGAAAGGCAGTAAGGTCAGCTATACTACCTACTGCTAAATTTTTAAACCATTTTCTTACCTCTACACCTAAACTCTAGGAAAAAAGTCTCAGTTTTACATCATTCTCATCTACTTTATGAACATCAAAGAAATCGTTCATTTTATCTATGTGTTGTTGTGCATTGATAGCACTAGTAGTATCAAATTGAGGTATTCTGATTTGATAATCTTGGGGCATAGGATGCAACTCGGTAGGCAAAACGAAGGGAGCATAATGAGTAGCCATGTTGGGTTGAATAATGTGTGATCTTATGAGATGTATAGATATAGGATTTGTTGGGACATGCTGGTTTATTGTTTGTGATACTACTGGATGAGTAGTAGAAATTATAGAAGGGGTGGGGCCAATTAATGTAGGATGAACAAATTGGGAAGAGTGAGATGATGTTGCAATAGTAAGAGTAGAAAGTTCATCAGATTGTTGAATATAGGCTTGATGTACAACTTGATTAAGTGCTGATACAAGATCCTGTAATTTTTCAAAGTTCTGGAGGGCTTGCTGATCCAAATTAGGTTCAACAAATGGTTCTACAGGTTTGTAGGGTTGCAGAACAGATTTACCAATTACGGTTTGATCAACAAAACTTTCAGATTTGGTCCTAAATAGACTATGTTCAAATGGTAAGTCAAACTTAATATCTTGTATGGTATCCAGGTTTTCACGAAGGGAAATTTCCCTAGAAAGGGGACTATTACTTCCTTGACTTCCAGCTAGACTTCTTTTTCTGAATAAATTTTCAGGATCATCTAAAAATTCAGGAGGGTTTGGTTCAGGATGAGATCTGGTGTGAATTACTTTTGGAGCTAGGTCTTAAATGTAAGAAAAACCTCTAATCCTTTATTTCTAAAATTTGAATCAATGTTCTTTTTGAAATAAAGTTTTATGAACTAGGGAAATTAATTTTGTAAAATGAAATGAAGGATTAAACAGTCCCCAATTTGGTCGTTAGAATGTTAGCACTCTATAGTTTTCCAAGGTTGCAGAAGAAAATCACAAAGGTAACCAAAAACCATTTTGGAAGCTGGGATCTAGCCCTACCAGTTTCAGAGAGGGCTCTCTCTGTGAGATTTAACTTTGTTGTATTTAGATATTATGCTAGTTATGAGGGTTCGGAGTTTGATTTTAAAAATGATTGATTGATTAAGTTCCTGAACCTTCCATTGGGCTATGGAGTCTATAGTTCAATAGGGGTCTGTTACAGATTTTAAAAGGAGTTTCACATGGCAAGATAACTAAACTAGTTGGATCCTTTATACTTAAATTAAATGGGATGGAAGAAAATATATAAGTTCAATTGAAGTTAAATAGAAATTAAGAATTCTCCTTAACAAGATATCAGAAGAAAACATTGAAATTATCTATAGCTAGAATGAGAGTGGATTTTCCAGCAAATTATGTCCATCAACTTTTTGTAAAATAATTCAGATTTCAGAAAATATAAGAATGGAAAAAAAGTAATAAAACATTAATAGTGAGAGAAGCAAATCACCAAATAGTCCAACACATGAATCCTATGAAGAATTTCCTTTTTTATTACTGATCAACCCATCAAATGAAATTAGCACAACAACGTTCTTGAATGCAAAAATCCATGCACAAATCAACCCTTGATACTTCAAAAAGAGAAGTATTCATAAGATATTTACAAAAAATCTTGTCAAAATCGACTAGGATGTATTTAGGAATTCCTAAACTGAATATATCTAACTTATTATAAAAATTTAGGAGAATTTGAACTGTCTGAAGTGCTGTCACTAAACTTGTGGAATTGCTGAGTGTCTGGCCCTTCGAATCCTGTTGTGTTGTTGATGTTGAGTTGTACAACCAAATCCTCTGCTTACTCCAGTAATTCACATAATTTATTCCAACGCTTCTCACTAGGAATAGTTGTTTTCAATAACTTTCTATAAACCTTGTCCACTTCGGTGTATTTAGCAAAAGTCAGTTTGGAAATGAAGATATGTTTAATTTCATACTGAATGTCCAGGTCATATGCCAATGCTTCCAAGAATGCTTTTCCTGTCATGTTGATTCTTCCTCCTGTAATGTTAGAACTGTCTTTAGCCTTGGTCATCAATTTCTCACTATAATCGGACCATGTACTAAGCTGGTCATTTATTACTAATAAATTAGGAAGTCCTTTTTTGTAGAGGGATTCCATCTTGTTGAAGAATCTCTGTACACCAATGTCAAAAATCTAACACTTTTCTTCAAGTTGCCTCATTAAATTTCTCTTAGTCAACGCCTTTTTTACCTCCAGTATAGTTTATGTTCTATATTCTATCTCAATCTCTTCTAATTCCTATTTATTTTTAGAGTTGAGGAACTTGATGAGCTTAGTCGCTTCACTGGTTTTGTCACCCAACTATTTTTTGACTTCTTCAATGGCTTTATTAGATCTTTCAATTAGTTCTTGTTGCTCAAATATGATTTGTATTGAAGGCCAAATATCTATCATATCTTCATTGATATGTTTTCAAACATTTTCTTTGACCTGGGCCAACGTATTACCTATGGTAGTGTCTTTTTCCATTTTTTGCAATCTCTGGGACAATGTCTGGGATTTCTGCATCTCTATAATGAGAGAATTTTCATATCTATTTCTCTGCTCCTGTAGGGTCTTCACATCCTGTCTCAACTTCTTTATCTCTTCTCCCTGTATAGACATGTTTTCCAGGGATTGGGCCAACTTAATTGAATCATCTGCAGTTGATGAGGGAAGTGTTGTGGAAGTGGATGATCCTACTATTGTAGTTGTTGTAGGAATACCTGTTTGAAGTAGAGATGCAATAGGAACTGCATCAAGAGGAACCACTGCTAGTTGAGAACTTTTCTCCTTCTCTTTGATCAACTTGTCCATCTCTGCTTCCATCTCCTTGATCTGTGCACTCTGCTCCACCAGTTGCTTCAATATTTCTTGTTTTTGTAATTATTTCTCTCCTAACTCCTTTGCTTGGGAATATTTAGCCACAGGAAACTTTAATTTATTCCTTAGAGATGCTATATCAGCATTCTTATTTTTAATGACCTCTTACATGGCTTTTGAATTGTTAGAATCAAAACCTGCTTTAATCACCATTTCCTCCAAATATTTAATTATGTTATGCTTGGCCAGGGAGGAAATCTTCTCCAGTTTGAGATGAGATTGAACATTGTTCAAAGAAATATTTAGTTTGGAAGTAGTGAGGGAAGTCTGTGTGAAGGTTGAGTAGACCATTTCTCCTGTTTGGTTGTGCATGTCCATCTGATCCAAAGGATGAACATCCTTTTCCTCAAACTCAAAGGTAATCTTCTTGAAGTCAGTTGTTGCTTTTGGTTGTGGAATCTGTTCTTGTAAGAATGCCATATGCATTCTCCCCTTCTCTATGTCATAGGATGAAATGAGCCTATGCTAGATGGAAGAACTCTGCTTCCTAAATTGAGCATAGATGTTGTCATGAAGGGCTTCATTCCTCTGTTTGATTTCTCTATATCTTTGGAAAATATCTAGCTGCCTCTGTTCTGTGAATGTCTCTCGTGTATGAGGTGTTGTAGGTAGAATTTATTTAGTAGTCGAGGATGATGGAGAATCGGTGGTACTACTTTCAAAATTCAAAGTTTGAAGGCCAGAGAGTACAATGGTACCCTGTGTTTCCTGCAGTAGTGGGAAATCTATCTTAGAACTAGTCTTAATCTTCTTTGTATAGATATTGAATTCTTTCACTGAGAGTTCAACGATTGTAGGGGATTCCTCCTCTATTGGTCATTTCTCAAACTTTTCTTTGGATATAGGAGACTCTGAGGTAGTTCTGGAAATCACCTGCTCTTCGGCCTCCTACAATGTGTTCTCTACCCAATTCTGTTGGTTCATGTACTTCTCTATTTCTGGTCTTTGGGTATGCACATAGGGAGTTTCCTTATGTTCCACTCTTAGCTTATAAATTACCCCAAAGGGGTCATAAGACCATGTAAAGCTAAGAGGGGAATTCATTTGTTTCAGCAGGAGGTTTGGTTCCTCTCCTATTGCTTTGTTGTTATAGATAAAAATTCCTATCTATGTCTCAATTTCGAATTGAGACTTCTTCTTAGCTTCCACAAATTGGATGTTGTCTGAGTGGATTATTTGCCTGATGTACTCCAAGGCAAATATCCTCATTGGAAGGTACTTGGGAAAATTATATGGTGAAAGCTCAGAGCCATAAACTTTGATTTCTATAAATGAATGGTATAGATACCAATCTCCTACCTTCATCTGTTCATTTAGATGCAACACATTCTGAATATCCTCACTGATTCTTGGAATCTGTTGGACACTCAGCAAACAAGTTGCTCGATAGACAAAATGATCAATAAACTCTTTAAAGCTAAATTCATGTGATTTTTTTACGATCATGAAGGTCCAGAGAATAATGGACTGAGGCTCTCCTTACTGTCAGGCCAGGGTAACTCCAGAATGGGCAGAAGAAATTGATTGATTATTTCATTAGACAGTTATTGTTTATATACATAAAATGGACGGATCAGTTCATCTTCTTGATGACTGTTCACGTTCCAGGTTACCCAACCGTTGAAGATTAGGTGTGAACATTCCCCCCCTTAATCTGAAGGGATGTTGGTGAGTCCAAGCATCGTTCTGAGTCTTTCAAGCTTTTCTCTTCCAAGCGCTTTGGTGAAGATGTCTGTAATTTGCTCATTTGTGGAACAATGACGGAGATGGATTGTTTTGGCCTCAACATGATGTCAGATCAGATGATATTTAGTATTGATGTGCTTAGTACGATCATGGAACTTTGGGTTCTTGGCCAACTTTATTGCAGAGGTGTTATCAATCATGAGTGGAGTTGATTGTACTTGTTTTACCTGCAAATCTTCAAGAATTTTCCTGAGCCACACAATTTCTTTCGTTGCTTCAGCTGCTGCCACGTATTCTGCTTCTGTTGTGGAATCTGCTGGAACTGATTGTTTGCGTGATCTCCAAGAGACAGCTCCTGATCCAAGACTCATAGCATATCCTGAAGTAGATACCCCAGTTTCTTTGTCTCCATCGAACTCTGAATCAGAGTATCCAATCAAGCTGAAGTCGTCCACCTGTGTATACTTGATTCCAAGGTCTTGAGTTCCCTTCAAGTACCTTAGAACTCTTTTTGCAGCAGACCAGTGTCCCTCACAAGGCTTTTTCATAAACTTGGAGAGGATTCCAACAGCAAATGAAATGTCTGGTCTTGTAGTAGTGAGGTAGATGAGACTTCCTACAAGCTGTCTATACTTTGTTGCATCCTCAAATTCCTTTCCTTCAATAGATGTGAGCTTCAAGTTTTGTTCCATTGGAGTAGAAAGAGGATTGCACTCTGTCATGCCAAATCTGTTTAACAAATCTTCAATGTATTTCTTTTGAGAAAGAAATATGGATTTTGGATGTTGGGTTACTTCAATGCCAAGATAGTAATGAACATAGCCCAAATCAGTCATTTCAAAACTTTTTCCTAATTCTTTCTTTATGGATGCAATATAGCTTTCATTATTCCCTGTCATTAAAAGATCATCTACATATACCACAAGATATAAAACTGTTTTGCCAACTTTCTTGACAAATAAAGTTGCATCATCAAGATCAAAATGTTTGAAGTTGAGTTTCAGAAGATGCTCAGTTAGTTTTTCATACCAGGCTCGTGGTGCTTGTTTGAGGCCATACAAGGACTTCACAAGTTTGCATACTTTGTGTTCATGTCCTTTCACAGCAAATCCTTCAGGCTGGGACATAAAAACATTCTCTTTTAGATCTCCATTCAAGAATGCAGTTTTTACATCCATTTGATGGACTTTCCAACCGTTCTGAGCAGCTAGTGCAAAAAGTGTCCGGATGGTGGCCCATTTTGCTGTGGGGGCAAAAGTTTCCTCATAATCGACCCCTTCCTTCTGTGCAAAACCTTTTGCCACAAGCCTAGCTTTGTGCTTGTCAAGTGAGCCATCAGCTTTGTACTTGTTCTTGTAGACCCACTTGCAACCAATTGGTTTGGTTCCAAATGGAGGATCAACCAGCTTCCAAGTGCCATTCTTTATGAGGGCATCATACTCCTTCTGCATCGCTTCTTTCCATTCATCATGAGAAGCAGCTTCTTTGAAGGAAGTTGGTTCAAAATCTGTAGACAAGTTCAATTCACAATCATAAGTAACATCCATATCAACAGGTGAATTAGAGTTATCTACATCACCTCCATCTTGTCGGTTTGTATTTCTGGTTCCTGTTTTTCCAATTTCATCAGGATGAACACTTTCAAGTGTCTTTGTCAGCCACTTTGGGGGACCTTTCTGAGATGGTCCAGGCTGCTCTGTTGATTGAGTTGGGACTGAATCAAGATTGAGTCTCCCAATTCTATCAATTACATCACTTAAAGGATCATCCGGTGTTGGAGTTTCATGCAAGGGAGATTGTTCTTCAGAAGAAGATTCCACATGTTGATCTAGTATAGGAATCCCCCCTTCAAGATGTGGAATCTGATTCTCAAACTCTTGAAATGATTTCGTTTTTGTGAATCTATCCAAGCGATCAAGTTGCCGCTCAACAACACTGTCAGATTTGGATGATTCAAGAAAAATGACATCTCTAGATACAACAAACTTTTTATTTACTTCATCATAGAGACGGTATGCTTTAGAGGTGTTTGAATACCCCAGGAAGATACACTTACGACTTCTAGCACCAAGTTTGTTTCTATGTACCTTTGGTATTAAAGCATAATAGGTGGAACCAAAAATCCTGAGATGTTTTACCGAAGGAACATGTCCATACCATAATTCATAAGGAGTCTTGTTTCTTATAGCACTAGATGGACATCTATTCTTTATATATGCAGCACATAGAACAGCATCAGCCCAAAACATTATCTTTACATTTTTGAAGAAAAGCATGGATCGTACCATATTCAAAATTGTTCTATTCATTCTTTCTGCTACACCATTCTGTTGGGGATTATAAGGTACAGTTGTTTGATGTTTGATCCCATGTTGGCGAAGATAGTTTTAAAATTCATTTGATGTATATTCTTTTCCATTATCAGTGCGAATAGACCCAATATGAGATTGTGCATCATTTTCAATCCACTTATGAAAATTCTTGAATGTTTGAAAAGCATTAGATTTGTTCTTCAATAAATAAACCCAACACATTCTGGTGTAATCATCAATAAATGTCATGATATATTTATTTCCATTTGCAGAAGGAACAGGCATTGGACCACATAAATCTGAATGAATGAGTTCAAGCTTCCTATGTGCTCTTGAATGTGAATCATGAAAAGACTGTTTGCTATGCTTTCCTAGAATGCAAGCATCACATTGCTTATGTTTTCTAGGAATGGTAGGCAAACTAGCAACACCATTTTTCTTCAACAAGCGGAGACTATCATAGTTTAAATGTCCAAATCTAGCATGCCATAATAAACTTGACGGAAGTGTACCTTCTTCATGATGAGAAATATATGAGAAATGTTGTGCATGAGCAGAGGTTCCTTGCAGTTTAAGAAGTCTTTCTTCTTCTATACCCCTCATGACAAGTGAGTGGTCAGATGCCTTTCTTACCTCAAGCTTTCCATCAAACATATGAATGGAGTGACCTTGCTGACGGATGTGGACCAAGGACAACAAGTTTCTCTTGAGCTGTGGGAGATATAGAACATGATCCAGAAGAAAGTCTGGAAGACCAGGCAGTTTAAGCCTGATTGTGCCAAGCCCTGATGGCTTGATTTTTGACTGATCTGCAAAGTATACTGCTCCATCAACATTGTCAGTGAAATCTTCAAAAAAATATTTCCTATGAGTCATATGACAGGTTGCTCCTGAATCAAGCAACCAATCATTTTTCGAAGAAGCAAGTGAAGCATTAAACAAATCTTCATTTACTCCAATGTTACATTGTGCCTCAATATAGTGAGCAGATTCAGGTGCTTTACCTTTGTCTGTGTCATCAGTTTTACCTTTCTGCTGGTTTCTTCTCTGCTCAATTTTGTCCCATGGTAGCTTGCATGTAGAAGCATCATGTGATCCATTTCGTTTGCAGCGAATGCAATGCAGATCTGCCTTTTCTGCTTGAGAATGTCTGCCCCCCCTGCCTCTGAAGTATCTTCCTCTTCCTCTTCGTCCACCTCTTCCTCTTGTAGAATCTTGAGCAGGATGCTTTTCTTTATGAGCAAGGCAAACAGTCTCTTCAGAAGATTCAGGGACTGTCTTCTTTCCAAAGGCTTTCTCTCTTTCAGCAAACTTTTTCACAAGAGAGTCAAAAGTTATATCTTTAAGATTTCCATTTGCTTGTAATGACTCAAGATAATTGGAGTAGGTAGGATAGAGTGCTTTGAGAAAGGCAATAAGAGAGATATCCAGCTCAACCTTAGTGGATTTAATATCATGCATTATAGACTTTATTTCAGATGCAAGAGCAAGAGGATCATTATTTTTTAGTTCAAGAGTGAAGAGTTTAATCATGAGCTGAACAACTTCAAGTGCAGAATGTGTATCATAGAGTTCTTTCAGCTTTTGTCAAGCTTCAAAGGCAGTGGAATAGGATGAAATATGACGACTTACTTCTTCATTTACAGATGCTGCGATCAATGCATAGGCTTTGCTATTCTTGTTTTCCCAAATGACAAGTTCTTTATCTGATGTAGGCTGCACAGGGTCTTTGTCTTCTTCTCCGACACACACTCCTTTCCACAACTCATTGTAGATGAGGGTGTGTTTTACCATCCGAGACCATTCAGAATAGTTCTCCTTGCCAGTGAGAACTATTCCGACCATAGAGATGATTGAATGCATTCTGTAAAAAAATTACTTCTGCTAAAAAAATCCTTACGTTACAGCCTTCAAATCCCTCTAATATTTGCTAAAAACATCAGCATTTCATTGTACTTATCACTGCAATACTACTATGTTTTGAGAAATGCGCAATGGATCACTTCAATATATCACTTCATTCTATTAATATATCACTTCAATATATCAATATATTATGCAATTGAAAAAAAAATGCGCAAGGGATATATCACTTCAATATATATATCAATGCAAAACGCATAAGGGATATATTACTTCAATATATATTACTTCAATATATATCAATGCAAAACTATTATGAAAGCAGCGCAATATGTAAAACTTTTGGATGATACTGCGCGTTTTAATCTTCACTGATTTAGCAGATTGCAGAGACAGTATGCATTTCCTCCTCTTGCGCCGATGATACCATTCACCATATAGTATTTTCACACCTCTGTATATTGACCAGACTTTTTAAAAGAGACAAAATATTATTCAGTCCAGCTTCTTGCAATACTAGGTTCGACCATCGCCGACAGACACCGTTCTCAGGGAAAGTGGCGTTATCTGCTTGAAAGCAGTCATGGATGCTAACACCATAGATGATAATGATGGTCACCAGTACTGTGTGCAATGTGCATCTACATCAATTGTCTTGAAACTATTCATTATAGTCTCTTCTTTGAGCGTAATGACTACGTCACTATGAAATATGATCCACATCCGTTCGGCTCTGCAAAAACAATGTGGCAGGCCAGCGCAACAAAATAACGATAAATTAAAATGGTGTATAAAATGTAAATCTCAATATCGCTTGTTCAGGTCTCACCCCAACCATTATTGTCTCGAGCATCCAAGAGTTCTTGATCGTTTGGATTAATCACTTCATGAATGCTTTTCAGGTTTACAGGAAAGCAACCACCTGGTAAGCGAGCTCCACAGCTAACGTAACCATGTGTCCACAAGCACATTTACCAGCGCATCCCCACCGTTTTCTGGAACGCACCCCACGGACCGAAGCATCAGCTATCAAAACACGCCATGACAGAGACCATCCATCGATAACCTTTCCATCGTTTCACAGGAATCCATTAATAGCAATCGCTATGATGTATCGTGGCACAGTAAAGTTCATAGATCCAGATGGAAATACAAGGTGTGTAATCGTTCGGAGGAGAAAAACGGTATGACAAAAACAATGCGCAGTCTCTGTATAGTTTTACAAGAAATGGGACAGAAAAATATCAAATAGCGCAGGCGTTCAAACCAGGCAGTGCGCAGTCTCAGGCGTTCATGTTAGTCAGAGAGCGCAGAGAATCAACATCATTGAGACGCAGGACAGAGGCGCTCAGGACAGAGGAGCGCTCAGGACAGAGATAGGAGTTACAACTATTTTTAGAACCTGGGACCTGTGCTCTGATACCATGTCAGGCTAGGGTAACTCCAGAATGGGCAGAAGAAATTGATTTATTATTTCATTAGACAGTTATTGTTTATATACATAAAATGGACGGATCAGTTCATCTTCTTGATGACTGTTCACGTTCCAGGTTACCCAACCGTTGAAGATTAGGTGTGAACACTTACTAATTAATTTTTTGCACTACAAAGGGAAACATATATGTCTAGAAGAAAATGAACATGTACATAAGAATGGAAGAATATCTGAACATTCCTTTAGTTAAAAAATGAAGGAATTGTTCATGAATTACATCTGCAAGAAAGTGACCATAGTTAAAGGTGACTGATAGTCCTTCTTCTGTCAAAAGGGTGGATATAAAGCCTAAAATAGGCTCATCTACCCATTCATCTAAAAAGTATCCAAGTAGGTAGGACAAGACAGAGATGATGTGCCTGGTTCTTTGGGGGAAAATAAAATAGGGATAAGGGGGGTTCTTCTTGGGGAATTGAGAATATTTTGGCAGGAAGACCTCAAAAATCTTGGCTCTCTGGGGAAAGGTGCGTTTCTGATAAATTTATTTAAGAGCCTCAATAGAAAAGGGAGTCAGGGAGTCACTGTATGGGACCTGCAACATTTGGTTTATACTTTTAGAGGTAATGGTGAAAATGATTTCATTATTATGGGAGATGATAGCCCTCTTACTTGAGAGATAAGAGGCATGACACTTGAGGAAGAATTCAAGGAAATAGTAGGATTGGGGAAAAACGAAGAGGGGTATACTAGATTTCCAGAGGCCAATCTCATCAGATTGGTCTTGGTAGGCATCATGAAACCAAAAATTTAATTCGAAGAGGACGAATTGACACTGCTTTTCAGAGATTTTATAATCTTTGTCAGCTATGGGGACGTGGTCTATATCCACAATGGGAGGGAGCATCGAGTTAACCACAATGGCATCATTCTTAGCTCTAGGAGCCATCGTGGTAACAGGATGAAAATTGGAGAGGGTGACAGGCGGAATGCAGAGGATTACTGTTAATTTCACTGGAAAATATAGGGGGGAATTCCTCTGTAAATAGTCACTGATAGGAAAGAAAACAGAGGGCTTGGGAGCAGTGTAATAGTAGGAAAGTGAGAAAGGGACATGATTGCAGGAAAAATCGATGCTTTATAGATTCATAACTGGAGCGAGACCGTTGGATAAAAAGTTTTTTGGGAGTTGCATTTACTCTGCGACGGGACAGAGGCATCAGGAGGGAGCCGCAACAGAAAAGTGTAACAGTCGTTGACATGGCAGTAAGGGATAGGCGGACGAAGGCATGGGAATGTTGGCGGGAAGTGATAGGTGGAAGGGGCTACATGGAAGTTGGGGAGTGGAGGTGGAGTTGAAGTATGGGTGACGTAAGTGGGAATGGGGTTATGGCAGGAGCGGGGAAAACCGCTTTTGGAGGGGGGTAGCGACGGTATGTGGTATTGAGAGGGGGGTTGCGAAATGACGAGGGAAAGACACGTAGTGGAGGGGAAACCACCTTTTCAGATGCCCCCCCGCCCTCCCCTGCGCCGATAAAGAGAAACATAGCGGGGGGGGTCCGAAAAGGCCTTAGAGCTATCAGATTAAAACGGGATCACGATTGGGCATGGGAAGATGTGTGGTGTTTAATTATAGCGACAAAACGTCATTTCACAAGCATACATTTTTACAATAAGGTCTGACTTTAGACAAATGAACATATTACAAATATCTCTCCATAAGATAAATTTCACTTTTTCCCAAAATAATTCAACTAAACCAATTAGGGTGCATTAAAAGTGCAAATCTTGATTTATTTTTCCATTTTAAAGGACTAAAAACATTTATTCAAACAACTAAACTAATCTGCCAACTACATTAATCCATATTAAACTATTGGATTAATTTATTCACATATTCTACCTATCTAATCTCAACCAAGGTGACACTGTTTGGCTAAGTTATTCACTCTAATCTAATCGACATAAATTGAAATTTGTTTGAACATGATTAAACTGTATGTTTCAAACAAAAATAAGTATTGTGGCATTTTAGACAAGCTGCAAACAATTTCATGAATTTATTCTCTACAAAATTATTGGACTATCAGTGGCACTTCAACTGACATCACTTTCACATTTATTCATTTTTTTGTGGGGTTATTTTATCATTTCTTTTTCTATTTCTATTTTTTCTATTTATACCCTCTTTTCATTTTTTATTTTTATTTATATATCTTTTTTTAGAAATCATTTGCAGTGTGCAATATTATTTACAATCAGAAATATTGAAAGAAATCATTCAATCATCATTTGATCCTATAATTTATAGGAACCTAACACATGCAAAAGTGAAGAGTCAAAATACATGGTTGTACACACCATTGCCAATTCTAGACAAACCTTGGGATTCAGTCAGTATGGACTTTATATTGGGTTTTCCAAAATCTCAAAATGGAAATGACACAATTTTTTTGTAGTAGAGAGATTCTAAAAAATGGCTCATTTCATCCCTCGTTTTAAAACCAACAATGCCACCCATGTTGCTAATCTATTCTTCTAAGAAATAGTGAGACTGCATGGAGTGCCCAAGAGCATTGTTTATGATAGAGACACCCAATTCTTGGGACATTTCTGGAGGACTTTATGGAAGAATTTAGGGATAGAGTTAAATTCCAGTTCATCTTATCACCCTCAAACTGATGGGAAGATCGGAATAGTTAATGGGAGTTTGGGGAATATTTTGAGGAGCTTGGTTGGAAACCATCCCAAGAAATGGGATCAAGTACTTTCCCAAGCTAAATTTTCCTACAATGTTTTTTCCGAATAGAAGCACTGGTCAAAGTCCTTTTCAGATCTTGTATGGGATGCATCTCAAAGGGGTCCATGAGTTTAGAAAGTTGGGAAGTTCTGAGAAAAGAAGTGCAGCGGGAGAAGATTTTTCTACAACTACGTAGGGTATTCATGAACAAGTGAAACATAAGCTACAAGAGTACAACTTAAAATATAAAACTAGGGTAGATATCAAGAGGAGAGAACAAAATTTTGAAGTGGGAAACTTAGTATCGGCACATTTGAGGAGGGATAGATTTCCTTAGGGAGAATATAATAAATTGAAATTGAAGAAAATCAATCCTTGTAAAATCCTTAAGAAATTTTCAAAAAATGCTTATGAAATGGAATTTCCACTAGGGATTGAATCTCTCCCATCTTCATTGTTGTATACCTCTACAAGTATCAACTAGACGAAGAGGTGTAGACAAAACTTGACAATGGACAATAGCAAATCTAGTGGAACAAGCAGTTACCAACAACATAGTCTTTACAATCAGAAAATATTTTGGATAAGAGAATAATCAAGAAAAATAGGGAAATGAATATTATGAGTATTTAGTCAAGTGGAAAGACCTTCCAGTAGCTGATGCAACTTGGATGAATGCCACATTTTTATTACAAAAAAGTGGCAACATTATTGAATACTATAGAAATTAATAGAAATTTTCTACTACTAGTGAAATTGAATTGAAATCAAGAGATTACAAATTTTCTCTACTATTTTGTGGAATGGAAATCACAATTTAGAAACACATGCAATGACATACAACCATGAAAACCACAAGAACACAATTATTTTACAAGGGACCAACTGGGAAAAACCCCTTTGCTGCTTTTCATTAATCAGATGAGAATGAGAGACTTATACAATGTGTTTCTTCGAATATGAAGCACACCCTACACTGTAAACCTATTCTCCTGCTGACTGTCTTGCTTTGGCCAACATTTAGCCAATTCAAGGCCCCAACTTGCTCCTATTTCCTTGTGCAATCCTTGAGGAAATTGGATCCTAAAAGATACGAATTTCCTCCTATTTTTTTGTGTAATTCCCAAGGAATGATTCGCCTACTTAATTTCGAAGCCCATACACTCAACTAGTATATAATTTATAATTAAAATGTGCTTTTTCCTCCACTCTATATAGGAAATTTGAATTCCATGCATTTATGGGCTATTTTTAGCTAATTGACTAGTTTAACTGAGAGATCACTCAGTTAACAACAATTCTACTACTCAACTGACCTTCAAATGACTCAACTAGGTACTTGAGCTTAGTTAACTGAGTCAAACTGAAAATAACTGAACTAGATTACTAAATTTTATCAATCACTACAATGCACAACTCAACTCCATGCCTATAACTTGAATTTACTGAGTTAACTAGTAGAAAAGGCCATGTCACGCTAGCTAATTGTCATCCAAGTCATCCTACTGATGTGGAAAATCGAATTAGTAAATTTGAGTGAGGCACAAGTAAAATTTAGGCTTTCTTGCTATAATTTCTAACAAATACCTCATGGGTAGGTGCCCATGAATTCTTTGTTCATTGGGAGTATGATGCAAGGACATCTAGTTAAACTTTATTGACTCAGGAGGTCAAAATATTTTACTAGAGTAGTTGGTTCCTCAATGTGTGGGACTTGATAGAGAGGTTAGGATAGAAGTTCTTTTATTGCTTTGTAATCTATTAAAGATAGTTATTTGTTGTAATTTCTAATTGTATGCCAATTTTGGTCTCAGTTGATCTTATTCCCTTGGACAAAATGCCTTATTCTCCTTTACTCAACATCTATAGCAAGTAATGATATACTTACCTTTTCCTCTTTTGAATCATATACCTCTTCTAGTACCATTTATTCCTTTATTACTTTTGCTATTAGTGGATTCATTTTCATTTTCATTTCCTTTAGTAGTCCTTTCTCTTCCCATGCCTTTGGCTCATTTTCCTCAAAAATTTTGTTTTTTTCCTATCAATATTTTCTTCCACCTTCGAAGAAACTTGATAGGTTTGATCTACATTATGAAAGAAGTGTGTGCTCATCTCCTCTTGAATATAATATTTAAACCCATTCTCATATCTCACCACTCTTTGATATCCTAGTTATTTAATCCCTTATCTAAGTGACAGTTTAAGATATTTTTCAATGTACTCCTATGCAATCAACTCTTTCTAACTTAAGTTTCATACCTGCTGACACAAAGTCTATTGGTAATCAACAAGTAGGAATTTATCCTTAATTTCAACTATCATCTTCCTCCAGGTTCTAATATTCTCCTACTAGTTGTCTACTTTGCCTTTTTGTGGCATATCCCACCTAAGTGTAGCATTCCCTTTTAAGTTTTCCATGTAAAATAGAATGTGATTGGGTCCCGAATTTCCTCGTACTCAAAGTACCTTTCAAGATCTCGACTTTTAAATTACTAGTATAGTATCAAACTTCCACATTTTCACTACCTTTGTCCTTCAGAAATTATATCAAATGTATTGATAAGTACACTTCCTTAGAATTTATTTCTTATTTACTCTCATCTTTCAACTTTGAGTCTACCTAAGAATCCCCAAATCTCCCATTTTCTATACCTTCTATTTTTCTTCTCAATTCCTCCAATATTAGATCCTTTGCACATCCTTGTGTTGCTACTTATCTATGTGGTGGAATTCCTACAATTTGTGTAATGTCCCTCAACTTGAATTACATCCAGAATCCTTGTTCGAGCTAGGTTTCTCACAAGCTTAATTCAAACAATTGTGTTTGCCAACCCCTGTCAGGTCCTTCCACGAGCTTAAACAAATTGATCTTAAACCAATTGAGCTTATACAAATTGATCTTCAAAGATTAAACCAATTCTGATACTATTTGAGGTAGGTGACCATATAATCCTATACAAAACCATGATGCTAACCTAATATATGCCTACAAACTGCAAAACTGCGTATGTGATAGTGATAAAATAATTTAAAAACTAACAAATGTAGTGAGGAATTCAGAGATGAAATAAAAAAGATAAGAGAAAACCAGAAAATTATTTCTTGTTCATACACACATCAAATTATTCTTATAAGTGGTGCACATTTCTACTTTGTGCTATTATTTTCCATATGCATTTTTTGTTCACCACCATATTGAACTAGCTTTTTTCCTTCTCTTTGTTTCGTCATTCCTTTATAGCTTCATGATCTCTTCAACCCTTCCTTTTTCTAGACCTTATTTTTTCATCTCTTTATTCTCCCTCTCTCTGGCACTTTCTCTTAAGTGATGGTTGGGAAACTAAATAGTCACAATGGTTCCACTTCTTCCTTTGTTTCCCAAACCAAGCATTATTTCCTCACATTCGATTTGTTCCTTGCTATTAAAAAATGGTTGGAAGATTAACAATTGCAATGTTCAACTCCCTCATCCATTTCCCAAACCAATCAACATTTCCTCGTGTAGGTGGCCCACCGATTTTCCATGATGTCTCGTAAGATAGGTGCAATCACAATAATAAATAATGTGTGGTGTTGTAATAAATTTGCAACATTGTAACAACAATCATTGAGTCACAACACTATTGCAGCAAGGCAGAGTTGCAACAATGGTGGAGTAGAATTATCACAAAAATGACAAAGTCATAACACTATTGCAACAAGGAGGAGTTACAACATTGTTGCAACAATGTCAGAGTCACATCACTATCACAATATGGCAAAGTCCCAACAATGTCCCAACAATGGCAGAGTCACATCAAGGTAGAGTTGTGACATTGTCATAACAAATACAGTTAAAGAAATATCACAACAAGGTGGAATTACACCGATGTAACAATAAAGTATAATCATAACACTCTTATTTCATCCCCTAGGCTTCTAACTAAAATTTATTAATGCAAAGTACATTAGACCAGTTATGCTCTTGCATTAGGCTATCCTATTATGATTCCTTTCAAACTCACTTTTGGTGCTTGGAGGAATACTAGCACTTTGAGCCTCGATGGCCATAGGTGTGACACCTATAGAAATTAAAGGCAATAAATTCATAATTGATGGATTATTTATTGAAAAATGCAGCAAGAAATTCTCAATTTGATTTTTCCTTGATTAAATTGAGAAAATTTGAATTTCCACATCATTAGACAACTTGGATGAAATTAACTTGTGTGACATGGCTTGTGTCACCTAGTTTACTCAATGAATTCAAGTTGGAGGAGTTAGAATTCAGTTCTGCATGTGTGATTGCTAATTTGTAGCAATTAAAGTCAATTATCTCAAGTTCTTTTTAGTTAAACTACTTCCAACTTTTGGAGGAATTAGTGGCAGATTACTTAAGTAGTGGGACTTCAGTCAAACTGATCCAAATCGAATCCATAAACGACTGTCAAAGAACCATGACTGTATCGGGACGAAACAAATCCTTGAAGAAATAAAACAGCAATCGAAACACCCTGAACTAGTGGCCATTGCAGCCGGCGTGGAACGACGAGGACCTCGGTTAAAGCGCGCTGACCAAGGCCCATGGAAACTGCGCAGGAGGTTGATGTATCCCCTAGGAGCCCTAGAACGGGAAAAGGAGCTGATTTTCGATGCGCGATTAGTGCCTAGTGCTAATCATGCATCGCTGGGCAAACAGGGCCGAAATGGAGGGGCCTTAAGCCCTTGGTCACGTTGGGAGCCAGAGAACCACGGGCGGAGAAACGAAAAGTGCCAACGTACGAAGGTGGGACCCACGACCTGGAAACTGGCGGTTTTGATATGGGCGCCCATGAATAGTAAGAGGTTTTGGAGGAGAGCGGAGCGATCCCACTCAGCAATCGATGCATGGCAGCAGAGGTGAGAGTAAAACTGCCGTGATCATGCGTTATCGGTCGAGCAAGACAACCGCGCTCAACGTGCGTATGATGTTGGATCGGGAGGAGCCCAGATCGGACGGCTGAGATTGCGCCCGATAGAAAGAAGCGGAATCGACAGGGAATTAAGTCACGATTTAAGGGGATTTGGAATCCGTTGACCGCCACGGTGGAGAAAGAATGTATCCACGACATAACCAAAGAAACGAATCGACGAATAGGCTGGCGCTATTCCGTTGGAGACACATGGCTACTTCCCGAGCATTCATGATGACGTCGAATAGGGAACTCCAAGCACGCAGGCGATAGGTGAATCAATGTAGGCGGGAGAGGAACCAAACATGAATGGAGATCAAATGGCTAAAGCCATGAACAGAGACTGATGAATAGAGATTCAGAGAGAGGAGGAATAGAGAAGAGTCCAAGCGACCAAGAGAGACAGTGAACAGTGAACCTTGAGAGGAGGACTAAGCACAGGGAGCAGTAAAGCCAAGCAGAGGAGATAGAGGGCCAACCTGACCACAGGCAGCATCGAGCACCAGAGAGCTTGAAGAATCAAGCCTTCCCATAGAGGAATCTGTCCAGATTGAGCATCATAGTTGGCTCTTTCCACTGTAGACCAAGGGTCACAGAGCTGGTAGGAAGAACAAGAGTCTGTGTACTCTGAGTGGCTTGGGGAATCCAAGAACCACCCTACCAAGCAAAATCTACTTCAGGAGAACTCATATTGAGTCCCTGTATTGTAATTTCTCTGCTGAAAGACACAATAAAACAAGGCCACCACTGAAGCTGGACCGGAGACGTAGCCCTGGAGAATAGGGTGAACTCCTTATTAAAAACTGCTTGTGTCTTTGTGTTGCTTACTGTATTTCTCTGCTGTCTTTCCATTTATTTTCTATGTATTAGCAATCTAATCGATCTGTTGTTTCAATAACATAGAATACACACACCATCACATGAGTCTGTAATACCTTTTGTTTAATAAATCTTCAACTGAGGTCACTCATAGGGTGATTATCAGATCAAGTGGTATCAGAGCTCTAGGCTGTAAGGTTAGACAAGCTTGTGTTGGTTTAGCTATGAATTCTCACTAGATCAAAGCTCAAATTAGGAGAAGGAGAGTTGGTGGAAACTAATCCTGAAATTGGGAGAGTCTATTCTCGGAAGACAATGTCAGAGGAAGGTTCTATAGGGCCAGACCCTCAATTCATAGAAAGCTTCCTAGCTATAAAGTCTATGGTAGAAGAAATGTATAGGGACTTTAGAAAGCATAAGGGTGAAGATTCATCAGGCTGTAAGCAAGATAAAGAAGAAGATGAATCTCATTCCCATGACCACTCCAAAGGAAAGGGGAGAGAAGAAAGCTTCCCTACACCTCCTAGTAGCCCTGTGCATAATAAGAAGGCATCTTTGATTAAGTTAGATGTTAAATTTGATTTGCCTATATATGATGGAGAGCTAAATGCTAAAAAGTTGGAAAATTGGATTAGACAAATTGATAAGTATTTCAAAGTACAAAATATAGACTCAGACAAGAGTAAGATTCAACTGGCAAACCTATGCCTAGGCAGCACTGCCTTGGTTTGGTGGGAAGGCAGAACCCAAGCTGATATGAGGAAGCATGGTAAGACCATCTCTGTCTGGAGTGAATTTGTTACTACAATCAAAAAGCAGTTCTATCCATTGGCCTACATGCAACAAGCCATGATGAGTTGGAAAACTCTTCGGCAGTTGAAAGGGAAAAGTGTACAAGGGTATACTCAAGAGTTCAGAAAGAGAGCATTGATGTTTGGTATTTCATTAGACTCACCAGAAACTCTTTTGAAGTACATTGGTGGTCTACACAGCTACATGAGGCATACCATCCTCATGTTTAATCCCACTAGTATAGATGAGGTATCTGTACAAGCTACTCATCTAGAAGCTAGAGGAAAGAATGGAAATCCAGAAGTTGGGGGACCATCCCAACCCACTGTAAGCAAGAGCAAGGAGAAAAGAAAGCAGAAGTGGAAAGAAAGGAAGGCTAACACTGCATAGAAAGGAAAAGATTCATGCACTCACTATAAAAAGGAGGGGCATGATGATGAGCATTGTTGGATTCTGCATCTAGAGCTGAGACCTAAGAAGTCCGAGGGCAAGAAGAAGAAGACTGCTGCAACTATTCAGAAAGATTTGGGGTCAGACTTGGGAGATGAAACAATCATTGCAACCACAGGTATAAAAGGTTATCTGCTTTAGAGAATGCTGAAATCAAGAAGCAGGTGTAGGAGTTGCTCAAGAAAGGGTTCATCAGGCCTAGCACATCACCATGTGGGTCACCAATCATTTTGGTGAGAAAGAAAGATGGCTCGTGGAGAATGTGCATTGATTATCGAGCACTGAATAAAATAACAATAAAAAATCATTATCCCCTTCCTCGCATAGATGACCTTTTAGATCAACTGAAGGAAGCTGTTTATTTCACCAAGCTGGATTTGCACAGTGGATACCAACAGGTCAGAGTTGCAGAGAAAGATGCATGGAAGACTGCTTTCAAAACAAAGCAGGGATTGTATGAATGGCTAGTTATGCCTTTTGGCTTGACCAATGCCCTTGCTACTTTCATGAGATTAATGAATAATGTACTCAGACCTTTTCTTGATGATTTTGTTATTGTGTACCTGGATGACATTCTGATTTTTAGTAAAATGTGGGAAGAACATTTAAAGCATGTTAAGCAGACATTAGATGTTTAGAAAAGAGAAAAACTTTATGTTAAACTCTCCAAATGTGAATTTGGCAAAACCTCTCTAAATTATTTGGGTCATATAGTAGGGGGAGGTGAATTGAAAATAGATCCCTCTAAAGTGGCAGTCATTGTAAACTGGCCTAAACCCAAGTCTACTACAGAAGTGAGAAGCTTCTTAGGAGCAACACAGTATTGGAGGAAGTTCATTTCAAATTTTTCCTCAATTGCAGCTCCCTTACATGCTCTGACAAGATTGAACAAGGTGTTTCAATGGGGAGGCAAATAGCAAAAAGCCTTTGACACCTTGAAGGAAAAGATTAGTACAACACCTATACTAGCACTGCCAGATCTACAAAGACCATTTGAGATCCAAACTGATGCCAGTGACTATGCCATGGGAGCAGTGTTGACACAGCACGGTAAACGCATATGTTATCATTCTGAGACTTTTAATCCTGCAGTAGTCAACTATCCTACATATGATAAGGAATTGTATGCATTAGTTCAGAGTGTGAAAAAGTGGAAACATTACTTAATGGGCAAAGAAAAAAGGGCATACATAACAAGGTTGCAGACATGTTATCTAGACCCATTATAAATGCATCTACCATACTTAATCATAATTCTGTGATGCATGAAAGATACATAGAACAACATGCTCAGGATATGGACTTTAAAGATGTATATGCAACTTTGAGTCAAGGCAAAAGAGTAGAAGAATTGGACTATCATGTAAAGGACAAACTCTTATATCATTGTGGGAAACTCTGCATTCCACAAACTGAGAGAACAAAGATAATTAGGGAAGCACACACTTCTCTGATATCAGGTCACTTTGGGGTAAGTAAAACAATTGCACAGCTGCAAAGGTTCTGTTATTGGCCGAGAATGAGTGAGACAGTTTCTAGATACGTAAAGGGATGTGCTATGTGTGCTAAAAGCAAGCCCAGCAACAGAAAACTAGGCTTGTACACTCCATTTCCAGTTCCTTCTCACCCTTGGGAAAGCATTTCCATGGATTTTGTTGGAGGACTACCCAAATCTAGGAAAGGTCATGATTATCTATATGTTTTTGTGGATAGGTTCAGCAAAATGTGTATTTTGATACCCTGTAGTAAACAGATTATAGCTAAACAAACTACAAAATTATTCTTTGAACATGTATGGGCTCATTTTGGATTACCCACTTCTATTATATCTAATCGAGACACCCGATTTGTGGGAAAGTTTTGGTCCAGTCTGTGGGAACTAATGGACACCAAATTAAAGAAAAGCACAGCTTTTCATCCACAAACAAATGGCCAAACAGAAGTAGTTAACAGGACAGTGATCCAGTTACTGAGAGGATATTGTAGCAAACACCCTAAGCTTTGGGATGAACACTTGTGTTATGTGCAACATGCTTACAATAGAGCCAAACACTCTTCTACCCAGAGATCTCCTTTCGAGACCTGCTTTGGTTTCATACCAAGGTCTCCCTTGGATTTTGTCTTTGGTAAAGATACCATGGTTGATAGACACAGTGATGTGGACAGGGCAACTAGGTTCATTGAACAGATCCAGGAGATCCACCAGGCAGTACAGGAACAGCTGGAAAAGAGCCAGGCCAAGTACAAGGCTAGGCATGATAAGCATCGGATGGAGCATAGTTTTCAAGTTGGAGACCAAGTCTGGCTGTATATCAACAAGGACAAGATGCAAGGTGAAGGTAAAAAGCTAAAACCTATCAGGTATGGACCCTTCAGGATACTTGAGAAGATTGGTGAAAATGCTTTTCGCCTTGATCTGCCAGCTTACATGCACATCTACTCAGTCGTGAACGCAGATTGCTTAAGGTTGTTTGAACCTTCAATGATTGAGGACCCTGAAGAGCAGAGTCAATTGCCTTCTGTTGATGACCTGCTACCTGAATATCTTAATGAGTTGCAGGAAGATACAGTGCTAGATAGGAAGGTAAGGACGATGCGCAGTGGACAGGTGGAATACCTCAAGATTGGGATTAAAGGTTCAAAGCCGAGCAGTGCGAAGTGGATTGAGATTGGACAAGTGAGACAACAGTTTCCTCACTTAGTCGATGCTTGAAGAAAACCAACTTTTGGTGGTCCAAAAGCTTTTCAATAGGGAGGCCGTGATCCAAATCGGATCCATAAACGACTATCAAAGAACCATGACTGTATCGGGACAAAACAAATCCTTGAAGAATCCAAAACAACAATTGAAACACCCTGAACCAGTGGCCATGGCAACCGGTGTGGAACGACGAGGACCTCGGTCAAAGTGCACTGACCGAGGCCCATGGACACTGTGCAGGAGGTCGATGTAGCCCCTGGGAGCCCCGAAATGGGAAAAGGAGCTGATTTTCGATGTGCGATTAGCACCGCTGGGCAAACAGGGCTGAAATGGAGGGGCCTTAAGCCCTTGGTCACGTTGGGATATGGAGAACCACGGGTGGAGAAACGAAAAGCACCAACGTACGAAGGCGTGACCTACGACCTAGAAACCGGTGGTTTTGATCAAGGTGCCCTTGAACGGTAAGAGGTTTTGGAGGAAAGCGGAGCGATCTCACTCAGCGATCGACGCGTGGCAATGGAGGTGAGAGGAAAACCACCATGATAGTGTGTTATCAGTCGAGCAAGTCAACCATGCTCGACGTGCGTATGACGTTGGATCGAGAGGAGCCCAGATCGGACGGTTGAGATTGCGCCCGATAGAAAGAAGCGGAATCGACAGGGAATTAAGCTGCGATTTAAGGGGATTTGGAATCTGTTGACCGCCACGGTGGAGAAAGAACGTATCCACGACATAATCGAAGAAACGAATCGACGAACAGGCTGGCGCTATTCCGATGGAGACATGTGGCTACTTCCTGAGCATTCATGCTGACGCCGAACAGGGAACTCCAAGCACGGAGGCGATAGGTGAATCAACGTAGGCGAGAGAGGAACCGAACAGGCATGGAGATCGAATGGCTAAAGCCATGAACAGAGACCATTGAATAGATATTCAGAGAGAGGAGGAATAGAGAAGAGTCCAAGCGACCAAGAGAGACAATGAATAGTGAATCCTGAGAGGAGGACTGAGCACAAAGAGCAGTAAAGCCAAGCAGAGGAGACAGAGGAGACAGAGGGCCGAGCTGACCACAGGC
This sequence comes from Pinus tabuliformis, assembly GCA_031772625.1. Classification (NCBI taxonomy): domain Eukaryota; kingdom Viridiplantae; phylum Streptophyta; class Pinopsida; order Pinales; family Pinaceae; genus Pinus; species Pinus tabuliformis. Next base: position 461,613,528 of record CM062820.1, on the reverse strand, counting down.
AGCATCGAGCACCAGAGAGCTTGAAGAATCAAGCCTTCCCATAGAGGAATCTGTCCGGATTGAGCATCATAGTTAGCTATTTCCACTGTAGACCAAGGGTCACAGAGCTGGTAGGAAGACAAAGTGTCTGTGTACTCCGAGTGGCTTGGAGAATCCAAGAACCACCCTGCCAAGCAAAATCTGCTTCAGGATAACTCATATTGAGTCCCTGTATTGTAATTTCTCTCCTGAAAGACACAATAAAACAAGGCCACCACTGAAGCTGGACCTGAGACATAGCCCTGGAGAATAGGATGAACTCCTTATTAAAAACTGCTTGTGTCTTTGTGTTGCTTACTGTATTTCTCTGCTGTCTTTCCATTTATTTTCTGTGTATTGGCAATCTGATCGATCGTTGTTTCAATAACACAGAATACACACACCATCACATGAGTCTGTAATACCTTTTGTTTAATAAATCTTCAACTGAGGTCACTCATAGGGTGATTATCAGATCACAAACTTAGTGATCATATAGTTACTTTATCAATCAACCCAAAATAACTAGTGCATTAAAACATTTCAAGTTACCTAGTTGAGGTGGAGATTCCAAGGTAGTGTAACATTACTTGTAGACTAGTCTTGAGTGTATAGGTGTTGCATGCAGTCAAATTATCACCCTAAAGGAATTGCACAATTCAATTCGGGGAATTTTGTAAATAATAGGGGATAATTCCTCAAGGAACATTGCAAGGAAATATGAACTCAAGGTGGGGGGGAATTTTACTAAGTCTAGGTCAGAGGCCTTCAATGAGTAGAGAAATAGTTTGTGCACTTGCAGGGTGAGCTCAGTTGAGCAAAGCAATTGTAATACATCTCTATTTCATTTTATTAATGAAAGAGGCATTGGGATTTTTAGTAGATTTCTTTCCCTAAATGAAAATACTTGTTGCATGTGTGTTGTTCCTTCTTGCATGTCTGAAACTTTTGTTCTAAGTTGTGAAATAATGTCCACAGAGCAGTAGTGTAGATTTGTGTCCTGTGATTTTGATTAAAACTTCATGAGCAGTTGCAAATCTACAGTCGAATTTATACATGGTATTAGAGCTGGATTCACATTAGAGCAAGAAATTTGAAGTTATTTCTCATAGGTTCAAATTTGAAGATCAATGTACCAGGATTTCTTTAAAGCTAAGAAGATGGCCTTCAATGGACTAAGGCTAGAGTATGCCTTGGAAGGCACCTCTAATTTTGTTGGATGGAAGGACCACATGGAGGCAGTATTTGATGACAATGAATTACTAGAATACATCAAGATATATGTTGAAAAACTCCAAGCATCTGATTCCCAGAACCTTTCTTAATGGAAGAAAGATGTAGCCGAGGTGAGGAGAATAATCTTGGAGGGAGTACGGGATCATATTGTCTTGAATCTCCATGGAAAAGAAATTTCATTTGCGATGTGGAAAGCACTGACAGAATTGTTCGAGAATAATAGTGGCTATAGGAAGTTAGCGCTCAAGGATAAACTTTGAAGTATCAAGATGCAGAAGAATGACACAATTCTGCATTATTTGAGTAAGTTTACATAGTTTCGTGATGAACTTGGCGAGGTTAGTGTTAATGTCCCTGAATAATACTTGGTAACCTTATCCCTTCTAGGCCTTCCCAAGATTTGGCATAGCTATCAAGATTCAGTGAATGGGAGGGAGAAACTACCAAGTTGGGAGTGCTTATGATCTGATTTGGTATATGAGGAAATGAGGTGAAATACTAGAGATGGGACTTCATCCAAGGGCAAGGATGAAGAAAAATTTTCATTGGATGGAAAGAAAAAGAAGGGAAAAGGGAAGAAATCAAAATCCAAACTAGAATCCATCCAAGGGGGCAAGAAGAAATATTTGTCAAAAATTAAATGCTTTATTGTCATGAATTTAGGCACTATGCCATAAAATGTCCACACAAAAAGACAAACAAGAATACCTCAGATGGAGTAGTGGGTGAAGCTTTGGCTTCACAGTTCATGCTTGATTTTACCCTCATTCCATGCATGACCAACATAAGGATGGGGAGCATTTGGTACTTGGACTCAATTGCCTCGTTTATGATGGGGAATAGAAACTTTTTCAGTGACCTGAAAGAAAATGATTTTAAAATGCACATCGAGATGGGGAATGACGAAAGGTATAGTGTGACCGAGATTGGGATAGCCAACTTTCAGAGGGATTCAGGCTCAATGATTTCATGTTCGTTTCGGGCATAAAGAAAAATCTAGTCTCTGTTTCATTTCTGGAAGGTTGTGGTTATCATGTCATCTTCAACAAAGGAAAGGAATTCCTAAGACACATAGCCATGGGACAGGTGAAGAAGATCGTGGTTTGTGTGAAGAACATGTACAAACTAGATTTGGAGGATTATGTTGCATTGAGCACAAAGGTGGAGAATGCGCAGAGTTGTGATGTGGTGAAATTTGGAATAGAAGACTTGGCCATTTTCATCATGGTGCCTTGAAGATCATGCAATAGATAACCACAAGCCTCCGCAAAGGAGCACTTGACTAGCAGGATGTATGCAAAGAATGTACTTTGGGGAAGTACACAAAATCCACATTCCATGATTGGGACAACAAAGCACATGCAGTCCTTGAAAGGATCCACTTTGATGTTTGTGGACCTTTCTCGACAGCCTCCACTACCAGGCACAAATATTTTGTCATTTTTATTGATGGCTTCTCATGGAAGTGTTGGATATTCTTCACGCGGAAGAAGGATGAGACATTCTCCAAGTTCATAGAATTCAAGGCACTGGTTGAGAAAGAAACATGAAAGAAGGTGAAGGTTCTCATGAGTGACAATAGAGGTGAGTACGTGTCAAATGAATTTACTTTTTTTGTGTAAAAGAAGGCATTCGACGAGAGTTGACAGCACCCCACAACCCATAGAAAAATGGTGTAGCTGAGAGGAAGAACCATAGCATTGTGGGAGAAGTGACTCCAATGTTACATGATTAAGGCTTACCTATTCATTTATGGGTCGAGGCATGCAACACAGTAGTATATTTGTAGAATCAGAGTCCTCATCTGATTCTAGTCATGATTAACCGGAGGAGGCTTTCTCAGGGAGAAAATCGGATGTGTCGCACTTCATGATTTTTGGAGCCTCTATTTACTACCATGTCTCCAAAGAATCAAGGAAGAAGCTAGAATCGGCAATAGGATTGGGGGTATTTGTTGGTTACACAGAAACTCCCCACAACTACCGTGTGTATTTTCCATCCCCTAGATTGATATTTGTGCAAAGGGATGTAAAATTTGATGAATATAAAGTGATGTGATGCTCTCTTAAGAGGGAGATTCAGATCCCACCAGAAGAGGAGATTTTAGCTCTAAAGGAGGAACATCAAGAAGTTATGGAGTAGCGAAAAAATGAGTAGAGAGTGGAGATAACCACTCAAGAAGAACCATCTAGAGAAGGCAGGAAAAGGACCAGGGAAGTTGAGAGACTTGTGTGGGATGCGAGGGAGAATGTGGGTGCTCCTTCAAATTAGGGTAGGCGAAGAAGTTCACCAGATCGGTACACTAGCTACATGGCTCTAATCACTGAGCTTCTAGAGACTGACCCATCATCTTTCGAGGAAGCAGTAGAGAAAGTTATGTGGGTTGATGCAATGGTGGAGGAATACAAATCCATGTAAAGAAAAATGTTTGGGAAGTGGTTCGAAGACCAACAGATCAATCAGTTGTGGGTTCGAGATGGATCTTAAAGGTAAAGCATGCAGCAGACGTAAGCATAGAAAAGTACAAGGCCAGATTTGTGGCCAAGGGGTACTCTCAAGTTGAGGGTATTAACTATGAGGATACCTTTTCTCCTGTAGCATGGTACTCATCCATCAAATCAATTCTTGCTCTAGCTGCAAGGATTGGGTGGAAGATCCACCAGATGGATGTGAAAACAACATTCCTCAATGGAGTCATTTAGGAAGAGGTGTATATCAAGAAACTATAAGGCTTCAAGACTTTTTATTGAGATTCTCATGTGTGCAGACTCAAGCGAGAATTGTACAGTCTCAAGCAAGCACCCCATGCTTGGTACACCAGGATCAATAGCTATCTAACCAGTTTCGGCTTCACCAAAAGTGACTTGATTTTAACTGTTGATGAGCATCTAATAAAATATTGCAAGGAGGACCTTGTAAGAGAGTTTGAAATGAAGGACATGGGTCTCATGCACTACTTCCTTGGATTGCAAGTATGGAAAGGTGATGGGGAATTGTTTGTCTCTCAGGGAAAGTATGCCAACGAGATACTTCAGAGGTCCCGCATGGAGAGTTTCAAACCCATGGAGACACCTCAAGTGACCAACTGGAGGAAAGAGGATTCCACTTCTGGTGAAGAAGTGGATTCTATTGTTCACTAATGTATCTTTTTAACACATGACTAGGTATGTGCTTGCAGTCGACCACCTGAGCCAAGCTATGGTTAGGCCAACCAAATTATTTTGGAGTGAAACTAAGAATGTTCTACAGTACCTCAGAGGAACTACCCAGTTTGGACTATGGTACAGACGGACAGAGGGAGTGAAGCCATGTGGCTTCACAGATGTAGATTGGGTGGGGAGTCCATCAGACCAAAAGAGTACATCAAGTGGAATTTTCAGTTTTGAGTCCACATCGGTTTCTTGGTATAGCAGGAAGAAAATATTTGTGACACTTAGCTCGATAGAAGAAGAATACATGGTTGTCAGTTAAGGAGAATGTGAGGTGATATGGATGAGAATGATACTTGTTGTCTTTTTTGGTCAAATGATGGATCCAAATGTGATCTACTGTGATAATCAAAGTTGTATCAAGCTCTTTGAGAATCTTGTTTTTCATGATCGATCCAAGCATATAGATATACGGTATCAACATTTACAGGATTGTGTGCAAAGACGGATAATGTTGTTGCAGTACATTTGGACATAGGAACAAGATGCTAATTTTTTAACAAAGGCCTTGTCAAGAGGGAAGTTTGAGTTCCACAGGTGTAGGATAGGGGTGGTTGATAATCCATTTCTTGTTGAGAGGGAGTGTTGAAAAATGTAGCAAGAAATTCTCAATTTGATTTTGCCTTGACTAATCAAATTTCCACATGCAGAGAACTTGGATGCAGTTAACTTGTATGACATGTATTATGTCACCTAGTTTACTCAGTAAATTCGAGTTGGAGTACTTAGAGTTCATTTCTTCGTGTGTGGTTGCTAATTTGTAGAAATCAAGGTCAGTTATCTCAAGTTCCATCTTTTGGAGGAACTAGTGGAAGGTCAGTTAAGCAGTGAAACTTCAACCAAACTCAGTGGTCATCTAGTTAACTGATCAATCAAACCAAAATAACTAGTGCATGTAGAAAATTCAAGTTACCCAGTTGAGGTGGAGATTCCAAAGAAGTGTTACATCAGTTGTAGACTAGTATTGGGTGTACGGGTGTTTCTTGTAATCAAATGATCAACCTAAAATAATTATGTAATTCAATTGAGGGAATTTCCTAAATAATAGTGCCTAATTCCTTAAGGAATGGCGCAAAGAAATAAGAGTTCAAGCCGAGGGAAAAATTGACTAAGTCTGGGTCAGACGCCTTCAATGAGTAGAGAGATAGGTTTTGCACTTGCACAGTGAGCTCAGTTGAGCAAAGAAATTGCAACACATATCTATTTCATTTGATTAATGCAAGAGGAATTGGGTTTTTTAGTAGATTGTTTCCCCAGATAAAAATACTTGTTGCATGTGTGTTATTCCTTCTTGCATGTTTGAAATTTTTGTTCTAAATTGTGAAATAATGTCCGCAAATCATTAGTGTAGATATGTGTCTTGTGATTTTGATTAAAACTTCATGAGAATTTGTAGACATTATCTGATTATTTACGCGTCCCTTCTAGTATATATAACATTTCCTAGTCCCTTGGAGATGTTGAAATCAACTAAACTGTGAGTCATTCCCATAAATCTTGACCACTTGTAGGAAGTGCCAGCCCCATAAATGAATCCTAATAGGTTTCCAATTTTTAAACACATTATCAAACTAGAAAATAAGTGGCAGACCTTGTAATTGAACCAAGAATGACATGATGTCTAGTTTATCTGGCCTATCATCAAAACACACTCTCCACTTTTTCTGGAAGAGATATTGCAAGGTTCGGTGACAATTAGTCTAGCGTAGTTTTGGGTGTGTTTTCTAGACGTTGTAATACACAACATCCAACCTTGAGCAAGAATCATGTGGTGTGGAGAACACCCCAAAATAATGGAGAAATTTTTATCCATCCCTTTCTTGATTATATCCATAGTCATTCATTTGGTGGAAACACATCCAACAATGGCAACACCCTCCATCTTGTGGATGTCATGTAGCCTAATATCATCTCCCATAACTAAACTTGATTAATCTACTTTTCACTTGACATGTTTCTTATACTTTTGGATTGATTCTATGGGTGTGGGCATTGAGATGATGGTCTAAGTTATGTTGTCGTCGCTTGTCATTTCTTATGTTAGGTGATGTCTAATGAATCCTTCCAATAGTAGGTCAGAAGAGGGGTACATAGGTAGTGAGTCTATAGAGAATAGAGTGGGATTCCCAAGGAAGGGAGTTGAAGAGTGTGCTTCCCATGGAATGGAGTTAAAGCTTTCGCCTACATAATTGGCTTAATGGTGGAAGGTTGGTCTGGATCGTTCCCATCATGACGAGATCCAAAAGGGGAAATGAATATGTCCTCATTTATAAAGTATTGTATAGTCCTTATGTTCCGATGAAGTTCTCTGATATGATCCTTGGATCCTCTACCAGACTCTACTCTTCTATTGATTCACTATAGTGTGTAAAGAGCAGTGACAAGTCAACATTGTACTTTTGTGACATCAGGCTCTGAATACCTATGAGTAAATCCTCACAATAGTCGACCTAATAGTCTCCCATAGCTTAGTGCTAAGGTGCTAAATCGACAATTGTGAATTGTAACATGAATTAATTGAGAAAAGAGAAAGCAAACCCTACCTCAGACCCATGTCACATATAAAACCTTCGACCAGAGCTTGTGAAAACCCTATCCCTATCAAAACAAAACCTAATAATTAATTTATAACCCATATTCATAAATATTAATCACAACTAAATAGTTTTTCATAATTTTAAATAATTAAGATTGATTACATTACCTATTTTTCGAACATAGAAAGTTTCAAACATCATTTAATATACTTACAACTAATAAAGATTCCTGTACTCGAACCTAAACCTCAACATATGCGGTCGTGTTAAACCGAATCGATTGACACGGGTGTGATGTTGTCGATATTTGACCCTAATGCTTATTAAATCCCTGCGGTTGGTTTTCCAAATTTGACACTTACGAAAGTCACGCTTTTTTTTTCATGTAAATCCCGTGATATATGGAAAATCCCTCTTTGCTATGCCTTCCATTGGAGACTAACTTGTTGCCGTAGTTTTTATCCAATAAAGATAGTCGCTCCGCTATAGTTTTTTAATCTGATAAAGATACACGCGCCGGCCCTAGAATCTGAACAGTGGAATAATATATAGCCACATCTTCTGCCACTTACATTTATGGGTTTTTTCCCTCTCGATCGCTTTCTCCAGGCCTGTAATTCAACGATAACCTTCTTTATTATCGCCTCGTCTCACGCTTTAACTTCCTCGCTTATTGTTGAAATCTCCATTATTTTTCTGCGTATAATTTGACTTCCAAAAATTGGCCAACTCAAAACGAACATAGCCATGTGTGCTGCCACTTACATTTTTGAGTTTTTCCTTCTCAATCCCTTTCTGCTGACCTGGAATTCAACCATAGCCTTCCGCATTATCGCCTCGTCTCACGCTTTAACTTCATCGTTTACTTTTGAAATCTCACAGAAGCAGATAAGTGGACCTTCTGAATTCTACATAGAAGTGATTTCAGTAAAAGAAAAAAAGGTTGACAATTGACTCAGATTGAAAACCCAGACAATTCCTTACAGTTCCAAAGCCATTATAAAACTGTGTTATTGGGGCAAATTCCTAAGGTGTATTCGCTTTGAGCTCAGCATAAGCCAATTCTGTGCCTTTAAGCTTTGCTTTAGAAAATGAGGATCTCGGCACTTAATATGGCTTGTGCCGTTGCAATTGAAGCTTGCAGTATAATGCTTCTATGCTCTGCAATCGCTTACGGTGTCCATTTTGAAAAACATGAGTTAGCAACACAAGGGAATGACTGGCAGCCAGCCACTGCTACATGGTATGGCAGTCCAGATGGAGATGGAAGCGACGGTAAGGGAAATATTATGTCGTTTATTCTGGGGAATAGTTATAAAAATATGAACATGATGGTCAAAAAATTACAGTTCTACAATTGCTTTGTAACAGGTGGTGCATGCGGATATGGCAGCCTAGTGAAACAGTTACCTTTCGAATCGAAAATAGCTGCAGGAAGTCCAGCCCTATTCAAAGGAGGGACAGGATGTGGCGCATGCTATCAGGTCTAGTTACATCTTGATTTCATTATGTAATAAAGTAATTTGGTGCCTTCTTGTTGCGGAAGGGTTTCTTGTTTAGAATTGGAGATGTTCGGAATATTTTGAAATCATCACTATTTTTATTTGGATTGTAGGATTGTAGGAATATTTCAGAATTTAAGGGTGATTTTTTTTCGAATATTTTGAAATCATAACGACATGTTGTGGAAGAATATTCTTATTTAGTTTGCGGATTTAAGAAATAGTAAAATCACACAAATAAGAGTTACATTGAAATCACACAAATAAGAGATTTATTTTAACTAATTATTCCAAATTATTAAATATTTTTAGAATCAGTAATTTACTTAAATTCACAGATTTTAAAATATTCTCAAAATCCTCGATCAAAATAAATTAACAGATTGTTAACCTAACTGATCATATGTTATGTTTAAATAGGTGAAGTGCACGGAGAATGGCCTGTGTTCCCAAAACGCGGTGACTGTGGTAATTACGGACGAATGTCCTGGTGGAATCTGCTCAGGTTCTGGCAAAAAGCATTTCGATCTCAGCGGTACTGCCTTCACTGACATGGCTTCTCCTGGTGCATCTTCGAATCTGCTTAACACTGGAGTTGTCTCTGTTTTGTTTCGTCGGTAGTTATCTATTCCTGCACCTCAATCAAGTAAATCAGAGGATTTTTGCAGAGTTGGCGCCTTTATGATGTGCTTTTTTTTTTCATTTTATTGAACGTGTCTTCTTATTTCATCTTATATTATAGCGTGCCATGCCAATATCCGGGCAAGAATATTGCATTCAACGTTAACGGAGGTGCCAGTGACTACTGGTTTGCTATCCTTATCGAATACGAAGACGGAGATGGCGATCTTCGAGCAGTGTATCTAAAGCAGGTGTGTTATTATACAGATAACGAGTTAAATTTTGGATATGGAGATTATGTGGTTGAATTTATATTGATTGTTTGACTTTTCTCCTGATTATGAGATTTCTATATATTCTCAGAATTTGGGATTGACACAGAGATAAAAAAAATTCTAATATATTCCCTGAATCCGAAATAAACGTAAAAATACCCGATTCATGTAAATCTATATATCAATTCATGATTACAAGAAGAAGACTCGTGTTTACATTTTCATGTATGCAGGCAAACTCTAATACATGGCAAGGAATGGAAGAGACTTGGGGTGCAAATTGGTGTTTGAATAGCGGCCCTTTACAAGCTCCATTCTCTATTCGCTTGCAGTCTCTTTCAACTGGAAGAACACTCACTGCAAACAATGTTATTCCTCAGAATTGGCAACCCGGAGCTACTTACAGATCACTTGTCAATTATCACTAATCACCATCCGAGCTCCTGTGATGCGCCATACCGTCCGTTGCATTTGTACTAGTGTTTTCATGCGAATAAAAATAAGTGTCGTAGGATATTCAGGTTTCTCTTTTCTTCAGAGCCGGAAGGCCGGGGGAGAAATTGTACCTGGAGAAGTCTCACAGGTATACATAGAATTCTCGAAAATGGACGAGAAGGTTTGTGGGGAATTAACAGTAGCCATGGGATGATGTAGCCATGAGATGATGGGTGAGATCGTATTTCTAATGTTAACATGAAATTCAGATTTTTCTCAGCGTGGATGTAACCAAGAAGTCGCAGTTTTCTAAGTCTTCTATATTTCGGAGTTGGTTTTTGGAGTTTTTTCAAATGGAATTGGGTGAGTCATGGTCGCATTAATTTGATTGTGTATTTTCACCTAATAATGTTTTTTTGAATGTATAAAAAAATTTAGTATTTTTAAACTTCACATATTTTGATTATCGAAAATTTTGTGATTTCAACTATTTTTAAAAATTTCGATTAAATTAAAAAATATAATAGAAAGTATTTTTAAAATATAAAATAATTAAGTTACCACAATTCCATTTGAAATTTGAAGCAATTTTTTTCAAATTTCAAATAAAGTTAACTAGTATTTGCATTACATGTTGCAAAGGAAAGTGAGTAAATAGATAACATATGAAGATTTACACAACGGTTTAGTAGTTTAAGCTGATAATTATTATACAAAACTTCTCCAATGCCTCTCTCAACTCTGTGCACGACAATGATGATTTGAAATTCACATATATTTTAGAGAAATAATTGCCAATCACCAAAATGAATTAAAAATAGTAAACCTAAAAGCAAAAATCTTGCAATGGAAAACCATCTAAGTGACTCTGGAGATTTAGGTAATGCCAAAACCCCAGGTGATGGTGATAGTGGCATACCAATTGATCATTGCATAAGTATACTTATTTAAAATATACAACAATATAGTAACTAATATTATTGTATATCTAATATGTTTTTGTGTTTGTACAAGCATGATACATTTTAGTGATGTATAAAATTTAATCATTGGTATGGAGATAATGGTTTCTGAGTATTAATTCAAAAACATAAGCTTGTTTGGAAAAGCATGTCTTTGGGGATTTGAACCTAGAAGGACATATGAAACACTCCTACTTTACTATTGAATCAAAGCCCCAATGGGGAATAATATCACTTTTTACTATAAGGAAAGGGCTTCACAAAACAAATCCCCTTCTCAAGTTATAGAGTAGAAAGTTGTTCGAATTCTGAAACGAACACTCAAGACTTGAAAAATTTGTCTAGATTAGGGGCAAGTAGATCAAGATTGGTGTAGGACATGGATCTTATGCACTTGCCCTTTTTGTAGGGTTAGAGAAACGTTTTTGATGAGTGGATGTTGGAGCTAATTTTCTCAATAGAAATAGCACAAACTAAATCTTCGAGTGACCATCTCACACAAAAACAAAAGAGTGAAACAACAGTGCATTTAGCTCAAGCCCATGGAAAAAGAAGAATATTTTAGAGAGTTATGTTGGTTTCTACCTTAGAATATGGCTTAAAAAGTAATGAATTCAAAGTTTTGCATTATGTTGCATGGAAATCGAATCTAGAGCTTATATGGAAACTTCTAGAAAGAGAATATGTAAATGTTATTCTTAGACCAAGATCTACTATTTTTACAACCCCCTTTGCTTATGTACCCCAGGAGATTGTGAGGCTTCAAGTCCCTGCACACCCAAATCACTATCACTTGCACTGTAAGAAGTTAAAGAAGGTTGAGCACCAACATAACCCAATCTAGATGTTGTATTTAAAGACAAGTAAATAATATCGGCATGTGCAAACACATCAAAAAAGCATATACTAACTAAAATATTTGCCTTTGCAAAGATGTTTTTTACAAAATAGGTCATTTCCAAAACCACCAATACACACAATAGTTAATATATAGTATCTTGAATTTATCACAAGAGGCTCTAAATGTCCTAAATTTATCACAAGAAACTCTAAATAATATCACATGAACATTAATTTGAAAGAAAATTACTATACAAAGTGTGGGAAAACAATATTTAAAGTCCATAATAACAACCAAACATTAATTGTTTTCCTGTAAAAACACATCAAAAAAGCTTATAGTGACTAAAAATATTTGCCTTTGCAAAAATGAGTTCTTAGAAAATAAGGCATTTCGAAAACCACTAATGATGCAGTGATTAATATATACTATCATGAATGGATTAAATCCTTAAAAAGAATAAAAAAGGAAAAAAGAAAACCATTAACCCGCATTCTAAGATATAAACGGTACACAACACTAAATTGATTTTATGACAACGTCTTATCTATTTTGTATACGACCATTTCAAGATCACAAACATTATATATCACTAGTACTAAATGTATGTCGTAAAACAAACATGATGAAAAAATATGTATTACTTTATATGAGAGACATTTATACACAACACTCAATTAATGATCATGTCAATAGCAGTTAGTGTTGTCCAGAAAAGAAGAAACATAGACACTGCTTAGAAACCACAAACCATATATACACACAAAAACCATATATACTTTGTTTTTGTCTTCATATTTGGCATGATCATATGGTTTTCCTTTCATTATATGTCAACGAGACAAACAAGTTAGCCTTACAAACGGAAAGGACCATCCAATGGGAAAAATAGATATGCATGTAGCTATGTTGATTAACAGTAATAAAACTCAAAACCAACTACAAGTAAGCATGCATTCAGATGTCTACTACAAACATTACCAAAAGAAATCAAACAAAATGTGGGATCACGGTGAACAACCCTATAGCTTAAATGCACAATACAATGTCCGGATGACAATTCAATATTAAAATTTCATGAGCGTTGATCATCAATATCACAAAACTAATAGAAATATTCTACATGCTCACATAAATTATTAAACCACTATCATGATTGTTTTTTTAAGAAAAAGTTTAGCATAAATCACTCAGTATCAAATCCAAAGATAAGATTGCATCACAATTAACCACTAGATAATCATAAAACAATATGAAGTGATCTTCAAATGCCCTTTAAATACATATTTTTTATCACACCAACCTAGATCCATCTTAAATCTAAATTTATCAAATATCAAGAGGGATCAAATCTCTCGAGGTGAAAACCTCTTTTTTGAGTGCAAAACTTGAGGAAAGTTTGCATAATGAGAGATTTGATCCCTCTCTATGTTTGATAGATCGAGAGTTAAGATGGATCTAGGCTAGTTTTAGTCATGTGTAGCCAAAGAAAATCTAACGAACATATGATTGATTTTTTCAATAATATGTAAATTTATCTAATATTAATATTTTATCAATAATATGTAAATTCATCTAATATTAATATAATCATTTTAAATATGCTAAATGTGTCTCGGATTAATCTGGTCATTTTAATTTTAAATTTTCTTAGTTACCTTAGTTTGTTGAGATGATAAATATTGTTAATAACTTTAATGATGAAATAAAAATTTTGAATGTAAAGTGACAATATAATAGTGTTGAATGATAGAAAATGTGAATAATAAGAATATAGTCAATTACAAATAGTCTTCATTGTGATTAATCTCAAACTATTTTCTTGTACTATTGTTAGTTTTGTCATCTTTTCATATCGATTTTATGAAAAGGACAGGTTAAATTGTAAACCATTTAAATCTTTAGCTCGAGCTATTGTGGTAAAAATCATACCTTGTCTCTCTTTCTCTCCAATATTAATAGGTTGAATTACTATAACACAAAAATCAATGTACATTGCTAATAATTTTTTGTGTTTACACTGAAATCAATGCACAATGTTAATCCAATCACTTAAAAAATAGTGTACCATCATACATCAAATTAGAAATCAACATCTACACTGAAACCAATGCATCTAATGCAAGCAATCAAATAAGGTTAGAAAACAACATTTACACTGAAATCCATGCATCTAGTAAAAGTAAGCAAATAGGATTATACACCAACATCTACATTGAAATCAATGCATCTAGTGCACGTAAGCAAATAGGATTACAAACCAACATCTACACTAAAATAAATGCATATAGTGCAAGCAATCAAATAGGATTAGAAATCAACATCTACATTGAAATCAATGCATCTAGTGCAAGCAATCAAATAGGATCATAAATCACCATCTACAATGAAATCAATGCATTTAGTGCAAGAAATAAAAGTGGATTTGAAATCATCTAAATTGAAACCAATGCCTCTAGTGCAAGAAATCAAATATTATTGGAAATCAACATCTACATTGAAATCAATGCATCTAGTGCAAGCAATCAAATAGGATTAGAATCACCATCTACACTAAAATCAATGCATTTAGTGCAAGCAATCAAATATCATTACAAATAAACATCTACACTAAAATCCATGAATCTAGTGCAAGAAATCAAATAAGGTTAGAAATCACCATCTACACTGAAATCAATGCATCTAGTGAAAGAAATCTTCTTACCTCTCTCCCACCTCCATCTGTATCTATATCTCCCTCCATCTATATCTATATGTCCCTCCATCTCTCCTTCTTTGTCTCTCTATCTCAACCCCCCAAACACACATACTCTCTCGCTCCATATCTATCAATATCTCTATCCCTCCCTCCCTTTATCCATCTCTCTCTTCTTCCCTCTCTTCACTTTTCATCTATATTACTATCTCCTTTTGTCTCTCTATATCACCCCCAAAACATACACTCTCTTTCTTCAATCTCTCTCTCTCTCTCTCTCCATCCGCCCCCCTCCCCCCCGCTTCTCTGTTGTCCTCTCTCTCCATCTTCCTTATCACTCCCTATCTCGCTCTCCACCTTTCTCTCTCTATTTCTTTATTCTTACCTCCTTCTCTCTCACCCTCCAACTCCATCTCTCTTTCCCTCCCTCTCTCCACTCTCTCACATCCTCTCTCTCTTTTTGTTGGTATAGGGTCCCCTAGGGTAAATTTTGTAATCAATTTTATTAATTATGTAAAGTCTTCGCATTTTGAGGAGTGAAGCGTGAAGTTCATAAGAGTCAAAAGGGACTTTAGTCCCATAGTTTGTTAGAAGATAGGATGTTTTGGGACCCGCCCATGGTTCGTGAACCATGGTATTGTAATGGAAAGAGATATATAAAGAAGTTTTAGCGAGTCATAGGAGGTGATGAAAAGAATTGAAGATCAATGTAGGGGAAAGTAGTCTGAGGCATGAAAGTTTGTTTCCTGTACTTAGGTGAAGAGGAAGGCTCCTGTAGCTGTGTGCGTAGAGACCTTGGTAAGTCCGCAAGCTGAGTGTGCGGGTCTGTAACAGAATGATTATATCAATAAAGACTATTTTTTAACCTATAATTATGTATCTTTGTCGTTATCTTTACTTATGCAATTTATGTGTATCCTCTCTATTTTTCTACAATTATCTAAAGAAACACTTAATTGGTGCGTGAAAATAGTAGATCAGATAAGTTACATGATTTTATGAATGTTTTAAGTGTTCCGCGAAGCATTAGGTATTGTTTCTGTAAGTTACTGTGATTTCTATATTTTAAGGATTAGGGTTCGTGAAGGTCGGGATAAAGCCCTAGAAGTGACAGAAACCCATCACACAGACCTTTGTATGTACAAATCTAGTTCTGTCATCCCCTAATACTGCGTCGGGTGAGGCTGCAGCCTATGCTACGCGGGTTGTTACCGAAAGGGCTAGCAGTTTAGGGTTTTGTTGGTTGGCGCAACTAACTCTAAACCTAGGCCATGACCCATCAAGCCAACAAATAGTTTCGTTGTCAGGATTGGTATCTATATGAGGAATGTGTGATGTAGAATAAGTGGTTCCCAACTAAGAAATAAATCGAGAAGTGGATAGATCAGAAGCTGCACGAATTTGTAGCCTAGGAAAATAGGAATCCACGTTTGTTGAAGGAAGAGTGGTTGAATAGATATATGTATACAAACGAGAAAAAAATTTCTTTTGTTCTTTTCCGTGCAAATTAGACCAGTGGTTGTCGAAATTGGTAGATAGCCAAGGCACGTGGAAGTTGGACAACCCTATTGTGTGGACTCCAGAATTGGTAAGGCATCTAGAAGCTTCAGACAATAAGATCGCAAGGGATATCGATTATTGGATTGATATCATTTTGGCCGGATTCATCACTAAATTCGCGATCAATACATCTGTAAGCTATAGCGAAGCCAAGCAATGATTCTTCAAGGAACCTAGAGGTAAGTATCTGAAATCCCAGAATACTTGGATTAAAATGCTATTGTGCGAGAAAAGGGTTGTGCCATTAAAACAATGTTTAGAAGAGATCTGATGGGAGTTACGCGACGTGGAAAAACATTCAGAAGAAATCTAGATTAAGGCGCTGAGTACAGTCCTCTGTTGGGAGTGTTTTCCAATGACAAAGAAAGTACTATTTTGAGGACGCCTCTAGGTGCGCTACAGGCAGTAAGATAGGGTATCGCAGGGATACCAAATCCATCCACCTCTTCCACCACCTCCGCCTCACACACCTACAGCTACACCTCCACCTCCACCTCCACCTCCACTATTCAATATGTCCAACACGATGAAGATGCTCATATTCAAAGGTCTGGGGATAGAAGACCCTGAACAGTTTTGGTTTGTAGCAGATGCTGTGTGGAAGTCACAACAGGTTATAGATGATGATTTGAAGAAAGCGAAATTGGTTACAACACTGCAGGATAGAGCGCTAAGTTGGTATATTAAGTATTGTTTGGGTCATCCAAATGTAACACTAGATGAGACAAAGCAAGCACTCAATAATGAGTTCAAGAAGCCTAAGTCATAGGCTCAGTTAGTGACATAGATCAAAGAGATCCAGTAGAAGGTGAATGAGTCCGCGTGGGACTTTAATCAGAGGTTGAAATGTTTGCTGCAACAGGCTAATATTCAGATCACGGATGATCAACATAGGGATTGGCACATTGCTTCGTTGTTACCCATTTGAGATCTCCACTGTCACAACAGAAAATTGACACGCAGTCTGAAGCATTAGAGATTGTAATGAGATTGGAAATTTCACCCATTCACGATATGAATCTGGGAGTGTAGTAGATTCAGTCACAACTGGCTAACCTGCATATGGAGTTACAGAGCCTAAAGAAGGGAAAGGAAGCCCGAACTAAGGTCCGCACAAAAGTTTGGTGCTTGAAATGCAAAGGCCATGATCACGATAAGGACCATTGTCTAGTTTATCATAATTATCTTATTGGGGTAGGCCCTGTCCCCTTGAAGCCAGAAAATAGAGATGGGTCGAGCACGAGAGTAGCACTGTGGTGTGCTATTTGTTAAGTTACAAGACAACATGTGATAAATAATTTCCATTTACTATAGAAGTTTGTACAGACCCCTCAATAGTTGTTTTGCAAATTCTGCAAATCTGTAGGCCATGATGAGCGCCATTGTCGAAGTTATGAATTAATGATGGATATAGCCCCTATGTATAGAATGCAGGCAGAGACTCATCCTCAAGATCAAGGCGCAACTATGGCACGTGGAGGATTCCAAGGTTGAGGAAGAGTGTTAGGTCCCTATAATACTAGTGATTCCCCCATTACTATTGTCATTATATCCCTTATTGTTATTATTGTGCTCCTATTGTCCCCATATTGTTATTAGTGTGCCCCATAGAAACCCACCATTGTTATTGTTGTGCCCTTATGTTATTACTGTTATGTCGACTTGATTATATTATGACCCCTTAGACTCCTATATATAGAAGGGAGGTTTAGTCATTTGTATCATCCAAGAATTGTTCATTTGTGTAATGTAAAGGAGGTTGCCCCCTCGAAGAGGCTGAATTCTAAGGCGTTGATCTATCTTTTCTATCTTTTTGTGAGTTGGTTTCCTAACATTTGGTATCAGAGCTTTGGATTCTAGGGTTTCGCTACTCCAAACAGTTCATCATGGCATTTTTCGCTATAACTTTTTTTCTACGACGTTTCAAAATCTAACAAAAACCCATTTGAGATGAAATCGTTCTGAACTTCGGGTCCAAATTTCAGAGCTTGTATCGCTATATTTTCGGAGATATGATCTGCGGAAGTTAGGGTTTTTGCAGACTCCCGAATTACATTCCAAATAGGTGACCTGGGGAAAATCGTCATAACTTTTCTTCTGAGCATCAGATTGAAATTTCGTAAGAAGTTTCAGAAAGAGGACGGCCTGTGGTTTTCTGTATATTAGTTACAGGTACTAAGGTTGAAACAGTGACACATGGCACTTCGTATAAATTCACTCTACTGAACTAGTCTATAATCAGGTCACCGTGAGAGATTTGGCATAACTCTTCCTTGGAGAATCCAATCTTGATCAGACTTGTGGGGTTAGAAAGAGGACTGAAAGGGCTACTTCAGGACACGATTTCAGATATTCAAGATCCGCAGTTACAGAGATACAATAGATTCAATATAGAGCTCTTACGAAGTGAAAAAAAGGTGTGTAGTTTTTTTTTAAATTTTGCATAAGATTGGTTTGAAAAATTAGTTTGAAGGAATTCAAAGGGAATAATGAAGAATTCTTAGCATTAATTGATGCCACGAAGAAAGAAAATGGAAACACCTAGTAAGCAACCTGAAAGCTCTAGCATGACTCATGAAGAAGAGGAAGAAACGCAACATGAAATATCAAAATTACAAGACCTGTTATCACCCCAAGAAACTCTCCTAGATTGTATCTCGGAGATGCTCGGGAACATTACAAAACTCAACAAACTGTTGGAAATGGATGAATGGAAGGAATGATGCTTGTCCAAGCCAGATAACCACTTCTACTATGCTTAACTCCAGACATGGGTGAACACCCCCAGACTACAAGGCTTTAGACCACCAATTACTCACAGTTTAAGGAATAAGTGAACATGGAGAATACTGACCACACCAGCAGATGCACAGGGCCCTATGATGGCCGACTGCAACCAATAAAGAGGTCTGCAAATTTATTTCCTAACGCACAGACAAGATGACAGCTCTCTGGCACTAAGTAAACAAAAACCTGCATAACACTTTCAATGATACATACTAGACTTCAACACAGAGGCAGGATGACAGCCCCTCTAATGCTAAATATCAAGAGCACATAAAAAAATGCATAATAGGCACAGCCTAGAATAGAGTAGAAATGGAAAGTGAGCAATTAACAGCAAAAGAAGTTTGTATTAGCTGAAAATGAAGACCAGACGCTGTAAGTATCAAAGTAGTTACAGTCTCCAGAAGTTGAACCTCACATCAAAACAACAACCATCAACCCTGATTACATCTATTTTCTGGGTAAATATAGAGTTTCATTACAAAAATATGCTGTTGTGCTATGCGTGGAGGGGTCATAATTGACCACCAACCACCTTAACTCTCTGATGGAGTCTCTGTTGTAATCTGCTAGTTTTCATGAATGAATTTGACGTTCTCTGGTGTTCTGCAGTCCTTCTCGGGCAGGTGGATTCATGTATGGATGGAACTCCATAACTAATAAATACGCTGATCTGCTCGAGGCTAGTCCTTTTCCTTCTCGGCCATACTGTCGATTAAATGCAGTTGTTGAGGAATAACTACTCACAGTACTGAATACTGACACCTACGTCCTTTCGGGGGTACGGAATGGTTGAGGACGCGAAGACTGCATGGCGGATGGAATGAGGAGGAAGCTCGACCGTTAGATTGGGTGGATCGACAGCGGGGATCGTTTTACAAGAGGGATCGGGAGATGTGGGATCGCGATAGACGCAGGCCATAAGATCTCATGCAAGTCGATCCAACGATTATCTGGAGTCGAAAGCACGCGGGGGTTAACGAGCGGGGAGGACAGTTTTGGCGGTGAGCGGTATTGCTCACACCGCCATTGACAGACGGGTGGTAATCGTACAGTGGGGCGTGATCCCATTTATCACGCGACGCGTGGCGGATGGGACAGGGGAGAAACCGCTTTATTGCAAGTTAACGCGCGGTTAAGTTATACCAGCGGGGGAAGCGGATGCCGTCAGATTGCTTGGAGGATGATCGGACGACAAAGATTGGTTTGCAGGGCATGGGCCGGAGTCATTGGCTCGGCAATTTCCTTTGATAATTCTTTGGGCCTTATACACATGCGTTCTACCGATTGCCATTAAACCTGCGGACCTAATAAAGGAATTAACTGTTTTTAAGAGAATGACTGATGAAGGGAGAATGAAGGAAGGAGAAATGGGCGATTTGCGATAGCGATTGAGGGAAAAGGGCTTATAGCGCTTTTTTGTGAAGGCGCGCGGTTATGTGGGTCTAAGGGTTTCAATGCCCAGAGGCTTAAGAAAATGAATTTATGTGATTTTAAACAGAAGCAAAGAAGAAACAGAGGGGAATGGGCGAGGAATGGAGAAGGGCGAGGATATCTGGTGTAGGCCTTCTTTGAGTAGAACCAGGGACTGAGCTTACATTCTGCTCCTCGAACATAGGCAACCTATAGCAGAGCTAACAAGACCAAGTACAACAAATTTCACTCACAAAAAGTAACTGAAGCCAAGATTAATGGCATGGAAGCTAATATGAATGGCATGCAAGTTAAGATGGATGGCATGGAAGCTAAGATGGATGGCATGAAAGCTAATATGAATGGCATGCAAGTTAAGATGGATGGCGTGGAAGCTAAGATGAATGGCATGGACGCTAAAATGAATGGCATGGACACTAAGATGGAAGAATTGAAGATAAATTTGAATAAGTTGGTACAAGAAATGGTTACTAATGGTGAAAAGGTAGTAAAGGAAACTCACGATGAGAATAAAATAAATGTTAATCATGATTTCATAGACTCTAATGTTGAATTGAAGACCCACCATGTTCCAAAAATCGATATGAGGAAGTTTGATGGCAAGGATCCCGGAACATGGATACTATAGATGGAGCAATTTTTCAATCTCCATAATGTGCAAAACACACAAAAGGTACGTATTGCAACTTTATATTTGGAACCAAATCAGTTTGTATGGTATCGATGGATTTGCTCTCGTAAACAAATTGTCACTTGGGCAATTTTTACGAAAGAAACAATAGCACATTATGAGGATACAAAAAGAAACACCATTTTTTACAATTGATAAATCTCAAACAAAAGGGTTCAATGATGGAGCACATTGAGGACTTCCAAAAATTGAACATAAGGGTAAAAGATATTCCAAAGGAGCATAAGATTGATGTGTTCATAGAGACTTTAAAGGATAATATCCAAAATGAGGTTCACCTTTGGGAACCTGATTCATTGGAGAAGGCATTCAGGTTAGCAAGAAAAATGGAAAACAAAATTATGGCAACCAGGAAGCCTACCACTCACAACTATAAAGATGGAAGTGTTGTTACCCCTAGCCTTCCACAAACTACAAAGTTGACACCACGGCAATTGGAAGAAAAAAGAGAAAAAGGGTTTTGTTACAGCTGTGATAGAAAATACACTAAAGGTCATAAGTGTGCTGAGAAGAAATTATTCTACATAGATTGTGAAGAGGAGGAAGAAAAGGAACAAGAAATGTCAAAAGAAGAGGATATACTCCAGGAACAAACCCTAAATAAAGAAGAAATGAATCCGACCATATTTTGTAATACATTGGCTGGAATTACCACTCCTTAGGCTATCAAGATAGAAGGACATATCAAGAAGAAAAAGGTAATAATGTTGATTGATTTCAGAAGTACCCATAATTTTATTCATTGTAAGCTAGCCAAGGAGTTGAATTGCTTCCTATATCCAGCACCAGAGTGTCAAGTGATGGTTGCAAGTGGAGGAACCATAAATTGCTCTGGAAAGTGCCATAATATCAAGCTATCCATGGGAGAACATGTATTGAATAGCCTAATGCTTTCCATTCCAATGGGTGGTGCTGATGTTGTACTAGGAGTCCAATGGCTACAATCCTTGGATACAATAGCTTTTAATTTTCAAGAACTTTTCATGAAATTTTGTGTGGAAGGAAAGGAAGTTGAATTAAGGGGTATTGCAAGGAAACCGGGAAAATATAATAAGCTCTAACGGTATGACAAAGCTTCTAAAGAAGAAACAACGAGGCGTGATTGTACAATTATGTTTGATAGAGGTTCCCACATCGAAATCATCTATTTCTCCAGATCTCCAAAAGGTCTTGGACAATCATTCCAAGGTATTTGAGACTCCCAAAGGCCTCCCACCTATTCGTGATCATGATCATGCTATTCATTTGATTCCAGGAAGTGTTCCTCCAAACATCAGGTTGTATAGATATCCCTATGCTCAAAAGAGTGAAATTGAACGTACGGTTACAGAAATGCTAGAGGCTAGTATAATTCAACCTAGTCAAAGTTCTCTCCCTGCTCTAGTAGTATTGGTGCACAAGAAGGATGGATCATGGTGAATGTGTCCAGATTATAGGGAGCTCAACAAGCTCACTATTAAAGATAAATTTCCCATTCCTGTCATTGACGAATTATAGGATGAATTGCATAGATCAATTTACTTCACCAAGTTGGATCTTCGTTCAGGATATCATCAAATCATAATGAAGACTAAAGACATTCCAAAAACAACATTTAGAACTCATGAGGGTCATTATGAATTTTTGTCCATGCCTTTTGGCCTTACCAATGCACCTTCTACATTTCAAGGTTTGATGAATTCCATTTTCAAACCCTTCCTTAGAAAATTTGTGTTAGTATTTTTTGATGATATACTAATCTACAACAAGTCTTGGAAGGATCATGTTGAACATGTTGACAGGGTGCTCAAATTCTTGGAGGAGAAACAATTATATACAAAAAGCTCCAAATGTTTCTTTGGAGTACAAGAGGTG
Organism: Pinus tabuliformis; assembly: GCA_031772625.1. Classification (NCBI taxonomy): domain Eukaryota; kingdom Viridiplantae; phylum Streptophyta; class Pinopsida; order Pinales; family Pinaceae; genus Pinus; species Pinus tabuliformis. The sequence goes on along the minus strand of CM062820.1, from coordinate 461,590,871 downwards.
GAATATCTGGGTCATATTTTATCTCATGAAGGTGTTAAGGTAGACCCTAGCAAAATTAAATCCATTAAGAAATGGAAAATCCCCACATCCATAAAGCATCTGCGAGGATTTCTCAGGTTGACAGGGTATTATCACAAGTTTGTTAAGAATTATGGGAGAATAGCAACACCTCTAACAACATTATTGAAGGAAGATGCATTTTCATGGACTCCAGAAAACAAAGGCCTTGGAACATCTTAAAGAGGCAATGTGCCAAGCATCAATCTTAGCTACGCTGGACTTCACAAAAACCTTTATTGTAGAATGTGATGCTTCAGGAAATGGAATTGGTGTTATTTTAATGCAAGATGAAAGACCCATTGCTTTCGAAAGTCATCCAATCAAAAGAAAGTATTTACACAAAGCTATTTATGAGAAGGAAATGTTGGCAGTATTACATGCACTTAAGAAATGGCGACCCTACCTAATGGGAAGACACTTCAAGGTAAAAACAGATCATGATAGTCTTAAATACTTTTTAGAAGAAAGATTATCCTCTGAAGAGAAACAAAAATGGGTCACAAAGATGTTGGGTTATGACTTTGAAATCATCTACAAAAAAGGGAAGCAAAATGTTGTGGCAGATGCACTCTCAAGAAAGGATGAGGATGTGGAAGCATTGTTGTGTACCATTTCTATTATCCAACCAGATTGGATAAACGAAGCAAGGGATGAATGGAAGAATGACGAAGAGGTGAGGACACTGATTCAAAAGATACAACAAGATCCCAGTACACCTGATACATTTAGCTAGAAAAATGATTCATTATGGTACAAAGATCGCTTATACCTATGTAGGAATTCCCAACTCAAACAAAATATTCTTATGGAATTGCACACTTCTCCCTTAGGAGGGCACTCGGGATTTTTAAAAACTTACCACAGGGTTAAGAAGGAATTTTTTTGGGATGGCCTTAAATCGGATATTCAAAAGTTTGTGGCGGAATGTTTGGTTTGCCAACAAAATAAAGTTGAAACAATTAAGACCCCAGGTCTATTACAACCTATATCCATTCCAAGCCAATGTTAGGAGGAGGTTTCAATGGATTTTATCACAGGTTTACCCAAGTCCGAAGGAAAGAGTGTCATCATGGTGGTAGTTGGCAGACTTACCAAGTATGCACACTTTTGTGCATTATCGATCCATTTAAAGCCATTATAGTTTCTACTGCATTTATGGAAACAATTCAAAAGCTACATGGAAACCCAAAGATTATTGTAAGCAACAGAGATCCCATTTTCACTGGAAATTTTTGGACAGAATTATTTTCTTGTCTCGGTACTCAGTTAGCTCATAGCTCATCTTATCATCCTCAATCTGATGGGCAAACTGAGATAGTAAACAAATGTTTGGAAGGATATCTTCGTTGCTTTGTATTTGATAAATAGACACAATTGGTCAAATGGTTGCCTCTGGATGAATGGCGGTATAACACTTCCTTCCATACTGCAGCAAAAATGACCCCATTTATGGAACTTTATGGATATCATCCACCATCCATCACAGCATATTTAAGAGAAAACTCTAAGGTTCAAGTAGTGGAACATCACATCGAGCATCAACAACAAGTTCTCCAACTCTTAAAGGATAACCTCATGTTCGTGCATAATAGAATGAAACAACAAGCAGATCAACATCGCAACGAAAGAAGTTTTGATGTAGGTGACTGGGTATTCCTACGGCTACAACCATATAAACAAATGTCCCTCAAGCAAGCTAAGAAGGACAATAAATTATCACCAAAGTATTATGGTTTGTACAAGGTGTTGCAAAAGATTGGTACTATGGCATACAAATTGGAGCTTCCTGCAGCTTCCCAAGTGCACCCAGTTTTCCATGTTTCATGTTTAAAGAAGGTTATAGGTGACAAGCTCCCAGTTCAAACAATATTGCTAGAACTTGACGGGGAAGGAAAAATCGTATTGCAACCGGAAGCAGTCACAGAAACAAGAACTCGATAGCTACGAAATCGATCAATTTCGGAGTATCTCATCAAGTGGAAGAACTTATGCGCTAAAGATTGCACATGGGAGGCTGAGAATTTTATACAGAAGCATCCAGAACTACTCAAGCATTGAGTACAACTCTTTTTGGAAGGAGAGGGGCATGTTAGGTCCCTATAATACTAGTGATTCCCCCATTACTATTGTCATTGTATCCCTTATTGTGATTATTGTGCCCCTATTGTCCCCATATTGCTATTAGTGTGCCCCATAGAAACCCACTATTGTTATTGTTTTGCCCTTATGTTATTACTGTTATGTCGACTTGATTATATTGTGACCCCTTAGACTCCTATATATAGAAGGGAGGTTTAGTCATTTGTATCATCCAAGAATTGTTCATTTGTGTAATGTAAAGGAGGTTGCCCCCTCGAAGAGACTGAATTCTAAGGCGTTGATCTATCTTTTCTATCTTTTTGTGAGCTGGTTTCCTAAAAAAGAGGGCGAGGAGGAGGAGATGGAAGGGGTTGTGGTCAGATCATCTATTATAATTGTGCGGAAGCAGGCCATTTTGCATGGGATTGTCAGAATCCTACACACCCTTCCTATCAATATTGTCGACAGTTTGACCATGTTATAGAAGATTGTTCAGTGTTTATCACGAAGATGCAAGAAAAGAAGAGTCAGACCCAGCAGCCTATGCAGAATATCCAGATGATGAGGTCGGAGCCGCGCAAAGATGGGCCCAGTGTCAATATTGTTACGCAGAGCGGTGTAGATACTGGAGAAGATAACAGGAAACAAACAGAAGCCGGTGTGTGGGTTTACAAAGATGTTGATAAGGAACTAGGATTTGATGTAAACAAGGTAAAGGAAATGTTTATGGAAGAAAAGAGGAGCTTCATAGGTGAAGGAGCTTCTACATCAAGGACTAAAAATATGGGAAATTCTGAAGAGACCAGTACTGCACAGGAGACAGACCCATCATTATTAGCATCAATTTTGAAAACCTGCATGAAACTCCTAAGGGTTAAGAAGGTAGTAGAAGGACTGCAAGAATTGATTGATAATTGCATTGGTAAGAATAAGCCTCTACCAGAACAGCGCATAGTACATAAGGTGGGAAAAGCAAGAAGAGAACTAGTCATGAAATGAGGTTGACTGCGCAGATTGGACAATATGAAATGGACGAGGTGATTCTCGATTTAGGGTTTGATGCAAATGTTCTGCCGAAGAAGACCTGGGAAAGAATGGGAAGACCAATGCTACAGTGGTCCTCGATTCAGCTGAGGATGGCCAATCAACAGAAGATTATTCCTATGGGGCGCCTACATGGAGTGACCGAGGATATTGAAGGGGCGCGTGCCATAGACGACTTTGAAGTGATCGCAATCATGGAAGATAGTAACCCTTATCTAGCACTGCTCGGAATTGATTGGGCATTTGATATGAACGCAATCATCAATCTAAAGAAGCACATTATGACCTTTAAGAAGAAAAAACTAAGGGTGATTGTGCCATTGGATCCAGGCAAAGGTGCATGATATATTGAACCAGTCCATGATTATGAGGAGGGTGATGACATTGAGCAGATCTATACGCTAACTGTGCGAGATGAGGATTGGATCAACCCTACGGCAGATGGGCGAATTACGTGGGAGAAGGACAACTCTTGTAATTCAGATTCGGATGAAGATCTCGAGCACTAGTAGAGCCCATTGCATGAAGTATCCTTGCTACGCTACAACAGGCTTACCAAATTGTTACAATGTATATCCACTGAGGTACACAATCTGTTGTATTATGATGGTTTAGAGGATGTCAAATTATTTTTGGATAAATTTGAAAGAGATGTACGGGAGGAACATCGGTTCTAAGCGATGGACATCGTGCTGCAAGCTATTCCTGCCTGTTCGTGGGGCACACATAAGAATAGTTTCGCCGATTGGAAGGAATATAGAAGAATGATGAAGCTGAGGTTTGGGTACACTAATACCCGCATTAGGGAGAAATACACTAGGAAGGAGGATCCGCGTGAGAAATTAGCTTGTTAGAAAAGGGAATGGGGAGAAGAACCGTAGCTGAAGTGGGTTCATATCTTCTTCCATACTTTGGATACAATCCCTATGAACTGGTATCTAGAAACAAAGTTACGACATGGAACTGCAGAATGGGATGTTTTGAAAGAAAGTTTTTTGCTAACTTTTAGATTTGAAGATGGGTTTGACTGTATAGATGAAGCACTGCAGGAGATTAAGGCTGCTATATTCAGAATGCCTGAAGAGCTAGTTGAATGGGTACATCCAGATTGGGGTACACATCTGTGCCATGTGCTCGAATGCTACAATGTGAACGTGGAAGATGGCGAGGAAGATCCTAGGAACATCTGCATTATTGAGTCTGAAGTGAAATGCGAAGTTGAGGGAGCTAAGGCAAAAATCCCTAATATATCAGAGCCCTTAAAGAACAAGTTCATTAATATTGGATCGGAAGCACAGCCGAAATTTGTGAACATATGAGACTATTGGGACGAAGATACAGTAGATAAGGCCGCAGAGCTATTGCGAGAGTATTAGGACTTGTTTCCCACCAAATTCTCTGAGCTAAAAGGGATAGTACAGGATCTCAGAGTCATGAAGATCACATTGAAGCCAAATGCAAAGCCAATGAAACAACGCCCCTACCGATTAAATCCCAAGTATAAAGAAAAAGTGCGCAAGGAGTTCAATAAAATGCTTGAAGCTAAGATCATTGAACCTGTAGAAGAATCAGACTGGGTTAGTCCCATGGTTGTTCAAGAAAAGAAGACAGAGGGTAAAATTTGGATATGTGTAGACTTAAGGAAGTTGAATGATGCATGTGTCCATGATCCATTCCCTATGCCATTCATGGATGAGGTCTTGGAGAATGTTGGAGGACAGGAAGCTTATTCATTCATGGATGGATTCTCAGGGTACCATCATATCAAGATCACGTCGGAGGACCTGAGTAAGACCACTTTCACGACTAAATGGGTTTTTTTTTCAGTATACAGTGATGCCTTTCAGGCTTAATAATTCCCCTGCAATTTTCTTTAGGGTGGTAATTGCGACTTTCAAAGAATTTATCCATAAATGTTTGGAGGTATACTTTGATTAATAGACAGTGTTTGGTTAGTAAAGCGACATGTTGCTAGTCTGCGCCTCATGCTGGATACTTGTCGGAAGCATCAAATAGCCCTTAATTTGAATAAATGCATATTCTGCGTACCCTACGGGATACTCTTAGGCCATGTTTATTGCAAGCAGGGATTGATGGTAGACCCTGCCAAAATTGTAGTAATCATCAATTTGGAAGCCCTAAAGAACCTCAAACAACTACACACAATGTTGGGCCATACGAGATATTATAGGAAGTTCATCAAAGTGTATGCACAAATCACTACCCCCATGGAGAAATTGCTAAAAAAGGATGTGACATTTTGATGGGACGAGGATTGTTAGAAAATTTTGGACATTTTGAAGGAGAAAATGGTCATCGCACCCATTTTAGTGTTCCTTGATTGGAAGAAGGAGTTCCACGTTCATGTAGATGCTTCATGTATCGTGCTAAGAGTTGTGCTAACCCAACCAGGCGAAGGAGATATTGACCATCCCATAGAATTTGCAAGTAGAAAGTTGTCAAATGCAGAAAAGAACTATTCAACCAAAAAGCGCGAAGGTTTGGCAATGGTGTATGCGCTATGGAAATTCAGGCACTATTTGTTGGGTGTGCACTTCAAGATGTATACCAATCCTTCTTCTCTGAAATACTTGGTCAACAAGCCTATGTTGGGGGGTGGGAGGGGGGAGATTTGCAGATGTTTGTTGTTGTTCCAGGAATATGATTTCGAAGTAATTGTGAAGCCAGGGCGCCTAAATGCTGGTCAAGATCACCTATCGCACATTGAGAATGGGGATGAGCCTACAATTCTAGAGGAAGGGTTACCTGATGTGCATCTCTTCGTGGTTCACATCGCAAATGATCACTTCGCAGACATAATTCAATTTTTGTCTACAGGCACCGCTCCTGAAGGGTATTCGACGCAACAGAAGAAAGAATTGGTGGTTCGGGCAGGAGATTTCTCTGTGATCGCTAGACACTTATATAAAATGGGATCTAATGAAATATTGCATAGGTATGTTCTGGAGTATGAGAGACAAAGTATCCTTGCAGAAGCACATGGAGGAGTACCAAGAGGACATTATTCAAGAAGAGAAACTGCGCGGAAGATCCTACGCATAGGACTTTGATGGTCGATAGTGCATAATGACTCCAAAATATATTGCAGGGCATGCGATGTCTGTCAAAGGATGGGGAGACCGTCGCGATGAGATGAATTTCCACTAAACTGCAGGTGACATTGCAGGCGTTTTATAAGTGGGCAATAGATTTCGTGGGACTAATACAACCACTGGGGAAGAAGATAGGGGCCAGATATATCATTACCACGACTGAATATTAACCAAATGGGTGGAGGCACAACTTGTGAAATATTGTAGCGCCACTACCGCCGCGAAGTTTATTTTTTAATATATCTTGTCTCGGTTCAGCTACCCTAAGATTTTGATGAGTGATAGGGGCATGCACTTTTTGAATGAAACAATTGCTGCATTTTGAGGAATTCTAGGTATATCATGAGAAGAGTACACCTTATCACCCTCAAGCAAATGGCACAGTAGAATCCTTCAACAAAATTTTGGAAAGCGCTTTGACAAAGATTTGCAACGCGAAGTGAAATGACTGGGATGTACGCATAACAACGATTCTCTGGGCATATAGGACTACCTACAAGAAAGTGATAGGACAAACATCGTTCCAACTAGTATATGGTAAAGAGGCTATAATTCCCATGGAGTACATAGTTCCAAGCTTACGGATTGTAGTAGTTATGGACATGGCTGATCGTGATACCATGGAAGAACGGTTCGTGCAAGTCGTTGAATTGGAGGAGGATCGCTTCTTGACTGGATTTCATTAGCAGGTGAAAAAAGACCATGAAAAGGCATGGAATGATCGACATATCAAACAACGCACCTTACAGGTAGATTATTTAGTGTTTCTATATGATAGGAAGTTCACAAAGTTCCTGGGAAAATTTCAGATGCATTAATTGGGGCCATATGTTGTGAAGGAAATTACAGATGGAGGAGTAGTTCAGCTCGTGGAGCTGAATGGGGAAATATTTTCAGGAAAAGTTAATGGAAGTCGATTGAAGTTGTACAGGGGTGATCTCATCCCTACGTAATGACTATATGATTGTGGGATAGTTTTAGTACTCCTCACAACTGCAAGGAAGTACAAGACTTTAAACTACACTGCCCGAAAGTTAGAAAGGCAAAGTAAAGGGACTTCGCGACAAATCGAAGGATGGTATCGAGGGGAATTGCGTCGAGGGGAGTTGTGCTAGGTGGGTGGGCCTCACGCAGCCTAGCCAAAAGTGACCGTTGGAAGCATTGTAGCTTATTGGATGGAGAATTTTCCGTTGAAAGGAGTAGGGGGGAAGCATTTATGGAGCATATCTTTGGAATTTTTCCGCCAAATGTGCATTATGACCAGGAATTAGAGGGAACGTTTGGGTTTGAATTCAAATTGGTTTATAAATACGACATACTGCTTCGCATTCGAACACTTTTCTTCCTGAGAGTTTGCCTTAAGATTTTTCGCTTTGATATGCGCCAAGAACTGTGTTATATGTTTGAGCGAGATTGGGAGGAACTGCTTTCATGACCGGAGTTAGCAAAATTGCCTTAGTACTTCCATAAGAGCTTCATTGAGAGAATGATTGCAACTCACCCAGACACAAATCCAACCCTATCTGAGGCAGCACCAGCCAAACCTATATCTACAGGATTTCCTACTTCCGTGCCTTGGTCTCCAAGGCCTAAGTCATCTACTTCTACGAAGTAGAAGAAGCCTTAGCAAGTGCCGATGTGAGAATCATCGAGGAAAAACCCGATAGAAATCCGCTAGAAGGGAAAAATGGATAAGTCCAAGCAACCGACGGAGCCATTGGATCTGGATGAGGAAGAACTACACGGCATAATAGAGGAGCTTGATGCAGAAGAGGTTGAACCAATAACTCAGCTGTTGAAGTACATACCACCTATAAAACCCATGGCGAAGGTGCGAAAAGATCCGGATGCTGCGAAGTTCATGGTCTCTATGCCTTTACTACCAGAGAATGTGTTTTTTGAGGGTTCGTTGTTGGGTTGGATACCAAATCTAAAAATGGAGGATTGGGACCTTAGGGACCATGAAAAATTCCCTCAATTGGCACCAAGTAAGTACCTCAAGAAGGTCTATTATGAGGAGTCAGGTGTTACGCGCCTTGAACAAATGAACTAGGCGAATGGAGTTGGGGGCGCGGGGCTCCTAAACTCGCTCTTCAGTCGCACCAATATTAACACCATTTGTGTGCACTAATTGCTGACACTAGTGCACGATGAGTGTCTCTAGCTGGGAGAACCCATCCCAATCACAGAGATGATGATCCACCGAATCACGATGTTTCCATCCCAAGGAGTAGACCCTGCTGAGGCTTTTATTGCATCACGCTCCAAATACCTATGAGTGGGTCTTCATAATAATCAACCTAATAATTTCCCATAGCTTGGTGCTAGGGTGCTAAATCCACAATTATGGCACTGATTGTTTAAAAAAAAAACAAACCTACCTCACATCCACCTAAGATATAAAACCTTAAACCACCGAGCTTGTGAAAACCCTAACCATGTGTGCTCAAAACACAACCTAATAATTAATTTATAATCCATATTCATAAATATTAATCACAACTAAATAGTTTTTCATAATTTTAAATAATTAAGATTTATTACATTACTTATTTTTCGAACGTAGAAAGTTTCAAACATCATTTAATATACTTACAACTAATAAAGATTCCTGTACTCGAACTTAAACCTCAACATATGGAGTCGTCTGAAACCGATTCGATTGACACGGGTGTGATGTTGTCGACATTTGACCCTAATGTTTATTAAATCCCTGCGATTGGATTTCTAAATGTGACAGTCATGTTTTTTTTATGTAAATGTCGTGATACATGGAAAATCCCTCTTTGCTATTCCTTCCATTGGAGACTAACTTGTTGCCATAGTTTTTATCCCATAAAGATACTCACTCCGCTGTAGTTTTTTAATCTGATAAAGATACACACGCCGGCCCTAGCATCTGAACAGGGGAACAATATATAGCCACATCTTCTGCCACTTACATTTGTGGGTTTTTACCCTCTCGATCGCTTTCTCTAGGCCTGTAATTCAACGATAACCTTCTTTATTATCGCCTCGTCTCATGCTTTAACTTCCTCGCTTATGCTTGAAATCTCCATTATTTTTTTGCGTATAATTTGACTTCCAAAAATTGGGCAACTCAAAACGAACATAGCCATGTGTGCTGCCACTTACTTTTTTGGGTTTTTCCTTCTCAATCCCTTTCTCCTGACCTGGAATTCAACAATAGCCTTCCCCATTATCGCCTCGTCTCACGCTTTAACTTCATCGTTTACTTTTGAAATCTCACAGAAGCAGATAAGTGGACCCTCTGAATTCTACATAGAAATGATTTCAGTAAAAGAATTTAAAGACGCAGCAAAGAAAAAAAGGTTGACAATTGACTCAGATTGAAAAACCAGACAATTCGTTACAGTTCCAAAGCCATTATAAAACTGTGTTATTGGGCCAAATTCCTAGGTGTATTCGCTTTGAGCTCAGCATAATCCAATTCTGTGCCTTTAAGCTTTGCTTTAGAAAATGAGGATCTCGGCACTTAATATGGCTTGTGCCGTTACTCTTGAATCTTGCAATATAATGCTTCTATGCTCTGCAATCGCTTATGGTGTCCATTTCGAAAAACATAACTTGGCAACACAAGGGAATGACTGGCAGCCAGCCACTGCTACATGGTATGGCAGTCCAGATGGATATGGAAGCGACGGTAAGGGCAATATTATGTCGTTTATTCTGGGGAATAGTTATAAAAATATGAACACGATGGTCAAAAAATTACAGTTCTACAATTGCTTTGTAACAGGCGGTGCATGCGGATATGGCAGCCTAGTGAAACAGTTACCTTTCCAATCGAAAATAGCTGCAGGAAGTCCAACCCTATTCAAAGGAGGGACAGGATGTGGTGCATGCTATCAGGTCTAGTTACATCTTGATTCCATTATGTAATAAAGTAATTTGGTGCCTTCTTGTTGCGGAAGGGCATTCTCGTTTAGAATTGGATAGGTTAGGAATATTTTGAAATCATCAGTATTTTTATTTGGATTGTTTGATTGTAGATTTTGGGAATATTTCAGAATTTGACAGTGATCTTTTTTCTCACTTTTATATTCTGGGATATTTTCAAAATCCGCAATCTATATAAAAATGTCATTTAGATTGTGGATTTATTTTGAGATACTCATAATATGCAATCACATAAGAATGTCGTTTAGATGGTGAATTTTAAGAATATTTTGAAATCATACAAACATGTTGTGGAAGAACATTCTTATTTAGTTTGTGGATTTAAGAAATAGTGAAATCAAACAAATAAGAGTTATAGTGAAATCACACAAATAAGAGCTATTTATTTCAACGAAGTACTCCAAATTATTAAATATTCTCAAAGTCAGTAATTTACTTAAATTCACATTCTAAAATATTCTCAAAATCTTCAATCAAAATAAATTAACCAAATAACCAAATAAATTAACAAATTATAGACAGAGCTGATCATATGTTATGTCTAAACAGGTGAAGTGCACAGAGAATGGCCTGTGTTCCCAAAAGGCGGTGACTGTGGTAATTACGGACGAATGTCCTGGTGGAATCTGCTCAGGTTATGGCAAAAAGCATTTCGATCTCAGTGGTACTGCCTTCACTGAGATGGCTTCTCCTAGTGCATCTTCGAATCTACTTAACACTGGAGTTGTCTCTGTTTTGTTTCGGCGGTAATTATCTATTCCTACACCTCAATCAAGTAAATCAGAGGATTTTTGCAGAGTTGATGCCTTTATGATGTGGTTTTTTCTTTTCATTTTATTGAACGTGTCTTCTTATTTGATGTTATATTATAGCATGCCATGCGAATATCCGGGCAAGAATATTGCATTCAACGTTAACGAAGGTGCCAGTGACTACTGGTTTGCTATCCTTATCGAATACGAAGACGGAGATGGCGATCTTCAAGCAGTGTATATAAAGCAGGTGTGTTACTATACAGATAATGAGTTAAATTTCAGATATGGAGATTGTTGGCTCCCGTTAATGGCGGTGTAGAAGGATAATCCATTGCTCCCCGTGTGTTTCGTGGCATGTGCTTAAATCTAGCGATGTGTCTGTTTACTAACACACAACAGATTTATACTCAGAGACTTAGACGTCAATAGCAGAGAATAATTCATAGAGACAGACAAATGGAGAAACAACAAGATTACTCAGTCAGAAACAGCGAAATAGATAAAGCAATCACTGGAGAACAAAAATCACTTTGTACTACATAACAGGCTTGGGCCTTGGCTTACTTTCCTTGGCCAGAGAAATTACAAATTTATAGAGGCAGAAGAAGGATCTAGAATCCTGTATGTGATTCAGATGGAGATCTTGAATGATTTAGAAACTAATGGCACTGTTGAAGAATCTAGAATCCTGCATGTGATTTTAGAAACTACTGGCGGTGTAGAAGAATCTAGAATCTTGCATGTGATTAATGAATTTGGCTTCACACTTAACATTCTCCCACTTGAAGCCAAATAAGAGTCATCAAGTCACACCGAGTCCTACCATGCCTCTACATAACTCATGTTTATTTCGTGGTAGAATCTTAGTGAGCATATCAGCAGGGTTCCTATCTGTATGGATCTTTTCCAAGGATAACTGTTCTTCCTCCAACACATGCTGGATCCAATGGTACCTTAAGTCAATGTGCTTGGTTTTTTAATGAAATGCTGGGTTTTTCGCTAAGTGAATGGCACTCTGACTATCACAATATAACACATACTTGTCCTGCTTTATTCCTATCTCTCCTAGGAATCGTTGCATCCACAACATCTCTTTACAAGCTTCTGTTGCAGCTATGTACTCTGCTTCTGTTGTAGAGAGGGCTACTATTCTTTGTAGCCTTGACACCCAAGATACTGCTGCACCTGTAAATGTATAAAAATAACCTGTAGTGGACTTTCTGGTATCCATATCTCCAGCCATATCTGCATCTGCAAATCCTTCAAGCATAGTCTCATCATGACCAAAACATAAACAATAATGACTGGTACCCTTGAGATGCCTCAAAATCCATTTTACTGCTTGCCAATGTTGTTTGCCTAGATTGGCAAGGAATCTACTCACTACTCCCACTGAATATGCAATGTCTGGTCGTGTGCATACCATGGCATAATCAAACTGCCAACTGCTGAAGCATAAGGAATCTTGCCCATCTCTTCTTTCTCATTGTCATCACTAGGACATAATTCAATACTCAGCTTGAAGTGGGCTGCAGGGGGTGTACCAACTGGCTTGGCATCCTTCATATTAAACTTGTTAAGCACCTTCTTGATATATTTTTCTTGTGACAGCCACAACCTTTTGCTTTTCCTGTCACACATAATCCGCATGCCCAATATCTGTTGTGCTGGTCCCAAATCCTTCATTTCAAATTTGCTACCCAAATCTTTCTTCAATCTATTGATCTTATTTTTATCATGCCCAACAATCAACATGTCATCCACATATAACAATAATATGATATACTTTCCTTGATCATACCTCTTGATATAGACACAATGGCTAGCTTCTAACCTCTGAAAACCATGTTCCAACATGAATGAATCAAATCTCTTGTACCATTGTCAAGGTGCATGTTTCAACCCATAGAGACTCTTCTTCAACCTACAAACAAGGCCTTCTTTGCCTTTTTCTATGAAGCCTTCTGGCTACTCCATATAAATTTCTTCCTCCAATTCACCATGAAGAAATGCAGTTTTTACATCTAACTGTTCACATTCTAGATCTAAAGCACAATTAAACCAAGAATGACTCTAATGGATGACATTTTAACAATAGGTGAGAAAATTTCAGTGAAGTCAATACCTTATTTTTGGGCAAAACCTTTCACCACCAGCCTTGCTTTATACCTATCCTTCTTTTCGTCACCTTCATGCTTAATCCTGTAAAACCATTTGTTTTGTAGAGCCTTTCTACCTTTTGGAAGGTTTACCAACTCCCATGTTTTATTTTCCGGCAAGGAGTTCATTTCTTCTTCCATTGCTTTCTTCCATTCTTCACTGTGCTCAACTTTACAAGCTTCTTGAAAACAATTAGGTTCACCTTCATCAGTCAAAAAAATATAGTTTGAAGGAGGATACCTTTGTGAAGGCTTATGAGGCCTAGAAGATTTGCGAACCAACTGTGGTGGTGCATTATCAGGTTGAATCTCTTGTAAAGGTTCCTGCAAGATTCCTTCTTCTCGTTGTTCATCATTTTCCACTTGTTGTTCTTCATGCTCCTGAATTTGTTGTTCATTTTCTTGTATTGGTGGTATGTTTTCCTGTTGCTCTTCAAACCTGTCAATAACCTTCGTGACCTCCAACTCACCTACAGCCCTCTTGAACATTTCTGACTCGTTAAATATAACATCCCTGCTTATAATAATTTTATGTTTGACTGGATCCCATAGACGATAACCAAAATCTTCATCCGCATATCCCAAAAAAATGCATTTCATAGATTTATCATCTAGCTTAGTTCTATTTTCTTTGGGAATATGTACAAATGCTTAACAGCCAAAGATTTTCAAATGAGAATAATTCAAATTCTTATCAGTCCAAACTTCTTCAAGGATACCGCCATCCAAGGCTGTAGTTGGAGATCTATTTATGAGGTAGCAAGCGGTCCTGACTGCTTCAGCCCAAAAATTCTTCTCCAAACCGGAATTAGACAACATACTTTGCACCTTTTCCATAATGGTGCAATTCATCCTTTCTGCGACACCATTTTGTTGAGGAGTACCAGGCACAGTCTTCTCATGCTTTATGCCAAACCTATTACAATATTTCTCAAATTCATTTGAGAAATATTCTCCACCATTATCTGTTCTTAAACACTTCAGCAATTTGTTAGTCTCTCTTTCAACAGCAACATGGAATTTTTGAAATATTCCAAACACTTCACTTTTACTTTTCATGGGATATGCCCAAACCTTCTTGGATGCATCATCTATAAATGTTACAAAATATGATGCTCCTCCTAATGATTTGATGTTAACATGGCCAAACACATCTGAGTGTACCAATTCTAACACATTTTTCTCTCTGTCATGGCCACCTCTAAGGAATGAAACCCTTCTTTGTCTACCATATATACAATGCTCACAAAGATCAAGATTGTAGGATTTCAAACCTAGCAATAAATTTTTACCAACAAGGATTTTTAAGCCCTTCTTGCTCATGTGACCCAAACGCTTATGCCACAGATCTGCTGAATTTCCTTCTTTTGTGACAGCAGCCAAATCTGATTTTCTTATCAGTGTCTTCAATGTGTATAATGTTCTTGTCTTGGGTCCTTTGGCCACGACCAATGCACCTTTGCTAATTTTCCAGCCTTCTTTTCCAAAGCTTGTCGAATAGCCTTTATCATCCAGTCGTTCCATAGAGATTAAACTCATGCGCATTTCTGGTACATGCCTGCCCTGTTTCAACAATATATCTTGTCCATCTTTCATCTTGATCTGGACATCTCCCACTCCAACAATACTGCAAAAATGATTATTCCCCAAATGCACTTTACCATAATCACCAAGATTATATGAAACAAAACTATATTTATATGGGGTTACATGGTGAGATGCCCCAGAGTCAAGGATCCAATCAAAACTACTGCTAGATGTATATACACATGCATCCTCTACTGAAATAGTAAACAACACATCACCATCTGTGGCTACAACAATAGCCTCACCTTCATTTCTGTTGGATGACTTGTGATTTGTACTGGACGGTCTCTGATCCTTTTGTCCTTTCTTCCAGAATCAACATTCTTTCTTCATGTGCCTGGGTCTGCCACAATGAAAGCAGATGATCCTGCCTCTCCTTGATTTTGATCGGCCTCTCGATCTTGATCGCCCTTGCCATCCTCGATCCATTCTCTTACCACGATCAGCTAGAACTAGAGTCTCTCCTCCCTGGTTTTCCGCAATTGACTTGTGTCGCAGTTCCCCATTCATTAAACTACTACTGACATCATCAAACTTTAGGGTCCCTGTAGTTGCTAAAGTGCTCATAGCTACAATTAAATTTTCCCAACTGTTTGGCATAGAACACATCAGCAATATGGCTCTAATTTCATCATCTAAAATGATTTTAACAGAGACAAGTTGATTAGTAATAATATTAAATGCATTCAAGTGCTCAGCAGCTGAAGCACCCTCCTTCATTTTGAGATTATAAAGGTTCTTCATCAAGAACACTTTGTTTGATGTCGTGTTCTTCTCATATAGATCATGGAGCTTCTTCCATAATCCTTTTGTCGTCTTTTCTCTAGACACATTGAAATAAACATTCTTTGTTAAATATTGGCGGATTGTTGCAATCGCCTTTCTATCTAGCTTATTCCACTCTTCATTTGCCATCGATGAGGGTTTTTTTGTTGTGCCCTCAATCGGCAAATACTGATCCTTTAAAATCAGTATATCCTCCATCTGTGATTTCCATAGGGCAAAATTAGCCTCACTCAACTTCTCCATATATGTAACTGTTGTCTCTATTTTCAATGAAATTCACGCCCCAAAACACAAACACTCCATTTAAAAATACAACTTTAATTATTACTCTTTAAAATTTAGTAATAATGACCTTCCTCTTTTTAAAATACCCTTTTCAAAATTCCTGCTCCTTTTTAAAATATACTTTTCAAAATTCCAACATATAATTATATATTTTCATAATAAATATAAAAAACATATATAATGTTTTAACCTTTTCACATTTCACACATACATATGTTGGTTTGAGAAAGAAGCTTGATGTAAAAAAAACTTACGAACACCACGTTTCAACTCCAATCTCCACAGATCTCCACTTTTCAAACTCCAACAACACGTACGGATCTCCATGTTTCAAACTCCAGCAACACGTTTCAACATAGGTCCACGACCTTGTTTTTCTTGCAGCAACTATCTTTTAGTTCCAGCGTTCCTCAGCTATTTCCTGGATAGATCCTTCAACAGCTCTAGGGGTAACAACCAACGAACACTGCCAGAGTAAGGCGATGGCACTAAGCGGCTTACACAGTGGATATTCGACCTTAGCTCTGATACCAATTGTTAATTCAGAGCATACATAACACACAACGAATTTATGCTCAAAGACTTAGACGGCAATAGCAGAGAATAATTCACAGAGACAGACAAATGGAGAAACAACATGATTACTCAATCAGAAACAGCAGAATAAATAAAACAATCACTAGAGAACAGAAATCATTTTGCATTACGTAACAGGTTTGGGCCTTGGCTTACTTTCCTTGGCCAGAGAAATTACAAATTTATAAAGCAGAAGAAGGATCTAGAATCTTGTATGTGATTCAGATGGAGATCTGGAATGATCTAGAAACTAATAGCGGTGTTGAAGAATCTAGAATCTTGCATGTGATTCTAGAAACCACTTGCGGTGTAAAAGAATCTAGAATCCTGCATGTGATTCATGAATTTGGCTTCACACTTCATAGAGATTATGTGGTTGAATGTATATTGATTGTTTGATTTTTCTGGTGATAATGAGATTTCTATATATTCCCAAAGTTTGGGATTGACACATAAATAAAAAATTCTAATATATTTCCAGAATCCGAAATAAACATAAAAATACCCCATTCATGCAAATCTATATATCAATTCATGATTACAAGAAAAGGATTCGTGTTTACATTTTCATGTATGCAGGCAAACTCTAATACATGGCAAGGAATGGAAGAGACTTGGGGTAAATTGGTGTTTGAATAGCGGCCCTTTACAAGTTCCATTCTCTATTCATTCTCTATTCGCTTGCAGTCTCTTTCAACTGAAAGAACACTCACTGCAAACAATGTTATTCCTCAGAATTGGCAACCCGGAGCTACTTACAGATCACTTGTCAATTATCACTAATCACCGTCCGAGCTCCTGTGATGCGCCATATCGTCCGTTGCATTTGTACAAGTGTTTTCATGCTAATAAAAATAAGTGTCGTAGGATATTCAGGGTTCTCTTTTCTTCAGAGCCGGAAGGCCGGGGGATCAGAAATTGCAGCTGGAGAAGTCTCACAGGTATACATAGGATTCTCGAAAATGGACGAGAAGACTTGTGGGGAATTAACAGTAGCCATGAGATGTTGTAACCATGACATAATAGCTGAGATCGTATTTCTAATGTTAACATGAAATTCAGATTTTTCTCAGCATTGATGTAACGAAGAAGTCGCAGTTTTCCAAGTCTTCTATATTTCGGAGTTGGCTTTTGGAGTTTTTTAAAATGGAATTGGGTGAGTCATCGTCGCATTAATTTGATTGTGTATTTTTACCGAATATTTTTTTTTGAATGTATAAGAAAATTTAGTATTTTTAAACTTCACATATTTTGATTATCGAAAATTTGTGATTTCAACTATTTTTAAAAATTTCAATTAAATTAAAAAATATAATAAAAAATATTTTTAAAATATAAAACAATTAAGTTGCAACAATTCTATTTGAAATTTGAAGCAATTTTTTTCAAATTTCAAATAAATTTAACTAGTATTTACCTTACATGTTGCAAAGGAAACTCATTAAATAGGAAATTGAGTAAATAAGTAACATATGAAGATTTACACAATGGTTTAGTAGTTTACGCTAATAATTATTATACAAAACTTCTCCAATGCCTCTCTCAACTATGTGCACAAAAATGATGATTTGAAATTCACATATATTTTAGAGAAATAATTGCCAATCACCATAATGAATAAAAATAGTAAACCTAAAAGCAAAAATCTTGCAATGAAAACCCATCTAAGTGACTCTGGAGATTTAGGTAATGCCAAAAGCCCAAGTGATGGTGATAGTGCCATACCAATTGATCATTGCATAAGTATACTTATTTAAAATATACAACAATATAATAACTAATATTATTGTATAGCTAATATGTTTTTGTGTTTGTACAAGCATGATACATTTTAGTGATGTATAAATTTTAATCATTGGTATCGAGATAACGGCTTTGTTTTTGAGTATTAGTTCAAAAACATAAGCTTGTTTGGAAAAACATGTTTTTGGGGATTTGAACCTCGAAAGACATATGAAACACCCTTACTTTAGTATTGAATCAAAGCCTCAATGGGGGATAATATCACTTTTTACTATAAGGAAAGGATTTCACAAAACAAATCCCTTTCTCAAGTTATAGAGAAGAAAGTTGTTCGAATTCTGAAATGAACACTAAAGACCTTAAAAAAATTATCTAGATTAGGGGCAAGTAGATCAAGATTGGTGTAGGACCTGGATCCTATGCACTTGCACTTTTTGTATGGTTAGAGAAACATTTTTTATGGGTAGATGTTGGAGCTAATTTTCCCAATAAAAGTAGCACAAACTAAATTCTTTGAGTGACCATCTCACAGGAAAAACAAATAAGGGTGAAACAACAGTTCGTTTAGCTCAAGCCAATGGAAAAAGAAGATTTTTTAGAGAGTTATGTTGGATTCCACCCTAGTATATGGATTAAAAGGTGAGGAATTCAAAGCTCTGCATTATGCTGCATGGAAATGGAATCTAGAGCCTATAGGGAAACTTCTAGAAAGAGAATATGTAAATGCCATTCTTAGACCAAGATCTGCTATTTTTACAACCCCCTTTGCTTATCTACGCTAGGAGATTGTGAGGCTCCAAGTCCCTGCACACCTAAAACACTTGCATTGTAAGAAGTTAAAGAAGGTTGAGCACAGACATAACCCAATCTAGATGTTGTATTTAAAGACAAGCAAATAATATCGGCTTCTTCAAACACATCAAAAAAACATATACTAGCTAAAATATTTGCCTTTGCAAAGATGTTTTTAACAAAATGGGTCGTTTCCAAAACCACCAATACACACAATAGTTAATATATAGTATCTTGAATTTATTACGTGAGGCTCTAAATGTCCTAAATTTATCACAAGCAGCTCTAAATAATATCACATGAACATTAATTTAAAAGAAAATTACTATGCAAAGTGTGGGAAAACAATATTTAAGATCCATAATAACAATTAAACATAAGTTGTTTTCTTAAAAGCACATTTAAAAAAATACTTATAATGACTGAAAATATTTCCCTTTGCAAAAATGGATTCTTAAGAAATGGGGCATTTCCAAAACCACCAATGACGCAGAAATTAATATATACTATCATGAATGGATTAAATCCTTAAAAGGAATAAAAAAGGAAAAGAGAAAACCATTAACCCACGTTCTAAGAGATAAACGGTACACAACACTAAATTGATTTTATGACAACGTCTTATCTATTTTGTATACGATCATTTCAAGATCACAAACATTATATATCACTCGTACTAAACGTGTGTCGTAAAACAAAAATGATGAAACAATATATATTAATTTATATGAGATACATTTATACACAACAGTCAATTAATGATCATGTCGATAGCAGTTAGTGTTGTCCAGAAAAGAAGAAACATATACCGTGCTCAGACAACTAGAGAACGAGCATTATATATCCACTGTATATCACAATAGAAACCAGAAACCATACATACACACAAAAACCATATATACTTTGTTTTTGTCTTCATATCTGGCATGATCGAATGGTTTTCCTTTCATTATATGTCAACCAGACAAACAAGTTAGCCTTACAAACTGAAAGGACCATCCAATGCGTCGAGAGAGCTCGTAGAAAGGCTTGCTGGTGCACATTTGCGTGGGAGGGGATGAACAGGAGCGCTAGGGTTTGCGCTAGCGGACGAGACTGACAGGAGGTTCCTGAGGGCGTTTTGCCGGGCGGCTGAGGACGCAGACCTGCCAGGGAAGCGTCTCAGGTTGCTGGCACGGGTCCGGTCAGGTTTCCAGGAAAGCAACAGTAAAAGGAATCTTGGTGACAAAGCTCTGAACGGAATGGGAGAGTCACGGGGGGGGGGGAGAGACCCCCTCCTTCAGAAATGTGGTCATGGGAGAAACAAGCACGGAAGGAGAGCAACAGACGGAACGGGAAAACCAAATCCCAGTTATGGGCAACTTATGGCAGAAGCGAATGAGAGGAAAATGCCTACCGAGGGCCCAAAAGCAGCCCAGGTATGTTGTTCCCAACAATAAGCTGGAGGAATATAACGCCTACATGAAGGATCATGCCCTAATCTGCCGTTTTGTGGGGTATTGGCCGTCTGAGCGAGAACTACATAGATGGATTGCTCAGCGATGGAGACCCAAAGGGCAGATCGATCTCAAACTCGGGGCCCAAGGTTTCTTCACAGCAATATTTTCGAATCTAGAAGACAAGAACAGAATTTTCGAAGAGGGCCCCTATTTCCTGAACAACGCGGGGTTATTTATGAAGTTTTGGGAGGAGAGATACAATCCTGAAAAAGAGAAAATGCTTGATGCACCAGTCTGGGTCAGATTATTCGGGCTTCCTGATGAATTCTGGGAGCCGGGGATCTTGGAAGGAATAGGCAACACGATCGGCAGTTTCGTCAAAATTGCAGAGGCCACGAAAAGAGGTAAGTATAATGCCTATGCAAGAATCTGCGTCTACATAAACTTGGCTAACCCCCTCCCGGAAAATGTTGAGGTTGAATACCATGACGAAGTCTGGAAGCAGTCAATTGATTACGAACATATTCCTTTCCGATGCCGAATATGCCACGAGTATGGTCATTTATACCGGCAGTGTTCCCTTAATAAAGAGGAAGAAAGTAGAAAAAGTCAGGCAAATCCAGCAAGAAACACTGGGAAAGTGGAGAACTCAGAGAAAGGATTCCAACAAGTGGTCAGGAAAAGAAGATCGAATCAAGAAGGTCCAAAGACCCAGTCTCAAAAACAACCCAGTCAAGCAAAAACTCAGAACAAATATCAAGTATTGCAGAGCGAGGATGAAGAGTACGAAGTAAACCTAGAAGATGATGAGGATCCCGAAAATAGCCCAATGGAAATTTCGGGAGAAGAGAAGGGGAAAGGAACAACTATCAGTAAAAATAACAAAGAGAAAACAGAGGAAGTGGTAACAGAAGCAGATGCAGAGGCCCCGATGGAAGTGGAAGACCAGCCTGAAGCTGAAATCGAGGAAGAAAAAATCATGAAAAGGTTGATTCAGGAGTGGAAGCACTTAGACAGCAGATTCATACCGGAAGATCAAAGGCAGCTATACAAAGAAGTATTCCAGAAATATAAAGAGAAAAAGGGAGAACCCCCGGATGCTCTAGCAAGGGTCGAGAGTGAGCAAGGGACTGAAGATAAAGGAACAGGAATCTTGAGCAAAAACAGCAGAAAGAGAGGCCGGAAACCAATGACCGAAACAATCCGGGCAGTGGGAGAGATCTTGATAAATTCAGGTAAGGTGATACCTCTGTCGGAGGTATTCTTCCCTTCCTATAAAAAATTTTAAATGATAGTTGTCAGTTGGAACATTAGGGGTTTGAATAGCAGAGGAAAACAAAGGTACATGAAGGATAAGTTGCAAAAAGAAAAACCCAGTATTATGATCTTACAAGAAACAAAGATTTTGATTCACCAACTGGAAAAAATCATAGAACAAAGTAGGTTACCTTATCAAGTGATGGGACAAGATGCAATAGGTTTTGCTGGAGGACTCGCTATCTTATGGAACCCAAATGAGATTTCTATAAACAACTGGGTAAGCATGAGAGGAATACTTTCCGGGCTGGGAAGGGTTGTGGGAACCAAACATCAGGTGGTTATCTCTGGAGTCTACGGCCCCCCGACCCCTGGAAATAAGGAGCAGTTTATCAATGGCGTTAAAACAATCCGTCATCTATACCCTGAAGTTGATTGGATTATTGGTGGGGATTTCAATCTGATCAGATCCATGGAAGAGAAAAAAGGAGGGATCAGAAGAAGGGATCAATATATGGACAGATTTAATGAGATGATAGAAGACCTCCGGCTAGTGGATATCCCAACTTTAAACGGGATATACACTTGGAACAATAGAAGGGGGGGGAACAAACAGATTGCATCCAGATTAGACAGATTCCTAGTGTCTGAATCCATTATGAATAAAGATATTTTTGTGGAAACCAAAATCATCCCAGCGCTGGGTTCTGACCATTGGCCAATCCGCCTAGAGATTGACATTAAAAAGATTCAGGGAAAAAGGCCCTTTCGTTTTGAAGCCTTCTGGCTAAGGGACCCGGAGTTTATCAAGAAAATTGAGAATTGGTGGAAACAAAGCAGCAGTCAGGGCAGATGCAGAATGCAAACGTTCCAAATAAAATTGAGGGAGCTGAAAGGCAAAATTAAGAAATGGAACAAAGAGGAATTTGGCAACATTCTGGAGGATAAACAGAAACTAGAAGGGGAAATGACTGAGCTACAACAACAGATAATCCTAGAAGGACGAACAGAAGAAAGCGTTCTCAAGGAAGGGGTAATCCTTGGCAGATTAGAAGAGAGGAGGAAGCAAGAAGAGATACTATGGCGCCAAAAATCTAGGATAAAATGGCTGCGGGAGGGAGAAAGAAACACAAAATTCTTCCATCAGGCCATGGTTAAACACAGGCAGGGAAATAGAATTCTCTCAATCAAGGACAGGAATGGAGAAAGAATGGTTGAACAGAATCAAATAGAACAAGTTCTAACTGATCATCATAAGGAAATTTTAACGGAGCCTCCTGATGATAGATCAAGAGCCATCCAAGAGATCTGCTCGACGATTCCTAGACTGGTATCTGAGGATCAGAACAAAGCGCTCATGAGGGTTGTGACCCTAGAGGAGCTGAGCGAAGTTGTGAAGGTAATGAAGAAAGGGACTGCCCCTGGACCGGACGGCTTCACGGTGGACTTTTACCAGGCTGGCTGGCACTTCTTGGGACAGGAAATTCTGGAGATAGTCGAAGAATCAAGAATAAATCAAAAGGTTTGGCCAGCCCTTAACTCTACCTTTTTTGCTCTTATTCCTAAGGGAGACAACTTAGAGGAAGCTAGTGGATATAGACCTATAGCTCTGTGCAATGTCATTTACAAAATAATCACATCCCTGATTGCAAAACGTTTAAAACCTCTCTTAGGCAACCTAATCTCTCCTGAACAAACGGGCTTTGTTGAGGGCAGACAAATCCTGGATGGTCTAGTTGTAACCCAGGAGGTGATTCATTCCTTGAAAACCACTAAGCAAAAGGGTATGATGGTAAAATTAGATTTATCTAAAGCCTACGACAGACTGAACTGGAACTATCTTGACACTGTCTTGGAAAGATTCGGCTTTCATCAAAGATGGATTGCATGGATTCGCAATCTGATCTCCACTCCTAATTTCTCTATCCTGGTTAATGGAAGCCCTTCCAAAACCTTCAATGCCTCCAGAGGGATTCGGCAAGGTGATCCGTTGTCTCCTTTTTTATTTATATTAGCTGCTGAAGGACTAGGGAGATTCATTAATCATGAAAGAGCAGCTAATAGAATTAAAGGACTGCAAATTTGGGGAAATAATCTGCCCCTTACCCATCAACAATTTGTTGATGACATTATGCTTTTCGGGGAACCAACAGTTAGAGAAATTAAAAATCTTAAGCGGATCCTTGATTTGTTTTCAGCTGCCTCGGGTCTAGAAATCAATAAAGAGAAATCCTGTGTTTTCCTCTTTAACATAGTAGACCAAGTCAGATCTCACCTTATTAGAATTCTGGGATTCAAGAGGGGGGAATTACCCACCAAGTACTTGGGTAATATTCTAGACCTCACATCTAAAAAGTTGAAAAACTGGCAAGGAATGCTGGACAAACTTAACAACAAAATTGCCAATTGGTCGTTTAGAGTTTTGAATATTGCAGGAAGAGTCATCCTTGCTAAGTCGGTTCTTCAGGCTATCCCTATCTACCCGCTCTCGATTATGGCTGCCCCTTCTGGGATCTGTGCGAAAATCAGAGAAATTATCCGGAAGTTCATTTGGAGTGGAGCTGATAAGAAGAAAAAGTGGGCTTTAGTCTCATGGAGTCAACTCATCGAAAGAAAAGAAAAAGGAGGGTTAGGATTAAGAGACCCTGAAATTCTCAACAAGGTCCTGGGAGCCAAGCTCTGGTGGAGATGGCTTAGCGGAGGAAGTGATCTTTGGAAAACTATTTGGAGGACTAAATATAGGATGCCCAACTCTCTGGCTGATATCTTAAAATTACAAGAAATGCCCCGTGGCTCTAATATATGGGAACTTGCATCTCAAAACAGGGAGTTGATCAGCAAACACACCTTCTGGGAAATCAGAGGAGGGTCAGAGGCAAACTTCTGGGAGGATAGCTGGCAACAACGAGAAAGGCTAAACAACATTCAAGTCCTTACACAAATCCGGGACAAAACTGCAAGGAATAGACAGAAAGTTAAGGATTACTGGATTGAGAATGATACCCTGGAAGACTGGAGAGTCTGGGAGGAACCGACAAGATGGGATCAAGGTTTGCCCCCTGATACTCAAGATGCCTACCGAAAAGAAATGGGTTCAAGAAAACTCAGAGTTCGACAGGGGCAAGATATTCTCCGGTGGGGAAACTCAATGAAGGGGACCTTCTCTACCAAGGAGGCCTATTTTCTAATAGGGTCTCAGAACAGAGAAGACGAAAATATGGATTGGAAGACCATATGGGAGTCCAAATGGTGGCCTAAGGTGTCTATTTTTGTCTGGCTGGCCATAAAGAATAAAATCTTGACATGGGATCGCATTCGCAAGAAGGGGTTCTTTGGACCTTCACAATGCTATCTATGCAACAAGGACGAGGAGGACAGAGATCATCTGCTGATCCGGTGTCCATATACTGAACGACTATGGATATCGACCAAACAATTGTTCAACAAACCTGGATTTAACATAAGAGAATTTAAGGACACAATCCTTCAATGGAATAAGGAATCGTTTCAGTGCCGGGTTGTCCAGAGGGCCTGGAACCTGATATCTACTTTCATTCTCTGGACGGTGTGGAAAGAACGGAACCGGAGGATATTCCAAAATGGGGCTAAACCTCCAGAAGTTGTTTGGACTCAGGTGGTGGAGTATACAAGAGAAACCATCCTTGTTGAAAAATGGGAAACGGATGACTGGAAGACGACTCCAGCAGACCAAGACATTCTGAACAAACTCAATTTAAAACTGGAGATGGTCCATTACAAAGACGCGGTCAGCAATGATATGAGAATCCAGAGCCCAGAGAAATTCTCATACCCGAGGGATCAATTTATGAAGCTTAATTTTGACGGGGCCTCGAAGGGCAACCCGGGAGATGCTGGATTTGGAGGGATCTTTAGAGACAGTAACCACCAAGTTAGATGGATCTACGCGGAATGGGGGGGACAAATGACTAATAATGAAGCTGAGTTTTGGGCCCTGCACCAAGGCCTGCAAATCGCCATTCGGAATGGCTACTCCAAACTTGAAATTACAGGGGATTCACAGTTGGCAGTGGAAATAATAAGGAGGCTCAACGACGGACAGGGATGGGAGAAGGTAACCAAGAGTTGGAGGACCGCAGGCATCGTCCAGGAAATAGCCAGCTTGATTAAACGCATTGATTACAGCATCATTAATCATGTGAGGCGCAAAGGGAATCAGGCTGCAGACTGGTTGGCGAATCGAGGCTGCAATGGTCGCGGTAGTTCAATTGATTGTCAGTGGAGGCCCATTGAAAATAATCAGGAGTGGAAGGAGCTGGCCGAACTCATCAAGAAGGATCATGACCATGCCACGGAGGATAATGCACGGAACAGCGGATCGGATTAATAAGGATTCGTGGAGAGTCAGAGGAGTGATGATGACAAAATCAGGTTTCATCGAAATCCTCATGCCAGATAGCAGGACGACGGATCTAGCCCAAGGTGACAGGACTACGGTGGCAGGTGAAACGGTTGGGCATCAGTTCACCCAACGCGAGGTTATTACAGCGTGCTCGATGACTGGAGGTGGAAACGGTTGTTCAGATTTCACACCAGGTGAAACAAATAATGACGAGACGGCAAGGAGTAGTGGCTTACCGGGAAGTGACTGGCGGTATTTGTTAACCGGTAGCCTGTGCGTCCCCGCGTCAAATGAACCTCTTTATAATCAAAATGGGGTGATGGTGAAAGAATTACGAGAGGTCTCCACTTTGGCAAGAGGGGCGGAATACATTGAGAATCATCAGACTGCTGAGAACAGTCAGGGAGATCTGAGACGAAAGAGGGACGATTTTCTGGGAATCATGGAGACCAGGCAGAGACAACGTCAGGCGAGGGGGAATCAGGGCAGTGGGGTGGAAACCAAAGACAGAAAGGGCAAGAGTCTAAGGCCGGCAGAGCCTTCCTTCTCTGTCGGGGAGGTTCAGGACGATTCGGATGAAGGCCTTATCCCGGATAGGATGATGGAAAATGGTCGCCAGCATGAAAACCTGGCTGAGGAAGAAACGGAACCGGAGATTGAAACCCCTGCGGGCGCCGAGGAAATGACGTTTAGACGGTATGGGCTGAGGAAACGCGGTCAGGATGACGGCAAAGAGGAGGACAGAGCCAGCAAGAGAACCCGTGGCCGTATGAGTCAGGGAAAGGAAGCTGGGGAAACCTCCAAGCAGGGTTCGGAAAGAAGCAGAAAGATGAAAGAGACGGTGACGGACAGGGTGCGCAAAGCCGAATAGGCCTTCCGTCGTTACTCAAGCCAAGCGGTTCGTAAGGTTATGCAGAAGTTTGAGGATGAAGCCACTCAAGACCAGTCGGATGAGGAAATTGAAGACTGGACTTTTCTGTTGCACGACCCGGGTCATACCAGAGGCCGCATGTCTCTCTACAAACAGTCCCTTCATCTATACTGGGTGATGAAGGGAATCATGGCCAAAGCGCTGCTTCAAGTGGCGAAGGAGATGGTGAACTTATCTAAAGGAAGCCCGGACATCCGCCTGGAACTAAGTTTTCTGAGAGTGGCTATGCTTCATCAAGAAGAAACTATGATGAGGATGGAGGAGAAACTGCACACCATCCAGAATATGCTAAACAGGGACCAGCCGGTTCAAGCGGAGGAGGCGCTGCAGCAACCTGCAAGGGACCATGACTAATGCAAGATATGTTTAAAACTAGTTACAATTTTTGTAGTTTTGGCTCTGTTTCTGTTAAAAATAGGAGAATGTATATTCATTATGACAGTAACTTTTGTAATAGTTGGGGCAAGATGCAGGATTGCATCGTGTATTTAGCAAACTCCATTAGACTTTGGACTTACTTTTTTTGGGCTGCCATTAAGTATTACAGATGGCATTATGTCCTGGTTTCCCCTTGAGGGCAGGCATTTACTGTTTCTTGAACTACTGTAATATCTTTTTGTTCGAAGTAATAGAATGAGCACCACCTTAGCCTACAAAAAAAAAAAGGACCATCCAATGGGAAAAATAGATATGCATGTAGCTATGTTGGTTAATAGTAATAAAACTCAAAACCAACTACAAGTAAGCATGCATTCAGATGTCTACTACAAACACTACCAAAAAAAATCAAATAACATGTGGGATCATGGTGAACAACCCTATAGCTTAAATGCAGAATAGAATGTCCTAATGACAATTCAATATTAAAATGTCATGAGCATTGATCATAAATATCACAAAATTAAGAAAAATATTCTACATGATGACATAAATTATTAAACCACCATCAAAGTATGAAATGTTTTCTTTAAGAAAACGTTTAGCATAAATCACTCAGTGTCAAATCCAAAGACAAGATTGCATCACAAGTAACTACTAGACAATCGTAAAACAACATGAAGTGATCTTCAAACGCCTTTTAAATACATCTTTCTTATCACACCAACCTAGATCCATCTTAACTCTAGATTTATCAAGCGCCAAGAGGGATCAAATCTCTCGAGGTGAAAACCTCTTTTTTGAGTGCAAAACTTGAGGAAAGGTTTGCATCTTGAGAGATTTGATCCCTCTTTGTGCTTGATAGATCCAGAGTTAAGATGGATCTAGGTTGGTTTCAGTCATGTGTGGCCAAAGAAAATCTAACGAACATATGATGAATTTTATCAATAATATGTAAATTCGTCTAATATTAATATAATCATGTTAAATATGCTAAATGTGTCTCAGATTAATCTGGTCATTTTAATTTTAAATTTTCTTAGTTACCTTACTTTGTTGAGATGATAAATATTGTTAATAATTTTAATGATGAAAAGTGATGAAATAAAAATTTTGAATGTAAAGTGACAATATAGTAGTGTTGAATGATAGAAAATGTGAATAATAAGAATATAGTCAATTACAAATAGTCTTCATTGTGATTAATCTCAAACTATTTTCTTCTACTATTCTTATTGTCACCCTTGTTACTTTTGTCATTTTTTCATATCGATTGTCATCTTTTCATATCGATTTTATGAAAATGATAGGTTAAAGCGTAAACCATTTAAATCTTTAGCTCGAGCTATTATGGTAAACACCATACATTGTCTCTCTTTCTCTCCAATATTAATAGGTTGAATTACTATAACACAAAAATCAATGCACATTGTTAATAATATTTTGTGCTTACACTGAAATCAATGCACAATGGTAATCCAATCACTTTAAAATTAATGTACCATCATACATCCAATTACATCAAATCAGAAATCAACATCTACACTGAAATCAATGCATCTAATGCAAGCAATCAAATAAGATTAGAAAACAACATTTAAACTCAAATCCATGCATCTACTACATGTAAGCAAATAGGATTATAAACCAACATCTATATTGAAGTCAATGCATCTAGTGCAAGTAAGAAAATAGGATTACAAATCAACATCTACACTAAAATCAATGCATCTAGTGCAAGCAATCAAATAGGATTAGAAATCAACATCTACATTGAAATCAATATATTCAGTGCAAGCAATCAAATATTATTAGAAATCAACATCTACATTGAAATCAATGCATCTAGTGCAAGAAATCAAATAGGATTAGAATCCCCATCTACAGTGAAATAATTGCATTTAGTGAAAGCAATCAAATAGGATTAGAAATCATCTACATTGAAATCAATGCATCTAGTGCAAGCAATCAAATATCATTACAAATAAACATCTACACTAAAATCAATGAATCTAGTGCAAGAAATCAAATAGGATTAGAAATCACAATCTACACTGAAATCAATGCATCTAGTGAAAGGAATCTTCTTCCCCCTTTCCCCCCTCCATCTATATTTATATCTGATCCAAGTGGCTCTAGACACAGGCAGAAGTCCAAGAGGACTTAGAAATGGTCAAAATTCAAAGTGGTCAGATCACTCCCAAACCAGCACTAGATCGAAGTGCTCGTCGTCCTGATTCCAATGGTGCAAACGACACTCAAATCCAAGCTCGTATGATGGAGAATGAGCCAGTCAAAGTTTTGGTCAAAGTTGGGCAACGACGAGGTTTAAGTATCCTACAAATTCACCGTCAACTGACATGAAACCCAGCTCCCGAAAATGGATGAAATTGTGGCCTCTTTAAATTGCCCAATATCCCTTAATTTCGAAGAATTTGAAAACAACTAATATTGTGGTAAAAAAACAAAAAAAATATATGAATAGGAGTGGCGGGCCACCACCCCCGCCACCCCCGCCACCCCTGCCTTCCCTGTTGGTTGGATATATAACAACAATTTTTAAATTAAAAATGGGTCGACGGGCCATGACCCCCGCCGACCCCCTACCCCAACCACCACGTAAGATTAAATAACAAAATATTGCATTGGGGTGGATGGGCCACCTCCATTGGACCCGACCCACACACCCACCAAACAAATACAATATACGTTATGACCAATGAAGAGACCGGTGGGAGTTGAACCCACGGTCGGCGGGTCCACCGGCCCCGCCCACGCGGCAGCCCCATGATCAACACTGCCCAACACAAAACACTCCACACTCAAATGGTCACACCACATATGTATCACAAAACCGCGCCAACAAACAAAACCGTTGTTTAAAATAACGTGCCAAGAAACAAACCATGCGCCGAGTTTGGGAGGGGCAGGATTTGATCCCCCAACCTCTCCGCCTCCATTTCTCCACCTAAGCACCATGCCACGGGTGGTGGCTTTGTAAAGTCTGCCACCTCACCACCATATAAACCTTCGTTTTCATTTGCACGAGGGAGGACGAGCGGATTTGAATGGAATGGAGAGGGAGAGAACACACATAACGGAACAGAGGTCGAACGGAATGGTGGAACCGCGAGCCAGGCTAGATACGAAACCATGACGCAATTCCAGGAGGCAAAATGATGGCACGTTTTTTGAGACAGAATTTTGGCAAAGAATCTTAAAGATTCCATGAAGAATGTAACTAAGTTTACTATTTTTCTCAGATTTTCACAGGGAACGCTATGGTGAGGTTGGATTCGCCTTTTGAGCAGCAGATTTACAGATTCCAAGGGGAGGAGAATTTTCAAGAATCTTGAGGGAATCTTCTAGATTCCTTAGACACTAAAATTCGCTAGAGTCAGAACGCAGCAAACTTCATCCTCATTCTTCTCAAAATTTCGCAAGGAACCTGATGGTGCAAATAGAATTTTGATCTGAGTAGCATATCTTCAGATGACCCGGAGGAGGGAATCTTTGAGGAATCTAGGGGGAATCTAAAATATTCTTGTAGCCCCAGATTTTCACATTCTCAGAATTCATAAATTTGACAGTCGATTTTACACTATTCGGTGCCACGAATCTCATGGTGTAATCAGATTTTCCACTTGATCATTCCATTTTTCGGCCACTTTTCAAAGTGGAGTGTAGGTGTCAACATTCATTGTGCAAGCAGACATTTCTATGATATTCGATGCCATGAGATCGATGGTACAACCAAATCCAGCAGTTTATCATCCTCTTCTTCAGATAACTCCTTGATGTGAGGTATATGCAGTGTAATCATATACTTCTTTGTCTCTTTGCTTGAGATGCATTATGTTGTATAGATCCCTGTTTGATGTTTGATGTGGGATCTTGTTTTCTTCTGATGTGAGATGTACTTATTGTCATGTTTTGATTGAGATCCCTTTGTTGTCATGTTGACGGGATACTCATGTGTCTCCATGTATGTTTGAATTGAGATCCCTTTGATGCCATGTTGGCAGGATGCTCATTATTAAGATACGTGAAATTATGTCAAGCTGATAGGAGTCCCTTTTTGAATGAGAGTTCCTGTAGTGGAACATCTCTTGGAGCCACTCCTATGTGAGGGCATATTCCTTGTATGATAGAGAAAACGCATGCATGTACATCATCACTCTTTCCAGCACTTAATGCAGCGGCCTACACCATCTTCACACTAAGGCCCGGAGACATAGTCCCCCCTGGATGAACTCCATTATCAACATCTTGTGTTTTATGTTGTTGATTCTTATCATGTTCCTTCTTATTTACAACATGCACATATGTTCCTTTATGCTATTTTAAATTCAATTCTCACAACATCACGGAAGCAAAAGATCTTGGTTAAATTCGGGAGTTGAGTCAACTTGGATCAAGTTTGGTATTAGAGCGGTCTTTACATGGAAGTGAATTGCGAGCGTGAACATTGGAACGTGAAAAAATGGAGGATGACAAAGCGATGTACGAGACCATGCTCAAAATTTCCCAAAAGGTGGAAATAATGTATGATGCTCTACAAAAAGAGACAAAGGAAAAGCAATGAGTGCAGCTTCAGTTGCGAGCCACAGAAGAGGCCCTGGAAAAACTAAAGCACAACAACCAGAGTCTTCAAGTAGATAACGTTGAATTGAAGATGCTTCTACAGGAAGAGAAAGAGGAGAAACAAAGTTTTCTACGACAAATGCAAGCTAGGGACAAAGCCTTGGAAAAGTTGTAGCGTGACCCATGTGAGGCAAAAAGTAATTCTTCGAATTCATGTATGTTTCCTGATAATGATTTTGTTGTTTTTGAAAATCATACCCCAAGAATTGGCTCCAAACTGCTGAAGAGAATGAGGTATGAACAAAAAGGCTTGGGCATTAATGGCCAAGGCATTGTCAATCCCATCAAAGTAGAGGAATTACCCCATCAGGCAGGACTTGGGTATGTCAGGAAGGAAGTTGGGGAATGTGCGAGGATAGATAGCGAACCACCAACAACAGATGATGGGAAGCCCTCATCAGTTCTTTCCAACTCGACCGTGAAGGTAAAAGATGTTGATTTCCCTTCAGTTTCGTCTTCACATAGTATGATTTATGTTGGATATTTGGAGATCCCAATTACAGGGACAAACATGAGGCTCCTTACCAGGATGAGGTATAAGGAGGAAAAAGAACTTAGTGTCAATAACCAAGGCATAACTCAACCATTGGAGGTTGTGCAGAGACCTCGATTTGTAGGCTTGGGATACACTAAAGGAGAATGCTCGAAGGTTTCAGATTCTTCCGAGACATCGTCGAAATTGTCGAGGAAAGAGAATGATGGGAACACATCACCATCATCCCATGGCAGTGTCCATTGCAAGGAAAGAGTTGAGGCAAGCTATCATCGCCATCATGACATTAGAGGCAGCAAGGAAAGGTATAACCAGTGTCAATATTCGAATTTTCATTTCAATTATAATCATGTTGTTAATGATGGACATAAATCAAGGCATCGGAAAACATGTACCTTTTGTGGATTATATAATGATACATTTGTTGAGTGATGGAAAAGAATAGCAGCACACAAAAGGAGAAGGCATGAAAGACCCTCTCAACAACAAGTAAAGAAACATGTTAAGCAGATCTGGAGGAAGAAGACATATTGCAGTCATTGCAACAGAAGTGGCCATCAAAGAGCCACTTGTTGGGGGCTCCATCCAGAGCAGTGCCTTAAAGACAAAGCGTCGCTGCATGAACCAGATGAAACAGTTGTTCGACCAGCAAATGCGCCACAATGAGGCAGCCCATTGATAAGTGAGAAATGGTTCTTCTAGGTGTGATAGAATGTCATGGTCTTATTTTTTTCCAATCATATGTTGCATTTTAAAATGTAAAAGTGATGATGTGCTTTCCATCACTTGTTAAACAACAATGATGTCTAGTCTTCTTTTGTGTTGCATTTTACACTCTGAAAGTGATGTTGTGTTTCCATCACTTGTCAAAACAAAAATAGTGTTTGGCCTTATTTTTGTAAATCATGTGTTGTAGTGATGATGTGTTTTCCATCACTTGTTGAAGCAACAATGATATGCTGGCCTTGTTTTCGTAGTTGGGGTATTGTTTCCATTTTGATGTAAACTTGACCATCGAGTATGTGTTATAAACTCGTGGCAAGTATGGGATGCTTGGGTCATTATTTGGTCATGTAAGTAAAGCATGTAATTTGCAAAACAATGTACTACAATTTTGTAGAGGTTGCAAGTGTCGGCTCATCGCTTATGGCTCCGAAGGAAAAAGGTGAAGGAGAAGGAAGGGTGACATATCAGATACTTGTAAGTGCAGAAAAGGTACAAAGAAGTTGTAGATTATTTTTCATGCTTTTGGAGGACCAAAATCTCCTTAGTGGGGAGGATTGATCGAGGTGGCTCCAGACACAAGTAGAAGTCCAAGAGGACTCAGAAATGGTCAAAATTCAAAGTGGTCAGATCGCTCCCAAACTAGCACCAGATCGAAGTGCTTGTTGTCCTGATTCCAACAGTGTAAACGACACTCAAATCCGAGCTCGTATGAAGGAGAACGAGCCAGTCAAAGTTTTGGTCAAAGTTGGGCAGTGGGCTAGGTTTAAGTGTCCTACAAATTCACCGTCAACTGGCATGAAATCTAGCTCCCGAAAATGGGTGAAATTGTGGCCTCTTTAAATTTCCCAATATCCCTTAATTTCGAAGATTTTGAAAACAACTAATATTGTGGTAAAAAAACAAAAAAAGTATATGAATAGGGGTGACAGGCCACCACCCTCGCCACCCCCGCCTTCCCCGTTGGTTGCATATATAACAACAATTTTTAAATTAAAAACAGGCCGATAGGCCATGACCCCCGCTTCCCCCCCAACCACCATGTAACATTAAATAACAAAATATTGCATTGGGGTGGTGTTATCGGGAAATCTAGTGTCCACTTGGAGCTGCTAGTCCCACTAAGACTGGTAGCTATATTAGAAACAAACAAACTAAAACTACTTTCATTTTCCTTTATGAGAAGTAGATAAGAGGGGAATAAAGGACACCAACCTCAGTCTCGCGCTTAGTTCCTTGCTTGGTTCCTCTCCCTTCTGATAGATCCTTGCCGCTTTGCCTTCGTCTACCCAGCTTCAAAGAGCACCTGTGGAATCAAAGCAGCATAATACTATCGAAGAACAGAGATCTACGATCATAAACAATATAGGACCAGATATATATTGACCACACAAATGCATATATCATCAAACATACAAGAATGTGGAGGAAAACTTGAATAGCTTTATTAATATCAAGAATAGAAAAGAGGATTACAACCAATTGTTCTGACCCAGCGTCATCCTCCCAGCATGAAAGCCCTTCTTCACCTCATGAAAAGCTTAGATCACCCAACACTATGATATTCTACCAAGAAACCAACAACACTTCCTTACAAGATACAAAATTCTAGCCTCTAACCTCCTGATCTCTGGAATAAGGGATCCATATATAGATGATTGCAGGGAGGTGAGTCAACTTTTGGGATTTTAATTAGTGTCTTCTCTCTGATAGTTCTTGATTCTGCTTGGAGATCTCATTGATCTCTTACTCATCCTTGGGCGATTCTGAGAGGCAAGTGTCATAGGAGAAGTTTCTGGAAGATTCCATGATCATCCACCTCGCAAATTGTCTCTACCACTTGTCTATTCTCATTCATCGCACCCTATAGAAGGAATTTTCAGTATGCATCACACCTCCCATGTGTAGTAGGTGTGATGCATCTCACCCTCAGCACTGAGCAATCAGTATGGTCCAGTTTTGACCATTTCTGAGTAGTTTTTCATGGAGAACTTTTGGGAGATGATGTAATGAGTTGACCTTGTTCCTTTAGGGTATGAAAAAACACTTTTAGGGACTTAGAAGCCCTTGGTTTATGGACATATGTGATTGGGGTTGCAGTGCCAAAATATGTCTATAATAGTTGCCCCCTAAAGCATGAGGTCGTTAATCTTTTGATGTCAGGTGAAATGCTTTATCATGAGGATCCGAGGTTTTTCGAACTGGAAGGCGACCTGTAATAAGATACAATACAATACATTATCTTCATAACATTTTCATGATCTAGCTGAGGCAGGCATTCCCATGCTCAGCTTTATAAATTCATTTTCATGTACATAGGACAGACAACCGTCTGTGTGGCAGACTGATGATTCTGATAGAGCCATCATCCTTTGATTCGGATGATCATCTGTGCAGCAATGATGTACATTTGATGTCTTCATTTTCCTGAATATGTCGTAGCTTGGATGGATGAAACTAGATCCGGGGTCTTCAAACTCGTCCAATCTTCACCCGAGGTACAAGTCGATCCGTGTGAAAGATGTTCTGGAGTTGAACATGGAAAGACATCGCCTGATTACCAACCAATGATGTAAGCTGTTAACAAGCGCGAGAGGAATCACCGATAATGATTATGACCCAATTCGCGTGGTGTGAAAAGGGACTTGGCGTCGAACACCACGCAAAATCTTTTGGTCGAAGGCCATTGATGTAAACCTGTCACCGGAAGTGAGAAACTTGCCATTGAGGCATGCAAGCTTCAAAGTACTGAAAGGGTTGTTCCTAAGTCGACTTCTTGGATAATGAGTTGATGTCGACAAGAAGCAACCCATCGTAGGAGGGCCTTAATGAATCCCACATCTATGACACAGAACGGAGTAAATGATTTTGGAGGTGAAAACGATCTGATGATACAGGGTTCAGGGTGGTGGTCATGAAAGAATGGAGCGTGAATGTATTGCAGCAGATGAGACACAGGTGAATTCTCTGAGCGACTTCTCTTGAACATACCAGCGACACTAACATGGATTGGTAGCGTTAACCCCAAATATGGATGGTGCGATGGACCAATGGTGATATGACCAGTGAACGGAATAACCCAACCCAAATCAAACGTGGAGTGAAAGTGTCATGTTCAAGAGCGACTTGCTACCAATAAAGTTTCTTCAAGTTTTCTTCCCAATTTTTCCCCAGTCATTGCTGACTAGTAACTCTTTATTTTTATCAAGCTTGAGGAGGATAACATATGCTTGTTCTATAATTTTCCCTTCGGGCAAACCCGTCGCTATGTTTTAACGAGCCTAGTGACAGTGAAACTCGTTCTTGTCTATATGGACAAGTTTGTCGCTATTGGTTTTAACGAGTTTAACGACAAAGATAACTCGGTCCTTTTCAATTTTAGAGAGTCTGAAAGGGATGTAAAGGAAACTCCAATAATCCTTTTTCGTCATATAATCCCTTAAGTCCGAAAAAGTATAAAATAATATGAAAGGGATGAATTTTCAGTAATTTTAACAAGCCGAACAAAACAAGCACTCGATCTTTTTGTGTAATAATCCCTCAGGTCCAAAAAGATTAAAATCTAGAGGAGGGATAGCACTCCTGGTAGCTTTAACGAGCTAGAGAGGCCAATTGCTCGGCAATATTTTCATATTTTACGAGTTAGATGAAAAGAGCTTAAAGGAGACTCGTTTTTTGAGGAATGAGTGATAATTTCAGGTAGCAGCTGATTCCAGGTAAGGTTTGGAATTTTCTAATCACGGCAGTGTCACAAGGATGGCTAATAAGATCACTCGTCACAGATGTTCCTCAAAAGGGTAAAAAATCAAATGGAGGTGAATGATCGGCTAAAACAGAGTGGAGGTGATGATGAGAACACGAACAAGGCTCAAAAGCTGATGATAATGCATTGACAATGGTTATTTATCGGAGATTGGTTCATTTTTTAATGAGCTTAAACTCTGGGGGAAATATTTGCTCATCGCTTAGGTTTAATTTTTAACAAGCTTGAACTTCGCATAAAAACTGCTCGTGGCTAGGTTTATTTTTTAACGAGCTTGATCTTTGCGGTAACACTGCTCGTGATAAATTTGCATGCCCCCAACATAATAACGCAAATTGAGGTACATGCCCCCCAAACTTCATTGCATTCAACACGGTGGTTGGAATGAAGGTTTACCTTCGAGATCTTTGAAAGAATCGATTTGGATTTTACGAGATCGTAATCAAAGACTCGATTTGGAAAGGGAGTTGTTTCATTTTTTAATAAGGTTGACACAGGAAAGGAACTATCCTCATGACTCCTTATTTCATTTTTTAACGAGGTTGACATAAGATAATAACCATCCTCGAAATCCACCGTATTTACAGTATTTGACAAAAAATCAAAAACTGAGGGATGATGAAGGTCACTGGAACTATCTTCCTTGTAATCCAGAAGATGGGAACGGTGGTGGTAATCTTCCCATGGTGCCCCGTCAATTATCATTGACTGAACAATTCCTTCGTCTGTAGAATGTACATGTGACCAAGGATCTGAAGAGGTGCCAAATTCCTTAGACCTATCTATCCAAACACTCGATGAGTGTTGATTTGGGTCTGCCCCCAGGCCAAGAAAATTGATTGCTACAATATTTCTAAAATGGCGATGATCCATTCTGTCAAAATGTTCAGGAATCTTCTGATTCTAGAAGACATCATATTGTAGGTTCCCACCATGGCCACTTTCGCCAGATTGTTTGGAGGTGGTAGGGCAAAATTCCCCATTAATGTAGGGTCTTTTAGTAGGCCTACTCCAACATTTTGAAGTGATTGAGAGCTTCCATGGATCATTGGAATGCTTCTCGTAACTTGTGAACTATTGGGGAGGAAGTTTTGTTGGTTGACGATCGTTATCCCTCCTTGGAAGGGAAATGCAATCTTTCTGAAGTATGTCGACACAACTGCAGCCATAGCATAAATCTAGGGCCTTCCCAGTACGATGTTGTAATCGAGGTTTCCATCGATAACCTCAACATCAATTTCTACTATTTTGCCCCCCAGTTCAACTTGCAAGTTACTTAAAATCCCGATTGGAGTGTATGATTGTCCATCAAATGCTTTTAACGTCGTTGACGATCACGACAAGGGTGGTGAGCCTAAATTTTTCCAGAAACTCATCGACATAATACATGTAGATGCCCCCTCATCAATAACTGTTCAATGAACAGTTTTGTTGAAGGCTTTCACTTGAATAAGGAAAGCTAGTTGAGCTAGTAACCAAGGGTCATATCCTTTGTGATTAAAGGACACAAGATTGGAATCCGTTGGGTCAATCCCACCTATTGCTGATAATAGAGCCTGCTTTTGGGAGGGGCAATTTTGCAGTACCTCAAGTGTTGACATAGCGGATGGCGATTGGGCCAGATCCTCCACTATACCATAATGCTGTGCTGCTCTGGCATGAGGATTAAATGTCGATTTGTGTACTACTCCCTTTAGCGGCTTTATCGTTAGTTCAGGAATGATGGGTGGCACAACTTTGGTCGAAGTTGTTGTTGAACTACTAGGTTGATCATTAGCCTTGTTGTCTGACAGCTGTGGATTCCCGTAATCTTTATTCCTTGTCGATATCAAAGCATCATTTTGCTATTTTGAAATGGACAACATAAGCACTTGGGATCGGGAAGCATTTTGATTAGCAACCAGTTTGGTTCCCGGGTTTGGAAACGGATCAGTCAATACCGCTGAGGTTTTTGAACTCTTAAAGAGTTTCTTAACTTCAGCTTTATGTGGACAATCTCTCGTCCGATGATCCTCATCGCATATCTGACACCCCGCAGGGGGTTTCCTTTGCCCATAAGGGTTTGCAGAAGGTTTTTCAGGAGATGACTCATCCTGCTTCTTCTTTCTCCCTTTCTTTTTCTTCTTGCCCCCTAGTTGCTTCAGTTTTTTGCCCTTGTCGGTCGACACGGCATTTACCTCTGAGGCGAGAAGCTTTTCATTTGCATTTTGATCAGAAATCTTACGGTCTTTCTTAGATGTAGCCTTTGTCAATTTCGTGCTTGTCGTACCTATCACACCATCGCCAGCATGAGAGTCTTTGTTTGATTTAGGAGGGGGAGGAACGAAAAATTCTGGTCTAGGAGCATCAGGTATTTTATCGTAGAGCATGCCAGACTGAGTATAGATCAAGTCTAGATATTGTGCACGAGCAATGACTTGCTCTTTAGTGACGACTCCTCCCTTTGCCACATCTTCTGTGATAGACGGTAATAATGACTTAATAAACCATTCAGCTAACAACTGATCAGGAACATATGTTTTTACCATTCTACGACGATGTCGCCACTCATGAATATGATCAGATATGTGAATGGCCGTCATTTGTTTGAAATTGGTAAGAAGCTCTGTTCCCGTTTCGTACCTTTTGGGTAACTGAAAATGGGTTAAAAAGGTTTTGGCTAGGGCGCTGAAGTTATCGAACGAAGCTCTAGGCAATTTGATATACCATTTTGCTGCTGGACCAGTTAACGTTCGCTGAAAAAGGCGAAGCCTGATCGAATCATCGTTAAGAGTGTTGGATGAACACCACAGATGAAAGGTCATCACATGATTCGACCGATCTTCACCCAGATTTCCATTAAATTTAGGAATATCTGACGGAAGTTTATGCAGAATCGCCAGCCACCAAGGGGCGTAAGCAATTGGATCATTCGTCAGCCGGTTTAGATCTAGTAATTCTAGAGTTGCTACAAAGGGCAACTGTTGATTCAGGTTAGGCGAAGCATACCCAGGATAAGATGGAATCGCCTGAGTAGTGGGTCTTTGCATACCAGCATAATGTATTTGATGCTGGTAACTTTGATAAGGTTGATGGGCATAACCATTATAGTATGGTTGTTGATAACCGCTTTGGAAATGCGGTTGCCCATTACTTACAAAGACTTGTTGCTCAGGTCCTTGATATGATTGCTGGAATTGCGGTTGTTGAGATTGAACCAGCCATGGTTGTTAGAAAATTTGATGTTGTCTAATACTAGATGATTGACGAAGATGAGGAGTCATAGTACTTGTTTGAGCCTGAGTCGCTCCAGATAAGGAGGCACTAACCTAAGGTTGTGATTGAATCGCTGAGACAAGAGGTTGTTGTATTGCAACCTAAGAAACTTGGGGTTGACATACAACAGGTAGCGCTTGTACTTGCGATGCAGTCATGGTAGCAGGTATAGTGGGAATATTCGACACAGGATGGACTGGTTGCATTGAATATACAACCCTTGGTTGCTGAGGTAGTATTGGTACCCAACCGCTAGATGTCATTCTAATTTTACCTGAACTTTGTTGTAAACTCCCATATGGTTGTTCTCCGGCAGGGAACAACGAAAAGGCATACTGTCCTCCATATGGTGGCAATCCAGTACTTAAAGGGTAGATTGGCTTTTGAAGACACATTGGATCAATTTGTTGAGTTTCAACATAAGAAATACCAGATGAGAATCCGGATGAAGAAATAGGAACTAACCATGTCGTCGAAACAATCCCTGATTGGACTCCAGCTTGTTGTTGATAACTTGCTGGGATAGTTGGTATACTGGCGAACATCGTTGGAGTACCAGCAGGAGGCTCTGCTACTGCTGCATCAGATGACACAGTCCTGGATGTTGACGGTTGTTTAGACATATCTAGTCTATCCAAAAGATTTTCTAGTGATTTCGATTGACTTTCTTGCACGATTGCGGATTACTCGATCAACTCAAAATAAAGGGGAAAATGATTCCGAATTAAATGAATTTTAGACTCTTTGACACAACTTGCTTTTTCAATTTTTAATAGTCAAGAAAAAACAAAAGATGACTCTAGTCGCCTTCGATTTTTAATGAGCCTGAAGTGACAAGTGCTCAGATGGACCTTTTCCTTTAAGGAGTCTGAAAAGGAATGAAAGAGACTACTCTAGAAATCTAGATAGAGGGATTACCAAACCAATTGCAAAACTGCAGAATACTTTTTACGATACGGCAGTCAATCTTCCCGAATGCTGTGTTCAGTGCATTGCGATCGATAGGGCGACAGACACAGCTTCTTATGGATAAAGGATATAGCCTATTGTGGTCTCCCAATATATACTCGACGGTACATGGGAGCACGAGTCCATGCTGGCACTTGTCGTCTCAAAGAGGAGGAATCACCCAACCAACAATGAAAGCGACAGTTACCAGGCTTTACGACGCCAGAATACGTCTCTAGCCTATACTTCTAGATGTTGTGTGTTAGGTTCCAAAGCATTTTTATGTTCATTGAATTTATTTTACAATTGATCTTTCTTAAGAAATTTGCCTTTCAGGTTCACCGTGTGATGTAGATATACAATTCCTAAAATGCAATCTAAGATGATAAACAATCGTTTAATCTTCTTTTTTCAATGGAAATCCTAGCTACTAAAGAAAGAGAGATGATATTCTTTCAACATAGAGCAGAGAGCACACACTAGATGCACTGTCCTAAATCAAACCAAAAAGTAGTCTAAATGCAAATGCACATGCATGTATTTGTTTTCAGCTTTCTTAATGTGTGAATGACAAGAAGAATGCTAAGTACAAATCTGAATTATCTTTCCAAAGCGACAGTACTAACAAATTTCTCTTCAAAAATGAAAGGAAGATAATGACAACACTTTGCTCTTTTGAATTGAAAACTTCTTTCGACACTTGAAAAACTACTAATTCAAATCAAATACAAGAGTAACTGTATAATCGACCATCAAGAACAATAGAATTCTTTTCTTTGACTGAAAACGACACTTGTGACACTTTCAAATCAAAAGACGACAGTTTGATTATGCTACTTCTTTGTAAAAGAGAACTGAAAATGGTGCACAATACATAAAAACATTCACAGTTCTTTGCACAATGGAGGCGGAATGATGGAAAGGAAGGGAGTTTCCACAGTGGTATACTGATCGCAGATAGCAAAACTCCTAGATAAAGCTAAAGAGAGTGAACAAAGAAACCAAAATCTGAGAGCAGAAGAGGTCTTGTCTGATCAGCGCACCTGCAACACAGGTAAGGTGCGATGCAGCACACTTATTGCACACGGGAGGTGCAATGCATCCAAATTCCCAAGAGGAGAAGGTGTGATGGTCCAGGGATGAGACTTCAACTGGGTTCTGGGTCACAGTTTGCAGCTCAATTCAGGGATTTAGGCCGAGCAAGTGATGTTCAGTAAATATAAATCACAGGGGTTGATCTAATGAGGTTACTAGAGACACCACTAGGGCAATTAGAAGGTTTGCAAATCGATTGTTCAGTTTATAAAAAAACCCGGAGATAGACTGAAGCAGCATTGATCTACTTTGCACTTGCATAGCAAATGCAGCTCGAAGGCTAGCTGGCTTGACTTCAGGCTCCATCTGTAAGTTTATAAAACAAACAAATATAGACAAGCAAACAATCTATTTGTTCCCCAGCGGAGTCGCCATTTTGTTATCGGGAAATCTAGTGTCCACTCAGAGTTGCTAGTCCCACTAAGACTAGTAGCTATCTTAGAAACAAACAAACTAAAAATACTTTCGTTTTCCTTTATGAGAAGTAGATAAGAGGGGAATAAAGGACACCAACCTCAGTCTCGCGCTTAGTTCCTTGCTTGCTTCCTCTCCCTTCTGATAGATCCTTGCCACTTTTCCTTCGTCTACCCAGCTTCAAAGAGCACCTATGGAATCAAAGCAACATAATACTATCAAAGAACAGAGATCTACAATCATAAACAATATAGGACCAGATATATATTGACCACACAAATGCATATATCATCAAACATACAAGAATGTGGAGGAAAACTTGAATAGCTTTATTAATATCAAGAATAGCAAAGAGGATTACAACCAATTGTTCTGACCCAACATCATCCTCCCAGCATGAAAGCCCTTCTTCACCTCATGAAAAGCTTATATCACCCAACACTATGATATTCTACC
Organism: Pinus tabuliformis; assembly: GCA_031772625.1. Classification (NCBI taxonomy): domain Eukaryota; kingdom Viridiplantae; phylum Streptophyta; class Pinopsida; order Pinales; family Pinaceae; genus Pinus; species Pinus tabuliformis. The sequence goes on along the minus strand of CM062820.1, from coordinate 461,547,794 downwards.
AAGAAACCAACAGCACTTCCTTACAAGATACAAAATTCCAGCCTCTAACCTCCTGATCTCTCGAATGAGGGATCCATATATAGATGATTGCAGGGAGGTGAGTCAGCTTCTAGGATTTTGATTAGTGTCTTCTCTCTGATAGTTCTTGATTCCACTTGGAGATCTCATTGATCTCTTACTCATCCTTGGGCGATTCTGAGAGGCAAGTGTCACAGGAGAAGTTTCTGGAAGATTCCATGATCATCCACCTCGCAAACTGTCTCTACCACTTGTCTATTCTCATTCATCGCACCCTATAGAAGGACTTTTCAGTATGCATCGCACCTCCCGTGTGTAGTAGGTGCGATGCATCTCACCCTCAGCACTGAGCAATCAGTATGGTCCAGTTTTGACCATTTCTGAGTAGTTTTTCATGGAGAACTTCTGGGAGATGATGTAATCAGCTGACCTTGTTCCTTTAGGGTATGAAACAACACTTTTAGGGACTTAGAAGCCCTTGGTTTATGGACATATGTGATTGGGGTTGTAGTGCCCAAATATGTTTATAACAGGTGGGCGAGCCACCTCCAGTGGACCCGGCTCACAATCCCACTAAACAAATACAATATATGTTATTACCAATGAAGAGACCAATGCGAGTTGAACCCATGGCCGGCGGGTCTGCCAGCCACGCCCACGTGGTGGCCCAATGATCAACATTGCCCAACACAAAACACTCCACACGCTAATGGTCACACCACATATGTTTCACTGAACCGCACCAACAAACAAAACTGTTGTTTAAAATAACGCACCAAGAAACAAACCATGCGCCAAGTTTGGGAGGGGTGGGATTTGATACCTCGACCTCTCCACCTCCATTTCTCCGCCTAACCACCATGCCACGGGTGGTGGCTTTGTAAAGTTTACCACCCCACCACCATATAAACCTTCGTTTTCATTTGCATGAGGGAGGACGAGCGGATTTGAATGGAACGGAGAGGGAGAGAACACATAGACAGAACGGAGGTCGAAAGGAATGGTGGAACTGCGAGCCAAGCCAAAGGTGGAACCATGATGCAATTCCAGGAGGCAAAATGATGGCATGTTTTCCAAGACAGAATTTTTGCAAAGAATCTTGAAGATTCCATGAGGAGGTAAAAATTCATTTTATCATAATGTAACCAAGTTTACAATCATTTTTCTCAGATTTTCGCAGGGAACGCTATGGCGAGGTTGGATTGACCTTTTGAGCAGCAGATTTTCAGATTCCCAACAGAGGAGAATCTTCAAGAATCTTGAGGGAATCTTCCAGATTCCTTGGAGGCTGAAATTCGCCAAAGTCAGAATGCAACAAACTTCATACTCATTCTTCTCAGAATTTCGCAAGGAACCTGATGGCGCAAACAGAATTTTGATTTGAGTAGCATATCTTCAGATGACCTAGAGGAGGGAATCTTTGAGGAATCTAGGGGGAATCTAAAAGATTCCTGTAGCCCCAGATTTTCACTTTCTCAGAATTCAGAAATTTGACAGTCGATTTTACACTATTTGACACCACGAATATCATGGTGTAATCAGATTTTCCATTTGATCATTCCATTTTTCAGCCACTTTTCAAAGTGGAGTGCAGGTGTCAACATTCAATGTGTGAGCAGACATTTCTATGATATTCGATGCCACGAGATCGATGGTACAACTAGATCCAATAGTTTATCATCCTCTTCTTCAGATAACTCCTTGATGTGAGGTATATGCAGTGTTATCGTATACTTCTTTGTCTCTTTGCTTGAGATGCATTATGTTGTATAGATCCCTGTTTGATGTTTGATGTGGGATCTTGTTTTCTTCTGATGTGAGATGTACTTATTGTCATGTTTTGATTGAGATCCCTTTGTTGTCATGTTGACGGGATACTCATGTGTCTCCATGTATGTTTGAATTGAGATCCCTTTGATGCCATGTTGGCAGGATGCTCATTATTAACATACGTGAAATTATGTCATGCTGATAGGAGTCCCTTTTTGAATGAGAGTTCCTGTAGTGGAACATCTCTTGGAGCCACTCCTATGTGAGGGCATATTCCTTGTATGATAGAGAAAACACATGCATGTACATCATCACTCTTTCCAGCACTTAATGCAGCGGCCTACACCATCTTGACACTAGGGCCCAGAGACATAGTCCCTCCTGGATGAACTCTGTTATCAACGTCTTGTGTTTTATGTTGTTGATTCTTGTCTTGTTCCTTCTTCTTTACAGCATGCACATATGTTCCTTTATGCTATTTTAAATGCAATTCTCACAACATCACGGAAGCAAAAGATCTTGGTTAAATCCGACAATTGAGTCAACTCGGATCAATATCTCCCTCCATCTCTCCTTCTTTGTCTCTCTATCTCAAGCCCCCAAACACACACGCTCTCTCACTCCATATCTACATATATCTTTGTCCCTCCCTCCCTCTCTCTATCTCTCTCTTCTTCCCTCTCTTCACTTTCCATCTATATCGCTATCTCCCTTTGTCTCTCTATATCACCCCCAAAACATACACACTTTCTTCATCTATATATCTATCCTTCCCTCCTCCTCTCTCTCTTTCTCTCTCTCTCTCTTCCCCTTCTCTCCCTCTCCCCCACTTCTATCTCTCTTCCCTCCTGTTTTCCTCTCTCTCCATATTCCTTATCACTCCATATCTCTCTCTCCACCTTTCTCTCTCTATTTCTTTCTTATTACCTCCCTCTCTCTCACCCTCCAACTCCATTTCTCTTTCCCTCCCTCTCTCCACTCTCTCACATCCTCTCTCTCCTTTTCTCTCCGACCTCTCTCTCTCTCTCTCTCTCTCTCTCTCTCTCTCTCTCTCTCTCTCTCTCTCTCTCTCTCTCTATCGCTTTGTTGGGACAGGGTCCCCTGGGGTAAATTTTGTAATCAATTTGATTAATTATGTAAATTCTTCGCATTTTGAGGAGTGGAGCATGAAGGTCATAGGAGTCAAAATGGACTTTTTTCCCTTAGTTTGTTAGAATATAGGATGTTTTGGGACCCGCCCATGGTAATGGAAAGAGCTATATAAATAAGTTTTAGCGAGTCATAGGAGGAGATGAAAAGAATTGAAGATCATTGTACGGGCAAGTAGTCTAAGGTAGGAAAGTATGTTTCCTGTACTTAGGCGAAGGGGAAGGCTCCTGTAGCTGTGTGCACAGAGACCTTGGTAAGTCTGCAAGCTGAGTGCACGGGACCATGTAGCTGCATGTGCAGGGAAGAAGAGTCTGTAATAGAAAGATTATATCAATAAAGACTATTTTTGAAGCTATAATTGTGTATCTTTGTCATTATCTTTACTTATGCAATTTATGTGTATCTACTCTATTTTTCTGCAATTATCTAAAGAAACACTTAATTGGTGTGCGAAAGTAGTAGATTAGATAAGTTACATGATTTTATGAATGTTTTAAATGTTCCACGAAGGATTAGGTAATTTTTTTGTAAGTTACTGTGATTTTTGTATTTTAAGGATTAGGGTTCGCGAAGGTCAGGATAAAGCCCTAGAAGTGATAGAAACCCATCACACAGACCTCTGGATGAAAAAATCTGGTTCTGTCATCCCCCAATACTTCTTCGGGTGAGACTACAGCCTGTGTTACGCGGGTTGTTACCGAAAGGGCCAACAGTTTAGGGTTTTGTTGGTTGGCGCAACTAACTCTGAACCTGGTCCATGACCCATCAAGCCAACAAATGGTTCCATTGTCGGGACCGGGATCTATCTCAGGAATGTGTGATGTTGAATAAATGGTTCCCAACAAAGAAATAAATTGAGAAGTGGATAGATCAGAAGTTTCACGAATTTGCAACCCAGGAAAAGGAATCCACGTCTGTTGAAGGAAGAGTGGTTGAATAGATATATGTATACAGACGAGCACGTAATTTTCTTTTGTTCTTTTCCGTGTGAATTACACTAGTGGTTGTCGAAATTGGTAGATAGCCAAGGCACGTGGAAGTTGGACAACCCTATTGTGTGGACTCCAGAATTGGTAAGGCATTTGGAAGCTTCAGACAATAAGATCACTAGGGTTGTCGATTACTAGATTGATAACATTTTGGGTGGTTTTCATTATTGAATTCGCGATTGATACATATGTAAGCTATAGCGAAGCTGAGAGATGATTCTTTAAGGGACCTAGAGGTAAGTATATGAAATCCCTGAAGACTTGGATTAAAATGCTATTGTGTGAGAAAAGGGTTATGCCATTAAATTAATGTTTAGAAGAGATCTGATGGGAGCTACGCGAAGTGGAAAAACATTTAGAAGAAATCTAGATTCAGGTGCTGAGTACAATCCTCTATTGGGAGTGTCTGATAGTGACAAAGAAAGTAGTGTTCTGAGGATGCCTCTAGGTGCGCTACAGGAAGTAAGACAGGGTATCACGGGGATACCAAATCCATCCACCTCCGCCACCACCTCCGCCTCATACACCTACAGCTATACCTCCACCTCCACTATTCAATATGACCAACACAATGAAGATGACCATATTCAGAGGTCTGGGGACAAAAGACCCTGAATAGTTTTGGTTTGTAGCAGATGATGTGTGGAAGTCACAACAAGTTACAAAATGATGATTTGAAGAAAGAGTAGTTGGTTACAACACTACAGGATAAATAGCTAATTTGGTATATTAAGTATTGTTCGGGTCATCCAAATGTAACACTAGACGAGACAAAGAAAGAACTCAATAATGAGTTCAAGAAGCCTAAGTCACGAGCTCAGTTAGTGACAGAGGTCAAAGAGATCTAGCAAAAGGTGAATGAGTCTGCATGGGACTTTGATCAGAGGTTGAAATGTTTGCTACAACAGGCTAATACGCAGATCATGGATGATCAACATAGGTATTGGCACATTGCTTCATTGTTACCCCATTTGAGATTGCCGCTATCACAATAGAAAATTGGCATGCAAGCTGAAGCATTAGAGATCGCTATAAGATTGGAAACTTTGCCCATTTAGGATACGAATCTAGGAGTGCAGTAGATTCAGTCACAACTACCTAACTTGCATATGGATTTGCAGAGACTAAAGAAGGGAAAGGAAGCCCAGACTAAGGTTCACGCAGAAGTTTGGTGCTTGAAGTGCAAAGGCCATGGTCATGTTAAGGACCATTCCCTGGTTTATCAGAATTATCTTATTGGGGGAGGCCTTGTCCCCTTGAAGCCGGAAAATACAACTGGGTCGAGCATGGGAGTAGCACCGTGGTGTGCTATTTGTCAGTTTATAGCACAACATGTGGCAAATAATTTCCATTTACTATAGAAGTTTGTATAGACCCCTCAATAGTTGTTTTGCAATTTATGCAAATATGTAGGCCATGATGAGCACCATTGTTGAAGTTATGAATTAATGATGGATATAACCCCTACGTATAGAATGCAGGCAGAGACTCATCCTCAATATCAGGGCGCAACTGTGGCATGTGTAGGATTCCAAGGCCACGGAAGAGAGTGAGGAGGAGGAGTTGAAGGGGTCGTGTTCAGATCATCTGTTATAATTGTGGGGAAGCGGGCCATTTTGCACGAGATTGTCATAATCCTACACACCCTTCCTGTCAATATTGTTGACAGTTTGACCATGTTATAGAATATTTCCCAGTTCTTATCACGAAGATGCAAGAAAACAAGACTCAAACCCAGAAGCCTACGCAGAACATCCAGATGATGAGGTCATAGCCGTGCGAAGATGGGCCCAGTGTCATTATTGTTACGCTGAGCAGTGTAGCTACTGGAGAAGATAAGGGGAAACAACCAAAAGCCGATGTGTGGGTTCGCAAAGATGCTGATAAGGAACTAGGATTTGATGTAAAAAAGGTAAAGGAAATGTTTATGGAAGCAAAGAGAAGCTTCACGGGTGAAGGAGTTTCTACATCAAGGACTCAAAATATGGGAAAGTATGAAGAGAACAGTACTGCGCAAGAGACAAACCCATCATTATTAGCATCATTTTTGAAAACATGCATGAAACTTCTAAGGGATAAGAAGGCAGTAGAAGGACTGCAAGAATTGATTGATAATTGCACTGGTAAGAATAAGCCTCTACCAGAACAGCGTGCAGTACATAAAGTGGGAAAAAGCAAGAAGAGAACTGGTCATGAAATGAGGTTGATTGCACAGATTGGAGAATACGAAATGGATGAGGTGATTCTCGATTTAGGGTCTGATGCAAATGTTTTGCCAAAGAAGACCTGGGAAAGAATGGGAAGACCATTGCTACAGTGGTCCTTGATTCAGTTGAGGATGGCCAATCAACAGAAGATTATTCCTATGGGGCGCCTACATGGAGTGATCATGGATATTGAAGGGGCGCATGCCATAGCCAACTTTGAAGTGATCGAAATCATGGACGATAATAACCCTTATCCGGTACTTCTCAAAATTGATTGGGCATTTGATATGAATGCAATCATAAATCTGAAGAAGCACATTATGACCTTTAAGAAGAAATAACTAAGGGTGATTGTTCCATTGGATCCAACTAAAGGTGCATGATATTGTTGTGGGGAAAAATGCCTATGCAGGACGATCCTATCCACCTAAGGTGTGACAGTGCCTTAGCAACAAACAGAGACAGCTATTCTGGTTTCTTCCTTTATGAAATGTGAAAGAGGAGAGATCAATGGACTTACCGGTGTCTTCCGTTTGTCCCTCGATCCAGATCCTCTTCTCTTTGGGTGTTCACAGCTACTTGCCTCCTCGCTCGCCCAAGAGAACAGCTACTTGCGACAAGAGAACAGCTACTTGTGACAAGAGAAGAACACAACACAAAGGCAAATATTCATATTCATAAATGATTCAGGATTAGAAGTAAATCAAATACACTAATGCAATCATACATCAAAGATACATCAGTATATAGGAGAAAACCAAGATAGCTTTATTGATACATAACAAGGTTCAGGAAGAGATACAACCCAGAGGGCTCCAATCCAGCATCTCCTTCCCAGCAGAATGGAATTCCTATCTTCACCTCCCTTCAAAGCATTAAGCACCCAATGATTCCAGTCTCAAACCAATAGCAATTCTTTGCAATAACAAAATTCCAGCCTCGGGATCTCATGGAGGAGAGATCCATATATAGATGTTTGGAGAGAGGATGAGTCAGCTTGAGATCTGACTAGTGTCCTCTCCCTTTGTTAGTTCTTGAGTCCACTTGGAGGTTCTTGCTTCCACTTGGAGATTTGGAACCTTTTACTCATCACCAGTCGAATTCCCTGAGGCAAGTGTCATTTTGGAAGCTTCCTGGGTTTTGACACCTTGAGGAATGAGCCTGCCACATGTCCAATCTCGCTCAGTGCAGGTAGCCAGTGTTGGAGTTGACATTCAGTGCAGGTAGTCAGTGTAGCCATTGACATTCAGCGCAGATGGTCAGTGGAGCAGTTGACATGATCCTGAATTGACTTGTTTTTTAGCAGTTTCAGGTGGAGAACTTTTGTGAATTGTTGTGGTTTGTTAGCCTTGTTCCTCTAGGGGTAGGAACAACATGTTTAGGGACTTTGGACCCCTAAGATTATGGACATTTCATGCTCAATGTTGTAAGGCACAAAAATGTCTATAACAGTTGCCCCCTAAAGTATGAGGCCGTTTATCGGGTGAAATGCTTTATCCAGGAGGGTCCGAAGTTCATCCAATTGCTAGGAGGAGACCTGTAATAAGATACAATACAATACATTATTTTTCATACTGCTTTCATGATCTAGCTGAGGCGGGCATTCCCATGCTCAGCTTTATAAATTCATTTTCTGTACATAAAACAGACAATCGTCTGATGGTAGACTGATAATTTTGATGAAATTATCATCCTTTGAGTAGGGTGATCGTCTGCTGCAATGATGTACATGTCAAATGTCTTTATCTTTCCCGAATATATATCGCAGCCCGGATGGATGAAACTAGATCCGGGGTCTTCAAACTCGTTCGATCTTCACTCTAAGTACAAGTCGATCCATTTGAGAATTGTTCTGAAGTCGAACATGGAAATACATCGCTTGATTACCGGTCAATGATGTAAACCGTTAACAAGCGCGAGAGGAATCACCGATAATGATAATGACCCTCAAGGTACTGCAGTACAATTCACGTGGTGTGAATAAAGGACTTGGCGTCGAACACCATGCAAAATCCCAAAAATGATATCTAATATAATGCACTGCGTAAATCCCCCATACCATGCAAAATCTTCTGGTCGAAGGTCATTGATGTATACCTGTCGCCGGAAGTGAGAAACTTGCCATTGAGGCATGCAAGCTTCAAAGTACTGAAGGGGTTGTTCCTAGATCAACTTCTTGGATAATGAGCTGATGTCGACAAGAAGCGATCCGTCAAAGGAGGGCCTTAATGAATCCCACATCAGTGACACGGAACGGAGCTAATGATTTTGATGTAGGTGAAAATGATCTGTGACATATGATTCAGGGTGGCGGTCATGAATGGATGAAGGATAATGTATGGCAGTGGATGGGACCCGGTTGACTCTTTCTGAACGACTTCTCTTGAACATATGGCGACACTGATGCGATGGATCGGTAGCATTACCCCAATTATGGATGGTATGGCGAGACCATGGTGATGTGACCGGTGAATGAAACAACCCAACCTGATTGTGGTACGGATGAAAAGTGTCATGTTCAAGAGCGACCTGCTACCATCAAAGTTTTCTTTAGTTTCTCCCAATTTTTCCCCAGTCATTGCTGACCAGTACCTCTTTATTTTTGTCAAGCTTGAGGAGGATAACATATGCCTGTTCTATAACCTGCTCTTCGGGCAAGCCCGTCGCTATGTTTTATCGAGCTTAGTGATAGTGAAACTCGTTCTCGTCTAAAGACAAGTTTGTCACTATTTAATGATTTTAACAAGTCTAACGACAAAGACGACTCGGTCCTTTTTCATTTTTAGAGAGTCTGAAAAAGTACGTAAAGTTAACTCCAAAATTCCTTTTTCGTCATCTAATCCCTTAAGTCCGAAAAAGTATAAAACAATACAGAAGGGATGAGTTTTCGATAGTTTTAACGAGCCGAACAAAACAAGCGCTCGATCTTTTTGTGCAATAATCCCTCAGGTCCAAAAAGATTAAAATCTAGAGGAGGGATAGCACTTCCGGTCGCTTTAACGAGATGGAAGGCCAAAACTCGGCAATCTTTTCATATTTTACGAGTCAGTTGAAAAGAGCTTAAAGAAGATTCGTCTTTTGAGGAACGAGTGATAAACAGGGTTAGCAGCTGATTCCAGGTACAGGTTGGAATTTTCCAATCACGGCAGTGTCACAAGGATGGCTAGGTGAAATCACTCTTCGCAGCTGTTCCTCAAAATGGGTAAACAATCATATGGAGGTGAACGATCGGCCAAATGAAAAGTGGAGGTGACGGTGCAAACACGACCAAGGCTTTAATGGCTGATAGAGTTACATTCACAATGGTTATTTACCGGGATAGGTTCATTTTTTAACGAGCTTGAACGCGGAAAAACACTGCTCAAACTTATGTTTATTTTTTAACGAGCATGAAATATGCGCTAAAACTGCTCGAACTTATGTTTATTTTTTAACGAGCATGAACTATGCGCTAAAACTGCTCGGATCTTGCGTTTATTTTTTAACGAGCATGAACTTTGTGCTAAAACTGCTCGATTTATGGTCAAACTTTGATTTTTTACCACAACTAGTTTTGCTCTTTTCAAAGATAGTACTGCATTCTCAATTGCTGCATCAAACTTAGTTAGAAATGAATAACATTTATTTGAAAATGAGATTAAAACCCTAATATTTCACTTTGAACTACGTAAAAAGCAATTAAAAGGTGTTTTTACCTCTCATTTTACCATTTCATGTGAACTTGGTTTGTTGGAGCTTTGGAGGTGCCTCTTCCCCCTTGATTTTCACCAGCTGATTTCGGGAGATTCTGTGGACGATTCTCGGCACCGTCTGGACCAGGTAGGAGCTAAACCCTAGCTCTTTCTTTTCATGGTTTCATTTTTCCATTCTGTGCCTGTTTCCTTGTCTTCCTGAGCACCTGGGGTTTTGTCAGGGCGCCCTGCCATCAGCGCAGGTGGTCCATTCGAAACCTGCGTTGAATGTCAAGCTGCCTTAAGGCAGTTTGACCTTCAACGCAGGTAGAACACTTGCTACCTGCGTTGGGCACAGAAAACTGGTTCTGTTGCACAGTTTTTGATGAAATTTCGCCAGTTTCTCATCAAATCCAGGATCTTACTCATTCTCTTGTTTGTTTTGCAGGGACCTTTGAGCAAAATGTCCCTTACATGGCGAGAACGAGAACATGAAGAAGAGGACATGATTGCCCTCCATGATCCTGTCACGGTGAACGCACTGCGGAACTGTGGCCTGCTGAAGTTCTTCTGTATCTCTAGCATGAGAGCACAGATCTCCTTACTGTAGTATATGCTTGATGCTTGGGATCCTATCAACCAAGTATTCCAGATTAGGGGCAAATCCATCCCCCTGACCATCGTAGACATTTACTTCTTGACTGGGTTGTCAAGGCGGGGCGCCCCCATTTCTTTGTCAGGTTCGGCCCGAGGGAATGACTCCGTGAGAGATTATGTTCGCCAGTATTGCAGGGAAGGTTCCCAGCCGAGCAGAGACGGCAAGGTTGTTATCTGTGAGATTACTGACAGGTCTCTCAGGTCCATTCTGTGTACTATTGGTAGGATGGCCGGTAGTGCATCTCTTCATGTTGCCAACAGATCTTATGTGCAGCACGCCTTGGAGTGTCTCCAACCGAAAGTATTCAATTGGTGTGATGCAGTACTTCTTCAGATGAAAAGTCAATTGACCAAGGTGAAGGACGGGAAGCTGAAGAACTTTGGATTTGGTTCTATTTTGACTGCCTTTGCCTTGGAGAAAATACCACTGATGCAGCCTCAGTATATTGCACTCGACTTGCCTTCTCCGACCGAGCCACGCATGCAGAGATGGGTTGATCACATGTCTAGGCATGCTGGTCAACCTCAGATTACTTTCACTGATACCTTCTTCAGGTGGTTCGAGCACCAGGAGATGGTCTATTCCGAGTATCCATATGTGGGCATGGATTTCCGAGGTGATCCGGATTTGGTGTTACCGGATGGCGAACAGTGGGGCGCTATTGGTAAAATCTCTGACCATATCACTGTTTACTGTTTTTATTCATAATGTTGCTGTGCTTTATTCTGTCAAGACTTTTTAATCAAACTCTTGTGTGCATGCAGATGTTGGTCCTGTTCGCCCAGCAGTTCGCCCGAGAGCGCCAGTCGCTGCCCCAGCAGGGGAGCCTGCTGGGAGGGTTATTCTTCGCGACCTTGATGTGGCCGAGACCCTTACAGCTGTGCAGGAGCAGGTTGAGAGCCTTACTCTTGGTATTCCAGATGTACGGATCGACGAGTTACCTTTACAGTTGCAGCGGCATACTACTGGTGTACCTAGACGATGGACTCGTCTCTTACGCATGATTGCACAGGCCGTGACGTGCTATCATGAGCATCACTAGGCTAGGGTGCCCCCTAGCACTTTTGAGTTTTTGGGTCATGCGACCAATTTTTGTCTTGGTTACAGAACATTATGTGTAAACGATAAACAACTTTTATATATATATTTTGATTTTCGGGGTTTATTCTGGTTGAGTTATATGATCCACTTGTACAACATTGATGATGCATTTTTTTTTTATAAATGTCGCAAATGTCTATCTAACACATAGTTTGCTAATGAGTCGGTTAATGTGTTTAAGTTCCTGGAAATATGTTGGTATTGAATTAAATCAAACTGTCTTTCCAAAATCTTAACCCTTAGAAACATGCGATAAATAGCTGGATTGCGGACAGAATATATACCATTGAGTTGTAGTATCACGAGTTGTGAGTCTAGCCTGACGATTAGTCGGCATATACCATGGGTGATGGCATCAGAGAGGAGTTCTATCAACGCGCTATACTCAGCGATATTATTCATTGATTGCCCAATACACACACCTCTGAAACTCACTAACTCGCCGCTTGGATCAAAAATGGCCCAGGCCGCGGAGGACAGGTTCCGCGAACTATGACTCGCTCCGTCGGCATATCCCACACATGTCTCAGAAAGGTTCGACATCTGCAATAAATGTAAAAAGGTGGATTACTCGACCAAAACAAACGCTTTAGCGAAAACAAAATACAACAAAAGCACACAGGTTACTATTTAAGCATAGTAACGCTTGAGGTACAACCCATTGCAGGGTTGCGCCAGTGGGATTCCGTCATAATCCATTAACTTGTAGGCTCCTTTTGCTAACACTCGCTTAACAATATAGGGGCCCATCCATAAAGAATTAAATTTACCTGCTCCCAATTTATCGGATTCTTGGTCATAAAGCAAGACCAAGTCACCTTCCGAGAAGACACGGGGTTTGACATTTTTGTCGAACTGCGCCTTGACTCGTTTCTTATGGGCTTCGTTAGCCAAAGCGGCGTCACGACGGGTTTCATCCAATTGGATTAATTCCAAGAAACGGGCCTCTTCTTCTGAAGTTCCGGGGAGGAGGTCGATTGCGAGTTTAAGGGACGAAATTTCGCACTGGACTGGTAAGACTGCCTCCAGGCCATACACCAGTTGGAAAGGTGTGAACCCAGTTGCATTCTTTACCGATGTTCGGTAAGCCCACAAGGCTGAGTACAGGATTAGGTGCCACCTTCTTTTGTGAACTCCGATCATCCTTTGCAACATACGCTTCAAGACCTTGTTGATCGCTTCAACTTGTCCATTGGCTTGCGGATAATACAGGGTAGAGCTATTGTGAGATAGCCCTAGCTTGGCAGCTAATTCAACCATCATGTGATTGCGAAAATGTGATCCATGATCTATAACTATAGCCTGTGGTATGCTGAACCTGGCGACTACATGATTGAAAAAGAAAAGGGCAGCTGTTTCACCAGTGTTATCCAATGTAGGCATCGCCTCGGCCCATTTAGTAAAATAGTCTACGGCGACTATAATATACCCATGCCCCCCGGTCGAGGTGGGGTTACATTGCATGAAATCGATGCCCCATTTGGCGAAAGGCCGAACAGCAACTATTGGCTGTAAAGGTGCGGGTGGTCTTCTGGTCTTGCTATCAAAAATTTGACAAGCATGGCAACTTCTGACTGCGATTATGCAATCTTTGAACATGGTTGGCTAGAAGTATCCCGCTCGTAAGATTTTTTGTGCTGTTGCATATCCAGATTGATGCCCCCCACACGCGCCTGAATGACACTCATTCAGGGCTTTTTCGGCCTCCTCATGGGTAAGGCACCTCCTCAGAACTGTATCGATACCACGACGGTAAAGCGTATCACCGACGATCATGTAGTCTTTAGCTTGGTATCGTATACGTTTCTGTTCAGAGTGAGAGGTGTTAGGCCTGAAATTTTGGGTTTGGAGATAAATTATGATATCTCCATACCACTCATTGCTTGCAGATATCAGAAACAAACTCTCGTCCACGATTGATTCTTCGGATGTTTCATCGTTGGACGACGATGGGAGATCGCACAATAATTCTGCGAAAACTAGAGCTTTCTTTGATTTGGATTTTACAAATTCCAGATCAAACTCTTGAAGGATCACTATCCATTTTGAATATTTTCCCCCCAGCAACTGTCGCGACAGTATATAAGTCATGGGGTTGCAATCTGATAAAATGGTAGTTTTCCGAAAGAGGACATAATGTCGAAATCTTTGAATCGCTTGAACAGCTGCAAGCGCTAGTTTTTCAACATAAGAATATTTTCTTTCTGTATCATTTAAGTTCTTACTTAAATAATATATAGGATGTTCAATTCCATCGATTTCTTGAACTAAAACCATCGCAATGGTTGTATCCGCTGCAGCCAGATACAGGTTAAAATCTCTTTGATAGTCCGGGGCATACATTAATGATGCTTTTACTAGAGAATATTTCAGAGCATCAAAGGAAGCTTGCACTACCTGATCCCAGACAAAAGGTACATGCTTTTTCAAAAGATGAGTATAACCTTTAGCAAGTTCTGCGTAATTTGGAATGAACCTCCTCAGAAAGTTTGCTTTCCCTTGGAGTTTCTGAATCTGAAGCAAATTTGAAGGTGGAGGCAAATTAATGATTGCCTGAACCTTGCAAGGGTCGAGACGAATCCCATCCTTGGAGACTACAAAGCCAAGTAAACGACCAGAACCGATGCAAAACACACATTTGTGCGGATTGAGTCTTATCTTGTAGTGTCGGCAACGTAGAAAAATCGCTCTTAAATGCTGCGGATGATCAGTCCGCTTTCGCGAATGAGCCAGAAGGTCATCGAGATATGGTTGAACGATGTTCTTGATGTCATGGAAGGCATAATTCATTGCCCTCTGAAACGTCGCCCCTGCGTTCTTTAAACCAAAGGGTAATTTTCGATAAGCGAACGTGCCCCACGGACAAATGAATGCAGTCTTTGACTGGTCCTGTGGGCGGATATTTATTTGATTATACCCGGAAAATCCATCCATAAATGAAAAGATTTCACATCCGGCGCATTCATCAATTATCTGGTCGATGAAGGGTGTAGGATAGTTGTCCTTCGGACAAGCTTGGTTTACATTCCTATAGTCGACACACACTCTAATTGTCCCTTGTTTCTTCATAACAGGGACAATATTCGATACCCAATCGGTTAGAGGAACCGGGTAGATGAAACCAGCATGGAGAAGCTTTTCAACTTCTGCTTTAATGGCAGCGGCTTTCTTGGGGTGCACCTGCCAAAGCCGTTGTCTTACCGATTTGACATCAAGATACATCTTAATTTCATGTTCAATAATACTCGAGTCAATGCCTGGCATTTCATCATATGACCAAGCAAAGACATCTCTGAACTCGCGGAAAAGAGCGTTATATATTTCCAGTTCTGAAGGAGAACATCCTTTGCCGACATAAATATTCTCTACAACATTTGTTTTAGTCGAGATATTTATGGCTATAGTCTCCTCAATATTGGATAAGTTTCGCTCGAAATCCACCGTGTTTACAGTATTTGATAGGAATTCAAAAACTGAAGGGTGATAAAGGTCATGTTGAGTATCTTCTTCATATTCTGGAAGAAGGGAACGATGGTGGTGATCATTCCATGGTGCCCCCTCAATCAACATTGATTGTAGGATTCCTTCGTCAGTTCCATGCACTTTCGACCAAGGATCTGTTGGGGTACCATATTCTCTAGACCTATCTACCCAAACGCTTGATGAGCGTTGATTTGGGAGCGTTGATTGCTACAATATTTCTATTGGGCTTGGGGGCAAAACCATTGCATGATCCATGTCGATATCGTCTTCTGCGATCTTCGTAGAAGAGATCATGTTGCAGGTTGCTACCAATGCTATATCTCCTATATAGATGGGAGATGGAAGCGCGAAAGTTCCCATCAATGTGGGGTCTTTCAGTAGGCCTACTCCGATATCTTGAAGCGAATGCTTGCTTTCATGGATCATGGGAATGCTTCCTGTAACTTGTGAACCATTAGGGAGGAAGTTCTATTGGTCGACGACCGTAATCCCTCCTTGAAAAGGGAATGCGATCTTCCTAAAATAAGTCGACACTACAGCTGCCATGGCATATATCCACGGTCTTCCCAGTAGGATGTTGTAGTCAAGATTCCCATCGATGACTTCGACATCTATCTCTACTGTTTTTCCTCCTAGTTCAATCTTCAAGTTATTTAGGATGTCGTATGGGGTGTACGTCCTTCCGTCGAATGCTTTTAGTGTTGTCGAAGATCGCGACAAGGTTGGAGATCCTAGAGTTTTCAAGCAACTCATCGACATGATACATGTAGATGCCCCCTCATCAATAATTTTTCGGTGAACAGTTTTGTTGAGGGCTTTCACTTGGATAAGGAAAGCTAGTTGAGCTGGTAACTGAGGATCGTATCCTTTGTGGTCGAAGGATACAAGATTGGAATCCTTAGGATCAACCCCACCAATAGCCGATAATAATGCCTTCCTTTGGGATGGGCAATTTTGTAATACTTCAAGAGTCGACATAGCGGATGGCGATTGTGCCAAATCTTCCACTATGTTATAATGTTGCGCCGCTCTGGCGCGAGGATTAAATGACGACTTGTGTACTACTCCCTTCGGCGGTTTTATTGTTAATTCAGGAATGATGGGCGGTACAACTTCCGTCGAAGTTGTTGTCGAACTACTTGGTTGATCTTTACCTTTGTCGTTCGACAGCGGCGGATTCCCGTAATCTTTGTTCTTCGTCGAAATCAAAGCATCATTCTATTGCTTGGAGATCGACAACATTAGCACTTGCGACGGGGAAACATTTCCACTATCAACCAGATTTTGACTTGGGTTTGGAAACGGATCAGTTAACACAGCTGAGGTTTGCGAACTTTTGAAGAACCTTTTTAGCTCAGCTTTGTATGGACAGTCGTTTGTCCAATGACGCTCGTCACATATCTGACACCCTGTGGTAGGGGGTTTCCTATTTCCATGAGGGTTTGAAGAAGTTTTTCCGGGAGATGACTCACCTTGTTTCTTCTTATTCCCTTTGTTTTGTCTCTTCTTGCTTCCTGGTTGATTGGTTTCTTTGCCCTTATCTGCTGATACGGCATTTACTTCCGAAGCAAGAATTTCCTCTTTTGCATTTTGATATGAAGTCTTACGGGCTTTCTTAGACGAAGCCTTTGTCGATTTCGTGTTTGCGGTGCCAATCACACCATCGCCAGCATGAGAGTCACTATTTGATTTAGGAGGAGGAGGAATTGAGAATTCTGGTCTAGGGGCGTCAGGTATTTTGTCATAGAGCGTGCCAGACTGAGTGTATACTAAGTCTAGATATTGTGCACGAGCAATAACTTGCTCCTCTGTTACGACTCCCCCCTTGGCCACATCTTCCGTTATGGTGGGAAGTAACGACTTGATAAACCATTCAGCTAATAGCTGATCGGGAACGTAAGTCTTCACCATCCTATGACGACGACGCCACTCATGTATATGATCGGATATATGAGTGGCCGTTGTCTGCTTGAAGTTGGTTAAGATTTCCGTTCCCGTTTCATACCTTATCGGTAATTGAAAATGGGTTAAGAAAGTCGTGGCTAGGGAGCTGAAATTGTTGAACGAGGCTCTAGGTAACTCAATATACCATTTAGCCACTGGACCCGTTAACGTCCTCTGAAAAAGGCGAAGCCTTATCGAATCATCGTTCAGGGTGTTTGATGAACACCATAGATGAAAAGTCATCATGTGATTCGATGGGTCTTCGCCTGGATTTCCATTGAATTTAGGAATGTCCGATGGAAGTTTGTGAGGAATCGCTGGCCACCAAGGGGCGTAAGCAATTGGATCGTTTGTTAACCGGTGTAAATTGGGTAACTCTAGAGTTGCCACGAATGGTAACTGTTGATTCAAGTTAGGTGAAGCATACCCAGGATACGATGGAATCGCCTGAACAGTTGGTCTTTGCATACCAGCATAATGTAATTGATGTTGGTATGACTGATACGGTTGGTGGACTTGACCACTGTAAAGCGGTTGGTTTTGACCATTTTGAATGTACGGTTGTCCACTGTTCGCAAAGATCTGCTGCTCAGAACCTTAGTACACTTGTTGGAATTGTGGTTGTTGGTATTGCACCAGCCACGGTTGTGAAGCCATGTTCTGCTGCGCTATACTAACCGGCGGACCAAGATGTGGGGTAATTGTACCCATTTGGACCTGTGTCGTCCCACCAGTTGGCGATTGTGGTTGAGTCACAGGGTCAAGGGGTTGTTGCATTACAACCTGAGAAATCTGAGGTTGGCATACAACAGGCATCGCTTGAACTTGTGACACTGTTACAATAGCTGGTGTTGTCGGGATATTCGACATAGGTACACACTGTTGCATAGAATACACAACTCTTGGCTGCTGGGGTAGCATAGGTACCCAACCGCTTGTCGTAACTCCAGTATAACCTGAATACTGTTGAGAACTGCCGTATGGATATCCTCCTGGAGGGGGTAATGATAAGGCATACTACCCCCCATACGGTAGCAATCTGGAACTCAAGGGGATTGTTTGCCCTTGGGGACTGGATGGCCCAAACTGACCTCCATAGGGATCAATTTGTCGAGTTTCAACATAAGAGTTGCCAGATATTATTCCGGAGGAACAAACTGGAACAGACCACACTGTCGAAATAGTCCCTGGGTGGACTCCTTCTAGCGGTTGCGAGCTAGTTGGGACAGATGGTATGCCGGCAAACATCGTCGGAGTGACGGCAGGGAGTTCTGCTGTCGCTGTGTCATTTGACACAGTCCTAGATGTTGACGGTTGCTCAGACATTTTGAGTCTATCCAATAGATTGCCTAGCGATTCTACAGGAACTTCCAGTGGTGATGGACTAACTTCTGATGTAGAAGGAAATAGAGTGATCCCTACTCCAAAGTGGGTTGGAGTACTTGCTTGCGGGTCTTCTACAATTTCCTCTATCGCAATCAAACCAGGTGGAAGAGGAAGACCGTCAGGTCCGTAAAATATTTCTGGTGCCGAAGAAGGGGTTGAATCGACAGCGACAGTTGTTTGAGGAACAATACTCTCTGGACCGGTTACAGATGGAACTGGTTCAGTAACACAAGTATTTGTTCTCAGACTAGGATCAGTGTCACTGTCCCTCTGTGGCTGTTGAACTTCTTCAATAGAGGCAGGGTTTCCAGAAATGTTTGGAGTAACCGGAATCTCAGATGTTGTCGGAACAGTTGTTCTAACTTTGATAGGAGATTTCGAACCGGTTAAACGAGTTCGCTTTGTCCGTACTATTTTCGATTCCGGAGACAAAGACGGTTGACTCGTAAGCCTCCGCGAACGACAGGGTTTCAATTGACTTTCTTCCACGATTGCGGATTACTCGATCAACTAAAATACAAAAGGGGAAAGTGTGTTTCCGAATTGAATGAATTTTTTAGACGTTTTAGACACAACTTGCTTTTTCACTTTTAAAGAGTCGAGAAAAAGCTAAAGATGACTCTAGTCTCCTTCGATGTTTTAACGAGCCCGAAGTGACAAATGCTCGGATGGACTTTTTCCGTTATAGAGTCTGAAAAAGGCCAAAAGGAACTGCTCTGGAGTTCTAGGCAGAGGGTGTGCCAAACTTTTCGCAAAACCGTAGAATACTTTTTAGGGTACGGGCGGTCGATCTTCCTGAATGCTGTGTTCAGTGCATTGCGATCAGTAGGGCGGTCGACACGGCTTCCTAAGGATAAATAATATATGCCTATAGGGGTCTCCCAATATATACGCGACGGTACGTGGGAGCACAATCTGTACTAGTGCTATCGTCCCTCAGGAGGAATCACCCACCTTCCACGAGATCGACAGTCACTAGGCTTAACGACGCTGGAACACGTCTCTAGCCTAGACCTCTATGTTGTGCGTTATGTTGCAAAGCGTTGTTAAGTTCATTCAGTTTATTTTAAGTTGATCTTTTTAGAAGTTTGCCTTTCAAGGTTCACCACGAGATGTATGATACAAATTCCTAAATGCAGTCTAAAGATGATAAGCAAGCTTTATATCTTTTCAACTTTGAAAATCCTAGCTACTAAGGGAAAAGAAAGACACCATCTTTTCTCAAAGAGCAATCAGCACACTCTAATGCACTTTTCCTAAATCAAGCATGCAAACTATCAAAATGCAAATGCACAATGCAGGTGTTTGTTTTCCGCTTTCTTAGTATTGATGCCTACAAAGAAAGCTTTTTGTACAACTTTGAATTTGCTTTTAAATGACAGATACAAACAAGTTTACTTCTTCAAAATCAACAAGGGTAGAAGAGATTACAACACTTTGTGACTTTCGAAATGAACACTTGTTTCGACACTTAAAAGAGACAAACTCAAACCAATAAACAAAAGTAAATGTATAATCAACTGTAAACAGCCAATGAACTCTCTCCTAAGATCACAACCAACAGATCTGAATCAAGGGCTACAGGATGATTATTTCACTCATGCAAAGGAAAACTGTAAATGATGCCACAAAAACATAAAAACACTCACAGTCTTTTTGTACAAAAGGAGGCGGAATTTAAGCAGAGAAAAGGAGTTATCAGACTGGTACCTATGCTGGTTACAGGCTGCAAAAAACAGAGATCAAAACAGGGCAACAGAGAGCAGAGAACCCCAACTACACAAGGCAAGACTGGTTCAGCGCAATCTCAACACTGTGGTTTTGAAATTCAGCGCAAGTAGCCTTCACGGGACCTGCGTTGAAATGCAGAATGCCTTCACAGCAGTTGCGCTGAAGGAGAAACTCTCGTTTCTCACTGGGTTCTAGGTCACAGATTGCTCAATAATCAACGGTTTCAGGCCAAATCAGAAACACAAGCAAGGTATAATCAAAGGGATGCTTTGAGAGGGTACTAAGATCTATCACAAAGGATCATCAAATCATTTGTGAGTCCATTGTTCAGATCATAGACAAAATCCAGTGAAGGATCAAGGCAGCAACTGTCTACTTTGCAACTGAGAATAGCAGAAGCAGTTCGATTGTTGCTGTTGAGTCTATGAAGTAAACAATGATAGAAACACAAATAAAATGACTAAAAAAAATGTCCCCAGCGGAGTCGCCAATTTGTTGTGGGGAAAAATGCCTATGCAGGACGATCCTATCCACCTAAAGTGTGACAGTGCCTTAGCAAAAAACAGAGACAGCTATTATGGTTTCTTCCTTTATGAAATGTGAAAGAGGAGAGATCAATGGACTTACCGGTGTCTTCCGTTTGTCCCTCGATCCATATCCTCTTCTCTTTGGGTGTTCACAGCTACTTGCCTCCTCGCTCGCCCAAGAGAACAGCTACTTGATTCCTGCGAGATCATAAGAGAACAGCTACTTGCGACAAGAGAACAGCTACTTGTGACAAGAGAAGAACACAACACAAAGGCAAATATTCATATTCATAAATGATTCAGGATTAGAAGTAAATCAAATACACTAATGCAATCATACATCAAAGATACATCAGTATATAGGAGAAAACCAAGATAGCTTTATTGATACATAACAAGGTTCAGGAAGAGATACAACCCAGAGGGCTCCAATCCAGCATCTCCTTCCCAGCAGAATGGAATTCCTATCTTCACCTCCCTTCAAAGCATTAAGCACCCAATGATTCCAGTCTCAAACCAACAACAATTCTTTGCAATAACAAAATTCCAGCCTCTGGATCTCATGGAGGAGAGATCCATATATAGATGTTTGGAGAGAGGATGAGTCAGCTTGAGATCTGACTAGTGTCCTCTCCCTCTGTTAGTTCTTGAGTCCACTTGGAGGTTCTTGCTTCCACTTGGAGATTTGGAACCTCTTACTCATCACCAGTCGAATTCCCTGAGGCAAGTGTCATTTTGGAAGCTTCCTGGGTTTTGACACCTTGAGGAATGAGCCTGCCACATGTCCAATCTCGCTCAGCGCAGGTAGCTAGTGTTGGAGTTGACATTCAGCGCAGATAGCCAGTGTAGCCATTGACATTCAGTGCAGATGGTCAGTGGAGCAGTTGACATGATCCTAAATTGACTTGTTTTTGAGCAGTTTCAGGTGGAGAACTTCTGTGAATTGCTGTGGTTTGTTAGCCTTGTTCCTCTAGGGGTAGGAACAACATGTTTAGGGACTTTGGACCCCTAAGATTATGGACATTTCATGCTCAATGATGTAAGGCACAAAAATGTCTATAACAGATATACTAAACCAATTCACGATTATGAGGAGGATTATGACATTGATCATATCTAGACACTGACTACACGAGATGAAGATTGGATCAACCTAGGTGGATGGGCAGATTACATGGGAGAAGGACAACTCCTATAATTCAGATTCAGATGAAGAGCTTGAGCACTGGCAGGACCGATTGCATGAAGTATCCTCACTGCGCTGCAACAGGCTTACCAAATTGTTACGATGTATATCCACTGAGGTACGCAACCTGTCATATTATGATGGTTTAGAGGATGTCAATTTATTTTTGGATAAATTTGAAAGAGATGTACCGAAGGAACATCGGTTCTAAGCGATGGACATCGCGTTGTGAGCTACGCCTGCCCATTGGTGGGGCATGCATAAGAATAGTTGTGTCAATTGGAAGTAATCTAGAATAATGATGAAGTTGAGGTTTGGGTACGCTAATAACCGCATTACAGAGAAATACACTGGGAAGGAGGATCTGCTGAGCACTTAGCTTATTGGACAAGGGCATGGAGAGAAGAACCGCAGTCAGAGTGGGTTCATATCTTCTACCATACTTTAGATACAATCCCTATGAACTGGTATTTGGAAACTGAGTTGCGACATGGAACCACAGAATGGGATGTTTTGAAAGAACTTTTTTTGCTAACTTTTAGCTTTGAATATGGGTTTGAATGTATAGATGAAGCACTGCAGGAGATTAAGGCTTCTATATTCAGAATGCCTAAAGAACCAGTTGAATAGGTATAACCAAATTGAGGTACGCAACTACACCATGCACTCGAATGCTACAATGTGACCGTGAAAGATGGCAAGGAAGATCCTAGGAACATCCTTATTCTTGAGTCTGAAGGACAGTGAAAAGTCGAGGGACCTAAGGCAGAAATCCATGATATATCAGAGTCCTTAAATACCAAGTTGGTTAATATTGGATTGGAAGCACAACCGAAGTTTGTGAACATAGGAGACTATTGGTACGAAGATACAGTAGATAAGGTTGCAGAGCTATTGCGAGAGTATTAGGACTTGTTTCCGACAAAGTTCTCTGACCTAAAAGGGATAGTAAGGGATATCAGAGTCATGAAGATCACATTGAAGCCAGATGCAAATCCAGTGAAACAACACCCCTACCAATTAAATCCCAAGTATAATGACAAAGTGGGCAAGGAGTTGGATAAAATGTTCAAAGTTGGGATCATTGAACCTCTAGAAGAATCACACTGGGTTAGTCCCATGGTGGTTCAAGAAAAGAAGACAGAGGGTGAAATTGAGATATGCGTAGACTTAAGGAAGTTGAATGATGCATGTGTCCATGATCTGTTCCCTATGCCATTCATGGATGAGGCCCTGGAGAATGTTGGAGGACAGGAAGCATATTCATTCACGGATGGATTCTCGGGGTACCATCATATCAAGATTGCACCAGATGACGGAGTAAGACAACTTTCTAGACTATATGGGGTTTTTTTCAATATACAGTGATGCCTTTTGGGCTTAAGAATGCCCCTACAATTTTCTCTAGGGTGGTAATTGCAACTTTCAAAGAATTTATCCATAAATTTTTGGAGGTATACTTTGATGAATGGGCAGTGTTCGGGTTAGTAAAGCGACATGTTGCTAGTCTACGCCTCATGTTGGATACTTGTCAGAAGCATCAAATAGCCCTTAATTTAAAGAAATGCATATTTTTTGTACCCTCCGAGATACTCATGGGCCATTTTGTTTGCAAGCAGGGATTGATGGTAGACCCTGCCAAAATTGTAGTAATCATCAATTTTGAAGCCCCAAATAACGTGAAACAACTGCACGCAACGTTGGTCCATACGGGATATTATAGGAAGTTCATCAAAGTGTATGCGCAAATCGTTGTGCCCATGGAGAAATTGCTGAAAAAGGATGCGAGATTTTATTAGGACGAGAATTGTCAGAAAAGTTTAGACATTTTGAAGGAGAAAATGGTCACTGCACCCATTTTAGTGTTCCCCTATTGGAAGAAGGAGTTCCATGTTCATGTAGATCCTTCTTGTATCACGCTAGGAGCTGTGCTGACCCAACCAGGCGGAGGAGATATTGACCATCCAATAGCATTTGCAAGTCGAAAGTTGTCAAAGGCAGAAAAGAACTATTTAACCACAGAGCGCGAAGGTTTGGAAATGGTGTATGCGCTACAAAAATTTAGGAACTATCTATTGGGTGCGCACTTCAAGATGTATATCGATCATTCTTCTCTAAAATACTTGGTCAACAAGCCTGTGTTGGGGGCAAGATTTGCAGATGTTTGTTGTTGTTCTAGGAATATGATTTCGAAGTAATTATGAAGCCAGGGTGCCTGAATGCTGGTCAAGATCACCTATCGCAAATTGAGAATGGGGATGAGCCTACAAGTCTAGAGGAAGGGTTGCCTGATATGTAGCTCTTCATGGTTTGCATCGCAGATGATCACTTCGCAGACATAATTCAATTTTTTTCTACA
This sequence comes from Pinus tabuliformis, assembly GCA_031772625.1. Lineage (NCBI taxonomy): Eukaryota > Viridiplantae > Streptophyta > Pinopsida > Pinales > Pinaceae > Pinus > Pinus tabuliformis. The sequence continues at coordinate 461,523,615 of CM062820.1, read as the reverse complement.
TGCGCCGCTCTTGAAGGGTATTCGATGCAACAAAAGAAAGAATTGGTGGTCCGGGCTACATATTTCTCTATGATCGTCAGACACTTATATAAAATGGGATCTGATGAAATACTGTGTAGGCATCTTTTGGAGTATGAGAGGCAAAGTATCCTTGCAGAAGCACATGGAGGAGTAGCAGGAGGACATTATTCAAGAAGAGAAACTGCGCAGAAGATCCTACGCGCAAGACTTTGGGAGACTGTCGCAACAAGATGAATTGCCACTAAATCCACAGGTGACATTGCAGGTTTTTGATAAGTGGGCAATAGATTTCGTGGGACCAATACAACCATTGGGAAGAAGACAGGGGCCAGATATATCATTACCACAACTGAATACTTAACCAGATGGGTGGAGGCACAACTTGTGAAAGATTCTAGTGTTGTTACTGCCACGAAGTTTATTTTTTAGTATATCTTGTCTCGGCTTGGCTGCCCTAAGATTTTGATGAGTGATAGGGGTATACACTTTTTGAATGAAATAATTGTTGCATTTCTTGAGGAATTCTAGGTATATCATCAGAAGAGTACGCCTTATCACCCTCAAGTGAATGACACAATAGAAGCCTTCAAAAAAATTCTAGAAAGAGCTTTGACGAAGATATGCAATGTGAAGCAAAATGAATGGGATGTACGCATACCAACGATTCTTTGGCCATACAAGACTACCTGCAAGAATATGACAAGACAAATGTTATGAAACCATCTCACAAAAAGATAGAAAAGATAGATCAACAACTTAAAATTCATCCTCTTCGAGGGGGCAACCTCCTTTACATTACACAAATGAACAATTCTTGGATGATACAAATGACAAGACCTCCTTTAGATTTATAGGAGTCTAAGGGGTCCCAATACAATCAGAGCCTACATAACAATAATATTATAGGGGCACAACAATAACAATAGTGGGCTTCTATGGGGCATAATAATAACAACATGGGGACTATATGGGCACAATAATACAATAACAGGGTTGCACTAATAACAATAAGGGGTTACACTAGTAGTATAGGGACCTAACATGCCCCTCTCCTTCAAAAAGTGTTGCCCTAAATGCTTGAGTAGTTCTGTATGCTTCTGTATAAAATTCTCATCCTCCCATGTGGAATCTTCAGTAGGTAAGTTCTTCCACTTGATGGGATACTCTAAAATTGATCGATTATGTAGCGGTCAATTTCTTGTTTTTGTGACTGCTTCCGGTTCCAATATGATTTTTCCTTCCTCGTTAAGTTCTGGCAATATTGTTTTAACTAGGATCTTCTCACCTATAACTTTCTTTAAGCATGAAACATGGAAAACTAGGTGCACTCGGGAAGATGCAGGAAGCTCCAATTTGTATGCCATAGTACCAATCTTTTGTTTGAAAATGGAATTCATCAAACCTTGAAATGTAGAAGGTGCATTGGTAAGGCCAAAAGGCAAGACCAAAAATTCATAATGACCCTCATGAGTTCTAAATGTTGTTTTTGGAATGTCTTCAATCTTCATTCTGATTTGATGATATCTTGAACGAAGATCCAACTTGGTGAAGTAAATTGCTCCATGTAATTCATCCAATGATTCATCAATGATAGGAATGAGAAATTTATCTTTAATAGTAAGCTTGTTGAGCTCCCTATAGTCCGGACACATGTGCCAAGATCCATCCTTCTTGTGTACCATTACCACTGGAGTAGAGAAAGAACTTTGACTAGGTTGAATTATACCAACCTCTAGCATTTCTGCAACCATACGTTCAATTTCACTCTTTTGGGCATATGGATATCTGTAAGGTGTGATGTTTGGAGGAAAAATTCCTAGAATCAAATGAATAGCATGATCATGATCACGAATAAGTAAGAGGCCTTTGGGATTCTCAAATACCTTGGACTTCTTGTCCAAAACGTTTTGGAGATCTGGAGAAATATATGATTTCAATGTGGGAACATAATTGTGCAATTATGCCCCGTTGTTCTTTATTTAGAAGCTTTGTCATGCTGTTAGAGATGATTATCTTTCTCGATTTCCCTTTGATGCTCGATAATTCAACTTCCTTTCCTTCCCGAAAGAATTTCAAGAGAAGTTCTTGAAAATTAAAAGCTATCGTACCCAAACATTGTAGCCATTGGACTCCTAGTACAACATATGCACCACCCATTAGAATGGAAAGCATTGTAATATTCAAGACATATTCTACCATGGATAGCTTGATATTATGGCACTTTCTAGAGAAATTTATGGTTCCTCCATCTGCAACCATTACTTGACACTCTGGTGTTGGATATAGGAAGCAAGTCAATTCCTTGGCTATCGTACAATGAATAAAATTATGGGTACTACCTGAATCAATCAACACTATTACCCTTTTCTTCTTGATATGCCCTTCTATCTTAAGAGTTTGAGGGGTGGTAATTCTTGTCAATGCATTACAAGATATGGTCAGATTCATTTCTTGTTGTATATATTCTTGTTTTGACGTTTCTTGTTCATTTTCTTGCTCCTCTTCCCCCTCCATGTGAATTAATTTCTTCTCAACACACTTATGACCTTTAGTGTATTTTCTATCACAATTGTAACAAAGCCCTTTTTCTCTTTTTTCTTCCAATTGTTGTGGTGTCAACCTTGTAGGTGGTGAAAGGCTAGGAGAAACAATACTTCTGTCATTATAGTTGTGAGTGATAGCCTTCCATGTTGCCATAATTTTTCTTTCCATTTTTCTTGTCAACCTGAATGCCTTCTCTAATGAATCAAGTTTCCAAAGGTGAACCTCATGTTGGATGTTATCCTTTAAATTCCATACGAACACATCAATCCTATGCTCCTCTAGAATATATTTTACCCTTGTATTCAATTTTTGGAAGTCCTCAATGTGCTCCATCATTGAACCCTTTTGTTTGATATTTATCAAGTGGCTAAAAAAGGTGTTTCTTTTTGTATCCTCATAATGTGTTATCATCTCCTTCATGAAAATTGACCAGATGACAAGTTGTTTACGAGAAAAAATCCCTCTATACCATACAAACTGATTTGGTTCTAAATATAAAGATGCAATACACACCTTTTTCACATTATATAGATCAAAATATTTCTCCATCTGTAGTATCCATGTTAACGGATCCTTGCCATCAAACTTCCTCATATCTATCTTTGGAATATGTTGGGTCTTCAATCCAATGCTAGATTCTATGAAATCATGATTAACATTACTTTTGTTCTCATCATGAGTTTCCTCTATACCTTTTCACCATTAGGAGGCCTTTCTTGTTGCAGCTTTGTCCCACCTTCCTTCAAACCTTCCATGTCTTTCTTCAAATATTCCATGCCTTTCTTCCAATATGCTTTCATACCATCGATATCAGCTTCCATGGCATAGATAAAACAATTTATCTTAGCTTTGATCGCATTCTTCAAATCATCCATCCAATTTTGATTACTAGGTGTTTCTATTTTCTTGATTCGAGTCATTCCTTTTCTTGATTTTAGGATCTCGATCTTGAATATGTTGTATCTCTGAAAGTTCGTATCTCCAAGGTCTAGAATTTAGACCTATGGTAGCCCTCTAAGTCCTGTTTCTAATCCCACCAGTATGATCAATATTTGATTCTTCAAGAAAGAGTTATGCCAAATCTCCTATGATGACCTGATTATAGACTGTTTTAGTATATCTAACTTGTACGACCTACCACGTGTCACTGTTTCTACCTTCGGATGTGAAAAAGATACACAGAAACTAAAGTCCATCCTCTTTTTGTAACTTCTTACAAAATTTCAATCTGATGCTCAGAGAGAAAGTTATGATGATTTTCCCAAGGTCACTTGTGTGGAATGTAATTCGGGAGTCTTTAAAAACCCTAACTCCCTCAGATATTATCTCCAAAAATATAGTGAGAAAATATCTAAAATTTAGACCTGAGCTTCATCAAGAGTTCGGCTCAAATGGGTGTTTGTTTTAGCTTCTGAAATGTCGCAGAAAAATAGTTATAGTGAAAATTCCATGATGACCTGTTTGGAGCAGCGAAACCCTAGAATCCAAAGCTCTGATACCAAATGTTAGGAAACCAACTCACAAAAAGATAGAAAAGATAGATCAACGAATTAAAATTCAGCCTCTTCAAGGGGGAAACCTCCTTTACATTACACAAATGAACAATTCTTGGATGATACAAATGAAAAGACCTCCTTTCTATATATAGGAGTCTAAGGGGTCCCAATACAATCAGAGCCTACATAACAATAATATTATAGGGGCACAACAATAACAATAGTGGGCTTCTGTGGGGCATAATAATAAAAACATGGGGACTATATGGGCACAATAATATAATAAGGGGGTTGCACTAATAACAATAAGGGGTTACACTAGTAGTATAGGGACCTAACAACAAACATCGTTCCAACTAGTATATGGGAAAGAGGTTGTAATTCCCATGGAGTACATAGTGCCAAGCTTACGGATTACAACAATTACGGACATGGCTGATCGCGATATCATGGAAGAACAGCTCACGCAAGTCGTTGAATTGGAGGAGGATCACTTCTTGACTGGATTTCATCAGCAGGTGCAGAAGGACCATGAAAAGGCATGGCATGATCGCCATATCAAACAATTCACCTTCAAGGTATTTAGTGTTGTGATATGACAGTAAGTTCACAAAGTTCCCAAGAAAATTTCAGATGCATTGGTTTGGGCCATATGCTGTGAAGGAAATTATAGATGGAGGCACAGTTCAACTCGCGAAGTTGAATAGGGAATTATTTTTGGGAAAAGTTAGTGGAAGTTTATTGAAGCTGTATATGGGTGATCCCACCCCTGCGTAATGACTATATGATTGTGGGATAGCCTTAGTACTCCTGGTAGCTACAAGGAAGTACGACACTTTAAACTACACTACTTGAAAGTTAGAAAGGAAAAGTAAAGGGACTCCGTGACAAATCGAAGGATGGCACCGAGGGGAGTTGTGCCAAGGGGAGTTGTGCTAGGTGGGTGGGCCCCATGCAGCCTAGCCAAAAAATGACCGTTGGAAGCACTGTAGCTGATTGGATGGATAATTATCCGTTGAAAGGAGCAAGGGGGAAGCATTTATGAAGCATATCTTTGGAAATTTTCTGCCAAATATGCATTAATGACGAGGAATTGGAGGGAACATTGGATTTGAATTCAAATTGGTCTATAAATACGACATACCGCTCCGCATTCGAACACTTTGCTTCCTGAGAGTTTGCCTTAATATTTTTCGCTTTGATTTGCGTCAATAACTTTGTTATATGTTTGAGCGAGATTGGGAGGAAATGATTTCATGACTAGAGTTAGAAAACTTGCCTAAGTACTTCTGTAACAGCTTCATTGAGAGAATGGTTGAAACTCACCCAAAGATGGAGCCAACCCTATCTGAGGTAGCACCATTCAAACCTATATCTACCAGATTTCTTACTACCATGCCTAAGTTTCCAAGGCCTAAGCCGTCTACTTCTATAAATCAGAAGAAGCCTCAGCAAGTGCTAGTGCAACAATCGCTGAGGAAAAACCAAACAGAAATCCGCCAGAAGGGAAAAATGGATAAGTCTAAGCATCTGATGAAGCCACTCGATCTTGATGAGTAAGAACAACAAGGCGGAATAGAGGATCTTTATGCAGAAGAGTTTGAACCAATAACTTGGTTGCCGAAGTACATACCACCTAGAAAACCCATGACGAAGGTGCCTAAAGATCCAAATGTTGTGAAGTTCATGGTCTCTATGCCTTTACTATCGGAGAATGTGATCGTTGAGGGTTCGTTGCTAGGTCGGATACAAAATCTAAAAATAGAGGATTGGGACCTTGGGGACCATGAAAAATTCCCTCAATTAGTGCCAAGTAAGTACCTCAAGAAGGTCTATTAGGAGGATTCGGGTGTTACGTACCTTGAACCAATGAACTGGGTGGCTACAGTTGGGGGCGCGGGGCTGCTAAACATGTTGTGGGTGCCACTCTTTAGTCACACCAATATTAACACCATCTGTGTGCACCAATTGCTGACACTAGTGCATGATGGGTGTCTTTGGCTGGGAGAACCCATCCCAATCAGAGACATGCTGCTCCACTGAAGCATGATGTTTCCATCCCAAGGAGTAGACGCTACTGAGGCTTTTGTAGGAAAGTCGTAGGATAAGAAGTTGGTAGACCAAATGAAGGGAGAATTTGGTCTGGTCAAGAAGTCATGCGGATACTCCATTCAATCCATATTTGATGGTGCGGTGTAGTTTTCTACGCAGATTTTGGCCTGGAAGATCATGAGAAAATGTCACGCTGATGAAGTACTGATTCTAGTCGTTTCATTGGCTGTGCAGTGTGTAAAAGGGGTTTAATATAACTAGGCTCAATATCTATGTAAGGAGTTTTTGGAGGATTGCAGGGAGGCCTAGGATGAGGGAAAGGTGTTTCACTATGCCTAGTTGTTGTTGTTGATTGCCTTAGTGGCATGGAGGATGCCTGAAGAAAGCCAATTCCCTCAGCAAGACTCGGACCTACCAGAGGCAGCGAAGTTCGTTTCGTTGTGGGCTACTAAATACCCCAATCGAGTAATGGAGGCCAAAATGTTTTGGGTGTTGTTCGAGATGGAACTCAAAACAGTGATTAGTCAGTGGCCAAGGCTATCACCCACCTTGCACGTGCAGTACACAAACATCACTGGTTTTAAGGCCGATTTCCACAATCTGCATATTCGCGCTAAGAAGGATGCCCGAGGCACCTGTCACAAGTTTCCTTACATGGTTGCTGAGGAGGATATAACAGGGGTCATCACCAAGTGGCCAAGTGATTGGCTCACTCCTTTTGATGTTGTCGTAAGTACCAGCATGGTCGCTGAAGGTTCAGCAGCACAAACCACGACTGTAGAAAAGAAGGAGGCACAAAAAGTTGTTCGATAAAAGGTTCTGTAGAAGAAAGAAGCTATTGAGAGGGAGAAAGAAGTTGTGACGAAGGAGAAAGAAGCTGCGGCTAAGGAAAAAGAAGCAGCGTAGGAAAATACTATGATTGATGTTGACAAGTCAGATCCTGAGCAATCACAGGGGGAGGAAGAGATAGAGCTAGAAGAGGAAGGGGGCGCAGAGTTCGGATCCCCTCTTCATTGTCAAGAAGAGGAAGAAGAGGACTTCAATAGGGTAGTGCAAGAAATCAAAATCCAACAAATCATTGGGCATGATGCCTTTGGTCCTCACAGAGGGGGACTTGGATGAAATTAGGGATGTGGTCCGTGATGTGACAACAGACCTCATGAGCCATTTTGAACAACATTACCAGTAGTTGCTCAGAAAGGTCTAACAGGGCCTGCAGGATTTGCAAGTACAAACAAGGTTAATTGAAGTGAGCATGGGATAAGCGAGTGGGAAGCAAGCGAGCCTGAATCAAGTGAGCGAGTCAATTTTGGATGTTGAAATTACTGTGGATCTCTACACGGTACCATTTCCAGAAGGGTCCCTGCACGGCGACCTAGTTGAAGAGAAGGCACAGTTATTCCAGATGAAGAATCTCAGTCTAAATTTGGCCACGTTGCCCATTCAGACTCTGCACGAGCTGCACCATGGTGTGTCAAATGAATTAAGGATATGAGAGGAATGCTCCCTTCTGGTGATCAATGAGGTAAAGACTAACAACCAGTAGATTTTTGAGGAAAATGCGTAGGCCCTAAAAGAAAAGGAGGAGGTCACAACGCGAAGCCAACAATTAGAAGTTGCTATTACACAAGCCTACAATGAGATTCAGAGCTCAAGGTTCTAGAAGAAGTGGGCTGTGCGGAGAAGATTCAAAAGCTGGCCACTGCAGTCAAAGAATCTAAGGATGAAATTGGTCGCGTCAGGTTTGAGCTGCAGCTGCAGATATCAGAGCTACAATTAAAGCAAGATCCCACTATGCCTCCCGAAGTTAGAGAGCAGCGCAAAGCTACTATTAAAGAAGGAATGGCCACATTGGAAGATGAAGCCAAGGGATGCACCGAGATATTTGAGAATTTCATGGAGTTATGTACCTCGCTGCAAGTGGATCCAACTTTGCAAAAGATAGGAGCAGACATCAGGGAAAAGCAGAGGCAGTTCGATGAAATCCAACTACATGAACCTTGGCACTAGTGCAAAGGTTTGCTAGATTAGAAGAAGGAAAGCTCATCCAAAATGAGATCGATGAGTTTCGTTGCAAGGAAGCGATCATATCTTCAAGGACACAGTTGTGGAAAGATGAGGCCAGCCAGTTGACTCTGTCAGTGCAGAGTAAGCTAAAAGGGATGCAGTAGACCCAAAGGACCATGGGCCTTGTAGTTGAAGGCCCAACTATTGAAAAGTTGGTCGAGGAAGAACAACAAGATGCTACGTAGGGAACAATAGACTTGTAGGTTTTGAAAATTGAGTTAAGTGAGCTGCAAGTGAAGATCGAGGTGCCACCAGTAGAGTGACTCAAGGACGAGTCACCAAATTGTGTTGGGGGCCTATTGGGACAGGGTCCCCTGGGGTAAATTTTGTAATCAATTTTGTTAATTATGTAAAGTCTTTGCATTTTGAGGAGTGGAGCGTGAAGGTTAAAGGAGTCAAAAGGGAATTTATTCCCTTATTTTGTTATAAGATAGGATATTTTGGGACCCGCCGATGGTTCGAGAACCATGGTATTGTAATGGAAAGAGCTATATAAAGAAGTCTTAGCGAGTCATAGGAGGTGATGAAAATAATTGAAGATCATTGTAGGGGCAAGTAGTCTGAGGCAGGAAAGTTTGTTTCTTGTACTTAGGTGAAGGGGAAGGCTCATGTAGCTGTGTGCACAGAGACCTTGGTAATTCCGCAAGCTGAGTGCATGACCCCTACAGCTATGTGCGTAGGGAAGAATAGACTGTCATAGAAATATTATAACAATAAATATTGTTTATGAAGTTATACTTGTGTATCTATCTCGTTATCTTTACTTATGTAATTTATGTGTATCAACTCTGTTTTTCTGCAATTATATAAAGAAACACTTAATTGGTGCACGAAAGTAGTAGATCATATAAGTTACATGATTTTATGAATGTTTTAAGTGTTGCGCAAAGGGTTAGGTATTGTTTCTATAAGTTGCTGTGATTTCTGTATTTTAAGGATTAGGGTTCGCGAAGGTTGGGATAAAGCCCTAGAAGTGACAGAAACCCATCACACAGACCTCTGGATGCAGAAATCTGGTTATGTCATCCCCCAATACTGCGTCGGGTGAGACTGCATCCTACACTACGCAGGTTTTTGCCGAAAGGGCCAGTAGTTTAGGCTTTTGTTGGTTGGCGCAAGTAACTCTAAACCTGGGCCAGGACCCATCAAGCCAACACACACACTCTCTCTCTCCAACTTTGTTACTATATCCCTCCCTCTCTCCTCTCTCCTCTCCTCCATTCTATCTAGCTCTCCTTCTTTGTCTCTTTATCTCATCCCCAAATATACACACTCTCTCTCCATCTCTCCCTTGTCACTCCCTCTCTCTCTCTCCACTTCTCACTCTCTATGTATTTCTTATTCCCTCCCTCTCTCCCCCTCTAATTCCATCTCTATATCCCTCCCTCTCTCTCAAGTCTTCTCTCTCGTACTTCCTCTCTCTCCCTTTCTCTCCTACCTCCCTCTCTCTCTCTCGTACTTCCTCTCTCTCCCTTTCTCTCCTACCTCCCTCTCTCTTCCCCCATCTCTCTCTCTCTCACCCTCTCTCCTCCTCTCTCTCAAATCCGCTCTCTCATACTTCCCCTCTCTCCCTTTCTCTCCTACCTCCCTCTCTCTTCCCCCCCTCTCTCTCTCCCTTTCTCTCCTACCTCCATCTCTCTTCCCCCCGCTCTCTCTCTCTTTGCCCTCCAATCCTCTCTCTTCCCCCATCACTTTCAACTCTCTTAAGTCATGTCTCTTATTCTTCCTCTCTCTCCCTTTCTCTCCTACCTCCCTCTCTCTTCCCCTGATCTGATTAAGAAGATTATATTTTTTGTGCTAAAATTCATTTTCATATTATATTAAATGTGCTTGAGGATTTGTAAGATTGTTTACAAGTATAAAACATGAGTTTTTGATTTATTTTATGTATGTGCAAATTAACATAAACAAATGACTGAAAAACAACATATAACATACATTAACATCACCATAAACAATATCACAGCAACACATGATAAAGGAGTTCACCCTTCCTGGGCTACGTCTCCTTGGTCCAGCTTCCAGTGGCTTGGCCCTCCCTATTATGCTCAAAAGTGTGAATATATCAGTTTACAATGCTCAAAATGCTCTAAAACTTGTTCCAGTGGCTCCAGAATGCCCAAAAATGCTCATGTAGCCTCTTTCCGCTCCCGATTTGGTAAATAACTGAAGAAATTATGGCTCTTCCCAATATTCTACTAATCGCCCCACAAATTCCCCAAAATCTGGCATCATCCTACAATTTCACCCACAAAGCATGCTAATGGAGCAACAATTTTTCTGAAAACTGGGCGAAATTGTTGGACAGTTAAAATGATCGATAACGCATATGTACTGAAAATTGAGGCCACGTAGGGGGCCACGTGCCCAGGGCTAAGGCCAATGGACCACCCTCGTTGGCCGAGCCCCCACTCCTCCTCTGCGGTGATCACATGTGCGATTGTAACTGTGGGTTGGCCCCACGCGGGATGGCTGGTTTCCCTGAACTGTGCGTCAACATTGTTTAAATATAATGCACAATCATAAAGATTAAGTGACATGGTGTATGGTGTATTCGCGGAGACTTTGGATTAGCATTGGGAGGTCACGGGTTTGACCCCCACTGCCTCTGCCTGGACTTTAAAAAAAAAATTGGTGGCCTCCTAGGCTGCCATGTGGATGCCTCCGGCTAGGCCACGTGTTAGCCCGTGGTTGGCCACTCCTTCAACCAATCAAAACCACATAAATCTGACCAATAAGAATGTGCCACTTGGCATGATATCATTCACTGAGGAGCCCATTGACCAATTCAATGACCACATACCCTACCCAGTAAGCACCATGTCAGCAGTACAAACTGCTGACTGGGTTGTCCATTTTTTTGAAAATTTGCGTCTTTGGGAAAGTGAACAAAACTTGTTTCTGGAGTCATACAGAGTCTGTTTCATGCGAAATGAGTTGCACCAGATTTAGGATGACGAGAACTACGTGATTGTCTAGGTTCCACACCAATCCAACAACTTTGAATTTTGAGCTATTTTTTTTAGCACTTGATCATTCCTCCCCACTGGAAGCCTTTTGGACCCCAAAATATCACTTTTGGTTTTCCAGCAAGTGAGGTTACATTTCCCTCACATTTCCAATCTCCATCCATTTGGCCTTTAAAGGATTTGTTCCCTTGAGCCCCACTCAAAGGTAATCCACATTCATTCATTTTGAAGACCTTGTTCTTCTATCAAGAATGGTGTCTTGCTGTAATTCATCAAGGTATTTAGGAGAAAAATCCTCTATGGAAGGAATTTGGACATTTTCTCCTTGATCTTCAATCAACAGAGGCTCATACAACCTTAAGTTCTCAACATTAACAATAGCATAAATTTGCATATATGAAGGCAAATCCAACATGAAGGCATTGTTACCAATCTTTTCCAAAATTCTGAATGGACCATATCTAATTGGTTTTATCTTTTTACCTTCTCTTTGGAGCCTCTCTTTGCTAATGTGAAGAAAAAATTCATCATCGACTTGGAACTTGTGATCTACACGATGCTTGTCGTGCCTTGCTTTGTACATGCCTTTGCTCTTTTCAAGCTGATCTTGCATTGTTTGATGTACCATTTGGAGTCATTCAATGAACTCCTTGGCTTTGTCCATGTTATCATCAATAGCAACATCCTTCTTACCAAGATGATACAATATATTATGATGCAAATGGTAAACAAATTCCTCCACTTGATTCCTTTGACTCAAGCTTGAATATACACCTTGAAAGTATGTATTTTGTTGATCATAACTTTCATGTAAAACAAAATGATGCTTGAGAAAAGTAGTTATGCAAACAATAGGCCTAGAAATTACATTAACAAACTTTTTGCTTATACCTTTCTTATTCCTTTTGACCAAGTGGAATAGTAGAAGAAAACCCATCCAATGAAAGTGTCTTTCTCGCTGCAACTTAAACACTACACCATTGAAAATTTCTAAATGAAATGAAATGAGCTTACCACATTGCATAAAGACTGCACCCATGGCATAGTCGCATACATCAACCTAAAACTCAAATGACTTCTTCAAGTTTAGAAGAATAAGTATAAAAGTTGAACTGATCTTTTGTTTCAAAGCATCAAATGCCTCTTGTTGTTTGCCTCCCCATTGGAAGACCTTTTGCATAGCCGCCAAAGAATGCAAGTGAGCTACAATAGAAGAAAATTTAACAAGATTTTTCCTCCAACATTTGGCTACTCCCAAAAAACCTCTTATCCAAATGACTATCTTGAGCATTCACCAATCCATAATGGCATAAATCTTGGAGATGTATAACTTCAGCTCACCTTCTCCAATATTATGGCCCAAGTACATCAAAGAAGTTTTACACAATTCATACTTTGACATCTTCAATAACAAATGTTCTTTACTTACAACATCAAGTAATTTTCTCTTATACATGACATGTTCATAATGACATTTTCTGAAAATGAAAATGTCATCCCAGTAGACTATCATGTCTAGAAATGGTTTCAATACATCTTTCTTCATATGCATGAAAGTAGTAGGAGCATGGCAAAGACCAAAAAGCATAACAATCCATTCAAACAAACCTTGCTTGGTTTTGAATGTTGTCTTCCATATGTCTCCTTCAACAACTCTACTTTGATGATAGCCACTACTTGAGTCCCATTCAATGAAATGTTTTCCATTCTTCTTAGGTACAAAACAATAGGTGCACCACATGGTGAAGGAGATGTTCGGATGATCCTTTTGTTCAAAAACCCTTGGATTTGCTTTATTATTTATGCACTTTCCCTTCTTGACATCCAATGCATGTCAATGTTAGGAAGAAGACACTTTTGTTTCAATGGCATTTCATGTTGGATTCTCCTCTTGGGAGGAAATCCCTTTGCTTTTTGAAATGCCTCATCATCATGGTTAACTACATCAACCAAAATAGTTTTCGATTTTGAATTACAACCATCAAACGCTTCATAATCAACATCAACATTGGGTTTCATCATAACAAGCACTAAATTCTTGCTTGAATTCACTAGTATTTTCATTTTCCCTACATTAACTAATGAAAGATTTAGTTTCTTGCAATGAGCTCTCATAATATACTCCACACCATCTTTGAACAAGTGGTACTTATTTTCATGACGATAGAAGATTGTTTTTCTATCATACAGGTAAGGACTACCCAAAACAATTCCTGAAATATCCAGCAGTACAACATCTAATTCAACTTCATCAATGATGTTTGCTGTGATTGCAAACCGAAGAATATGTTTTCTTGTAACCTGTAAGTTTGTGTCCTTGCATATCCAACCCAATGGATATGGCTTGGGATGTAAAATGGTTTCAAGATTAAGCTTTTTGACTAAGTCTTCACATATCAAGTTGGCTTGAGACCCACTATCAAATAGTGTGTTGATTTTTGTAGTTTTGAGATTACCCTCACATAAAATAATTCAATCCTTGTTTCTTCATTTGGAGTGCTAGTGTGACAATTTGGTATACTAGTGCTAGAAATGGGTTCTTTTCCTTTTATACCCATGGTTGTAATTTTAGTTTCATCACCCGAATCGGATCCAAAATCCTCTTGAATGATGGCAGTTGTCTTTTGTTTTCATTTGTTGTTGAATTTCTTAGGCCTTATCTCAGGATGGAGCTTCCAAGAATTAACTTCATCGTGACCCTCTTTGGAACAATGTTTACATATTGTTTTCTCTCCTTCCTTTTTAATGGATGCTTTTTTATTTCCTTTAAAACCCTTTTCTTTTTCTTTACCCTTAAATGGCTTTTTACTACCCTCTTCTGGAGTGTTTTTCCCTCCTTCCTTGAGATGAGTGGATTGCACACCCACATCATCTATATTATTGGGATTAAACATTAAGATATTATTCCTAAGGTAACTGTGTAAACCCGCTATGTACTTCAACAATGTGTCTTGTGATTGCAAATCTACACCTAACATGAGAGACCTTTTTCTAGATTCTTGGGTGTAATATTGCACATTTTGACCTTTAAGTTGTCTAAAGTTCTGCCAATTCATGATGGCTTTCTGCATATAAGCTAGAGGGTAGAATTTTTTTTTAATTGAAGCAATGAAATCAGACCAAGAAATTGAGATCTTACCGTGTTTTTTATCTCCTCTTGTGTCTTTGATTCCCACCATACTAATGTTGCACCCTCTATTCTCAAGGAATCCAATTGAATCTTTATGTCATCCTCTTGAAGGTTTTGAATTTTGCAATAGACCTCCAATTGACGAATCCAATTATCAAGCTTCTATGCATTCATTTCACCATTATACATGGGCAATTCAAATTTAGCATCAAGTTTTAACAAGGGTGATTTACCAGTTCCTTTTGAGGTATGTTGATGAGTATGAGTAAGGGTTGTGTTAGTGGAATAGGGTGAAGATGCCTGTGAAGAATAAGATGAAGAATATGGTGGAGAGGGTGGAGGTTTACCTCCATTTCCATTACCTCCTCCTCCTGAAGAACCTTCTCCTTTGGTAGGTTTGGAGATTTCACCCTGCAGTCTGGTATTCCTCTCTTCATAGAGGACCTTCACCATCTTTTTCATATCAAAGAAAGCCTTCCTCAAGACCTTCTCATACTATGTCATGCTTGTAGGTTCTCCTTCATGAGACATACTCACTGGAGTATCAACTGCAACTTGAGGAAGAACTGGTGTTGGATATTGTGGCAACCTTGCCCACCTTCCCCTTGACCCAACTTCAAGGGTTTCAACCAACTTCCCTTCTCCTCTTTTGAGTTTTAACCTTATAAGCATGACATAAACTTGCAAACAGTTAAATCCTTCTTGCACAAATAAAACCAAGAGCTCTGATACCAAAATTGATCTGATTAAGAAGATTAGTTTTGTTGTGCTAAAATTCCTTTTTAGATTATATTAGATATGCTTGAGGATTTGTGAGATTGTTTGCAAGTATAAAACATGAGTGTTTGAGTGTTTTTATGTAATTTTTTTGTGCAAATTAACATAAATAAATGACTGGAAATCAACATATAACAGACATTAACATCACCATAAACAATATCACAACAACACATGATAAAGGATTTCACCCCTCCTGGGCTTTGTCTCCTTGGTCCAACTTCCAATGGCTTAACCCTCTCTATTATGCTCAAAAGTTTGAATACATCAGTTTACAATGCTCATAATGCTCTAAAACTCATTCCAATGGCTCCAGAATGCTAAAAAATGCCTGTGTAGCCTCTTTTTGCTCCTGATTTGGTAAAAAACTGAAGAAGTTATGGCTTTCCCAATCTTCTACTAATCGCCCCGCAAATTATACAAAATCTGGCATCATCCTACAATTCCTTCTGCAAAGCTCACTAACGGAGTGACAATTTCATCAAAAATCGGGCGAAATTGTCGGACAATTAAAATGCTCGCTAATGCATATGTACCAAAAATTAAGGCCACATGGGTGGCCACGTGCTCAGGACTAAGGCCAACAGCTCGGCCCCGCCGGTCAGGCCCCCACTCCTCCACGGTGATCACATGCGTGGTTGTAACCATGGGTTGGCCCCACGCGGGCTGGCCCATTTCCCCAAACTGCGCGCCAACATTTTTTAAATACAATACGCAATCATAAAGGTTAAGCGACATGGTGTATGTGTATTGCCGGAGATTTTGGATTAGCATTGGGAGGTCGCCGGTTCGATCCTCGTTGCCTCCACTTGGAGTTTAACAAAACTTTTGGTGGCCTCCCGGGTTTCCACATGGCAGCCTCTGGCTGGGCCACGTGTCAGCCCATGGTTGGCCATTTCTTCAACCAATCAAAACCACAGAAATTAGACCAATAAGAAGGTGCCACTTGGGATGAGATCGTTCACCGAGGAGCCCGTTGACCAAGTTAGGAACCACATACCCTACCCAATCAGTGCCACATCAGTAGTACAGACTGCTAACTAGGTTCTATTCCCCACCTCTCCATCTCCCCTGCTGCTATCTCTCTTCCCTCCTGCTTTCCTCTCTTCCTCTCTCTCCATATTCCTTAGCACTCCCTCTCTCTCTCTCCACCTTTCTCTCTCTCACCCTCCAACTCCATCTCTCTTTCCCTCGCTCTCTCCACTCTCTCTCTCTCTCTCTCCAACTCTCTTACTATATCCCTTTCTCTCTCCTTTCTCCTTCTCTCCCCCATTCTCTCCATCTCTCTTTCTTTGTCTCTTTATCTCACCCCCAAACATACACACTCTCTTTCCATCTCTCCCTTTTCACTCCCTCTCTCTCTCCACTTCTCACTCTTTATGTATTTCTTCTTCGCTCCCTCTCTCCCCCTCCAACTCCATCTCCCTATCCATCCCTCTCTCCCCCTCTCTCCTCATCTATCTCAAGACTTCCTCTCTCCCCCTTTCTCTCCTACTTCCCTCTCTGTTCCCCCATAACTCTCCTCCTCTCTCTCAAGTCTTGCCTCTCATTCTTCCTCTCTCTTCCCCCATTACTCTCCTCCTCTCTCTCAAGTCTTGCCTCTCTCCCTTTCTCTCCTACCTCCCTCTCTCTTCCCCCATCTCTCTCTCTCTCTCTCCAACTATGTTACTATATCCATCCCTCTCTCATTCTCTTTCCTTCTCTTCCCCTTCTCTCTAACTCTCCTTATTTACCTCTTTATCTCACCCCTAAACATACACTCTATCTATCCATCTCTCCGTTGTCACTCCCTCTCTCTCTCTCCACTTCTCACTCTTTGTCTTTCTTCTTCCCTCCCTCTCTCCCCCTCCAACTCCATTTCTTTATCTCCCCCTCTCTCCTCCTCTCCCGCGAGTCCTCTCTCTCATCCTTCCTCTCTCTTATCCAATCTCTCTCTCTAACCTCCAATCTGTCATGCCCCTACACCTGCAGTGATCTTCCAACCACTTGTAGCGAGGTGCGGCACCACCGAACGCTTTCTTTTTAACAATACTAACGTTTATGGGCTACGCCTATTCCAACATGAACATACTTAACGTGTGTTCTTATAACCGAATAAAGTGTTATCCTTTATACTTTAACAAAGAACATTCTCAATCATTAACCATGAACAATAAACCGAGAACATCAACAATACACAAGTATAAAGGGAGGGGCAACTCCCGGTAAAGTCTGCCCAACAATATATTATAACAGCTTCTTCCTCCCGCTCTCTCCCTCCCACTATCTCCCTCCCGCTCTCTTACCCTTCTCTACCTCTCTCACTCCTCTATCACTCCTCCCTCTCTCTCTCTTCATTCCACCTCTCCCCATTCCTTCCATTTATCTCCATCTCTCCCTTGTCACTCCCCTATCTCTCCACCTCTATCACTCGTCTTTGTTCTTCCCTTCCATATATATCTAGAGTTAATATATATCATGATATATTAATATATATTATAATATATTAATATGAATATTAGATTTAGTAATAATAATATTATTAATCTTTTAATATTAATATTACGGTTAATAATATTTTCTTGCATGGTATTAATCGTAGAAATTCCCACTGTAGATCAATAGATTATGCAATATACTAAAGAAAAATACAAGATCTAGTTCTACAACAAACTTTGCAGAAGCTTAATCGAATATGAGCAAGATCAATGAGAACACATATAACTAAGAATGAGAAATCAATCACTCATAACATAGAAGGATAACCCGGGGAAAGCCTCAACCTAAAACCCTGATCTCTGTATATCATACAAGTGGAAAATATGTTCAAATGACAAAAAGAATTAGCTCTCAAGCTATCCTGCTCTCTCTGCAAGCAAACAATACTGCTCATACACAGTCAAAGGCTCTCACAACCTTCTCCTCTGCCCTCCAAGCCTCCTATTTCCTTGCGTAGTTTTTCCTGGGGTCCAGTGCTTCCACTTGTGTGAATTCCCACCTCACACTCCTCACTTGGCTCAGAATTAACTGCACAAACCTGAAAGATATAATTCCTTCTGCATGGATGAGTTTCCTATATAGGAAAAATGCTCACTTGGCTCAGAATTAACTGCACAAACCTGAAAGATATAATTCCTTCTACATGGATGAGTTTCCTATATAGGAAAAATCCTCCAACTGATAGTACATTGTCCCTTCCTCTGATCTCAACTGGGTCTCTGACTGAATTGACATGCATGAGTTATTTATGAGAGAATACTCAGTTATCTAGAGAGCAGTAGTTACATGCATGCAAGCATTAACTAACGGAACTCACAATTAATTCCACAAACTGTTGGAACTAATCTAACTAGACTTAACTCAGTTAAGTGAGCTAACTAATTACAACTCATCCTTATCTCTTTAACTGATGGATAAATTCCTCAATCAATAGAGAAACTGTTGCATGTCCCCACATAGACTTCATGTTTGATTTTCTATAACTAATTAATTCAAGATGAATTAATTAATTATTTTACAAACAGCTGCTAAGATCAAATTCGAATTTTACTTCTCAATTTTAGTTCAGGGACTAACTAAATTTGGAATCCACCCCGAAATGCTATTTATATCAATGCTATTTTTAGCACTTGCATTTTTCATTCCTTGTTGCTATGTCCAACACTGGTACCGAACTGCTATTTATAGCAATGTTATTTTTAGCACTTCTATTTTTAACATTTCTTGTTGCCATTTTCAACATTAATAATAATTTGGCCCATGGTATTTGACCCACAGGCTTGGTATATAATTAGATGTCGATTTCTAATCATATTTGATATATTTTTCTTTATTTACCATACCTCATTTATCTTTATTTATTTACCATACCTCTTTTTTAAATATGGTATTTGGCCCATGGTATTAATAATTATTTGTCCCATGGTATTTGCCCCATAGGCTTCACCTAAATAAAATCCTCTTTTTTGAGTTTTCCTAAAGATAAAAAGGTTTAAGGAATAAATATAAAAAGAGGTTGTATATATTTAACTTACCTCTATTTTATTTATTTACCATACTTCTAGAGTAAATATTAAAAGAAAAAAAAAAAGAAAAAGAAGAAGAAGAAGAAGTTATATTTATTTACCATACATCTGGGTTATTTATATTTTTATTTATTTAGCATACCTCTTTTTTTAATGTTCCTAAACTTCTTTGTATTTTAAATTTATATTGTGTTTATACATAATAATAATTAGATTGATTTTTAAATAGTGTTGACATTAAATTATAAATATTAAATGCTAAACATTACAATTATGTTTACATTTACATTTACATATTTACGTTTTGACTTGAGATCTGCCCCATACTGAGATAGAGATATCTACCCCATACTGAGGTAGAGAGCCTATCGCGCAACAATAAACCTAAAGGAAAAACAAATTTGTGAAATCCAACTTCAGAATTCTTATAACAATTATATTTATGAAACAACCATTCAGGGAAAGTGCTCTACTATTTTTTTTTCTTTATTCCCTATGCCAAATGAGTATGTGCTGCTAGAAGTTTTAGAGCTCATCTAAATGGTGTCTGCAATACACAAACTTAAAAAAGTGATCTATCGAAAATTGTCGTTCATAATGCAATTAAAGAAATAGCTAACAAATGCAATTTTACTTGAAAATAATATTAAATAGAAATATGGTATCCATGATATGCAACGATAAAACTTACACAATGGCTTAGTAGTTCAAGATGAAAATTTCTATACGAAACTTCTCTGATATAATTTATGCATGCCTCTCTCAACTCTATACACAAAAATAATGATTTGAAATTCACATTTTAGTGAAATAATTGTTAATCACCAAAATGAATTACAAATGATAAACCTAAGAGCAAAAAGCTTGCGATGGAAACCCATCTTAGTGACTCGGGAGTAGAGGAGCTACGGCCAGTTGATTCATTTGCAGGAACGAATCATGTGATTGTAGGAGAAGAAGTTACACCTGATAGTGATTTAGGTATTGGAAAACCCTGGGTGTTGGTGATGGTGCCATACCAATCAATGTTGATGTTGACAGTTGTCCCGTAAAATTAGGCATTACCTTATGCCTGCAATAATATTTGAAAATCCAACATCAAAGTCAGTCTGTAACTTAATTCGCAAGCTTTAGAATATCTTTAAAGTCACAAACACCAAAGAAATGTTGAAATAGGGGTTGGATTGCACATCCCACCTAGGCATTATGGCGGAAGCGAAGTAAACAATATGTAAATCAACACATTACAAAAAATGACACATTAGAAAAAAATTGTTAATCAACCCAATAATGGTTGACTTTTGAGATAAATAATTCAAGATTCTAGATAAACTAAAAAGAATAATAGAGGAGCTTACAAAGTGAGGATTGTGCACTTGAGAAAGCCACTATAAGAACATTTTGTAACATTGCATCTAACAATTGTTGTGTGGTGGTGTTCTTAATTATGTGATTTTTTTTGCATTGCATACTAGAGTATGATGCTATAAGAGGTGTTGGAACACAATATTGGCTGTTATTTTCGCAAGAAGTGATCTATATTGGATCATTATATTATTTGTCATCCACCTCGATGCATTTGAGGTGGGAAAAGTGGAGGAATCAATTCACGGAACCATTTTTACCGGCGGGACCCAGTTTGGCAAAATGGGGTCTGAAAACTTCTAGGAGCGTTTTAAGACATCAAACAATTTTTGGGGCTAGGAAGCACGTCAATCAAAGTCTGTATGCAAAAGTCATGTCACTCATAATTTGACCTTCCTATTTTTATACCTATAGTTTGGGAGAATGTTGCACTGACGCCCATTATTCATGGCAAAAGGGGCTAGCCATGCGATTATGATGTAAAAGAATCTAGAAAAGTGTATATTATAACTCTAGTTAAGAGTTGATGTAGTCAAAATTAACCACTAGTAGGCTATCAAGTTGTGTTATAAGCAAACCACTGGGAGGAAGACACATTCCATTCTTTCGAGATAATTTTATTCCATAACTAAGAAAAGATAGTCAGGAGAGATAGGAGGTAGAACACATAGAGAGGCTTTGTGTATTGTAGCAACCCACAAGCCACAAGCATTACTTCTTTGTACGTGCGGCCATATTTTCAGATAGATAAAGAGAGCGAAGCGACCTCACCTTCCAGCTGGGTTTTCTCCCAAAAGGGTTTCCCAGAGAACATACCTTGTGTCTTATTTGTGTGTGAGCTTATTTTATCGTTCTCTACATTTTTGCATAATTTCCATTTGCATGCATGCACTAATTACAGTAAAATCTACAGATCTAGAAATTAAATAAAATTGTAATAGTGTAAAATATCAGTTTTTTAATATAATATTATTAGATCTGTTGTGATGAACTATCCACTGGAATATCTACTGCAATTTACGGATCAAGAATATTAGTTCAAAAGCCCAATTTCTAAAAAAACATACCTAGATTGGATATTCTATCGAAGCAGTTAGAAAATTGGCATCTTACTTCAAGTACCCTAGTCCACAATTGCATAAATTATCATCTTACTTCAAGTACCCTAGTCCACAATTGCATTATACACAACGGCCAACAGTGATAGTGTAGCTCCCATTAGCAACAAGAAAGTGAAAATATGAGGAATATTTTGATATGTTTCATGTACAATGGAATGACATAATTTACACCACCAAGAAACCCTTGCAATTGGGTTTTTTGTGATTCCATCAAAAATTGCTCAAAAGATTCCAATATGCGATCTTTGATGCTAAGAATTCATTCAATTTTTTCCCAATCTCCATTTTGGTCTTTGATATAAAAAGATCATGCTTAAAAAATAACTCATGATTTTTGAAGATGCCTTAAGTGCTCCTGATTTTTTTTTTGAGGAAATAAAGATAACATCTATGTAGCTTATCAACCAAAGATAAAATCTATATATATCTTCCATCCACTTTCGGAATTCAATGCAAGCATTCTTTAAACAAAATGATATTGCATTCCATTGGCAACGGACATGTGGAACCATAAATTCAAAATGTGGTGATCTTCAGTAATAATTACAATTTCAAAGCCTAATTTTAAATTAAACTTACTAAAGGTGGATTTACCATTGATTTTCTACAATATTGAACACTTCTATAAGCAATGAATATGTGATGTGTCATAGAACATTGTTTAGCGGTTTATAATTTACAATGAATCCGAATTTTCTACTTTCTGCTATGAGTGTTTGTTTAGGAAGAATCCTCTACATGCCCAAGCACTCTTTGATAGTTCCTCTACATGCCCAAGCACTCTTTGATAGTTCAATAAGTCCCTTATTTAATAACTCGTTGTTTTTTCTTGACACGTTTGTATTTCTAAGGAGCTCATGAAAGATTTAGAAGCTTTTTGTGGACTAACTTTAAACCGAGGATTGTAAGGAACAAACGTAGAGTATTTTTTTTTATGCCAAAATGCATTAGGGAATTATGATGTGCAATCGTCAATCAACTTTCTATGAATAGATGCAAGTTCCTCTCTACATATTTATGAATAAAATACACTTCTCTACATTTTATTTCTGATCTTTAGATAAAAATGTGATCACCTTTCTTCTTATTCTCTCCTCTTACATATTTCTTTTACATATTCCTTTAACATGTAAAAGAGCTTTTATTCTATGACTTTTGAACTATTTCCATATAAGCCTCTTTTTTTTCTTATTAATGGTGATGGAATCTACAAGCCCAAGGAATTTTGAGCTAAGTATACAATCATTACTTATCTTGTCCAACATATGAACAAGATAGAATGCTTATTTTGATAGGAAAATCTTTAGTTTGTCCTTGAATACCTACTTCTACTATTAATATATTTATGTGAGTGTGAGTGTTTAGTTTATCCTTGGATACTACTTTTGTGCTATTAATATATTTTATTGATTCCCTGAAATGTAGGAATGATTTTTTTTTTTTATCAATAACTTCAATTGGTACCTTAAATCTATTAAACAATTAAATTCAAAAGTGGTAATTTTTGGCATATAAAACCATACCTTTATGAAGAATTTTACTCCTCCAAGAAAGAGTAAAATTTTACCAGGATCTTATGGTTTTAGTTTAGGGCCTTAATCAGACTGACCTTGTTCTTCGTCCGAACCATTAGTCTCTTGCAGAGTCTCCCTTTCTCCTATATGCTACTGCAGCAGCATCTTTCCACTAATTCATTCGATTTTTTCCCAGTCTCCATTTTGTTCTTTGATATAAAAAGATCATGCTTAAAAAATAACTCATGATTTTTGAAGATGCCTTAAGTGCTCCTGAATTTTTTTTTCGAGGAAATAAAGATAACATCTATATAGGTTATCAACGAAGGACAAAATCTATATATATATTCCATCCACTTTCGGAATACAATGCAAGCATTCTTTAAACAAAATGACATTACATTCCATTGGCAACGGACATGTAGAACTATAAATTCAAAATGTGGTGATCTTCAGTAATAATTACAATTTTAAAGCCTAATTTTAAATTAAACTTACTAAAGGTGGATTTAGTATTGATTTTCTACAATATTGAACACTTCTATAAGCAATGAATATGTGATGTGTCATACAACATTGTTTAGCGGTTTATAATTTAAAATGAATCCGAATTTTCTACTTTCTGCTATGAGTGTTTGTTTAGGAAGAATCCTCTACATGCCCAAGCACTCTTTGATAGTTCAATAAGTCCCTTATTTAATAACTCGTTGTTTTTTCTTGACACGTTTGTATTTCTAAGGAGCTCATGAAAGATTTAGAAGCTTTTTGTGGACTAACTTTAAACCGAGGATTGTAAGGAACAAACATAGAGTATTTTTTTTTTATGCCAAAATGCATTACGGAATTATGATGTGCAATCGTCAATCAACTTTCTACGAATAGATGCAAGCTCCTCTCTACATATTTATGAATAAAATACACTTCTCTGATCTTTAGATAAAAATGTGATCACCTTTCTTCTTATTCTCTCCTCTTACATATTTCTTTTACATATTCTTTAACATGTAAAAGAGCTTTTATTCTATGACTTTTGAACTATTTCCATATAAGCCTCTTTTCTTTCTTATTAATGGTGATGGAATCTACGAGCCCAAGGAATTTTGAGCTAGGTATACAATCATTACTTATCTTGTCCACACAATGAAAATACATATGAACAAGATAGAATGCTTATTTTGAAAGGAAAATCTTTAGTTTGTCCTTGAATACCTATTTCTACTATTAATATATTTATGTGAGTGTGAGTGTTTAGTTTATCATTGGATACTACTTTTGTGTTATTAATATATTTTCTTGATTCCCTGAAATGTAGGAATGAAATTTTTTTTTGTCAATAACTTCAATTGGTACCTTAAATCCATTAAACAGTTAAATTCAAAAAGGGTAATTTTTGGCATATAAAACCATACCTTTATGAAGAATTTTACTCCTCCAAGAAAGAGTAAAATTTTACCAGGATCTTATGGTTTTAGTTTAGGGCCTTAATCAGACTGACCTTGTTCTTCGTCCGAACCATTAGTCTCTTGCAGAGTCTCCCTTTCTCCTATATGCTACTGCAGCAGCATCTTTCTTTGAAAAAAAGAAAAATGTTTTCTTTTAAACTTTTTTTTCCTGATTATACATGTGCACTTTAGATATCCTCTATTCTCATTCTAACCACCTTCATTTTTTCTGCATTTAACAAAGATAATAGGAAATACCATGCATCCTCCACCATAGCTGACATGAACTTTCTTGCATCTACAAATAAAATATCTTCATTGAGACAAATGCAAAAAAAATGCACCATTAAAATTATTACGGGGAATGAAATGTTGGTTTGGTACCTAAACTAACATTTAATTTCAGTCAATTCCTCTAACGTTATCAAGTTCAATTGGGTAAATCGCACCAAACCTTTCAACTTCTTCATCTCTTCCATAATGACTCACAGAAAAATGAAACAAAAAATCTAAGAAACACAGGTATGGATTGTCCCTAATCTTTTATTATTAAACATATAAATAGTCTCCACAATAACGCAAGATGAGTTTGCTCAAAGAGATTCATAAATAACCCTAAAACAAACAAATCCTAACTCTGGATAATGTGGCCGCAGTGAAAATATGTTAAATCTAATAATGCGAACAAGAAATTTATTCACTCATTCAAAGGATATACAATAACTTGGACTGTGAAATAGATCTATTGATTTCCTAAAAGGCTAAACAATGAAGCAAACAAATTGTGTGGCTGATACAAAATGCTTTGCCTCTCGTCTACAAAATAATAGCCTTCGCAAAACATAAACCTATAATGTAGAATATAATAAACAAGGAATAGCCTGGACAAACCTTTACCTATATTTTTTTGTAATAAAGAATACATGGCAGAATAATATATAAGCAAGAAAATACTAGACCCTTCTGAAGAGAATCCTAAAAACGGATCCCAGTAAAATTGACAAGCCAGGAAGGGGATGAAGGTGATGATAAGAGTGGCATACAGGGAGGGGAGGAAGGGAAATGAAGCATCCCTTGCCTCCATCGTTGGACTTGGTGCCACCTCTACGGCTTTTGCTGCCCCCACCATTATAATCGGAACAACCAACAAAGCTCAAACTCACAAGAAACCTGTCGTTGTTAGGATACTTTAAAAGGCCAAATCCTAACCCCACCTGCACTGGGACTTTTGAGACAGACAAACCCAAATCTGAGGCAATGATCTTTCTTTGTCGATTTCAAACAAGAATGGACCAAAAAATGTACGTCTCTTAATTTTCTCAGAATCGTGGAGGGGTTTTATCGTGCTCAGAATATGGGTATTAATGACACCTTCCCACGGGAGATCCATGCTTGGTTGTGGAAGCCTATCCCTTAAGTTTTGAAGATGGATGTTGGTGTTGGCAGTGTTGGATACCGCCAATATTTAGGGGTTTCCCTGATGTGAAGTCCAAATTAGACTTCACAATGTTTGAAGTAGGAGCTCCATCACGGGTATCGGCCTAGCCAACATAACTTAATATTCGCCTTGGTTTCAACAGATAACATAAAATATTATACACATAAACCTTGAAGAAGCAAGTTGACATTGTGAAACATTGGTTTAAAATGAGCAACAAAAAGCACCTTTCATAAATATGAAGTGCCGATCAGACCTTTCATGAAGTTTAAAGACAAAGCAACAAGGAAGACAACTTGTGATGGGGCCTGCCCACGTGGTCCCACGCTGACTCAAATTACGTGGACTCACACTAAACCTTACTGTGTTATGTGATTGCAAATGATTTAAATTTGGTGGTTGATTGGTATTAATGTCGTGGTACCTTCCCGGATCCTCCTTATGACACCTGCCCTCCTCGTGATTGACGAACCCTAATCTCTTTACTGCGCTTTACATTCACCATTTCGCGCCCGCTCGGTCATTTTACCCTTGGGAACTTACTCTGTGGTTTGTTTGGTCTCGGCCGCTTCTGGTTATGCTGCTAGTGAGGTGAACCTGTTGAACACTTGCTGATACCTTATGGTGAAACTATGTCTTTCGACACTGTCAATACATTGCCATGGGCACTGTTGTGTTTGCTTCGGGCTTTCCTGGTAAGTTTCGGTTCCTCTCTGTACATTCGACTGAGTTTTACGACTGTATGAGCATTGTTTGTTCTGTGCTTGGGTTAAGTTGTTCGTATGGTCTTTCCGTTAATCTTATTGGTGATTTCTGGTAACGAAATGGTTATTGTTTCGCTCGTGGGTCGAATTCACAGTTCAAATGCTCCCCTGTTCGGCTTTCCTCCGGCGTTCAGCTCTGTATATCAGGTAAGGTTTCACTCTATGCTTTATGTCTTCGTTCTCTATTTATTCCGGAACTAACGTTCCACAGCTCCTTCGTGCTCAGGGATAATTTTGGGTTCTGTTGGCCTGGGTCTCGGCTCACCACAGGTATGAATCCTCTGTATCCTCATACGCTGTTTCGTTGGTTTGTTTGCAACTTCATGCCTTAATTTCCTGTACAGTCTTTATAAATGGTTTTCAAACCCTAACTCTGCCTTACTCTGGGTTTGCAGGTGTGGCCATTCCCGTGGATGCGCAAGGGTTACAATCTTTCTTGTCCGGGTAGCTCTGTCTTCACTTTTACTTCCTCTCAACGGTTCTTGGTTGAGTCTGCTTGCTTGCTGTTTGCAACTGTGTCTTTATCGAGTCTGTTTGTGTGTTGGGTTCTCCCAACCCGTGGCCGTGACTGGGGTTTTGCTGTGAGCTTTGGATAGCTCGGGTCCACGAACCCTCCGTGCACAGTTTCTATATTTGTGAATTTGTACAGGCATACAATGTAACACTTTATGGTATATAAACTTGTTGTAAATGGTTTTTGGTTGCTTACCGGTTTGGCCGTAGTTTGTTTGTCGTTCCACTGTGTTGGTTTTGCGCCTTAATGTCTGGTGCTCGGTCTCGGTCTTGACTGGCTGACAGACTCTTTAGACTTGTAAAAACTCTGCTATTCGGCTTATCTGAAATGAATTTAATACACAGTAATATGCAAATACATTTGATTACAAAGGACGTAATTCATAGAAATAAATGTTTAATTGTGCACTGTATTTGATGAAGGAAGAATAATGTCTGTATTTCTGGTAGTCTCTTTTACATATGCTGCTCCTGAACTGAACCCTTCTGGGTTGTTTCATTTGCCCTTTTGTACAATGGTTTTGGGCAGTTGGTTAACTGCGTGGTAGTTATGCTCTTGCAGTTTATACGGTTGCTCAGGCACATGTTTCTTTTACTATTCGTTTGTTTACATACTTTTGACACTATTCTGTATCTAACATTTTTAACTAAATCCTATTACAATAATTAAGACAAACTAAACATGAATTAAAACAACATTGTTTGGTGCTGTAATTGACCCTGAAAGAAAAAAAAAAAAAAAACAACAATAACTCTGACAGGCTTGCTATCCAGTTTAACGAAATATTCATCAACCCCAATCTTCTTCAGAAACTTTCTCTATCCCTTCTCGGTCTTCGCCCTGTCGACCAGATGCTCCTGCATCAACTTGGCATTTCCACCTCACCATGAAGTCCATGTCATCATTGTCAAGTTGTAACTTGTATAAGTGTCATCATAATGGTCAATATGTGTCTATGTGTCATGCCATATCATGATGTGGAATGTAATGATGTATTCTCAAGAAGAGGACAAAATGTAATTTGTGGAATTCCAACAATCATATGTGGAAAATGAAAATTCACTCAGTCATATATGGATGAAATGCCTTTAAGATAAGTCCAAAAGTCATTTAGAAGCTCAAGAGTTGCATAGAAGTACAAAGGTTTTAATAGAAGTCCAAGGGTCATGAGGGTAACTCAAGAGTCATGAGAATATGAAAGGTCATTCCCTTTGTAATAAATGAAACCTCATAACTCAAGAAAAGGACTTTTGGACTAATGAATCTGTTATGCTCTCATGTGTCTCTTTTAGGTTAGTACTATTACTTCCTTCCAGAGACTCACCCTCTTCTCTTGCTCGTGAAAGTCTCCTTTTACACATTTCAATCGGTGTTTCACAATGCCAACTTACTTTCTTGTTCAAGGTTTATGTATATAATCTCTTATGTTATTTGTTGAAACCAAGGCAAATCTTAAGCTATGGCGGTCGGGCAGATACTCCAGATGGGGCTCCTACTCCAAACGTTGTGAGGTCTAACTAGTACTTCACATCGGAGAGAACCCTTGTGTGTTGGCAGTATCCAACACCATTAACAGTTGGGTAGTGGAAGCTGTCTCTATAGTGATGGAGGTTTCTGTTGTGCAAACCGATATTTCTCGTCTTAACAGTGTTTTTGACAGTCTTAGACACCCATGCCACATAGGAAATATACAGTATCATCTGACGAAAAATGATCATTCAATCATCTAACACAAGATTTGTCGGATTTTCACACTCACCTCATTGGGGATCGATCACATGGACTAACCACCAGTCTGGGATCCACCCTGGGACCACTCAAATGGTAATGATAATGGGTTGGAAGTTTACTAATGCTTGCGGGTTATGGTGTAGCAGAAAACCTCAACAAGATTGACAACATAGAGTGGCAATGGGAGGGGAGTTC
This sequence comes from Pinus tabuliformis, assembly GCA_031772625.1. Classification (NCBI taxonomy): domain Eukaryota; kingdom Viridiplantae; phylum Streptophyta; class Pinopsida; order Pinales; family Pinaceae; genus Pinus; species Pinus tabuliformis. Next base: position 461,494,471 of record CM062820.1, on the reverse strand, counting down.
TTCCCAAAAAGAACACCTTATGACATAATGAGAAAATAAAATCCCAAAAAGAAACACACTTTTGCATTTTAATGATTTCAGAATAATTGGTTGGCACTCGACTTATACCGTTGCAATTTATTTTATTATAGTTTTTAATTCATTTATTAATTTGTGTTAGTACATGGCATCGACTTCACTTGACTCGTTAATGGCCAAATATTTAAATACTAAACACACTCTCAAACCCTTTCAGATAGATGCAACAATAACAAAGTATGGTGATCTCCAACCGAATAGTGAATTGTTAACCCTAGTAAGAATAAGTTTGAAGGCCAATTTGATTATTCACGGGGCATATATGGCTAATTGTGTCCTATAACAATTTAGATGCATGCCTCATGAAAATTGATCTGATCAAAGCATTTGACTGCGTGGACTGGGAACTAATTTGGATGACCCTGCGGAAGATCGACTTTGGCTCCACCATGACTGTCTGGATCTAATATTGCATAAAATATGCCTCATTTTCCATATTTATCAATGGCCTTCCCACTAATTTCTTTTTGTTCTCCCGTGGACTTCGCCAGGGATGTGCCCTATCTCCTCTCATTTTCATCACCATCATGGATGGTCTTAGTAGAAGATTCAATGTTGCTCACAACAATGGGCTAATCTTTGGGTGTTTGATCATTGCCTTGGTCCACATCACCCATTTACTCTTCGTGGATGATATTTTGACTATGGGGAAATCATACCCACTTAAATGGCACCACATTTTCGAGATACTACAGGACTTTGGGATTGCATCTGGGCTTATCATGAATTACTCTAAATCTCTTCTCATATCCAGGAACCCGGAGGCAGATTTGTCCATGGACATAGAAAATCACTTTAGTCTCAATGTTGTACACTTGGACAGGGGATTCACATACATTGGATTCAATTTGAAGCCGATGGGCTACAGATCATGGATTGGGACTCGCTCCTCAGAAAAATTTAATCAAAATTATCACATTGGTCATAGAAGTTGATTTCATTGGGCGGGCTATTGATTCTCATTAAATTGGTCCTCAATGGCATACTGATTTACTGGATGCACATTTATAAACTTTTGGTTGTTGTCACTCAGAAAATCAACACCATTTTGACCAATTTCCTATGGGTTGGCCTGAATTCCTCTCGAAAATTCCACCTGGCTAAAATGGAATTGATCTCTCCCCTTGTCAAACTAGGTGGATGGAATCGGAAGGACACTGAGGCCTTCAACTTGGCACTGCTATTAAAAAAATTATGGAGGGTAGTTCGCCATAAGGGCCTTTGGCAGTGTGTCAACACTGCAAAATATCTACAACACCTAAGCTTCAACTCCTGGCTTCAAAATGGCACTTTCGTTCCCTCCCAAATCTCTTGTTTATGGAATAGTCTTCTTACTTCCAAGCATTTGTACTTTGGATACCTTCACTGGTCTATTGGCTACAGATCTTCCCCTAAGATTGGATTGGATTCCATGGTTGGTATGATGGGTTCTCACCTCTTATCCCCAACCCTCCTTACCACTCTTCATTTCAATGGCATCCTTGTGATTCGAGACATCATTGTTGCAAAGCAGTCTACTCCTCTCTACACACATTGGAAAGATGTGGCTCTAATATGTCTACCGACCCATCTAACACAAGAATTGACAAATTATATCAATAATTTAAAGCCATTTGAGATTATTCTTTTGAATGCCGAAGATCGCATTGTATAGTCGGTGGATCACAAATTAGACATAGTCATTGCCAAAGAGGCTTACTGCCTCATTACTTGGCCTCCTTACCTGAACCTGTTGCACCCCTGGTTGGCTAGGACCTAGAAATGGGATTTCCCCCTGAAGCTGAAATGTTTTTCCTGGCTGGTGGTTCACAATTGCATCCTCACTTGGGAGAACCTTGTCAAGCGTGGTTTCCAAGGTTTGGGACGATGTTGTCTCTGCAATAAACATGGCAAGGACATTAACCACCTTTTCATCCACTGTCCCTTTTCCACTGCAGATTGGATCGAGACATTGCACATGATTGAGGAGCCACCATACTGGGATTGTTCTGACATTCTCTCCTGCTTACATAGTTGGACCGAAAACTCTCATCTCCACTGAGCAATGGTTTTATTCATCATATGGGGCATATGGTTGACTCGGAACACTCTTATATTTTAGAATGATCAACCCAATATATGGTGTACCTCCTGCAAGATTATAAACTTTCACCATGATTATTGTGCACCTTCAACTCCAACTCTCCTGCACATCCCTCAACCTTGTAACATTTGGGTAGCATTCCCTGTAGGTTTCTTTGATGAGTCTTATTTATTCAATCTATGTAGATGTGGCATGGACATTTTCATAAATGTTGCACATTCTTATCTTTTCCACTTGCATGGTGGGACTGGAACCAACACAAGAGTCGAGCTCCTTGCATTATGGGGAGTTCTGCATTGTGCTAAATGGCTCAGACTTTGGGAGATCAAGATTTTTGGAGACTCTAAAGATGTCACCGATTGGGCTAATGGGCATGGCTCACTGCACTCTCCATCTATTAACAACTGGAAAAACAACATTAAAACACTGATCAAAGTATTCCGGTCCATCGACATTTCCCACATTTATAGGAGACAAAATGGGATTGCAGATTGACTATCGAAAGAAGGATGCACAACAAACCCCAACCAAATATATTATTAATCATTCTTGCATAAATGTCTTCTTGAGACGGGCCATATCAAGCTATAAAGCCCACTGTATAGACATGAATGTGGTGTGAGGTGCTTGCTATTGAGATATGTAACTCAACCCTTGGATGAAAGACTTTATGCATAATCAAGTTGTATGGATAAGAGGGAAAATGTGTCTTCCCATGACAGACCCACAATTGGCTAAAAGAAAATTGGGACTTATCCACAAACATATCAGAGATATGAGGCAACATAAACTCTATTTTTGGAGGCAAAGGACGAAGAAGTAAACAGGTCCCTTAAAATATCTCACAAGGTTCGATCTTCAAGAAGAAGGTTTAATTATCATGCAAGGTACTTGATTTACACTCTCTTCCCATGGGATATAAACACACACTGAGGATACAGATTCTTTACTTTAGTAACACAAGGAGAGCCCTATAGAGCACTAAAATGTATTAAGTAAAACTAAATCCCAGATCCAAATAATAATGTACTTCTCTTACTTCCTATAATAGAATTATTTTTTTTCTCTGTTGAAAAAAAGAACATGCATATAGTGCATTATATTCTGTGAAAATTCTTTAAATTGAAATTGAGGTGTTATGAGTTGTTTAAGATCTCTTTTAAGGAGAAGGATATATTAAAGTATAAATTTTGAAAACACAAATATTTTAAATTTAGTGTGAATGCAATCAAATTTAAATATAATTTTTTTATATTTTTAGTTTATTAAAATATTTAAATTTTATAATAAATAAACATTTTTAAAACTAATTCCTAATTTAAAATAATTTTCCTTATTACTTTTTATTTTTAATATAAAAATATAAATATAAATTTGCTAATTTTTGTAATTTTTATTTTAGTTATAAATATAAATTTTCTAATTTTAAAATTAGTTTATATATTTTTAGCATATTCTTATTATTATTGATGTATGATAAAAGCTAACTATTTTTTTCTAATTTTAATTTTAATTTAAAAAAATAAATATAAATTTACTAATTTTTTTTGGTTAACTTTAAAAATAACTTTAACTTACTAGGTACATTCAAAAGATATAATTGAATGCATTACAAAGGATGCATTTCAAATAACCATGTTTTTTTGTCTTCATATGAGTGATGGATTTTGATTTCGATCTAACTAAATGAGCTTATAATCTTATTTTTCCTTTTAATAATTAAGTGGTGAATTTTATTACATATACATTGTTTGATTTAAAAAATGAATACATTAAACAATTATAACTAAATAATTTATTTGTATGTATTTATTTAAACTCTAAATTTATCCAATGTTAAAAGGATAAAATTCATGAGAATGCAAAATTTTATTGAGACAAAAACTTGAAAAAAAGGTTTGTATCCTTGATGTTTGATTGATCTTGAGTTAAGATAAATTTATGATACTAGGTCCAGTTGCAAGTGCTTGCATCAAATATTTAGATGCTTTCTTATTTACACCATGGTTCTACCATGATATTGATTGTACAAAGGGATCCATACTTGTAGCAAAAGTTGAATCGTTAAGTAATTTTGTTATGGAAGCTACCATTAGAAATTGTTGTATATCCATTTTTTGGCTAGTCTATGGCAGTTCTAAAAAAGAGTTGAGATATCCCAAGGAACTGTATTGCAGAGAAGGAGATCCCCTCTTGGGTTGTGCAGACTAAAAAGGGGAAATAGAGCCTATTACTGGGATGGTTGTGTAAGGGATCTTGTTATGAAAATTAGTGAGCACTTGGGATGAGAGAGCTTGTGTTCAAGACATGGTGCAGCAATGGATACAACTAAAAGGAATGTCCTAGGTCAACAACTAGTTTTATAACATTTCTATAAAAGAGAAGAGATGTGTGTATGTTGTAAATTATTTGTATTTATGTGTTTAATTAGCAATTCATGAATGTTTGGTTTATATTGTTGCATGTTATCATTATATTCCATAAGTTTCATGTCATTTTTCTACATATTATGTTATATGTAGTGCATTTATATGTGTGGTATTAGAGCATTATAGAAATTTTCTTGTAAAAGAAAATTGATAGATTGCTAACTAGTTGTTTGAAAAGTTCCTCGAGGAGGGAAACTGAGGAAAATATCCAAACTTAGAAATGACAAGTTTGAAAATTTTTGCAAGTGGTTGAATTTGATAGCAAATAAGTTAAAATGGCATAAATTTTTAAATTCTTATCTATAAATTCAACATTCATGGTGTAACACGCCTCCTCTCATATCTACCCACTTTTACAGGCTTGTACAGGGTTAATATGAGTTGAGGGGCTACTAAGACATGACTCAACCTCCTAGATGACCTTAAGGGAATGGAATTGACAAAAAAATACCTTACTTACCTCCCTCAGGTGCTACAGGACCCCAAGGAACCAACCAACCATTCAAGGTGTCCAACCCCTGAGATAACTTTCTTTTTCAGTGAACTAGACCCTTAGTCACTCCCGTGAAAAGGCCTCCAAGTGAATGGAACCCTCCAGACACTCCCATAGGCTTGTTTCCCAGTGACTATAGTCTCTTTCAGGCAGTTTTGTGCTAGTGACTGCGAGATTTAAGCCACTTTTTCAGGGCTAGGATCTAGACCCCTGGCCAAAACTTGATGAAATTTCTAGAAATTATGAATAAAAAAGATACAAAGCCTTTAACACAAAACCTACTCAAGGATTCGACCTAACCCAGTCTAACCATGATAGTCATTCTGTCAAACACATAGTGAACATGCAACCTACATGTCATGAATGCATATTTGAACATAGAGATCTGAAACTTATGTGAGGTTTCCCAAGAAGGATTAATGACTTCTCAAAATAGATGCAATAATACCAATTAGGTCATGCATTCATTAACCATTCATTCATCAATTAAAAGGTGATAAGAGTTATACTTAAAATTGTCATAAAACCATTCTTATAACCAACATATAACCAAATAATTAACAATGATAGAACAGCCATGAAAGCCACATAATAACATGCACATTTACTCATAAAGACAAGACGAACATAGCTCTTATTAACCATATGCAAAGTTCAACCAAGTTAGGGACTTCCATGTACCACCCGACCATAGATTGGGCTAAACCAAATATTTCTTTTAGCCAATCACCCCATGTCATATTCCAAGCATGAATGTGGGATATCATGGGATAAACCAATCCATAAAAAACAAAGGGATTCGAGAGGTTAAAACATCTCTACCCTCACACTATCATGATCTCACCTAAACCAGTCCTGAGATCACAAAACCAAACCAAGTTTGGATGCCTCAAAATTCCTTCACAATCCGTTGAGGAATTTTTCTGTCTCCACCCACCTTTTGAGGGCTTCCCAGAGAAAACCATCTCCACCCATGACCCTTGGTATTTTCCACGGACCACCTCACCTGGATTCAAAACCTCCCAACAATCCAAAGCTCAATCAAGAATGAATCCCATCACACAATGGATATCCAAAAATGGCAAGGCAAGAGTAAAACCACTGTCAAACCTAGAAAAACACATGCCAATGAAAACAAATGAACCAAATACACACATGCATATACCATGCATGCTAAAACCAGCTAGGAAGTCATACATGCAACCTGTTACCTGCAAGTATTCCCATTGAAGATTCTTGATCCAACTTTTCCTTTCTTGATCCTTGTTTTCCTTGTCCTTCCTTTGCTTTCTTTCTTTCCTTCTCCTATTGGTTTTCTTCTCCTCTCTCAGACTAATTATTGGGTTGTGTTATATTCTTTCCACAACTAGCCCCCCTACTTAACTGGGGGGTTAGAGGGGGGGGTAGAGCGCCCCCTTTGTTGCGTTGATTGCGCAGCGGGGGGGTCACAAGGGGTTTGATGGAGGCAGGTAACCCCCCTCTACGAGGTCCAGGACAGCGCCCGAGGGAAATTTCTTTTGGACCCTATATTAGGTTGGGTGAGCCTACCTATGGTTTTGTGCATGGTTTTCACACATGGTTTTGGACGCGATGGTTTTCGGTCCATGGTATTGGATGCTTCAGCATGTATAAATATGTATTGTAAGATTGAAAAGAACATAATGAAAAATCAAGGTGGTAGTCCCGGTTTTATGATCCAGGGGAAAATCTCTATGTATATTTGTTTTATGTGTTACGCTCTCACCTTTGTTTATTTTCTATTTTTTAGAATTCGTATGTAGGTAATTTTTGTACAAGGTTAAAACCTACACTAATTACAAAACTAAACTAACAAAAGGCCCCAAACTAGTGCTCTTATGTCCTTTTATTATTGATGCCTCTAATTTCTTCATTTTCCATTATTTTTCCGTCAATTTTCCTCTCATGTAAATTTGTGACTCGCCACATTAATTTTCTCCCATTTTCCTTTATTTTCATAAAATAAATGCCAATAATTCCTTATTTCCTTTTCAAATCCTTTGTCATTTCCTTTTCCAATTTACCTTAGCCATAATAAACAAGTGATGCCTACTAGGATGCTTTGCCCAACATTCAGCTTGGAATACGTGTCCCATGATCTTAGTCTTATTTTTCCTTTATTAACATTATTACTGGAAATTTTAACACAAGGCTTTTACAAATGGGGAAATGTTGAAATTGAGACAAATCCCCAAATTATCTAAGAAAAGTGGAACTTCATAGCAGATGGAAACTTTTGGAAACTAGTCATTTTGGAAGAAAAAAATTTGAAATTGTTTAACATTTGGAAAAATTAAATTTTCCATAACAGTGATGTCATTGATCACATGGAGATACCAAATAGTAGCTAAGTTAACAAATAAAGGTGTTATTATGAGGTTTTTCTTTTATGGGTGTGCCTTATTAACAATCGAGCATATATATCCCTAAAATGAATTTCTAACTTCCTTATTAACCAACAATCATTTACCAGTCTAAAATGGATTGTGAGCTTTAAATTGGATAGATAACCACCATTGAAATTTTAAAGTGGAAAAAAAAAATTTCTTAGTCAATCATATATCAATCCAAAATCCATCTCCATGATCATATTAGATTGATATCCACCATCAGATTAGATGAATGCTAGTTGTCTTATATTTCATAGTGCAAGAGATGTGTTAACCTTAATCACATTTAGCTCTGAAATAAATCTTTGTTGTTAGATCATAGGTAGTCATCACCGTTGGATATTTCTAAGTGGAGGAGAGTTGTTAACCTCCTATTGATCCCAATTTTGAAATGAATATGAACCATTAGATCAGATTAACCTTTGCCATTGAATATTTTGGAGGCAATTTACATTGTTATTGATCATGCACCTTCAGTGTCAAAATGATATTCCAATTTCTCAATCCCAAAACATCACATTAGTAGCTATGATTATGCCTTGTGTTTAAAAGGGAAAAATGGTGTCAGCGAGCCATGCATTTCATAATGTGAAAGATAGAGAAAGAAAAAATGGGAGAGAGAGAGAGAGAGAGAGAGAGAGAGAGAGAGAGAGAGAGAGAGAAAGCTACGATAGTTGACATGGCAAGCCAAGGATGAATACATATGACATGGTAGAGATGGGACATGACATGTAGAAACCAACTGCCACATCACTAGGAACATTCCATGCCATATTAGCAAGGATGTCGCATCAACAAGGATCACCAATGTTTAAAAAGAAAAATAAGGTAAACCAAGAACATGTATTAGCCATAGCAAGAGCAAAATAATGCCGAATGAGATGAATTTATTGGGTTAAATATACATTTTCAAGGACTATAGAAGATCCAATGAGGGTTATTAGCCATTTTTACTCCACTTTTTGAAAAATATGTAAATTAGTTCTTTTTAAAGAACATGTTGGTGTATAAAGATAGGGACCCAATTGAAAGTGAAATTCTAAGAACATGGAACAAGATCAAGGATGAAGATACGCAATTGGGATTTTCTCTAAAATCCAATGGTTGTGAAGTGGAGATTCCAAAAAAAAGGAAAATTCCACTATTCTATGCCATTTTTTAAAGGACGTTTGGGATTTTCAAAGGCAAAAAAGGGACCCCAAATGGAAAAACTAAAATTTTATTTATTAAATATTTATCTATTTATTTATCCAGACAACTTTTCCTTCATAAAAAAATAGCTACTATGACATATAGCCAATTTGGATAAAAAATATAAGTTTGACAAAAGTGCAAAATGACCAAGGTTCTCATCTCTAGATTGCTACAAATTTTGAATGAAGAATTATATCTACAATAAGAGAGTTGTTATGATATCACCATCATCATTGTTAAAAATGGATTATATATATATTTTTATGGTTCGTAATAGCTTATCCTATTCTCCTATACGGGTATCAAAAGTTGGAATGTGAGCTTAATTGCACTAATGTGGAAAGTCTAGAAAAGGAGAAATTTTGTTTATTTAAAGAAGTCATAACTTTCTTCTCATAACTCAAAATTGAGGAGTGTAGCCATTGGAAATCTATCAAAGAGTAGAATATATCTATACATGGAAAAAAATTATTTGAGTACTGTAAAATCTCAAAAAACCAATGGAAGAAAATTGGCGGCCTTAAAGAGTAGAAAATATTTATATTTTTCATAATTGCCAAATTGTTTGCATCTAGTAGAATTTGGCTGCACATAGATTTTGTAGAATTATGGGGACTAGAAGGGTGGAAAATGTTGAGGGAACTCACATCCATGAGGATTAGGTAAGAGGGGTGAGTATTAGTTTTGTCTATGAGGATAGAAAATTTAAAGGGAATAGAAGTAGAGCAAAGTCAATAAAGTTGATAAACACCATAAAGAGACTGAGAAATCAAGTAAAAATCTATAGAGATGAAAATTTGATGATAATTAAAGCTTAGGCGAAAGAAAACAATATCAATGCTCAACTTCTATTCAAACCAATTGCAAAATTAATTCAAAGTTTTATAAGGTTCAAGAGATGAGGAAGAACTAAAATCTCATGCTAAAATGGAGAATTATAGAAGATTCAAGAATTTGAATGTTAGTATGACTTGTAGGTCACATTACTCATTTTCTTATTTAGTTTTGAAGGGATAGTCATCCAAAGAATCACAAAACACCCTAGATGTATCCATTTTCAAACATCAAAAGGGAAACATGAATTAGATAATTTTCAAGGAGAGTGTAACAAACTCAAGCCACCAAATTTTGATGGAGAAAATGAGAAGGGAGAGGAGGTTTAAGCTTGGTAACTTGCAATTAGAATATGTTTTTAGCTACATAACTATTCCTTTAAATTTGAAGCTAGTATTTCTTTATACCATTTACAAGGGAAAACTTCTATGTTGTGGGACTAACTGAAATAGATCAAATAAATCAATGGAAAGAGGATCACTTAAAAGTACTTTAAGAAATATTTCTAAAAACACTATCTTTTAAAGCATTACTATAAAAAAAATGTAATCAAACTAGGAAATATATCTATGGAAAAATATAAAAAGAAGTTCTTAGAGTTACTAAAACATGTAAGATTCATTAATGATGAGAGTCAAAATTCAAAAGTTTCTATGCGGTTTACCTTAAGAGTTTTTTGAAATCAAACTAGGAAATATATCTACGGAATATAAAAAGAAGTTCTTAGAGTTGCTAAAACATGTAGGATTCGAAAGTCAAAATTCAAAACTTTCTTTTAGGGTTACCTTCTTTTTACAAAGATAACATACAAGTTGATGAGCCAAAGTTTTAGGAAAAAAATTATGAAGCCTATGTATCTATATGAGTAGAGTAAAGATAATCATTCTAGAATTTTTTAGAAGGATAATAAAAATGACAAAGTGGAACAAAGGATTAAAGGTTTTAAACCTCGTCCATCTTTTAAGAGCAAATCCTAATTTATATTATCAAATCCAAAAAAATCAAAGTGAGTTAAATATGACGTAATATTTAGGGAAAGACGAAGACAAACAATCAAATGTTGGGGATGTGAATGAAAGCATTTGTATATAGATTTCCCTCCTAAAAAGGGAAAAATGAGTATTATTTACAAACCTGAAGTCACTATAGTTGAAGACATGGTAGAAATATTCCAATATAGACGTTGATCCTAACCTAGTGGATAAATTGCATTTCAAAAAGATTAAGCTAAAATCATGATCATCTAACCACTGGAACCAAAAAAGATCGATGATATTGTGAGGAATTATCCAATAGTTCTAAATGAAGTGAATGAAATTAATGATTTGGTTATCAATGATTGGGATAATCTTATATATTAATTGCAATAAATGAGTTGGAAATGCATCATATTATTATATATTGCTATAACAATAAATTTACATGTCTTAATGAAGAAATGTAATGCTCAGTTAAACAATTTCCAATGTCTAATTTAATCTTACAACTAAAAGGTTGTCTAAATAAGAATAAGAATACAAATATTGAAGATTTTGTAATACTATAATATTGAGAATATATTGGGAGAAATTGAAGGTTGAACTTTTTTATTAATTTAATATTCAAAGAAAGTACCCTCTTAATTCCATATAGTTAAATAAAGTTAGAATAAAGAACAAGTACCCTCTTCCGTGGATTGATGATGTTTTTGGCTTAAAATAGTGTGGCATGATAAGTGTCTTTTAAAAAAAATAGTGTGGTATGATAAGTGTGGAAGTAAATAGGCTTTCTTTCCCATAAAATAGTGTGGCATGATGAGTGTCGAAGTAAATAGAGAGGTGGATATGTTATCTAAAAATGTTAGGGATGGGTAAAATCTAAATGATGTAAACATTAGGAGTGATGAACTGAACTAAGTTGAACAATATTACCAATTTAACCAGAATTATAATTTCAAAAAGGAGAATTTTAACTCAGAAGTTTTATATTTTTGCACAAAAAAAACATGAAAAAACACTCCAAAATTAGAAAGTGGGGATGTTGCATCACCTTTTTTTGTCAGGGTTGAAATTTCAACAATTTTCTATAATGGCATTAAAATTCAACATGATTATTACAAAAAACATTGAAATTCCAATAATGTGGTGATGTAGACCAAATATTGTCAATATGAAAAATCTTAAGATTTCAACATTTTTCAACTATAGAAGTAAAACCAATATAACAAATACAAAAAAACTTAAAATTTCAACATTTTTCAACCATGGCATTTAATAAAAAATATTATCACTGTAATAAACCCTAAAATATATATACCTCAATTAGAGAGTGGTTCTACCAAGAGAAATTTATTCTTTTAAGGTTCAAATTATAGCGCAAACTTTACCCATTTTCAATAGGACACTAAAATTGCAACATATTTTAAATGTAGACTATAAAATCATGGTTAGTGTACACGAATTCATGAAAAGAACTCCAAAAAAATGATGTAATGCACAAAATTTATCTTTTCTAATTAAAAACATAAAAAAATTAATTAATAAAAAACAAAAACCAAACAAAACAACAACCGAAATACAATGAGTTTAGGAAAAGAAAAAACAATTATTAAAAATTCTATATAATAATTGGGGTTATCCTGGATGGTTGGGTAGAATAATTGTTATAATCTCCACTTAGGTTCAGTTCTTGACATGATGATAGAAATATTGTTCTAATAGATTTATGCCTATGAATATTTTTGTTTTTCCCCTCATTCTCACCCTTGAGCTGAGAGAGAGGATGATTTCCTTCAATATATTAATAATCCAATTTTAAGGTCACAACCAAGCCAGACACCAAATTGGTGTATGAGATCCCCTTGTTTATAGGACAAGGAACCCACCTCCACACAACTATTTGACTACTAAATTATATGAAGGCATACATACTCTACCCCCTTTGGCTTTGAACCTATGACCTATTAGGAGGAAACACATGCATTTAACAATTAGGCCCACTCAAGTTGTATCATTAGGACCACTTAAGCTGTAAAATTAAAAATTAAAAATATATATTAAAATAATCTAAAAATGCCCATGGTGTGTAGCTCAATTGACGATCGCCTTGTTATGAAGTAATATGTAAAGCATGAGATTCAAAGTTCAAATCCCCATTGGTTAGACCAACACAAAAAAATAATGTAAGAAATAAAAGCCCTGATGGTTAGCTCAATTGGTCGAGTTCTCGTTGCTAAAGCACCTCGCTAATGAGAGGTCACGAGGTCAATTCTTCTCGATGCACTCGGGGTTAGGCTCTGCTATTAAGTCAGTGGGAAGTGATCCCTTTAGGTGGATCTGGCTGGGTATTTCTTCAGAAGAAATAAAAAATCTAAAAACTAAAAACAAAAATTTTAGAAAAAAAAAATAAATAAAAAAAATTAAACAATAAACTTAATAAACTAAAAACATAAAATAAATATAAAATAAAGAATAATAAAGAAATTTAATAACAAATTTTATTTTATATATATATATATATATATATATATATATATATATATATATATATTAAAAATTATAAAAATAAATATATTAAAAAAATTATAAAAATAAATAAATAACATGGAGAGGGGATGCTTAGAGGTTGCCATGCCCTCTCCACCAATGTAGATGGATTGTTGCCACTGCATAGCCTGAACTTGAGTTGTATGGCCGGTCTACAACCACCACATAACTTGCACTCAAGCTATGTAGTTATAGGGTAACCATGTGGTCAAATGGGATCAAATGGGCAATGTTAAGCATTGCCTTTCCATGCTATTTTTCTTAATTCTTTTTTATTTTTAAATTTTTTTAATAAAGTTTATATATATATATATATATATATATATTCTATGTGGTTCATATACCTTAGAGAATGTTGACTACAACATCCACAAAATATTTGTACCAGGCAAATCCATTTTAAGGGATCACTTCCTCTTGGCGCAACCATGGAGCCTCATCTTGAGGGTGTCAAGAGAATTTAACACATGAGCTGTCAATAGTAAAGGTTCTTTAATTACGGAAATTCAACCAATTGAACTAACCTTTGAGACTATTAAATCATGATTTTATATGATCTCCAAACAACCGAGAACTAATGAATTCTCTTTAAGTTGAAACAAGGATAAATGAAACACATAACAAATGGAAAGAAATAGTATCCTCCAAATAACAAAAACATGATACCAGATAAACCCTAGATGTTAGTAGGAGATCATGCAATGACAACATTTGCAGAAAAATAATATCAAATCAATGTAGAAGGAGTCCCATGTGTTGATGGACTATGTAGCACTATTCTCTTTACTTTTTTATGCAATGTAAAAAAACCTATGAGGCTTCCTGGCAAATCGGTGGCATCAAGACAACAAATTTTCAAAGGGAGGAATGTGACACAATATAAGAAAAAAGAAGGTTGCATTACTCAAGACAACAAATTTTCAAAGGGAGGAATGTGACACAATATAAGAAAAAAGAAGGTTGCATTACTCAAGACAACAAATTTTCAAAGGGAGGAATGTGACACAATATAAGAAAAAAGAAGGTTGCATTACTCATAGGACGCTATGAGTGATAGAATGTAGTGCTTTCTTCCTCGGAAAGCAACAAAGGAAAATAATGATTCTGGATAAAATCCCCATGTGTTGGAAAATGTGTGCTACAAAAAATGAAAGTAAAAACTCACCACATGAAACAATGCATACCATGATAACTAAAGCGAAATGATGAGAGAAATGGGATCATAGATGGAACTAGTAGATTAAGGAAGAGAGTAATGTTGCCACGATTTATAAATGTTTCTGATATGTGCACTACAAAACGAATAATGTGCACTTCCTTTGATATCATTCATGATGATTCCCTGATGGGATAAAAAACTTAAATTTATAATTATACAAGAGATATGCATGTCTTGACATTGTGAAAATAAGTTGTCGAGGATTAGGATCACCACTTTTTTGGAAGTTTGTATGGGTTGCACAGTTATCCAACACAAATGTGGAAGTTTTTGACAATTCTATCAAATGTGAAAGTGTCTGACAAAGCTAATGCGGTGTGGTAAAGAAATAATCCTTTTTCTTGGGATGAGAAATATGGTTAGAAATTAGATGCCATGTTTCTCATAGAGAACTATGGATATATAGAGCATTTTCAATAGAATGCATGTAACAAACAATGTGTATCAACAAAATTTTAATGACAATGGCATTTAATTAACCATGGATTTGTAATATAGTCCAAGGGAGAACTATTGGTTATATAGACCAATAGTTTTATGGAGCCCTATTACTCATGTAAACCAATGTTAGTCGAATAGAAAAGATGGTAAATGACTCTTTGTGTGCTTTATTTTTATTATTGTAATATGTAATTGTTGGCATTGTTAGTAAAATTTGGGTGCTCTTAGCTTAAATTAGGGTTAGACACAATTAATTTTAGCAATGGGAAAAAATAGTCTTAATTGATTAGATGGAATTATAGTCAAATGATTAGTAACATTTTCTATACTTATTGAAATGTAAACATTATATATGTATGAGTTATTTGTTCAATGAATATGAAGAAAAAGAAGAAGAGAATGAAGAAAAAGAAGAAGAAGAAGAAGAAGAAAGAATCTTATTCATTGTGATATTTGATGTTTTGGTTTAATATTTATATTGCTTGTTGTGTTTTCTAGAGTATATTTGTCTCCTCATAATTTCAATATTTTGGTATCAAAGTTTGGATGGTTATAATAGTGAGCAACATTTAATTTGTTTGTAAATCTAGTACAAATTCAAGCTAGTGGAAGAAGTGTTGGAAAGTTTGAAGAAATGACCAACAAAACAATGGTATTAGGATTTCCAAACCTCAAATACCAATATTTAAAGATGAGAATTATAGTTTTTGGAGCATTAAAATGAAAACTTTGTTTCTTTCTCAATGTAGGTTTTAACCCCGTATAGAAATTACCTGCATGCGAATTCTAAAAACTAAAAATAAACAATGGTGGGAGCATAAAACATAAAGCAAATATACATAGAGATTTTCCGTTGGATCCCAAAACCGAGACTACTAGATTGATTTTTCATTATGTTCCTTTCAATGTTATAATACATATATATACATGCTGAAGCATCCATAAACCACAATCCATTAACCCTGGATTAGAACATAACTATAGTTCCCTTGACTAGATCTACAAAATACCATGGACAGTAAACTATCATGCCCAAAACCATAAGTGAAATCCATGCACAAAACCATAGGTAGGTCTGCCCACCTAATATAGGGTCCAAAAAAAATTTCTCAGGGCCCTGCTTCGGACCTTATGTAGGGGGGCTACAACCCCCTTGCAAACCCCCCGACAAGGCAGGTAGCCACCCCCTGACAAGGCCCAATGCAACATACACAGGGGGCTAGCCCCCCCACGCATGGGGTAGTCATGGAAAGAATATAACACAACCCAACACATAAGAGTTGTGAGATTTGGCAGAAATTGTTCGGTAGAACCAATGGATTCTTAAGCTCTTTCTAATTGGACCCAACTCCAAAGGGAATAGTCGAGGGAAAATTTAAAAAAGGACTCAAAGGGTATTTTTCCATTAAAAAAAAGTACCACACTATTCTAATTTTCGTAGGCTTGTTGCAATATCAAATTGAAAGAAGGTATGGGTTGTGCTACAATAGGCATATCAAGGGATATATAAGGTAATATTGTTAAATTGCAATCTTTTAGAAGAGAAATTGAAACTCTCTGTGTGCAAAATTCTGAATCCATGGAAGACATTTTCACTAGAGTTATATGTATAGTGAATCAAATTAGATCTTATGGATAAGATTTAAGAGACCAAAAAATTGTTGAACTTGTTTTAAGAAGTCTTTTGACAAATTTTGATGGCATTCTCGTTGTTATTGAGGAGTATAAAGATTTGAATTAGTTGTCTTTGGATGAGCTAATGGGATCTCTTCAATCTCATGAGAAAAGAATGAATATATCTATTGGAAAATATTTTAATCAACCTTTTCAAGAAGAAGTCAATATTTCCATAGGTAAAAATCATGAAGTTGAAAACTTGTCCCTTGAGGAGGTTTTGAGAAATCATGGAAGAAGAAGAGGACAATCATAGAGGAGGTATAGATCAAGAAATATAATTTTCTATGAATAATAGAGAATGAGGTGTTGAGAATAATCATGAAGGTAAATGATCTAGAAATCCCTAAGTTCAATGCTTTTGTTTTAAAATATTTTTCCATTGTGAATGAATTCTTGGAAAAACCAAAAACAACAAGATCATTTTTCCAAGAAAAAAGAAGTTGTGGGTAGTTTATTTTTATCTTATGATTCATATAAGAAGGCTATGGCTTTTGGATAGTGGTTGTGATAATCACATGATTAGAAATAGATATAGTCTTGTGAAGATAGATTGTTGGGTGTGTGTTATATTCTTTCCATGACTAGTCGCACATGTGGGGCAGTAATAGGGGGCACAACCTCCCTTGTTGAGGGGTGCACGGGGTCCAGGGTAGCGCCCCAGATTTATTTTGGCATCCTATATTAGGTGGGAAAACCTACCTATGGTTTTTGCACATGGTTTTGGCCATGACGGTTTTCTTCCCATGGTATTTTGTAGATTCGGTCAAGGGAACTACGATTATGTTCTAATCCAGGGTTAATGGATTGGGGTTTATGAATGCTTCGACATGTATATATATATATATATATATATATATATATATATATATATATATATATATATATATATATATATATATATTATAACATTGAAAGGAATATAATGAAAAATCAATTTGGTAGTCTTGGTTTTGGGATCTAGGGGAAAATCTCTGTGTATATCTATTTTATGTTTTATGTTCTCGCCATTAATTATTTTCTGTTTTTAGAATTCGTATGTAGGGAATTTCTATACAGGGTTAAAACCTACATTTGGTATCAGAGTTATTTTGGCTTCAAGGGGATGCCTTTGTTGTTGAGGGGTTTTACTTGGACCTGTGGTAGACCTTGTTCAGTTGGAGATCTGTAGGATCGATTTTTGCAGTGAAAGAAGATGACGAGTAGTGGAAAGATAGAGATCGAAAAATTTTATGGTTAGAATTTTGAGTTGTGGAAACTCAATATGGAGGATCTACTCGTGGATAAATATCAATGGATTGTGATAGATCCAGGTACTAAACCAACGACAATGTGAGCAGAAGACTGGGAGAATTTGGATCAGAAGGCAAAGAGCACAATACAATTGTGTATCTCAGATTCAGTATTGTTGAATGTATCAAGGGAAGCTAAGACGAAGGATTTGTGGGTTAAGTTAGGCACTTTGTACCAATATAAGTCTCTAGTGAACAAATTGTTCCTACGGAAAACATTTTATAACCTGAGGATGAAGGATGGAGACTTGATGACAGAGAATCTGAATTCCTTTAATATTGTGGTAAGCCAATTGTTATCTATTGATATTAAAATTTTAGAGGAAGATAGGTGCATCATTTTGTTGTGTTCTCTACCATATGTTTGGGATAGTCTAGTTGTTGCTATAGGTAGAAATACAACTAACTTAAAGTTTGATGAAACAGTCTCATCCTTGTTGTCAGAGGAGATGAGACAGAAAAATATAGAGAATCAGAATTGCGATGCCTTGTCAGTACAATGACAGTCCTAGAACATAAATAAAAATAAGTCCTCCAGTGGGAGATTTGAATCTAGGGGGGGTCTAAATCTCCAGGATAACTTGTAAAGGTATCTTGGAAATGTGGAAATGAAGGGAACTTCAAAAAGGACTATAGATCTAAAGTTCATGAGAAAGGAAAGGGATCTAATGATGCTCCTTCTATAGAGGTTAAAACCACCTCAAATGAAGGTTTGGATGTGTACCTGGCTTCTTCTTCAAGTACACATGTAGATAATGAGGCATGGTTAATTGACTCAGGTGCATCCTTTCACTTCATGCCCCATAGGGAATGGTTTTGCGAGTATGAGAGATATGATGTTGGTGATGTCTTCTTAGGGGATGAAAGTAAGGCTAGAATCATTAGACACATAAAAGTCAAGCTGAAGTTGCAAGGTGGAAGGATTAGAACACTTCCAGGTGTTTTGCATATTCCTGCATTGGCTAGAAATTTGATTTCTATAAGCAAGATGGATGGTGTAGGTGTAAAAATAATGTTTGGGAAAGATACCTACAAGATGGTTCAGGGAGCATTGGTATTGATGCGGGGAGTTCAGATTAGAACTTTGTACAAGATTATTGGTAGTATTGTTATTGATGGTTGCTACAATTCTATGGTTCCTGAAAGTGGAGCTGAAAATCTAGTGGTCTCTGGAGAAAAGACCATGTTATGGCATCAAACGCTTGGACATATTGGAGAGAAGGGCTTTTGAATACTTCATGGTAATGGTATGGTAGAAGGTATGCCTAATTTCTCTCTGGATTACAATTTTTGTGAACATTGTTTATATAGGAAGCAGAATAACGTGAGTTTCCCCTCTGGTGCTAAGAGGGCGAAAAGGGATATTAGAGCTTGTGAATAGTGACATGTTTGGACTTGTGTCAATTCCATCATTGGGTAAGTTTGTGTACTATGTATCATTTATAGATGACTTCTCAAGGAATACATGGATATATTTTCTCAGAAATAAATTTGAAGTCTTTAACAGTTTTAAAATATTTAAGGCTCTGGTGCAAAACTAGACAGAGAAGAAGATAAAGGTGTTGAGGATAGATAATGGTGGAGAGTTCTGCAAGAAGGAATTTGAAGAGTTTTTTAAGAAGTGTGGTATAGCACAACAAAAGACTACTACATACACACCTCAGCAAAATGGATTTGCAGAAAGAATGAAAATGACGTTGATGGAAATGGTAAGAAGCATGATTGGTGGTTCCAGGTTAGGACAGGAATTTTGGGTAGAGGCAGTGAAGAGTGAATGTTACCTGGTCAATAGATCACCTTCATCAGCATTGTAGGATAAGACTCCACATGAGGTATGGATTGGTAATAAACCCTCTCTTTCACATCTGAGGGTATTTGGCTGTGATGCATATGTACATGTTCCAAAGGAGAAAAGAATTAAGTTGAATAGTAAATCTGAAAGGTGCATCTTTATTGGGTATAAGGATGGTTTAAAAGGTTATAATATTTGGAACCCAGAAACAAGGAAGATTTTGTACAAGCGAGATTTGGTATTTAGAGAGGTGAAAGATGTTATTAAACATGATGTCCTTCCAAAGGATCCTGAGAAGATAGAATTTGAGATAAAGGAGAAAGAATCATACTCTACAACAGAAAAAGAATCAGAAGATGAAGAGCAAAAATCTCCAGATATGAGGAGATTAGTTCGAGAAAGAAGGTAGCTAGAAAGGTATAGTCCATCTACTTTCTATTTAAATTTTTATTTATCTATTACTAATGATGATCCCAGAACTAGCAGAGAGGTGGTAGATTTAGAGGATGGAAAACTCTAGAAAGAGGCAATGGTTGATGAAATGGAATCTTTGGACAAAAATGAGGCTTGGGATCTGGTGGAGTTTCCAGCTAAAAGGAAACCCATTACAAGCAAATGGGTGTTTAAGAAGAAGATGAATGCAAAAGGAAAGGTAGAGAAATACAAAGCTCGGTTGGTAGCAAAAGGTTATTCCTAGGTGTCAGGAATTCATTTTGGTGATATTTTTTCTCCTCTTTCCAAGGTATTTTCTATTAGATTAATTTTATATGTTGTTACTTCTTTTGATTTTGAGGTAGAATAGATGGATGTGAAGACAACATTTCTTCATGCGGATCTGAAAGAAGAGATCTACATGAAGAAGCCTGAAGGCTTTGTGGTGAAGGGAAAGAAAGAACAGGTATGTAGGTTAAAAAAGTCTTTGTATGGGTTAAAACAATCACCAAGGATGTGGTCTCATAAATTTGATACATATATATGGGGACTTGGCTTCATCGGAAGCAAAGTAGATCACTGTGTGTATTTTAAATTAAATTGTGACCATGTTATTTATCTGGTCTTGTATGTGGATGATATGTTGTTGATTGGAAATGAAAAAGAAATTATCGAGGATTTGAATTGTCCTCCAAATTCGACATGAAGGATATTGGTGTTGAAAACTATATTTTGGGCACGGAAATTAAATGAGATCAGGAAAAGAGGAAGCTCTGGTTAAACCAGAGGAATTATGTCAAGACAATACTACAAAGGTTTAATATGAAGGATAGTAAATCGGTGAAGGTTCCTATTCCTAAAGGTGTAAATTTATCCACTAAACAGTGTCGCAATACATAAGAAGAGGAAGAGGACATGTCCCATTTTCCATACAACGTGCAATCGGTAGCTTGATATATGAAATGGTTTGTACTAGACCAGAAATTGCACATGCAATGGGGGTATTGAGCAAGTTTATGTCAAAACTAGGTAAGGAGCATTGGACAACACTGAAGCAAGCTTTCAGGTTTTTGTGTCTGACTAGTGATTATAGTATGTGCTACCAAGGAAGACCATGATTAGATAGGGTTTTGGACATCCATGGCTTGGTTGATGAAAACTAGGCTGGAGATCTGGATCAGAGAAGATATACAAGTGGGTATATGTTTAACCTATTTGGAGGTGCAGTCTGTTGGATGAGAAAGAGACAATCTATAGTGGCATTTTCAAATACAGAGGTAGAATACATGATAACGATTCATGCAAGCAAGGAAGTAGTTTGGTTGCAGAGATTGTGTTCAAGTATGGGGTTAGTACATCGAGCTATAAGGATAGACTGTGACAACCAAAGTGAAATTTTCTTGGCAAAGAAACCTGCTTATCATTCAAAGACAAAGTACATTGATTTTCAGTATCACTTTGTGAGGGATATGGTTGAGGATAAAAAGGTGGAAAATTTGAAGAATGTTGCAGATGCATTGATGAAGTTTGTGAGCACTGAGAAGTTTTCTTGGTGTAGAGAAACAATGGGCATTGTAGGGTTGGACCAATGACTAAGATTTCCTGTGACCCCCTCTGTGGAAAAAAAACAACAAGTGGGAGAATGTTGGGTGTGTGTTATATTCTTTCCATGACTACTCGTACGTGTGGGGGGGGGTCAAAGGGGGGATGTAGCCCCACCTGTCAGGGGGTTTGAGGGGGGTCATAGGCCCCTTTTACGGGGTCCAGGGCAATGCCTTGGGAATTTTATTTTGGACCCTATATTAGGTGGGCATACCTACTGATGGTTTTGTACATGGGTTTTGCACATGGTTTTAGGCATGATGGTTTTCTGCCCATGGTATTTTGTAGATCCAATCAAGGGAGCTATGGTTACATTCTAACCCAGGGTTAATGGATTTGGGTTTATGAATGCTTCGACATGTATATATATGTATTGTAACATTGAAAGGAACATAATGAAAAATCAATCTGGTAGTCCCAGTTTTGGGATCCTGGGGAAAATATTTGTGTATATTTTCTTTATGTTTTATGTTCTCTCCATTGTTTATTTTCTATTTTTAGAATTCGTATGCAGGTTATTTTTGTATAGTGTTAAATCCTACATAGATGAATAATTTGAAGTACTCTTGGGAGATGACAAGCTAGTGGAAGCTAAAGGTAAATGAACAATTGCAATAAAAACAAAGCAAGGCAAAATAAAAATGTATTAATGATGATTTGTATGTTCTTGGTTTAGCATACAATTTTTTGAGTGTGGGACAACTTATCGAAAAAGGGATATTTTTTTGTTTTTAAGAACAATGAATGCATCATCTATGATAAATAAAATTATAATCATATTATAGCCAAAATTAATATGTTACAAAATAGAATATTCTCCTTCAATCTTTCTTGTGAAGAAAACAAGGCATTAAAAGTCATATACAATGATGATTATTGGTTGTGGCGCATGAGATATGGACATCTAGAGGATTAAATTTATAACTAAATAATAATCAGATGGTTAAAGGCTTTCTTCTTGTTGATTCTATTCATCAAGTATGTAAAGGATGTATTTTGAGTAAAGCAACATAGAAACTCATTTCTAGTAGGGACACCTTTGAGAGCAAAAAAAACATTGGAGCTAGTACATGTCGATATATGTTGTCCTATGTCAAATTTATCACACATTAAAAGTAATTATTTTATTATTTTTGTGGATGATTTTAGTAAAATAACATGGGTGTATTTACATAAATAAAAATATGGTTCCTTTATTATTTTTCAACAATTAAATGTTGTTTTTTAGAAATAATGTGGATATGCCTTAGTGCTATTATACAAATATATAGGGGGGGGAGGTGGGGGGAATTTACTTCTAATGATTTTGATGATTATTGAAAAACAAAATTGGCATTTAAAGGCCATCAACAACTAGTCATACTCCCCAATGGAATGGTTTGTCCAAATTCAAGAATAGACAATTGTTGAGATGGATAGCATTAGGTTGAAAGCTAAACGTATTCCCAACATTTTCCAAGATAAAGATTTAGATACATCTATTTACTTTCTTAAAATAAACTACCAACAAGAAGTGTGCAAAATATGACTCAATATTCTTCATGCAGTGGAAGAAAACTTGTTGTTTCTCATGTGAGAGTATTTAGTTGTAGTTGTTATGCTCACATTCTTACTAAATAAAAAATAAATAAATAAAAAATACAAGTGTGGAATACATTTTTATTAGCTATTTCTAGGAGACAAAATCGTATAATCCACAAACTAAAAATTTGTTGTTTAGTCATGATGTGTTTTTGTTATGTACCGTGCACCTTAAAATTATAGGAAACCAATAATTACAATCCAATTCGATGGGGAAACCTCCTTTTACAATATATACAATGTACAAGACAATATCATTTTAAGATTAGGTATCCTTGGTATATATATAGGAGACAAAGGGTACAACTATAATGAAAAAGTACAATGAAGGGTCCTAGCCAACACAACATTATAACAACAAAATTGTAATAACCTAATATCTATGGCTTAATAAGGGGTTTTATGGTTAACATGGTGATTTTCTAGGGCTTATCATGCTCCTCCCATTTAAGAAAGTTTTGTCTAAACACTTGAATAGCTGCATGTGTTTTTGCATGAACTGCTAGTCTTCCCATGTTAACTCTTCCCCCAGTAGGTTGTTCCATTTTATGAGGTACTCAATAATTGCATGCTTTCTTAGCTACTTAATCCTTGTTTCTAGGAATATTTTTGGTTCCATTCCAATATTTTGTTATTCATTAATTATGGTAATAGTTTGTACTAGATCTTATAATTGAAAGAATACAATTATTATTATAAACATATATTCTTACGGTGTGAATATAGTCACTAATAATGTTAAGCCTATTCACATTTTGCTATCATTTAATTGTCAATCCAAGGTATTGGAATACCTTAGGAGGAACTAGGTGTAGTACACAGATAAACAGAATCCACTTTGTTCATGCATATGCAATTTTGATAGATTAACTGAAAAGGAAATAAGAAAACACACATTAGATTGCAAAATAAAAGAGAATCAACAATGCTCTAAATTTAGTACTTGGTTGTTAGCATCACACATGATGGAGCTCTTGAGAACATGCTCATAAATATTTATCATTTGAATTTGTTTCCAAATAATAATAGAAAGAAATGAAATCTTTTATTATTCAATTATGTAGAAAAGCATAAAATCTTAATAAAGTAAGTTAACACACAAAAATTGAAAGTAAATAAATATTGCAGACAATAAACTCCATAACATATAAATAAAATCACTAATATATATACATGGAATAAAGGAACAACACCTCACCTCAGGTGGGCCCTACTTAAGGTTCAGTCTATGCGAAATTCCTACATTGTCACCAAAATAGTACAATTACTATAGACCATGCATCCAAGTTTAACAATGAATACATAAAAATAATAGAGAGTTTCTAGTAAAAGAGTTTTTGCATACATTGATAATGAGAGTGATGTTGATTCTAACTTTGTAAAGAAAACTATTACAATATATATAATGGAAGGGGGAGGGTCTTTCAATGTCACGAATAAAGTGACAAAGCCCTTTGACCTCCAATTTTATTTCAAAAAAATATACTATTTCAAAGAATAGTTACAAAAATAATTAATATTTTCTAGTAAGTATCCATAAAGGTGATGCGTGATTGACCAAGAGGTTTGGTGGCTTCTTCACAATGGTCGGTCATTTCCCCTCTACTTGTAAACTACATTTTTTGTAGTGTGAGAAAACTCAAGATATCGGTTAAGGTTCCAATGTGGTTTGCACCTAATTTTTCTTTGGCTAAGAATGCAAGGGATTCTAATAATGGTTATATCCATGCGCCTTGATTTAGTTTGAAAGATTCCCCCATAATTTGAACTACAACCAAAATCTTGGAGAATGTGATGAGTAAATTATTTGTGCCTTGTCTCTATTGTCACTTTTGTAGAGGTATATACTATTCTAAGTCAAGAAATTTAGTCAATATATACTCCAGCTCTATCTATCTTGAAATAATTTAGGGTTATCATAATTCAGCCTTTCACAACATGTGGTTGATCACCTTTATAACAACTATATTTGTAAGGTTTATTAATACATGTAACATACCATAACATGAGAACTCATTACAATACATTAATATTATTTTAACTATTAAATAAAATGAGGGAAAGGTATGATGATTTTATATACCTTTGAGTCCAAATCCATAATACAGAAAAAAAGTGAGCTTGGTGTACAAAAAGGAAGAATAGGTGGGTTCACATTAGCATAGAATGGGTTATTTCTCATGACAAAAATATGACTCAACATATTCACAGCCTCATTTTTCCCATCATATTTAGGATGGTAAGATGAGCCATGAACCAATTTAATACCTAAACAAGAAAATAATTCAATCCATGAAAATTGGATCTTTGCCACTTATAATAATCTCCAAGATTCCATGTATCTTTTAGATTATTTCCATAAATGCGTTTGTGATATAGTTTTAATGATTATATTATTTGTCACCCATATTGATGCTTTCAAAGTGGAAAAAGTGGAGGAATCAACTCATGAGAACATTTTTATCGGTTAGTCCTAGTTTGGCGAATTATAATATGAAATATTCTGAAAGTAGTCTGAGGCATTAAGAAACATTTTTTTGGGGTAAAACATTTTATACCATCATGATTCAAGAGGATGTCACATCATACCCCATTATTTGTGGTGTTATGCTCCTATACCAATAGGTGTCATATTTCATGATTGACTGATGAAATGCCAAATATGTTCATCCTTTCCATGCTGCAAAGGTTCCATATTTCCAAAAAAATTCAAAAATAAAAAAATAAAAAGAGGGTGTGCCCTAAAAGAAAAATCAAAGGGCAAAAAGAATGAATTGGTCAAAAAGAAAGAAAATGAACCCCAAAGGAAAGACCAGGAAAGTGTGCTAGCCCAAAATGCCACTACTATCGTATTTTTTGCAAAGAAGTTCAATATGTTCAATGAGTGACTTCTGTCACAGTTGAAGGATGGCCAAACAGCTTAATCTTGGCCATCCCATGTTTAAATTTCTTATTTTAGAGGTAGAGAATGAAATCTGTCCAAACAGTTCAAGCTTGGCAGATAATTAGTTAGGTAGAGAAGTAAAGGAGCTCAATAGCTAAATCTAAGCCCTTGGAAGAAATAAGGGCAGATTTAGATAGGATGGCAGTTAAAAGAAAAGAAGAAAGTAAGGGTTTGCTAGTTCAAATGCACCCAAGGAAAAAGGAAGAAAAAATGTTAGGTGTAGAAGGCTGGGTAGGCAGTTTTAATGTTGCAGAAGCAGGTTTATGAGTAATTTTGTCTTTCAAAGGTGATTCATATCATTGCTATAATGAACACCATGGAAACTATGTGCTGACAGATCAGATAATACATGTCTAACTTCCCCTCATTCCTCTCCCAGCAATCACTCACTAACCTCCCCCCAAGGATATTGAGATATGCTCAATACTCCTAAGATTATTCCATTTCATGAAAATGTTTAAGTAAAATGATATTTTGCTTAAAACACTAAGCCACATTTCTTGTGTAAAATCCTTTTTCTTTCCCTGTTGCCTAAATTGCCTAACTTTATGCTTAGCACAGTCGATTTCAAAATCCATGATAACTCCTAACCTATACTATATAAATCCCTATCCTAATGCCCCTTTCCCGTATTATATTAACATGTAAAAACCCCAAAAATTTAATACCTCGACCCCGGCTAAACTATAGTCATACGCTAATATTTTGTATGGGAGTAAGGGTTTATTATCAAAACCTTGCAATAACCCTCCTAGCGCGCAATCTTTGGAATTCATTTAACATTTGGTTAAATGAATAGCCGACTCCATGACCCAATCAATAAAATAACCCCGAAACCTTTGAAAAGTGTTTTAAATTGATGGTGGGTCCCCATGCCGTACTCCTCCGCCAACTCCGTCCAGTATCGACCGTCTGATCCGGGCTTTCCCATTGTACGACCCACAGCAATATCGGAACCTCTCCGATGCCCGAAGAATAACGTCTAGGAAATGGGCGGTTTTGCCACCATACTAAAAACACGTGGCACCCACCTGGTGCTATCGCGGCCCATACTCCTGAAACAGCTTTTGTCCAAAACTGGTGCGGGATAATACCATCTACCGCCCCCCACTTCCCCCCACTGACGTCGTCACCCACGTCATCACCCACGTCATTCGCCGTACCCCGCTACACGACAAATATTACGTCATGCTGACGTCACCCGAAAAAAGCGCCAAAAGCCCGCGAAGCCAAATTTTGTTAAAAAAGCCCGTTAAACTGTCGTTTTCACTCATTTCTGTTCATTGTTATTACAAAGCCGTTGCGTACAAATTCACGTTCAATGTAGCTGCATGAGCCACAGTCCACCACCCCGACCAGCAAAAGACCAATCTCCTGCTGTTACTCGTCAATTACCCTGCGAATTGCTCTCGTGCGCCTCCAAAACCCAGGTATTTACTCCATTTCCACTTCCCGAACCTATAGTTTTGTGTTTCTTCTGTAAATTTTACCTAAAAAGTTGAATGCAAGCTAAAATTCACCTATAATTCTGAGAAAATTCACCCGAACCACCGCTGTTTTGTCCATTTTCCGCAAAAACCCAACTTCCACAGCTAAAAACACACTGAGAAAACATGGAAACTCCTACGCCTATGGCCCTCAATGTTGTGCCTCTCAATGCACCACACAAAGATTTGGAATGGTTGCCCTTGACTGACAGGGATTTTCAAGTTAGAGACTTCATCGGTGATGTGCCCCATCTCCAAGCTTTTTGTGAAATTAGGAATTCATGCCATGGCAATACAGATGTCTATGGAATATGGGAGTCCCACATGCCCATATACTACCTCCCCTCAGTAAATGTGCTCCCTGATATCGTCCACTTATGTTGTGCCAATTATGACCCCACTCAAAGAGTAGTTATGGCTCCATCTGGGACTGTCTTATTTTACATTACCCCTGAATCCATAAATGAAATGCTACACTTCAAACCCACTCAGCCTCTGGCCCCTCTCTCCATGGGATTCTTGCTTGACCAAGGTGCCAAATTGCCCAATTCAAAGATAACCAAAATAGCTCAATTATTCATGAAACCAAATTGCCAGCCCCAGCAACCTCCTCCTTATCTGCATTCTTGGTTCACTGAAGCAGGAAGATTCGTTGTAGACATGATTTCCTACATCCTGGGATTTAAAACAAGTGAATATGTTGATGAGACCACCTTGGTTCTCTTATCAATATTTACTCCAGGACAGCCCCCTACTGTCAAATATGATTATGCCACTTTCATAGCCAATAAAATACATGAGCAATTCATGAGTCTAGAAAGAGAAAGAGTCTTTAGGTACACATCATACCTGTATCATATGTTTCTGTACTATCAAACAGACAGCTTTTAGTTTCCCATTAGAAAACTGGATGTTAAAGGAGAGCGAAGGTCTGTAATCTTCTGGACCTTAGTCTTCCACAGTGTTCATGACTCCCCTTATACCTACTGTGAATTCATTGATTGGTTTATACATCTAGCCTCCTCTCTATTGATGACAACTCCTCCTGCTAGACTCTCTGGTGAAATGCAACAAATTTTACAGCTCTCCAAAAACTACAGTATAGGTGACTGGTACTTTTACCAGAATCACACTAAGATCAGGATATATGGCTGTGAGCTGTGCCCCTATAAACTGCCAAAAGATGTGCCTATGAGATTCTTTGCCCTGGAATACTTCAGGTAATTTATTAGCTCAGATTTGACTCATTTTTATGCTGCCAAGAAAAAGGCACAGCTGAAAATAAGAAATCAATTGGGCCCATTTGTCTTCAATAAAAGGGAAGCTTGGGAGGAGGCTGATAAGATTTTAGGGGAGGAACTTAAATTAAAAGAAAATTTTTATTGGGCACCATATGACCCCGATCATTTCATAAGTTATAGAAAAGTGAAAAACAAGCTAACAACATATGTTCACCACAAGATCCCTGAAATTCAACAGTATGCTAACCAACAAGAATGGGTAGAAGGCACATTAGTTGAAGAAATTACTGAGGAAGAGAAATTGGAAAAAGCCATGAAAGAGCTTGAAAAAACGCTTGACCTGGACTCTTTTGGACAGGTATCCTTCAAGCTGCCTCAACACACAGGAGGTGATACATCCTTTGTCGAGACTTCTCAGCAGCCCACACAAAAAGCCAGTACAGGGTCAGCAAAGGGCAAGGAGGTAATAGGTTCAGAGTAGGACATAATGACAGACCAGCCAGCTACATCAAAGGAACAAGGCCAAGGGCAGGTTCCTTCAGCACAGACAAAGGCACCTGAAATCCCTGCACTACAAACTCCTCTAAACGAGGAAAGAGGCAAGAAAAGGGACAGGCAAGAAGACACACCGATCAACGGTTCTGCAGAGCAACCAGGGGAGAAAAGGCAAAGATTGAACCCCCTATCAGAGGAGGAGTTTATTCAGGAGACCACAGACAGTCTAAGGGAAGAAAGAGTAGTCAGCTAGGATACATCCCCGGTCACAGAAACATCAGCCAGTTCACACAGGTAGGAGATCGGAAGACAACATAGTGTGGAATTTTCTTCTGCCAAGCCACAAAGCAGGCAAGGCTCTGACATTAAGAGAACATTTACTGAAATAAAGGCAAAGAATGAGCCAATAAGAATTCAACTTTATAATCACTTGCTGAAGATGGCCCCCACAAATCAACAAAGGTTAATGTCGGCATATGACATTCAAGAAGGAAAGATGATCCTGAGTCACTTTAAGCCCAAAATGCAGCAACCACAGTCAGCTGCTGATTACATCAGGACCAATTTGGAAGTATTAGCCAAAGACATTCATCCAATGGACCAGATTGAGTTGCATAAACAAATTGGAGAAATGGTATACTCCACATTGGCAGATAAGGCATTATTGGCCCACAAATTGCAGAATTCATTAAATAATACCTCTGCCCAATTAGAGTTGGAAAAAGCTTCCTCTTTAGCCAAGGATAACAGAATCAAGTCCTTGGAAGAGATTATCATAGAGCTGGGACATGATCCCAAGGATGCCAAAGGCATCAAAGCATTAATTAAAAAGAAGGAAGAAGACATTGCAGCCCTCAGGAAGCAATTAAAACTCCCTATTACTATGCATCCACAAACCACAGAAGTGGTGCAGCAAAAAGAAGAGGAAGACATGATGGACTTGCTGATGAGGATGAATCAAAGACTAAATGAGACAGAGCAAGCATTGGAGAAAGCTTTACAAGAAAAGCAGGGAGAGTCGACCTCCCAGCCACCTGAAGTAGCTCCAACAATTACTACTGCTCCTCCTATAGTTACAACAGCAGTCCCTCCCACAGTCCAGGCATCAGCAGCAAAAATCACCACAGGTACAGCAGCAGGCGGCAGCACTACCATGACCACTGAGCAGTTAATCAAAGCCATGGAGGATTTAAAACTCCAAGTATCAGAATTAAAAGAGACTAAAGAGAAATTGGCCAAGTTGGAAATAAGTTATGACAAATCTAAAATGACTGTGGCAAAAAAATCAAGGGAGGTAAAAGCATTGGAAAATAAAGTAAAAGCCTTAGAGAAAGATCTCTCCCTGCATAATCCCTTGGCAGAAATCAAAAAAAATTTATGGACCAACATTGACCAGTCCCTCACTGATGTATGGAAATCAATACAGATAATTCATGAGCAGATTGATTTGGTAACAACAACTCAAGGGGAAATTCAAAAGGCCAGGGATTTATTGGGACACATGCCCGAACAGGCCAATAGGCTAATACAGTTTTTGAACACCCACACCAAGGAAGAGCTGGCAGCACTGGATATCAGGGACAGGACAAGCACCATTCTAACAGTCAAAAGAGTTCTGACCATGAGGAACTTCATACAAAATCTGGAGAGGAAGTGCCAGGACATGCAAGTGGAGATAAATGCTTTCACACAGAAGTTTACAGCTTTGGAGGAAAAGGGTCTGCCTAGTTTATTAACCAATGACTATAGACTGATGACACATGCAAACTATGCTCACAGGTTGAATACATATGTGGCTAATCAAATCACAACATCATCAAATTCTGCAGAAGAGAAGGTGCTCCCATCTGGACAGAGCCTGTATGACAATTTAGAAAATCTATTTTATATTGAGCATGAAGTGAGACATCTTTTCACAGTCCAGCCTACTTTCTTCAGATACACGGATGCTGATGAAACTGTAATAAAAATGCGTAGACACCAATTATCAGATGATTAGTGGTGGCAAAGCATGTTAGAGATCCTGTAGGAATATCTCTAATTTCTTTATATCTTTGGGAAATCAAAAGTTCGTGTCACGCACCATAAAGGGGAAAACAGGAAGGGACGAGAATCATGCAGTAGCAACAGCATATTAAAGACGGTCCAGATACAGCCGAGAGAGCCGGGGCAACAGTGCGCAATATTAGCGGAAACATCCACCGGCCGACTCACCGAGCTAACAGTCAACATATCTCAGCAACCGAGTAGTCAGCACAACAGCATTTACTCCTGCATTTATTTCTTCCTATTCCCAAGATCATTTACTTCTCCTGTAGAGTAGGTGAAAGAAGTTATTGCAAGATATTATTTCTTTGAGATATTTTGTAAACATTTTTGTACAAATACCTCCCAAGTGAAGTATTAGGGGTTGGTGATACATTTCTGGAACTACGTTGTAACTCTGAGAACTCTTCTAAATAAAAAGTTGCTGGAATGCGTTGTTGTTGAACTCTTTGGATGTGGAATTGATGGCAGAGGACTATGTTGCAGAATTCTCGAATTATGTCATGGATCAATAAGTCTTTTTAACTCATGTTTTACTGTTCCTGTGTTTTATATATCTTTTGTATATCATACTCTAAATAACAGGGAAAAAGAATAACCCAGAACTTGCTTAACTGTACTCTCTGTTCAATCCCTGTTATTTTTAATGTTTTCTTCAGGATTAGCATAGACAGGAACTCTTAACTGCTCATGTTTCCCCTGGTTCTTACATATTGAATATAGCTGAGGAATTCTTAACTGCTCCCTGGCAATATTCATTCACTTTCCCTCTGTCAGCATGATGAAGGATTCTTAGTTGCCCTTCACCCCTTGACCCCATCTCACCTAAATCCAGCTTTCAATTTGTTTCATGATTGATTACCTTGCTCTGTAGTACCTCCCTCTGTCAGAGAAACCATATCCAACAGTTCATCTTCATAGACTCCTTTAACCCAGTGGACTGAACTTCTCATATTTACACCCTTGTTCTTTTGAATATCACCATCCAAAAATCAAACAAATACATGTACTTCATAACTAGCTTAATATACCTTAAAAATAAAGCTAAATCATAAATAGGGAGCCCTCTCTGGATGCAGATGGGCTAGAATCTGCATCTAAAAGATTGGTCTGTGGTTACCTCAGCCGTATTCCCTTTTCTTACAACTTTTGGGGAACAACCTGAGTGATAACATCATTGGCGACTCCACTGGGGAACTAAATGATTGTTTGTTACTGCTGTCTAGTTTCTAAAGCTACAGATGGAGCCTGAAGTTAGCCAGGTAGCCTTTGAAACTGTTTTTGCTATGCAATTACAGGAGTAAATAAAAGCTGCTTCAGTCTAT
Organism: Pinus tabuliformis; assembly: GCA_031772625.1. NCBI lineage: Eukaryota > Viridiplantae > Streptophyta > Pinopsida > Pinales > Pinaceae > Pinus > Pinus tabuliformis. The sequence continues at coordinate 461,461,857 of CM062820.1, read as the reverse complement.
CTCCAGTCTAGTTTTAGGCTTTAAACAGCTGTCTCAAAGACTTGATTAGTTTCCTTATTTCAACATATCTGAAGGAAAGCCCAAAGCCTCCTATATTTCAAAAGCTTCCTTCAAAATATTGTCAAACTTGTATTCTTAAAATATTCTAGAAAATACCAAAAATATACTTAGAAGCTAGCTCCAAAGAAGAAAATCCGTTACACTAGATCAAATCCAGATCCAAATCCTCCAGCTATCTTTGAAAATCCTAATTTGATCCCAAAGAACCTTAGAAGCCGAGATAATCAAGAAAATTCTGCTGATTTAAACCTTGACACACCTCAGCAGAACTCTATCCAAACTCAGCTCACTGCCGGAAAATCACAAGCCTTTTCTGCCATTGTTGCAACTTCTTCTAGTTCACCATCATCACTTCAAAACATCTTTTCCACTCCCCCATCCACTGCACTTATCTCAGCTGTTATCCTTGTTCTTCCAGCTGTTCCTCTTTTCTCTGCAAATATGGCAAACCGATATGGTCCCCTACAATTGCTTGCAAATCCAGGGGCTATGCCTCAAGATTATCAAAGCAAGATTACCTATTTTGATGGTACTGGCACCTATACAGCCCAATAGCATACTAAGAAAATGATGGATTATTTTGAGAATTATGAAATTGATGATAATGATGTCAGAATGAAAATCTTTGTACAAAGCTTAACCGGTGATGTAAGGACCTAGTTTAGGGCACTCCCTGTAAACACAATTGCTGATCCAGATGCCCTTTATCAAATTTTTTTGAATAGATGGGAAAAGAAGAAGGACCCATTACACATCCTATCAGAATATGAAAGCTTGAAAAGAGGCCCACAAGAAACTGTTCAAGGTTAATGTCCCAGATTCAATAATGTGTACAATGCTATTCCTCAGAATCTTAGACCTCCACCAGACTTGGCCTTGATCAAATTCCCTGATGGATTTGACTCTGATATGGCTTACCAGCTCAGGGAAAGAGCTCCTCCAAGTTTAGAAGACATGCAGAGCATAGCTGTCAGTGTAGAGGCCAATTTGATCTCTAAAAGAGCTCGAGCTAGAGCTGAAAGAAGGAGTCCTTTCAAAGAAGAACCTTATGCATTTGAGCAGAAACTAGATGCAATTATCAAAGGAATGGATAGATTGGGTGATAGAGTTGAAACAATTGAGAGTAAATCCTCTTGGGAAGGTCAACCAAGTAACACCGCAAGAAATCCAAACTTCAGGGAAAATCAAAATCCTAATACTGGGAAGGCTGGTCCTGACCAAAACATTAGACCTCCATTCCAGGAAAACTACGCTGAAGCTTCAACCTCTAGTGAGCCAATAGAGGATACTCAGATTAATTTAATGGGTCTAAACAGTGAACAGAAAATCTTTTTGACCCAAGATGATCAAGAAGCTCACACCTTTAATCAATTTCAAACTAAATCAGGAGAATCATTTGATTTCAGAGAGGGATATGATGCAGTTGTCTATGAGGTTCATAAACAATATAAACTGAGAAGTAGAATGATAAATGTCCCTGAACCCAACAAGCAAAAAGATACCAAACAGCCTAAAAAAGCAAAGGTTGATAGCCTCCTTATACAACTCCCTGCTAGAACAGACCTCAACCCAAAAGGACCCACGGTTGAGGACATATCAGACTTACAGCCATCAAATAGTCAGCCATCCACCTCCTTTCCTCCCAAAAAAAATGCAAAGGAATCTCCTAAAATTAATTTTAAAGCAGATTCAGTTCATAACAACACTCCTGATAGAGAAAAAACCATTGAAAACACAGCAGAAAAAGAAAATCTTCCTGCTCGAAATGCAAAAATTCAAGTGGAAAAACCTTTCAACCTAGAAACTGAAATAGGCAAGTTAAAAATAACCATTCCACTGTCCGAATTGGCTAAACATGAGGTTTATAGAGAACAAATCAACAGGACACTTCAAATTTCCAAAAACAGGGATGCAATGAATGTCCTAGATGACCAGCCAGAATTGATTTTTGGCCCTAAAGCAAATGGCAAAACAGTAGATGGAGGAATTCCTCCATTCTATGTAATCTAAACATTCATGAGAAAGCACTTCACAATGCAATGTTTGATTCGGGAGCTTCCCATAATCTAATGCCTAAGTCTGTGATGGAAAGGTTGGACCTGGATATCACCAGGCCATACAAGGACTTGTTCTCGTTTGATTATAGTCAGGTCAGATGTTTAGGCTTAATCAAAGACTTATGTGTATCTCTAGTCCAATACCCTGCCAAGACAATTTTAATGGATGTAGTGGTAGCTGATATCCCACCAAAATATGGAATGCTTTTGTCCAGATCTTGGGGTGCAAAGCTCCAGGGATCTTTGCAGTTGGACATGTCCTATGCTACCATCTCAGTCTTTGGCCAGCCAAAGAGATTGTACCGGGAAACGTTGATGAAATATGTGGTCAGCAGTCAAGAGAAACCCCAAAACTTTCCTATCTATTCCATGCATTCTGATATGGACTCTTTCATTTTATATAATGCTAAAATGTGCCCCCCAGCTAATGACAAAATTTTGGCATCAACACAAGGAAAAATCATAAATGAAGAATCTATTGCCCAAACTCTAGAAAGTGTTGAAATAATTGACATAACAGACACACAAGGGAAGCCACATAGAACTGAAAATTCAAATCTGCCCTCTGAGCAAGTTTCTAAAACTCCTGATGCCAGCTGTAATCAAGAAATCCTTTGGTACCTAGAGTTTGATGGATTAGTCAATAAACTAGGAGCAGGGGCAGGGGTTTGGATACATAACATGCAAAATGGTCATGCTGAAGGACATGCATACAAGCTGAATTTTAGATGTACAAATAACATGGCTGAATATGAAGCCCTCCTACTAGGGCTCAAATTGGTTAAAAGTCTAGGAGCAGTGAGGATATCAACTTTGGGAGACTCGGATTTGGTTATTCAGCAAATGAAAGGAAACTTTGTCATAAATGACCTCAGGTTGAGAGCTTATAGAGGGGTAGCAATTGAAATATTTAACACCTTTCTAGAGTCACAGCTTACCAAAATTCCAAGAAACCACAATTTGCATGCTCACAGTTTGGCAACATTTGCCAGCACTTGTAAGCTGCCATTTGAGCCTAACCATCATTTTACTGCTGAAATTAAACACAGACCAGTTGTTCTAGACAATGTTAAAAATTGGCAAGTGTTTGACAACGACACTCAAATTAATAATTTCCTCACCTTAAAAGAAGAATTCTCTACCACAAATATAGACATAAGCACTGTATGTGAAACTGATCAAATAGACAAAAGTGAGACTTACATTTTAGCTAAAACAATAGATCAGATTTTACATCCAACAATCTTTACCAGCAAAAAATTACAAGAGCTGAAAGAAACAAACTTTGATGAAATTACTGAAGGAGAGTCTGAAGTGATTGAGTTAAAGGATAATTTTTTACCCACGCGCTTGACTCTTCTTGAGGATATTTTTGACTCTAATGATATTTCAAGAAAGCCAAAAATGCAGCCATTAAACGCAGAAATTGAGGACTGTAATATAGGAACTGCAGAAAATCCTAAGGTGATAAAATTGTCCAAAGCTTTGCCTCCTGACCAAAAACTGAAATACATTGAACTGTTTAAAGAATTTCAAGATGTTTTTGCATGGAGCTATGAAGACCTTAAGTCCTATGATACTTTGGTGATTCAGCATACAATACCCCTAAAAGAAAATCAAAAACAGTTCAAGCAAAAACTTAGAAGAGTAAATCCAGTACTCCTTCCTCTCATTGAAAAAGAAGTCAAGAGTGTATGAAGTTGGAATAATTGCACCCATTAGTTTCTCAGAATGGATCTCAAATTTGGTGCCCACTAGGAAGAAAACAGGAGAAATAAGGCTGTGTGTTGATTTGATAAATCTGAATAAAGTCTCTTTAAAAGATCATTACCCCTTACCTAAGATAGATCACATTTTACAAAGCGTAGTGAGAGCTTCTAGAATTTCACTGCTAGATGTATTCTCAGGCTTTAATCAGATCTTAGTTCACCCTGATGATCAAGATAACTCTGCTTTTACAACACCTTGGGGAACCTTCAAATATGTAAAAATGCCTTTTGGACTTAAAAATGCATGGGCAACATTTCAACGAGCAATGGAGATAGCCTTTGCTAAAGAGATTCATGATTTCCTGGTCATATATCTAGATGATCTCACTACCTTTTCCAAATCAGATTAGGAACACCTAGATCATCTTAGACAAGTGTTTTTAATCTGCAGAAAATATGGCATATCACTAAACCCAAAGAAATCATTATTTGGCCTAGAAGAGGGCAAACTGCTAGGTCACATAATCTCAAAAGATGGCATTAGAATTGACCAAGATAGAATACAAGCCATTTTGCAAGTTCCTCACCCTAGAAATATCAAAGAACTACAAGCCTTCCTAGGGAAAATCAATTTTCTAAGAAGATTCATACCCAACTTGGCTGAACTAATAAGATTGCTGAACAATATGTTAAAGAAAGATTCCAAAGTCAAGTGGACAATAGAAGCTAAGCAAGCCTTTGAAGAAATCAAAATAGCTTTAACTAAAACACCGGTCCTCACAAGCCCTAAATTTGATAGAGACTTTATAATCTTTTCCTTTGCATCTGAACATACTATTACTGCTGTCCTATTACAGAAAGATGACCAAGGATGTGAAAAACCCATTGCTTTTTTCAGCAAAGCACTTAGAGATGCACCACTTAAATATCAAATCATGGAAAAACAGGCTTATGCACTTGTAAAAGCTATTTAGGACTTCAGAATTTACATTTTATACTCTCATATAATAGCTTATGTACCGAATATTGTGGTCAAGGATATTCTAACTCAAGAAGGAATTGAAGGCAAAAGAGGCAAATGGATAGCTAACATTTTGGAATATGACATTGAAATTAAACCAACAAAGTTGATAAAAGGACAAGGATTAGCTAAACTTATGACTGAAACCAACTTTCAAGCCCTTGACATCAATGAACTGGATAACGAACAGGAGATGGCGACTCCACAGATCAAACAAGCCTTTTTACAATCACCTTGGTATGCTGATATAATTTATGTATTGTTAAACCTGCAGGCTCCTCCAGGGTTATCCAGAACTAAAAAGAGATTTCTGAAAATGAAAGCTTCAAGATTTTGTATTGTAGATGATGCTTTGTTTTGGAAAAATCATGAAGGCATTTTACTAAATTGCTTAACAGAGAATGAAACTAACAAAGTGCTGAAAGAATTTCATGTAGGGGACTGTGGTGGACATTTGTACTAGAAATCAACTGCTGATAAAATCCTAAGGGCTGGATTTTATTGGCCCACTCTATTTGCTGATGTAAAAAAGTTTGTAATTGCTTGCCACAAATGTCAAATCTTTGAAGGCAAGAAGAAGCTTCTACCTTTTCCCCTCAAGCCAATTTCCACTGAAAGACCATTTCAACAATGGGGTTTAGACTTCATTGGGGAAATCCACCCTCCAACCTTTGGCCAGCACAAATGGATCCTTACTGCCACTGACTACTTCACCAAGTGGATAGAGGCCATTCCTTGTAGACAAGCCAATGACTCAGTCATCATGCAATTCTTAGAAACCAACATCCTGTCCAGATTTGGCTATCCGGAAAAAATTATAGCTGACAATGCTGCTGCCTTTAAATCCAAAAGAATGATCAATTTTTGTCATAAATACCACATTACCTTAGGCCACTCCACAGCCTATTACCCTCAAGGTAATGGTCTAGCTGAATCATCCAATAAAAGCTTGATAAACATCATTAAGAAAGTATTGGAGGAAAACAAGAAAAATTGGCATAAGAAGCTTATCAATGCACTTTGGGTAGACAGGTTGACTACAAAGAGATCCATTGTAACAAGCCCCTATGAATTAGTTTATCGCACGGAGGCTGTATTCCCTTCTTCTTTGGGAATCCCTGTGATAAAATTACTGCAAGAAATACAAGCAGAACCCAATGACATTCAGAGGAGAATCAATCAAACTATTCATTTGCAGCAGACTAGAGAAGAAGTGTATCAAAGGTCTCAGATCCTACAAGAAAAAATTAAGAAGACATTTCACAAGAGGACAAAGGCAGAAGATTTTTTCATGGGAGACAAAGTACTGAAATGGGATTCCAGAAGGGAAGATAAAGGAAAACATGGGAAATTTGACTTCCTATGGAAAATACCTTTCGCTATTCAGGCCGCACAAGGAAACAACACCTACTTTTTAAGAAGCCTAGATGGTACAGAAGCAGAAGATGGGCCAGTCAATGGTCAGATGCTCAAGCATTATTTTGATCCACTTTGTTAAGGTGTCAGGACTATAACTTGTACATAAAAGTGTTTATTTTCTGCAGTTTATTACAGCAATAAGATAGGGAAGGAATATGCAGCAAATTTTGAGAAAAAGTCAAGGAACTGTGCTACCTTTTTATAGTACCTTTTCAGTTTATCAGAGGAATTGAAGAAGAAGACTTGGGAGCTGAAAACATGATGGAAAACACTCAGACAAACTGTTAAAACAGGGCTGCAATTGTTTGAATGAATTTATGAAAAATGTATATATGTTGCAGAGATACAGTTTTGGTTATTTACAGCAAAGGAAAAATTTCAGGTTGCAGCAAGAGTTGAATATAAGGCTATCTGACCTGCTGTTCTTGGCTTTTCACCTGGAAAATCCATCCCCAAGTGGAGCCAGTGTTATGCTCCTATACCAATAGGTGTCATATTTCATGATTGACTGATGAAATGCCAAATATGTTCATCCTTTCCATGCTACAAAGGTTCCATATTTCCAAAAAAAATCAAAAAATTAAAAAAATAAAAAGAGGGTGTGCCCTAAAAGAAAAACCAAAGGGAAAAAAGAATGAATTGGTCAAAAAGAAAATAAATGAACCCCAAAGGAAAGACCAGGAAAGTGTGCTAGCCCAAAATGCCACTACTATCCTATTTTTTGCAAAGAAGTTCAATATGTGCAATCAGTGACTTCTATCACACTTGAAGGATGGCCAAACAGCTTAATCTTGGCCATCCCATGTTTAAATTTCTTGTTTTAGAGGTAGAGAATGAAATTTTTCCAAACAGTTCAAGCTTGGCAGATAATTAGTTAAGTAGAGAAGCAAAGGAGCTCAACAGCTAAATCTGAGCCCTTGGAAGAAATAAGGGCAGACTTAGATAGGATGGCAGTTAAAAGAAAAGAAGAAAGTAATGGTTTGCTAGTTCAAATGCACCCAAGGAAAAAGGAAGAAAAAATGCTAGGTGTAGAAGGCTGGGTAGGCAGTTTTGATGTTGCAGAAGCAGGTTTATGAGTAATTTTGTCTTTCAAAGGTGATTCATCTCATTGCTATCATGAACACCATGGCAACTATGTGGTGACAGATCAGATAATACATGTCTAACTTCCCCTCATTCCTCTCCCAGCAATCACTCACTAACCTCCCCCCAAGGATATTGAGATCTGCTCAATACTCCTAAGATTATTCCATTTCATGAAAATGTTTAAGTAAAATGATATTTTGCTTAAAACACTAAGCCACATTTCTTGTGTAAAATCCTTTTTCTTTCCCTGTTGCCTAAATTGCCTAACTTTATGCTTAGCACAGTCGATTTCAAAATCCATGATAACTCCTAACCTATACTATATAAATCCCTATCCTAATGCCCCTTTCCCGTATTATATTAACATGTAAAAACCCCAAAAATTTAATACCCCGACCCCGGCTAAACTATAGTCATATGCTAATATTTTGTATGGGAGTAAGGGTTTATCATCAAAACCTTGCAATAACCCTCCTAGCACACAATCTTTGGAATTCATTTAACATTTGGTTAAATGAATAGCCGACTCCACGACCCAATCAATAAAATAACCCCGAAACCTTTGAAAAGTGTTTTAAATTGATGGCGGGTCCCCACGCCATACTCCTCCACCAACTCCATCCACTATTGACCGTCCGATCCGGGCTTTCCCATCGGACGACCCACAACAATATCGGAACCCCTCCGATGCCTGAAGAATAGCGTCCGGGAAACGGGCGGTTTTTCCACCGTACTAAAAACACATGGCGCCCGCCCGGTGCTATCGCGGCCCATACTCCTGAAACAGCTTTTGTCCAAAAGCGATGCGGGATAATACCATCTACTGCCCCCTGCTTCCCCCCGCTGACGTCGTCACCCACGTCATCCACCACGTCATCCGCCGTACCCTGCTACATGACAAATATTACGTCATGCTGACGTGACCCGAAAAAAGCGCCAAAAGCCCGCGAAGCCAAACTTGGTTTAAAAAACCCATTAAACTGTCGTTTTCGCTCATTTCTGTTCATTGTTATTACAAATCTGTTGCGTAAAAATTCACGTTCAATGTAGCTGCGTGAGCCACAGTCCACCACCCCGACCAGCAAAAGACCAATCTCATGTTGTTACTCATCAATTACCCTACGAACTGCTCTTGTGCGCCTCCAAAACCCAGGAATTTACTCCATTTCCACTTCCCGAACCTATAGTTTTATGTTTCTTCTGTAAATTTTACCTAAAAAGCTGAATGCAAGCTAAAATCTGCCTATAATTCTGAGAAAATTCACCCAAACCACTGCTGTTTTGTCCATTTTCCGCAAAAACCTGACTTCCACAACTAAAAACACACTGAGCAAACATGGAAACTCCTACGCCTGTGGCCCTCAATGTTGTGCCTCTCAATGCACCACACAAAGAGTTGGAATGGTTGCCCTTGGCTGACAGGGAATTTTAGATTAGAGACTTCATTGGTGATGTGCCCCATCTCCAAGCTTTTTGTGAAATTAGGAATTCATACCGTGGCAATACGGATGTCTATGGAATATGGGAGTCCCACATGCCCACATACTACCTCCCCTCAGTAAATGTGCTCCCTGATATCGTCCACTTATGCTGTGCCAATTATGACCCCACTCAAAGAGCAGTTATGGCACCATCTAGGAATGTTTTATTTTACATCACCCCTGAATCCATAAATGAAATGCTACACTTCAAACCCACTCAGCCTCTGGCCCCTCTCTCCATGGGATTCTTGCTTGACCAAGGTGCCAAACTGCCCAATTCAGAGATAACTAGAATAGCTCAATTATTCATGAAACCAAATTGCCAGCCCCAGCAACCTCCTCCTTATTTGCATTCTTGGTTCACTAAAGCAGGAAGATTCGTTGCAGACATGATTTCATACATCCTGGGATTTAAAACAAGTGAATATGTTGATGAGACCACCTTGGTTCTCTTATCAATATTTACTCCAGGACAGCCCCCTGCTGTCAAATATGATTATGCCACTTTCATAGCCAATAAAATACATTAGCAATTCATGAGTCTAGAAAAAGAAAGAGTCTTTAGGTACACATCATACTTGTATCATATGTTTCTGTACTATCAAACAAATAGCTTTCAATTTCCCATTAGAAAACTGGATGTTAAAGGAGAGCAAAAGTCTGTAATCTTCTGGACCTTAGTCTTCCATAGTGTTCATGACTCCCCTTATACCTACTGTGAATTCATTGATTGGTTTATACATCCAGCCTCCTCTCTACTGATGACAACTCCTCCTGCTAGACTCTCTGGTGAAATGCAGAAAATTTTACAGCTCTCCAAAAACTATAGTATAGGTGACTAGTACTTTTACCAAAATCACATTTAGATCAGGATATATGGCTGTGAGTTGTGCCCCTATAAACTGCCAAAATATGTGCCTATGAGACTGTTTGCCCTGGAATACTTCAGGCAATTTATTAGCTCAGATTTGACTCATTTTTATGCTGCCAAGAAAAAGGCATAGCTGAAATAAGAAATCAATTGGGCCCTTTTGTCTTCAATAAAAGGGAAGCTTGGGAGGAGGCTGATAAGATTTTAGGGGAGGAACTTAAATTAAAACAAAGTTGTTATTGGGCACCATATGACCCCGGTCATTTCATATGTTATAGAAAAGTGAAAAACAAGCTAACAGCATATGTTCACCACAAGATCCCTGAAATTCAACAGTATGCTAACCAACAAGAATGGGTAGAAGGCACATTAGTTGAAGAAATTACTGAGGAAGAGAGATTGGAAAAAGCCATGAAAGAGCTTGAAAAAACACTTGACCTGGACACTTTTGGACAGGTATCCTTCAAGCTACCTCGGCACATAGGAGGTGATACATCCTTTGCTGAGACTTCTCAGCATCCCACACAAAAAGCCAGTACAAGGTCAGCAAAGGGCAAGGAGGTAATAGGTTTGGAGTAGGACATAATGACAGACCAACCAGCTACATCAAATGAACAAGGCCAATGGCAGGTTCCTTCAGCATAGACAAAGGCATCTGAAGTCCCTGCACTAGAAACTCTTCTAAACAAGGAAAGAGGCAAGAAAAGGGACAGACAAGAAGACACACCGATCAGCGGTTCTGCAGAGCAACCAGGGGAGAAAAGGAAAAGATTGAACCCCCTATCAGAGGAGGAGTTTATTCAGGAGACCACAGACAGTCTAAGGGAAGAAAGAGTAGTCAGCCAGGATACATCCCCGGTAATAGAAACATCGACCAGTTCACACAGGTAGGAGATCGGAAGACAATATAGTGTGGAATTTTCATCTGCCAGGCCACAAAGCAGGCAAGGCTCTGACATTAAGAGAACATTTACTGAAATAAAGGCAAATAATGAGCCAATAAGAATTCAAATTTATAATCACTTGCTGAAGATGGCCCCCACAAATCAACAAAGGTTAATGTCGGCAAATGACATTCAAGAAGGAAAGATGATCCCGAGTCACTTTAAGCCCAAAATGCAGCAACCACAGTCAGCTGCTGATTACGTCAGGATCAATCTGGAAGTATTAGCCAAAGACATTCATCCAATGGACCAGATTGAGTTGCATAAAAAAACTGGAGAAATGGTATACTCCACATTGGCAGATAAGGCATTATTGGCCCACAAATTGTAGAATTCATTAAATAATACCTCTACCCAATTAGAGTTGGAAAAAGATTCCTCTTTAGCCAAGGATAACAGAATCAAGTCCTTGGAAGAGATTATCATAGAGCTGGGACATGATCCCAAGGATGCCAAAGGCATCAAAGCATTAATTAAAAAGAAGGAAGAAGACATTGTAGCCCTTAGGAAGCAATTAAAACTCCCTATTACTATGCATCCACAAACCATAGAAGTGGTGCAGCAAAAAGAAGAGGAAGACATGATGGACTTGCTGATGAGGATGAATCAAAGACTAAATGAGATAGAACAAGCATTGGAGAAAGATTTACAAGAAAAGCAGGGAGAGTCGACCTCCCCGCCACCTGAAGTAGCTCCAACAATTACTATTGCTCCTCCTACAGTTACAACAGCAGTCCCTCCCACAGTCCAGGCATCAGTAGCAGAAATCACCATGGGTACAACAGCAGGCGGCAGCACTACCATGACCACCGAGCAGTTAATCAAAGCCATGGAGGATTTAAAACTCCAAGTATCAGAATTAAAAGAGACTAAAGAGAAATTGGCCAAGTTGGAAATAAGTTATGACAAATCTAAAATGACTATGGTAGAAAAATCAAAGGAGGTAAAAGCATTGGAAAATAAAGTAAGAGCCTTAGAGAAAGATATCTCCCTGCATAAACCCTTGGCATAAATCAAAACAATTTTATGGACCAACATTAGCCAGTCCCTCACTGATGTATGGAAATCAATATAGATAATTCATGAGCAGATTGATTTGGTAACAACAGCTCAAGGGGAAATTCAAAAGGCCAGGGATTTATTGGGACACATGCCCGAACAGCCCAATAGGCTAATACAGTTTTTGAACACCACACCAAGGAAGAGCTGGCAGCATTGGATATCAGGGACAAGACAGGCACCATTCTAACAGTCAAAAGAGTTCTGACCATGAGGAACTTCATACAAAATCTAGAGAGGAAGTGCCAGGACATGCAAGTGGAGATAAATGCTTTCACACAGAAGTTTACAGCTTTGGAGGAAAAGGGTCTGCCCAATTCATTAACCAATGACTATAGACTAATGACACATGCAAACTATGCTTACAGGTTGAATACATATGTGGCTAATCAAATCACAGCATCATCAAGTTCTACAGAAGAGAAGGCGCTTCCATCTGGACAGAGCCTGTATGACAATTTATAAAATCTGTTTTATATTGAGCATGAAGTGAGACATCTTTTCACAGTCCAGCCTACTTTCTTCAGGTACACGGATGCTGATGAAACTCTAATAAAAATGTGTAGACACCAATTACCAGATGACCAGTGGTGGCAAAGCATGTTAGAGATCCTGTAGGCATATCTTTGATTTCTTTATATCTTTGGGAAATCAAAAGTTCGTGTCACGCACCATAAAGGGGAAAACAGGAAGGGACGAGAATCAAGCTGGAGCAACAGTGTATTAAAGACGGTCCAGATACAGTCGAGAGAGTCGGGGCAGCAATGCGCAATATCAGCGGAAACATCCACCGGCTGACTCACCGAGCTAACAGTCAACATATCTCAGCAACCGAGCAACCAGCACAACAACATTTACTCCTGCATTTATTTCTTCCTGTTCCCAAGATCATTTACTTCTCCTGTAGAGTAGGTGAAAGAAGTTATTGCAAGATATTATCTCTTTGAGATATTTTGTAAACATTTTTGTACAAATACCTCCCCAAGTGAAGTATTAGGGGTTGGTGATACATTTCTGGAACTGCACTGTAACTCTGAGAACTCTTCTGAATAAAAAGTTGTTGGAATGCATTGTTGCTGAACTCTTTGGATGTGGAATTGATGGCAGAGGACTATGTTGCAGAATTCTCAAATTATGTCATGGATCAATAAGTCTTTTTAACTCATGTTTTACTATTCCTGTGTTTTATATATCATTCGTATATCATACTCTAAATAACAGGGAAAAAGAATAACCCAGAACTTGCTTAACTGTACTCTATGTTCAATCCCTATTACTTTTAATGTTTTCTTCAGGATTAGCATAGATAGGAACTCTTAACTGCTCTTGTTTCCCTGGTTCTTACATATTGAATATAGCTGAGGAATTCTTAACTGCTCTCTGAAAATATTCATTCACTTTCCCTCTGTCAGCATGATGAAGGATTCTTAGTTGCCCTTCACCCCCTGACCCCATCTCACCTGAATCCAGCTTTCATTTTGTTTCATGGTTGATTACCTTGCTCTGTAGTACCTCCGTCTGTCAGAGAAACCATATCCAACAGTTCATCTTCATAGACTCCTTTAACCCAATGGACTGAACTTCTCATATTTACACCCCTGTTCTTTTGAATATCACCATCCAAAAATCAAACAAATACCTGTACTTCATAACTAGCTTAATATACCTTAAAAATAAAGCTAAATCATAAATAGGGAGCCCTCTCTGGATGCAGATGGGCTAGAATCTGCATCTAAAAGATTGGTCTGTGGTTACCTCAGCCGTATTCCCTTTTCTTACAACTTTTGGGGAATAACCTGAGTGATAACACGTGGAAAAGGGGATAGTTTTGAGATCATGATGAAAAATAATCTAGAAGGATCAATATTGTATCTCTAATTAAGAGTTCGAGTGAAACTTAACCACTAGTAGGCTATTGAGTTGTGTTATAACTAGGACAGTAGGAGGAAAAGAGGTTACATTCTATTCAAGTGCATTTTATCCCATAACATAGTAGCTATGAGTAGAGAGAGAGAGAGAGAGCGAGAGAGAGAGAGAGAGAGAGAGAGAGAGAGAGAGAGAGAGAGAGAGAGATTTTCATTGTATAATCCTAGGGATCATACATCTCACTCCTTTATATTAGCATCCAATTATGTTCAAAGAATGTGAGAGATAAGTAGCATCACCTTCTAGTTGGATTTTCTCCTATAAGGGTTTGCCAAATCATATCTTGTGTTCATTGTGGTTTGTGAGTTTTATTTTACTATTCTCTATTTTCCATAAATTTTCTATTTTATGCATAAGCATAACGTAGTAATTAATGAATCTAGAAATATAAGGAAGAATTAATCTTCATAGTCTAGATTTTGGATTTTAATATATATTTTAGTAGATTTGTTGTGACGAATTGTCTAGTGGAATATCTGAAATATTTTATGGATCAGTTTATCACTAATTACTTTAAATTGATGGGAAAGAGAGAAAAATGTGCATACTTTGTAAGTTGGTCTATTGTTACCATAATGACATTCTTTCCATTGAATTTCAGTAAACCTGTAATAAAATACATTAAAACCTCTTCCAAAATCTAACTTGGTATGGCTAATGGTTGTAGGATCCCTAGGGTATTGGTTGTATCTCCCTTATTCCTTTCAAATATCCCACATTACACAACAAATTTTTTTGCATCTAATTTAGTAGCTTCCCAAAAAAATGTTTTCTAATCCTATGGTAAATTTTCAAAATCCCTATGTGACATCATGCAAGAGAAGTGTGTAATTCCAAAAACACCTTATGTTTTTAACTTGATAATTTACACATAAGTGATTTTGTTACAAAAACAAATCATTCTTCAACATAATTTTTTCTACTACATTGGGGTTCCTCCTGTACTTGTTGACTGATATTTCATGCCTTCTCTTATTACTTCCATTCTATACTTTCTTCTTCCAACTAGCTAGATTGTGGAATGAAAATAGTGCATAGTAAACCCTATGTGCCTTCATCTTTCCTTGAGAGTGCATCTACCGCAATAATTTTTTTCCACTTTTTAAGATAATTTCCAAGTAATGGCCTAGAATATTTGTAGCCTATTTTTATTTCTCTTTTGAAGTTAGTCTTTGTTCCAAGAAGTACTTCAAAGTATCATGATATATTTTTATTGGCATGTCTTCCTATAAGACATGGACATCATTTCTTAAATGCATGAAGTATGGAAAACATTTCTTTTTCATAGATAGGCTTGAGTAACTTCTTTCCCTTAAGTTCACTACTTTGAAAGATAAGAAGCTTTTTGTATTGTATCAAAACCACACTAATGCCATGGCCTAAGGCAACACACTCAAAATTAAGGTTTTTGCAAAGTCATGTGTGGAATTGATGGTAATTGTAAACATACCCTCTTTAAGTCTTTCAAAAACTTTGGTTGCTTTTCTAGTCCAAGAAAATGCTTCCCTCTCCAAAAATATTGTTAGATGTGTTGTTATTTAACCATAATTCTTTAAAAACTTATGGTAATATCATTTAAAGCCTAAGAATATTCTAATTTTCCTCAAGGTCTCGAGAATTGGCCATTCCCTCATATCTTTGATTTTTTTGGGATCCATTTAGACACCTTCATGAGATACAATATGACCCAATATTCCATTTCTTGAACCCCAAATATACATTTGGATGTGTTTGCATATAGTTATCGCTTTTCCTATAGAGTTAAGGCTATGTTAGCACGTTGTACATGTTCTTCCCAAGATTTGGTGTATATTAGTATGTAATAAAAAAATAATAATAAAATTTTTCTATATAAGATTTTGAAAATAACACTACTACAACAATACTTTTAAGTGGGATCAGTATCCACCTCCAAAAGTGGGAATTGGAGGTTGTTTTAGCATTATAGGTAGCTTTTAACCCGATCCACCCCACCCCCCCCCCCAAAAAGAAAAAAAAACTCATCACTTCTAAAAATCAAGCCTTTTCAGGGTTGTTTTTTAAGAGATAAGAGCAACCCCCAAAAGTTACTTTTTGGGGTCAGCTGAGCGGTTTGGAATCCCCCTTGAAAAGTGACATTTGAGGGAAGTTTTATACCCCACCCTCCACCAAAAAGCATCACCTATAAAATTCAAGCCTTTTAGGGGAAATTCCAATGGCCCTCAAAAGTCACCTTTTTGGGTTGATTGTAAATTGCCCCAATAAAGTCACTTTTGGGGGTGATTTTAAACCCCCTTTATAAGTGGCTTACGAGCTGGGGGGGGGTGTGGGGTTTAAAACCTCCCTCGTAGCAACCTACAGGGGAGTACAACCCCCCTCATAGAAACTTATAGGGGTGTTTTTATAATTCCCCTCATAACAACCTACAGGGGAGTACAACCCCCCTTATAGCAACTTACAAGGGTGTTTTTATAACCCCCCTCATAGTCACTTTTGGGGGCAGTATATAACCCTCCTTGTAGAAACTTACTAAGGTGGGTTTAGAACCCCCTCATATGAACGTTTGGGGGCATTAGGAGCCCCCATTATAACAACTTATGAGGGGGTTTAGAACCCTCCTATAGTAGTATTTGGGGGCATTAGGAGTCCCCTTCATAGCAACTAAGAAGGGGGGGTTTAGAACCCCCTTGTAGTAGTATTTGAGGACACTAGTATTCCCCCTTATAGAAACTAACAAGGGGGGTTTAGAACCCCCCTCTTAGAAACTTATAATGGGTGTTTATAACCCCCCTTATACCAAATTTCTGGTGTGTTAGGAGCCCCCCTCATACTATCATTTTGGGGTGTTAAGAGCCTCCATTGTAGAAACTTACGAAGAGGGTTTATAAACTTCCTCATAAAAAAATTTTGGGGAATTATAATATCCCCTCATAGTATATTTTAGGTGTATTAGGAGCCCCCCTTGTAGCAGCTTACGAGGGTGGTTTAGAACTCCCTTTATAGTAGCTTTCAATTGAAATTACAAACCCCCCTTATATCAACTTACAAGGAGGTTTGAGCCCCCCTCATAGAAGCCTACATAGGTATTTTTAAACCCCCTTATAGGGTATTTTTAAACCCCCTTATAGCATCTTTTGGAGGTGGTTTCTAACCCCACCCCACCCCCCATAGTAGCTGATGAGGGTGGTTTAGATCCCCCATCATAGAAACTTACAAGGGTGGTTTAGAAACCCCCTCTTAGTAGCCTATGGGGTGTTTTTGAACCCCCTCATAGAAACCTACAATGGATATTTACAAACCCCTCATGGCATCATATGGGGATAATGGTTAAAAGCCCCCTCGAATAATTTTTATTTCATAACATATATCAATAAAAGAAATGCTAATGTATTGTAAATATTTGAAATTTTTTTCTAAGTAAAAATAAATCATTCTACTCAAGGAAAAATGACAATGAAATTCATATTGATATTATGCACTTATAAAGAACCAATGAAGATGGATAAACTCGTCTCTTAATAACCCTAGGAACAACTAGCTATCAACACAGAAAAAATTCATTTCTGATCTATACAAATATCGTCATTATCTCTCACAAAGGGATAAAAAAAATAGTGATAGTGCTTTGAAAAAATAATTTACATCTTAAATAGCCTTATAAAAAACATAAAACAACAACATATTGTTGTAACCCTTATTTTCAAGAAAATTTCCAAAGTTTTTGTAAATATTTTATTTTCAAAAAAAGAGAAGCGATAAAATTATATGATTAAACTTTATTAGTTTCTTAAATAAAATTTAACATCTTTTAATATGATTTTAATATAGCAATCGAGACAATGCTAAAGGGTGTGCATACTTCAGAAGTCATCAAGTTTTCTAGATGTGATTGACATAAAATAAGGGAGTGTGCCCTCCCTCCACCTTTCGAGCTTTAACAAAAGGGGGCGTTCCACATTTTCTCATGTAGTTATTGCTTTTTGTACGTGGAAACATCCTAGTGACTTATCCCAACCCCCCTAATCCAGATTGGATCATTATATTGTTTATCATATGTTTTGATGCATTCAGAGTGGAGAAAGTGGAGGAATAAACTCATAAGACCATTCTTACTAGTGGGGCCCAATTTGGCAAATTAGGGTCTAAAACCTTCTGGAAGAGTTTTGAGGCATCAAATGATGTTTTTGGGGGTAAAAAAATTCCACATTAAGTGGCACATTTTTTTTCTTATTCTACACACAAATACCTTTCCAACAACACAAGACTCACGTCAATAAGAGCTTGTATGAGAAATTTATGCCACTCAGAAGTTGACCTTGCTTTTTTCACCACCATAATTTGAGAGGATGCCACGAAAATCCCCATTATTCATAAAAAATGGGATATATACATTATTATGATGTAGAATACTCTATAAGAGTATATATTATAACTTTGGATAAGAGTTCAGGTAGTCAAACCTAACCATTAGTAGGTTATTTGGTTGTTTTATAACTAGGCCACTAGGAGGAAAAGAGGTTCCATTTTTTCGAGTGCATTTGTTCCATAATTGAGAAAAATAGCCAAGAGGGATATGAGATAGAGTGAATAGAGGTAATTTGTGCACTATAGTATCTAAAGGCCACAAGCCATGCTTCTTTGTACTCACAGACATTTTATATTCATAGAAAGAGAGTAGAGTGACCTCACATTCCAACAGGGTTTTTCTCCCGAAAGGGTTTCCCAAGTCATATCTCATGTCAAATGTGTGTGAGAGATTTTATTTCAATGTTCTATATATTTTTCATAATTTTAATTCAGATGCATACTCTAGTAACAATAATTTTTAGATCTATAAAATTAAAGATAAATAAAATTGTAATATTGTAAAATTCAATATTTTTAATATAATTTTATTATATTTGTTGTGACGAATTGTCTAGTGAAATATCCACTAAATTTTATGGATCATATTGTTATAAGAGAAGGTTTATTGGGTATATCATTGAGATTTGCAAGGGGTCTAGATTGACTAGGCCAAATGTCATAAAACCCTATCTTGGCCGACAAATATGTGAATAACTATTGTGATCCTGCATAGGAGAGGTTTTTACGACTATAATAACAAGTCTTGTATATAAATTGTAATGTAATATTCTCTTGGAGGCCTTGGGAAATAATATTGAGATATTCATAGAATATGGGGCTTCTAATGTAGAGGAAAAACCATAAGAGGGATCAGGAGATCAAGAAGAAATGGGGAACTAGCCGAAGAAAGGACCCAAAAAAGATCAACCCAGTTTGAGTGTCATGAATCAATCATAGTCCTTGCTCAAAATGGAAGTGAAGGTCGATATCAAGTCATACCATAGAAATATCGACACTCTAAAGATAAATCACTAGTTTCACCAATTGGAAGTGTATTTCTGTATTCATCATATAGAGGAGGAACAAAATATTTCAGTTGCGCAGCTAGAATTAGAGGTCCATGTCATAACTTGATGGAAAAGCCACACAACGACCCTAAGGTTAGAGGGAGAGCCTCTAGTGATTAAAGGGGAGGACTTCAAAACAATCATTAAGTCACATTTCTACCCTATTGGGCATGTAGAGGACAAGTGGATCAGGTGGTACTACTTCAGGAAAAAGTTGAGGCAAGGTGAGTATACCACAAAGTTTAGAAAGATGGCAATAATGTTGGGTATCTCCCCAAATAACCTAGATGTACTCCTCAAGTATTTGGGGGGTCTACACCACCATCTTTGTGAGAAAGTAATATTTTTCAACCCAAGAATGGTGGATGAGGCTTGTGTATAGGCACTATACCTAGAGAACATAGGCCTAAAGAAAGGAAAATTAGGTGGATCGAAGCAGAAGGAGCAACAAGGCACTTCTAAGGAGAGGAAGAAGAAGAAAAAGGGGTAAAGATAAAAAGAATTAGCCATGGAACATAAGTGTAAATATCATAGAAACCACTACAACCATTACAACATTGACGACCATACAGAGGAGAAGTGTCGAAAGTTACCATCTAGAGTTTAATCCAAAGAACAAAAAGAAAGACAATAAGAAGAAGAATCTCATGGCCACTAATTTGAGAAAGCAAGTTGAAAGTAGCTCAAACATGGACGAGAAAATCGTCTATGCATCAATGAAGAAGGAGGTGAATCCAAGTAGTCTTCCACAACAAGAAGAGAAATAAATGATCAAACTCTTCCATATAAAAGACACAAGTTAAGAAAATAAATATTGATGCTATGCTTGACTCTGGATTGCAAGAAAATCTCATTTGTAGCAGAGATAGTGAAGAAGTTGGGGTTGGAAGTTCATGATCATCCAATCCCATATCCATTGGGATGAGTAAATAAGGATTTGGAGTTGAAGGTAACAAAACAATGTAAAATTATATTTCTCATTAGTGTTGATTTTATTGATGAAGTAAAACTAGATGTGGTTCCCCTTGTTGTATGAAAAGTTGTATTTAGGAGTCCCCACATCTACATGCAAGATGTAATATTAATGCGTAGAGCCAACCAGTACCAGCTCATCAAGGATGAAAAATAATTCATCATCAATGCACATAAAGGAAAGTTGAAATCTTCATTGGTAAGTGCTAAACAAACCAAGAAATTAATCAGTTCCAACAAGGAGTATGTTTTATTGTTTTTAAGAGAAAACTAGTCTTTAGAAGAGATGGTAATGGGAAATGAATCCATGGAGGGGTGTACTAATAAATAGAAACAACAACTAGAGGAGTTTTTTTAACCATATAAGGAGGTGTTTCAAGAGCATAAAGAGTTACCACCTAAGAGGAAATTGGAGCACAAAATCTAACTATTTTCGCACTCCCCATTGCCAAACATTGGATTGTACAAACAATATATTATAGAAGCAAGTGAGATTAAGAAATTGTTGTAGCAACTACTAGAACGGGGTGTGAATCAACGGAGTACATCACCATGTCAGTTACTCGTCATCATTGTGGAAAACAAGGATGGGTCTTGGTGAATGTGTATAGATTACAAGGCTTTGAAGAAAATCATGCTCAAGAACAAGCACCCCCTTTCTGGGATAAATGATCTACTTGATCAATTACAATAAGAAAAATACTTCACCAAGCTAGACCTAAAGTCTGGATATCACCAAGATTAAGTTAGAGAAGAAGATACCTGTAAGATCACCTTCAAAAATAAGGCAAGGTTTTTATGAGTGGTTAGTCATGCCATTTGGCCTATGTAATGCACCAACTCAATTTATGAGAATAATGAATGATGTATTGCATCCTTTTATATATTCATTTGTTATTGTCTATTTATACTAGTATACACTACTGCCTGGGAGGAGTGCATCTCACATTTGACGCAGGTGTTGGAGACATTAAAGAAGCACCAAATACTAGAAAATATCAAAGAGTGTGAGTTTGCATAATATTCATTGGTGTATTTGGGGTATGTGATAGGTGGAGGAGAGATAAAGATATGTCCTTCCAAGATAGAAGCCATTATGAAATGGTTGGTGCCTGCTAATTTTTATGACGTCGGGAGTTTCATTAGGGAAACACAATATTTGAGGAAATTCATAGTCTCACTTTCAATAGTATTAGCACCACTCAATGCCAAAACAGAAAGCAGCAAGAGTTTCTAGTGGGGAAAGTGTTAGCAGAGGTCCTTTGAGGAGCTTTTAGGAGCTAAAAACAAATATCAATCAAGCACCAATTCTAGCATTACCGAACTTGCAACAACCCTTTCAAGTGGAGACAAATGTGAGTGGGTATGTTATGGGATTGGTCTTAATGCAAGGAGGAAGGCCTATATGCTACCATTCTAAAATATTTCATGGGGCAATTCTTAACTACCCTACCTATGAAAAGGAGCTATATGCCCTAGTACAAACTGCGAAGAAGTAGAAGCATTGTCTAATGGGAAAGGAGACAGTAATCCACACAGATCACTATCCACTATAGTACTTGCAGGCCTAGATTAAGCTACATCATACCAAGAATTACAAGTGTATGAGGTCTCTATAATAGTTTCATTTTATGACCAAGTACAAGAAGGGTGTCACAAACAAGTTTGTTGACATGCTCTCAAGGCCACCCACATCAAAGATCACAAATTTGGATACTTTTATGCCCATGGAGCCATTCATCCATGATGCATACAGAGAGGCATATTTAGAGAATGAGGACTTCAAAGAGGCATTTCAATAGGTTCAGAGTCAAATTCATGTGCCAGATGATTACATCATCATTGAATACCATCTCCAAGATGGGTTACTCTACAAGTTGGATCAACTATGTTTTCCTAAAGGTGAGTGATTGGAGTTGATTAGAGAGGCTCACACCTACAAGGTTGTAGGAAACTTTGGTGTAGGGAAGATCATGGCCAACTTGTCGAGGCATGTGTATTGGCCTAAGATGAAAGAATATGTATCTAGGTTCATAAGAGGATGCATGCTATGTTGTATCGACAAGCCTAGCAACATGAAATGGGGTCTATGTCATCCCTTACCTGTACTCACTCATCCCTGGGAGAGTATTTCCATGGACTTTGTGGGAGGTTTACCAAAAACCAGGAATGTACATGACTACATGTTCATGGTAGTTGAAAAGTTTAGAAAGATGTGTGTTTAGATGCCTTGTAAAAGGACCATCATTAGGCAAGAAGCAACTATTTTTTTCTTTAGACAGGTCTTGGTGAACTTTAGCATAACAAGGAGCATAATTTCATACAGGGACACAATATTTCTTAGTGCATTCTGGAATAAATTGTGAGAGAAGATGGAAACAAAGTTGAATATATCTCCAACATTCCATCCACAGATAGATGGGTAGACATAACTAGTCAAAAGGAATTTGATGCAACTTCTGAGGGGATACAACTAGAAGCATCAAAATACTTGGGATTAAAATATGGTATATATACAATATTATTACAATAGAGAATTCCACACTTCTACAGGAAGGTCCCCATTTATTTTTTTTTTAGATATTTGCCACCATCACCTTTGGACATTGCTTATGGGCAGTAAGGAGGAGCGAGGGAAAATCTTACAAGAGATGCCTTGAGGGCTGAAACATTTGTAGAAAATATCAAGCAAATACATATACAAGTACAAGAGACACTATAAAAGTCATGAGATAAATATAAGGCCAGGCATAAGCAACATATAATAGAGAAATGATTCAAGGTGGGGGACAAAGTATGGATATAGTTGAACAAGGAGAGGCTATAAGGGCTTGGTAAAAAAATCAAGGCTTTGTGGTATGGTTCCTTCGAGATACTAGAAAAGGTGGGTGATAATACTTATCGACTTAGTTTACCACCATACATGTGCATTTACTTAGTTGTGAATGTAGAGGATCTAAAACTCTATGAGCCCTCCATGCTAGATCAGGAAGAGGAACATGTTCTACCTTCTATGGAGGACCTAGCATGTAAGATCCTCCTCCCACATTTACCCAAGCTAACTAGTCCACTTGGGTAAACATGTGATGACAAGTTACTATGATTTGATTCAACTCCCCATGTACAGTTAAAGAAGTGGAACCGACCAAACAAAAACCAATCTGACCTTTCTTAGGAGCTACGGAACCTTCGGGATACAACCCACCCTTCTAGTTGGCCAACCCATAATACAACCTGTCATATTATTGAGAAATACCCCCAGTCACTCCCATGAAAATCCATGCATGCAACTGAGACCCTTCAGTTCCTCCCACAGCAAGGCATGCATGCCACTGTGGCCCTCTTCAAGTAGTTCTGACCCAGTGACCCCAGATTTTGTGCCACTTTTTTAGGGTTAGGTCTTAAGCCTTTGCCCAAAACTTCATGAAACTTCTAGAAATGATAAATAACAATGAATTAAAGCTACTAATGCAAACATTGATACAAGTAATTGAACTGAACCCTACTAGACATGATAGGCATTTTGTCAAACATATCAGAAATGTGTATTCTATAGGTTGTAACCACAAATATGAGTATAGGGGTTTCATACTTATCCAAGAATCATCAATAAGGATTGACGCCTTATCAAAATAGCTGCAACATCATCTATTAGGTCATATATTCAGTATTCATTCATTTACTAATCCAAACATGATAAAATCCATGACTAAGATCTGCCATTAAACCATGCTTATAACAAGCATATATCCAACAGAATAACAAGAGTAGAATAACCATAATAACCACATATTAACCAATACATTTACACATAAAACATGAGAGGAAAAGATCTCTTATTAACATATCCAAAATCCAACCAATACAAGGACTTCCATGTACCACTCGACCATAGATTGGGCTGAATCAAATATTTCCTTCAGCCAATCACCCTCATGTCATATTTCAAGCATGAATGTGGGACTCACAACAGAACCAATCAAGGTTTCCTTGGGCTTTAACATATATACACCAAGGGATTCTAAGGCCTGAAACCCTCATCAATACAACCAAGATTTACTGCAATACCATTAGATCACTATGCCCTAAACAAGCATGGACACCTCCGGATCTCTCCACCTAAACCATGACGAATTTGTTCGTCTCCACCTCTAGGCTTTACCATATATCTTTCCATTCACTAGTCAAGGATTCCTAGGTCCAATGAGGTTCCACCCTCTAGTATTTAACGTATATCCCACCATTCACCAGTCGAGGATTCTGTTGGCTTGAGGGGGTTTGGACCTAGGTTCAGAGTTAGTTGCATCAACCAACAAAAACCTTCACTGTTGGCCCTTTCGGAAACAACCCACGTAGCGTAGGTTGTAGTCTCACCCAAAGTAGTATTGGGGGATGACAGAACCAAGTTTATGCATCCAGAGGTTTGTGTGATGGGTTTCTGTTACTTCTAGGGCCTTATTTTGACCTTCGCAAACCCTAACCCTTGAATTGCGTAAATTAAGATAACTTACAAAGAACAACTTCTAAATCTGCGCCAATTTCTTTAAACATCCATATCATCAAGTAAACTAATAGATCTACAACTTTCATGCATTAATTAAGTGTTTCTTAAGATAATTATAGATAATAGAGTGAATACAAAAAAAATGCCTAAGTCCACATAAAAGCACAGATACATAGATATGGCTCCAAAATAGTCTTTATCATGATCAATCCTTTTATTACAGACTCTTTCTTCCCTACACACGCAGCTGCAGGGGGTGGCGCACTCAGCTGCAGACTTACCAAGGTCTCCGCGCACACAGCTGTAGGAGCCTTCCCCTTCGCCCAAATACAAAAAATAGACTCTTCTGACTTAAATCACTTGCCCATACATAGATCTTCAATTACTAACTGACCTCCTATGACTCACTATGACTTCTTTATATAGCTTCTTTCATTACAATACCATGGTTCGCGAACCATGGGTGGGTCACAAAACATCTTAACTTCTAATAAACTAAGGGGCTTTGACCTTCCTAAAGCCCCTTTGACTTCTATGACTTTCGCGCTCTGCTTCCTCAAAATGCGAAGACTTTACATAGATAACGAAATTTACTGCAAAATTGACCCTAGGGTACCTTGTCCCAACAGGCCCCCAACACAAAGTGTGTGATGCATCCTCGAGTCACTCAGTGGTTGGGCCTTCAACTGGAAGGCCCATTGTTCTATGTGTCTGTTGCATCACCTTTAGCTTGCCTTGCACTAAGAATGTCAACTGACTAGCCTCATCCACCCAAGGCTGTGTCCTTGAAGATATGATGGCTTCCTTACGACACAGCTCATCAATTTCTCTTTGGATGAGCTTGCCTTCCTGTAACCTAGTGAACATTTGCACTGGAGCTAAGGTTCATGTTGTTGACCTAATTTCATTGAATTGTCTATGATTCTCTCTGCTTCTCTCTGATGTTCACTTCAATCTTCTGCAGAGTTGGATCCTCCAATAGTGAGGTCCACAATTCCATGGCCTGTTCGAACAAATGAGTGTAGCCCTTGACTACAGCACCCAAAGTGGCCATCTCTTCTTTGATAGCATCTCCGCGCTGCTCTTGAACCTCTAGAGGGGTAGTGGGTTGTACCTTAAGTTGTAGCTCAGAGATTTGTAGCTACATCTCAAACTTGCCTTTAGATTTCTGCCTATGACTCCTTTATTGCGGCATCTATCTTCTAGATATTTTTTGTAGAGGCCGCTTTAGCCGAAATCTGGATCTCAAGAAGATCACTATAGGCCTGTGCAATAGTAGCCTCCAGCTTCTGACTTTGCGTTGTGAGCTCCTTTTTTTCCTTAAGGGCCTACGCCTTTTCCTCAAAGATCTGCTCATTATTTTTTTCCTCATTGATGATTAGCAGTATGCATTGTTCCCTGATTCAGAGTTCGTCTGGCACCTCTTGGTGCAGCTCGTGCAGAGTCTAAATAGGAAGTGCTTCCAAATGCAGACTCAATTCCTTCATGTGGAGTAGGTGTGCCCTACCTTCTTCTTAGTCAACACGTAGGGATCATTTTGGAAACTACACTGTGTGAAGATCTAATGTGATTTATGCTTCCAAGGCTGACTTGCTCTCTTGTTTCAGGCTCACTTGCTTCACGCTCACCTGTCCCACACTCGCTTGAATGAGACCTATTTGAACCTGCAATTCTCGCAGGCCTTGTTGTACCTTACCGAGTTTTTTTTGGTATTTCTCTTCAAAGTGGTCTTAGAGATCTATCATGGCATCATGGACCACATCCCCAATTTCATCTAGGTCCCCCTTGGTGAGGACGAAAGGCATTGCACTTGCTAATTTATTTGACTTTTGATTCTTGTGAGGCCCTGTCAAACTCCTTTTCTTCCTCTTCTTAAAAATGAAGGGGGATTCCAAGACTGGGCCCCCTTCCTCTTCTCCCTCTATCTCTTCCTCCATGTCCGTGCGCTTAGTTTCCGTCTTGCCAAGGTCAATGGTGGCTTGCGACATAGTATTTTCCTTGGCTGCTTCTTTTTCCTTGGCAGCCACTTCTTTCTCCTTTGCAGCAACTTCTTTCTACTGCGCGACCTTTTCTCTTGTCGAAACCTTCTCTCAAGCAGAAGACTTCTGTGCTTCCTTCTTCTTTTCTACTGTTATCATTATGGTTGACTGCGCTGCTTCATCTTTAGCAGTCTTACTCGTTCTTGTGCCGACATCACAAGGTCTCAGCCAGTCACTTGGCCACTTATTGACAACCCCGATAATATCATCTTCAAAAACTAAGTATGGAAACTTGTACCATATTCCCTTAACATCTTTCTTCGCGCGAATGTGAAGATTATGGAAATCTGCCTTGAAGTCTGTGACATTGACGTACTGCTCGTGCAAACTTGGTGATAACCTTGGCCGCTGCTTAATCACCATCCTTAGCTCGGCCTTAAATAGGATCCAAAATATCTTCGTCTTCATCACTCGTGTAGGGTCTTCGATAGCCCATAGTGAAGCGAGCTTCACGACCTCAAGTAGGTCTGAGTCCTGCTGAGGGAATTGGCTTTCTTTAGGTATCCTCCAGGCCACCAACGCAATAAAAAATAACAACCACACATAGTGCAATGGTTTTTCGTCATCCTCATCCTCTCTGCAGTCCTCTAGGAATTCATGACATAAATATTGAGCGTAGTTATACTGGACTCCCTTGGCACACTGTGCAGCCAAAGAAATGACTAGTACTGACACTTCATTGGCATGGCACTTCGTCATAATCTTACCATCTAAGATCTCTGTAGAAAACTACGCTGCGTGATCTAAGATGGCTTGAAAGGAATACCTACACGACTTCTTGACCAAACCAAAATCACTCTTCATTGGTCTGCCAACTTCTTCTCCTACGACTTCCATACGATAGCCTCTGTAGGGTCCACTCCTTGATATGGGAGCAACGCTATTCTATGGATCAACATGTTAGTGATTAGGATGGGCCCTCCAAACCAGAGGTGCCCATCGTGCTTCAGTGTTAACAATTGGTGCACACAAACTATATTAATAGTGGTGTGACTGAAGTGTGGCACCCACACATATTTACGAGCCCCACGCCCCAAACTCGAGCCACCTATTTCATCAGATCAAGTCGCGTGATGTCCACCTCTTCATAGTAGACCTTCTTTAGGTACTTACTTGGCACCAACCGTGGAAACCTCTCATGGTCTCCTAGGTCCCAATCTTCCATTTTCAAGATTGGTATACAAGCCAGCAATGGGCCCTCAAACAACATGTTCTTTGGAAGCAAAGGTGTGGAGACCATAAACTTCACAGAATCAGGGTCTTTGGGCACTTTAGCCATGGATTTTCTTGGTGGAATATACGGCGTTACCTCTACATCCCCACACAGTTCTTCCTCATCCAGGTCCAGGGGCTCTATCGGCTATTTAGACTCATCCATCTTTCCTTTCTGGTGGATTTTAGTTGGGATTTTCAGTGGTGATTGTCACATCAGTGCTTGTTGGGGCTTCTTCTACTTCTTATATCTTGCCATGGAAGCAGATGGCTTAGGCCTTGACAACCTAGGCACGGTAGTAGGCAACCCTGTAGGTACAGGTTGGGTCACCTCTGTCTCAGGTAGCATTGCAATCATTCTCTCAAGGATTACCTTGTGGTGTCAATCAGGTAAGTTCACGAATTCCGACTGTGAAAGAATGCTCTCCCAATCCTTATCAAACATACAACATTGTTTTAGACACAATGGAAAGTGCAACAACTTAAGGAAAATTCTCAGGGAGAAAAGTGTTCGAGTGTGGAGATGGATGCCATATTTATAGCTCAATTTGAATTCAAATCTATCTATTCCCTCCAATTCCCTATCATTAATGTGAGTTTGGTGACATATTTCCAAAGATATGCATCTTAAATGCTCCCCCCCCGCTCCTCTTAATGGATAAATTGCCATCCAATCAACTATAGTGCTTCCAATAGTCACTTTTTGGCTCGGTTGCATGGGACCCACCGTCCTAGCACAACTCCTTCATCGCAGTTCTTCTCTGCGCCTTGCCTTGATATGTCGTGCAACCCCATGACTTCGTACAACCTTTCTTTTAGTAGTGTAGTTTATAGTCTCGTGTTCCCTTGCAACTGCCTAGAACACTAGGACTATCCCAAATCCACATAGTCATTGTGTAGGGGCAAGATCACCCTTGTATAGCTTCAATCGACTCCCATTGACTTTTCCTGGAAATAATTCCCCATTCAGCTTCGTGAGTTGAATTGCGCCTCCATCCATAATCTCCTTAATAATATACGACACCATCCAATGCATATATAACTTCCCCTTAAACTTTGTGGACTTATTGTCATACAATAGTACCAAATCATCGTTCTTGAAGTTATGTTGTTTGATATGGAAATCATGCCTTTTCACGATCCTTCTGCACTTTCTGATGAAAACCCGCCAAGAAGCGATCTTCCTCCAACTCAACGAGCTACACAAGGCATTCTTCCATGTTATCTCGATCAACCATCTCTGTAACCACAACAATCTGCAAATTGGGCACTATGTATTCCATCAGCGTTATCGCTCCTTGTTCGTAAACCAATTTGAACGGCATTTGTCCAGTCAACTTCTTGCAGGTAGTTCTATATGCCCATAGAAAAACAGGTATGTGCACTTCCTAGTCATTTTGCTTCACATTGTAAATCTTTGTTAAGGCATTTTCTTGAATTTTGTTAAATGCTTCTATAGTGTCGTTTGCTTGAGGATGATATGACGTACTCTTCTGGTGATACATCTGGAATTCTTCGAGCAAAGTGGAATTTGTTTCATTTAACAAGTGCAAACCTCTATCACTCATCAAGATCTTCGGGCAGCCAAACCGAGACAAAATATGCTCGAAGATGAACTTCACAACTATAGTTGCACTACAATCCTTTATAGGCTGCACCTTAGCCCACCTAGTTAAATATTTGGTTGTTGTAATGATATATCTAGCTCCAGTCTTCTTTTCTAGTAGCTAAATTGGTCCTACCAAGTCTATTGCCCATTTATCAAACACTTGCAATGACACTTGCGGATTCAAAGGCAATTCATTGCTTCGTGATGGTCTCTCCATTCTCTAACAGACATCACATGCCTTGCAATAAACCTTGGCATCCTTATGCATAGTTAGCCACCATAGTCTTGCGTGTAGGATATTCTGTGTGGTTTCTCTTCCCACATAAAGTCCTCCCGCAACTCCTCCATGCGCTTCAGCAAGGATACTGTGTTGTTCATCCTCTAGGACACACCTTCACAATACTTCATCGGATCCCATTTTATATAAGTGTCCTTCAATAACAGAGAAATTTGTAGCTCAGACCACCAATTCTTTCTTTTGTTGTGTGGAATACCCTTCAGGGGTTGTACCCATGGATAAGAATTGGATTATATCAGTAAAAGGGTCATCAACAATGTGCACAACAAAGAGTTGCGCATCAGGAAATCCCTCCACCAGATTTGTACATTCGTCACCATTCTTAATCCGTGAAAGGTGATTTGGTCTAGCATTCAGGTGCCCTGGCTTCACAATTACCTCAAAGTCATATTCCTAAAAGAGTAGCAACCATCAATGGATTGCCCCCCCCCCCAACACAGGCTTGTTGACCAGGTACTTCAAAGCAGAATGGTCTATGTACATCTTGAAGTGCACACCCAACAAGTAGTGCCTGAATTTCTGTAGCGCATACACCATCACTAGTCCTTCACTGTGTGGTAGAATAATTCTTTTCCACTTTTGACAACTTTCTTCTTGTAAACGTTATCGGATGATCGATATCACCTTCTCATAGTTGGGTCAGCATAGCTCTTAGTGCTATGCAGGATGCATATACATGTACATGGAACTCCTTCTTCAGGTCGAGGAACACTAAAATGGGTGTGGTCACCATTTTCTCCTTCAAAACATCCAAACTCTTCTGGCAGTCATCGTCGCAGCAAAATGTCACATCCTTTTTTAGCAGTCTTTCCATGGGTGCAGTGATTTGCACATACACCTTGATGAATTTCCTATAGTACCCTGTGTGGCCCAACGTCGCGTGTAGTTGTTTGACATTCTTCGAAGGTTCCAGATTAATAATTACTACAATTTTGGCAGGGTCTACCATCAACCCCTACTTACAGACAACATGACCCAACATAATCCCATAGGGTAAGCAAAATATACATTTCTTCAAATTAAGAGAAATATGATACCTTTGACATGTATCCAACATAAGGCGAAGATTGGAAACATGTCTCTTTACTAATCCAAACACCATCCAATCATCAAAGTAAACCTCCAAAAACTTGTGAATAAACTCCTTGAAGGTTGTGACTACCACCGTAGAGAATATTGCAGGGGTGTTCTTAAGTCCAAAAGGCATAACTGTATACTGGAAACAACCCCATTTAGTAGCAAAGGTAGTCTTACTTCTATCCTTTGGCGCGATCTTGATCTGAGGGTACCCTGAGAATCCATCAGTAAACGAGTAAGCCTTCTGACCTCCAACATTTTCCAGTACTTCATCTGTGAATGTCGTAGGAAATGGATCATGGACACAAGCATCATTCAACTTCCTCAAATCTACACATATCTAAATTTTTCCCTGTGGTTTCTTTTCTTTAACCACCATAGGACTAACCCAGTTTAATTCTTCAATGGGCTCAATAATCCCAGCTGCAAGCATCTTATCCAATTTAGCGCACACTTTTTCCTTGTACTTAGGCTTCAATCGATATGGGTGTTGCTTCACTAGCTTCACATCTAGCTTTAGAGTGATCTTCATGTCACCCAGATCGCCTATTATCCCATTCAGATCAGAGAACTTAATGGGAAACAAGTCCTGATACTTTCGTAGTAGCTCCGCAACTTTTTCCATTATATCTTCATCCCAATAGTCGCTTATATTTGCAAACTTCGGTTGTGCTTTTGATCCAATATTCACCTTCTTGGTCTTCAAAGGTTGTGTGATATCAGGGACTTCTGCCTGAGGCTCAATGACTTCGTGCTATCCTTCCAACTCAGGAATATTGATGTTCCTAAGATCTTCTTTGCCTTCCTCAATGATCACATTGTAACATTCGAGCGCATGGCACAACTGCATGCTCTAATTTGGTTGTACCCATGCAATAGGTTCTTCAGGAATTGTGAATATTTCAGCTTTGATCTCCTGTAATGCCTCATCAATGCATTCAAATCCATCTTCAAAGCTACAAGTCAACAAAAAACTTGCTTTCAGAACATCCCATTCTATGGTTTTGTTTTGTGGCTCCGTTTCCAAATACTAGTTCATCAAAATCATATCCAAAGTGTGGAAAAATATGTGGAGCCATTCTTCCTGCGGTTCTTCTCCCCATGCTTTCGTCCATTGAGCCAAATGCTCATGCAGATCATCCTTCCCTATGTATTTCTCCGTAATGCATGTATTGGCATACCCAAATTGTAGCTTCATCATCTATCGGTATTCCTTCCAGTTTGCAAATTTGCTTTTATGCGTACCCCACCATCTGGTAGGCATAGCTCTCAGCGCGATGTCTAACACTTGGAACCGATGTTCCTTCGGTACATCTCTTTCAAATTTATCTAGAAATAAATTGACATCTTCTAAACCATCATAATGCGGTAAGTTACGTACCTTAGTGGATATACATCGGAGTGACTTTATAATCGTGTTGCATCACAGTGACGATACCTCGTGCAACTTGTTTTTCCAGTGTTCAAGTTCCTCATCTGAATCTAAATTGCAAGAGTTGTCCTTCTCTAATGTAATCTTCCCATCCACCGTAGGGTTGATCCAATCTTCATCTCACATGGTCAACTTATAGATCTGTTCAATATCATCGTCCTCCTCATAATCAGGGTCTGGTTCAGTATATCACGCACCCTCAGCTGGATCCAATGGCACAATAACCCTTAGTTATTTATTTTCGAATGTCATACTGCACTTCTTCAGGTTGATGACTGCGTTCATATCAAATGCCCAATCAATTCCAAGAAGTGCTATATATGGGTTATTCTCATCTACTATTTTGATCACTTCAAAATTAGCTATGGTGTGCACCCCTTCAATATCCACAGTCACTCCATGTAGGCGCCCCATAGGAATAATATTCTACTGATTCGCCATTCTGAGTTGAATCGGGGACCACTGTAGCGCTGGTCTTCCCATTCTTTCCCAAGTTTTCTTCGGCAAAACATTTGCATCAGACCCCAAATCAAGAATTACCTAGCCCATCTCGTATTCCCTAATCTAGCCCGTCAACCTCATTTCGGGACCAGTCCTTTTCTTACTTTTGTCCACCTTATGTACCACGCACTATTATGGCAGTGTCTTATTCTTACCAGTGAAATTATCTATTAATTCTTGCAATCCTTCTACTACCTTGTTGTCCCTTAGGAGCTTCATGTAGGTTTTTAAAAATGATGCTAATAATGACGGGTCTGCCCCCTGCATAGAACTGGTGTCTTCAGGATTCCCTGTACTTAGAGTCCTTGATGTAGAAGCTCCTACATCCATGAAGCTCCTTTTCGCTTCCATAAACATTTCCTTTACTTTATTTACATCGCATCCATTCTCCTTGTCAATAGCCTTGCGAACCCATACATTTTCCTCTAGTTGCTTCCCTTTATCCTCACTGGTAGCTCTACCACTTTGCGCGACAATATTAACTCTAGGTCCCTCTTCGTGTGGTTCATATCTCATCGTCTGGATGTTCTGGGTAGTCTATTGAGTCTGAGTCTCCCTTTCTTCAATCTTCGCGATGAGCACAAGGCAATCTTCTATGACATGATCAAACTGGCGACAATATTGACATGAGGGGTTTGTTGGATTTTTACCATCTCATGCAAAGTGACCTAGTTCTCCACAATTGTAATAGATGATCTGGCCACGACCTCTTCCAGCCCCTCCACTTCGTCCTCTTCCTTGACCCTAAAATCCTCCGTGTGTTGTAGTTGCACCTTGATCCTGAGGATGAGACTCCATATGTACTCTATATGTTGGTGTTCTATCCATCATTAATTCGTAACTTCAGTAATTACACTCATCATGACCCACAGACTTACAGAAATCACATAACAGCTACTGTGGAGTCTGCACAAATTTATGCAACAATTGACAATTGTTTGTTGTATGTTTTTCTGTAATCTGACAAAGCACCATGGTACCACTCCTGTACTTGGCCAAGCAGTGTTTTATGCCCCAACAATATAATTTTGGTACACCGGGCAATGATCCTTAACATGACCCTCATCCTTACATTTCAAACACCATACTTCCGCGTAAACCTCATTCTAGACTTCTTTACCCTTATTGAGGCTCTGTAACTCCATATTCAGCCTAGCCTGTTGTGATTGAACCTATTGCACTCCCAGATTCGTATCCTGAATGGGTGAGGCTTCTAATTTCATAGCAATATCTAATGCCTCTGCCTGTGTCTTGATCTTTTTATGAGACAATGGAAATCTCAAATGGGGCAATAGCGAAGCAATGTACCGGTCCTTGTGTTGGTCATCTGTGATCTGCTTATTAGCCTGTTGCAACAAACACTTCAACCTCTAATCAAAGTCCCATGTAGACTCATTCACCTTCTTTTGGATATATTTGACCTCTTTCATTGACTGGGCTTGCAACTTAGGCTTCTTGAATTCATTATTGAGCGCTTTCTTCATTTCTTCCAGTGTTTCATTTGGATGAGATGAACAATACTTAATATACCAGCTTAGTGATCTATCTTGTAGTGTTGTAACCAAATGCACTTTCTTCAAGTCATCATCTGTAGTCTGTTGTGGCTTCCACACAATATCTGCTACAAACCAAAACTGTTTAGGGTCTTCTATCCCTAGACCCTTGAATATGAGCATCTTCATAGTGTTTGCCATGTTGAATAGTGGAGGTGGAGTTGGAGGCAGAGGTGTAGGTGTAGGTGTGTGAGGTAGAGGTGATGGTGGAGATGGATTGGATGGATGTGGTATCCCCGTGATGACCTTCTTTACTTTCTGCAGTGCACCTAGATGTGTCTTTAGAACACTACTTTCTTCATCACTATCAGATGCTCCCAACAAAGGATTGTACTCAACACCTAAATCTAGATCTCTTCTGAACATTTTTCCACTTCATGTAGCTCCCATCAAATCTCTTCTAAACATTAATTTAATGGCATAACCCTTTTCTCACACAATAGAATTTTAATCCAAGTTTTCAGGGACTTCAGATACTTACCTCTTGGTCCTTTGAAAAACCATCGTTCAGCTTCACTATAATTGACAGATGTATCGATCGCGAACTCAGTGATGAATCTGCCCAAAATGCTATCGATCTAGTAATCAATAACCCTCGCGATCTTTTTTTCTTAAGCTTCCAAGTGCTTGACCAATTTTGGAGTCCACACAATAGGGTTGTCCAACTTCCACGTACCTTGATTGTTCACCAATTTAGATAACCACTGGTGTAATTCACATGGACAGGAGGAGAAGAAAATGTCATGTTCGTCTGTATATAGATATCTATTCAACCACTCTTCTTTTAACAAATGTGGATTCCTCTTTTCCTGGGCTACAAATTCGTGCAGCTTCCGATCTATCGACTTCTAGATTTCTCTCTTAGTTGGGAACCATTTATTCGACATCACACATTCCTCAGATAGATCCCGATCCTAACAATGGAACCAATTGTTGGCTTGCGGGGGTTTGGACCAAGGTTCAGAGTTAGTTGCGGCAACCAAAAAAACCCTTCACTACTGGCCCTTTAAGCAACAACCCGCGTAGCGTAGGTTGCAGTCTCACTCAAAGCAGTATTGGGGGATGACAGAACTAGGTTTCTAAATCCAGAGATCTGTGTGATGGGTTTATGTTACTTATAGCATCTTATTCCAACCTTCGCGAACCCTAACCCTTGAATTGCGGAAATTAAGATAACTTATAGGTAACGACTTCTAACTCTACGTGAATTTCTTTAAACATCCATATCATCAAGTAAACTAACATATCTACAACTTTCACACATTAATGAAGTGTTTCTTAAGATAATTATAGAAAATAGAGTGAATACACAAAAATGCATAAGTACACATAAAAGCATAGATACACAGATATGGTTCCAAAATAGTCTTTATTATGATCAATCCTTCTGTTGTAGACTCTTTCTTCCCTATGCACATAACCACAGGGGCCCACACACTCAGTTGTAGACTTACCAAGGTCTCGGTGCACATGGCTACAGGAGCCTTTCCCTTCGCCTAAGTAGAGAAAAAAACTCTTTTGACTTAGATAACTTTCCCATGCATAGATATTCAATTACTAATTGACCTCCTATGACTCGATATGGCTTCTTTATATAGCTTCTTTCATTACAATACCATGGTTTACGAACCATGGGCGGGTCACAAAACATCTTAACTTCTAACAAACTAAGGGGCTTTGACCTTCCTAAAGCCCCTTTGACTTCTATGACCTTCATGCTCTGCTTCCTCAAAATGCGGAGACTTTACATAAATAACAAAATTTATTAAAAAATTGACCCTAGGGGACCCTGTCCCAACAGATTCCTAGGACTAATGAGGGCATACATAATCAAGCTTTACCACAATCCCACCTTCGTCGGTCCAGGATTCCTGGGCCTTGTGTTTCTCCCTTGGGACCACCCCACTTCGTTTTTTAAACCATCTGGAAATCCAGCTCAACCAAAACAACAAAACCCCATCACACCATGGCTATCTGAAAGTGTCAAGGCAAGGCTGAAAACCACTGTCACACCTCAGAAGACACGTGCCAATGACAACAAAAGAATGAAAAATACACATGCATGTACCATGCATGCCAAAAATAGCAAGGAAATCATACATGCAACTCGATACCTACAAGTAATTCCATTGTAGTCGCTTCAATCTCGCTCTTCCTTGCTTTATCCTTACTTTCTCTTGCTTTCTTGTCCTTCCTTTGCCTACTTTCATCCAATGCTAGAGTGCTCCAAGAATACTTTAAGTTTCCAAGAGTATGAGAGAGTAGAGAGAATAGAGAGAGAGATCCAAAATTGAACTAACAAAAGGTTGTGAACTGATCCTCATAAGCCTTTTTATTCATGAGGCCTCTATTTTCTTCATTTTCCATTATTTTCCTTCATTTTCCTCCTCACATACAACATGTAACCTTTCACCTTCATTTTCTCCTAATTTCCATTATTTTCATAAACAAAATGCCAATTAATGCCACTTTGCCTTTCCAAATCCTTTGTCATTGCCTTTTCCAATTTCCTTAGCCACAATAAACCACATGAACACCCACACTAAGATGTTTTTCCCAACATTTAGGTTGGAATACGTGTCCCATGACCTTGGTTATTATTTTTTCTTTATTAACTTTATTACATGGATTTTTGACTAGGGCTATTATAGAACCCTCCCCCTTGGGGAACACCATCCTCGGTGTTCAATGACACCTACAACCAACAAGACTACTATAAGCAAATCATACTGCCCATGGAGATTTATAACTAAGCTTGATGCAATATTTATAATGAACAACCTGTTGAGAACCAAACCAACATGATAACATAACAAAACGATAACCATAACGACATGAAATCCATACCGCTTATTGGAGCTTTATAACACAAATCATGGTGGTATTTACATCCATATACATATATACATACACCAAAACATCACACCAAAACATATGCCAAAAACATTTGCTCAACTAGTCAATAGAGAAGCATACATAGCCCGCATCTAATCCACCATCTCCCATGTAGTTTCATCGGGCCCAAAGTGATTCCACTACACTTTAACCTGCTTGATTACTTGATTTAGGAGCGTGATCATATTTCTCCATAAAACACATTGAGGTTTCAGTTGGAATTCTCCATCTAGCTCCACCTGCAATACATACCAGTCAATCATATGATCAACGTATTTAACATACTTCTTAAGCAAGGACACATGGAAAATATCATGGACTTTCATTGTCAGAGGTAGTGCAAGTTGATAGGCTACTGGTCCAATCCTTTCAAGAAACTTGATTGCTCCACAAAAATGAGGTTTGAACTTGGCACATGATCCAATCCTTAATGAGCTCTTCTTAGGCTTGATGTGCAAGTACACCTATTCCCCAACATGAAACCCCTTAAATAGCTTGTTCTAATCTGCATAAGTTTTACGTATGTCCTGTGCTACCTTCAAATTCTTCTTGCTTACCTACATTTCTTGCTCCATCTTTGCCAACATGTATGGTCCTATCAACACCATGTTCACTGGATCACTCCAACTAATGGGAGTATTACAACTTCGCTCGTATAGTGCCTCAAACAGACTCATCCTCAGAGTCTTTTGATATGAAAATGGATACACTATATATGAATAGAAAACAAGAAGAAGCAGGAATGGCATTAGCTATATTTTTCCCTGGATGCACTAAAAGACATCCTAGGAATGAGTGTCATTTACATGTCATAGAGGCATGTTCTATATGTGAATAAAATCACTCCACTAGAAAATGTTCATCTTTGTTAGGTTTGAAAGTTGTATACCAAGGAACAGAAGGGAGCATGGAGCAACTCCGCTTTGTCAATCAAAAGAGGCCACAAGCCCACAGGTAGTATTAGTAAGGTATTATTTACCCCTCTTCAATAGAAAATATAATGCACATTTTCAACATTAGTGTCCTTCTAACACGTCATCCTAGTCTACGCCCACTCCATGGCCTTATCCTCCCCAAAATGTCATTCCTCCTTTTCATCCATCTCGACACCAACCTACTCAATGGAGTAATCCATCTTCTAGATTGAGGCCTCAAGAAGCCCAACCACCTACCTTAATGCCTCCTCCTCAACCAAAAGTACCCCAAAATAATCCTCCAAAACAACCTCATATGCCTGCCCAACAGAATCAAAATCCTAAAAACAAGTAGGCATAACCAGTCTACATTGGAGAAACCATTTATCCAACTTATGCTATAGAAATTAAAGATATCAACCTTAGGTTTGGGAATGTCCTTTTGGATTTTCACTTTCCTTCTACAATAGAAAAATAAATAACAATAGAAGGAAGATCATGCAGCTCAAGTCACTAAGCCTCCCTATCCTGAAAGGTTGACCACTCATAAGGCACACACCCCAAAATAAGTTGAAGTCCTGGGAGAATTGAAAAATATGTCTATCAATATTCCTCTCCTTCAATCCATCAAGGATGTTCCTATATACAATGATTTCATCAAGGAGGAATGTCTTAGAAGGCCATGGGGGAGAGAAAGAGATGCCATTACTATCAATGATATGTAATTGTAAAATTGAAGGTGATGTAAAAATTTGCAAGTAAAATTATTATGTCTTGTAGGCAATGGATCACTTTAAAGAACACATAAAATAATGGAATTCAAAACTTATTTAACAACATAAACATAGACAAAATACCATATCAGAAACACATAACAGCAAAAGTGATAAAGGAGTTCACCCCTCTACTGGGCTATATCTCCTGGTCCAGCTTCCAATGATGGGATTCTTTTATTAAGTTCTCAAATTTGTGTTTACATGGATTTATAGTGCTCATAATGTAAATAGTATGTCTCCAATCACTTTAGAACAGTCGAAAACCCCTGGTTTGGCTCTTGTTGGGCTCAATTTGGCCAAAAACTGAAGAAGTTATGCTCTCCCAAAGTTTCTTCTGCTAACTACTCTACAAAATGGATTGGACAGCTATCCATCCTATGAATTTGCCTTTTTCGGGCACACCAAGTGACAATTTTTCCTTGCACTAGTGAGATTCATGCCAAAATTGGTGCGAAATGTCACTTAATTAAATTTCCTAGTAAGGTCTTGGGAAAAAAATCAGGACCACATGGGGCCATGCGCCCGAGAGCTAGGGCTAATCGCACGCCCTTGTCGACATAGCACTTGGCTCCTTGGTGGTTGGTATTATTGTGCCCATGAAACCAGTGCTTATCCCAAAAGTTATGCGCTCATTGCAAAATCCAAGCTAAGCACTCTGTGATGGTGGCGTGTGGTTTTATGGCGGCATGTGACTGGGGTTGGTCCGTAAATTCCGCGCCTGAACTGTTAACACCTTCGAGCTCTTGCTATCATCCCATGTGGGTATCATGACCATGGGTTGGTCCAAAACTCCATACTCACATGTCATCTCTATGCACTAGTCGTATGGTGTGTTCACGAGACCTGGGGCCGAGCTAACCCTTAGCACCTTCCACAAAGTGCTTCATGATGAGGGCCAGTATTTCACTAAGAATGATGCAACTCCTGGGGCTACCAACTTTACTTTATCAACCCGGGGTTCGTACAAACTTGTAGGTGACAGTGTTGTATACACAAATAGATGTCATGGATCCACTCTTTGTCACTGCTGAGTTGGTGATAGACCAGTAGGGTTTCTCAAACCAGCCTTCTATTGATTAGAAGAAGTTTGATTACCAATGGTGAAAGGTGAATTTTACCCTATTTGAGAGAATTCAAGTATTATCTACTGTAGTAATGAAGGAATGAAATAAATTCTTTAAAGAACACCACTCATCTAGCTATCTATTAAGATACCTTGCTTTAGAAGAATTTTAATCTAACACATGTGGAACCCTAACTATCCTAAGCATGCAATCTGATCTAATCAAACACTTTATTGTTGTGCATATGAATGAACACAACAACCTTTTTCTTTTTGTCCTTTTTGTGAAAACATGAATGCTAATTCTTATTTATTGTATGGAAGGTGGGTTAGGTGTGGAGAGAGATGGTTGTTAAGGGTTAGATGGCTTGAGAGGAAAGTAGGGGTCTTATCCTGTCTTTCATGACGCATTTTTCACAAATCGGCCTCAAAACAAGCCACTACAGGTCGTCCTACAAGATGTCTACAGGATGTCCTAATGCACCTACAAGATCTGTTGTATTCCTACAGGATCAAGCTGAAAGCATAAGGAGTGATTTCGACAATGGTATGGGGCTTAGGGAAGGTGAGAGATGGAAGGAATAAGGTAGGGGAGTGGCTAGGACTTCATCAGGACTCAAACCCGAGTTTGTAGGATGGTTGGATTTGCTCAACAAGCATGGCAAGTTGTTCTTATGAAATGATAACTCGGTTTATGGACTTAGTGTCTTTTGGCAATCATGGATGGAAGAGGTTAGGTTGGGGCTACTGACATGAGGTCTTCCTGCACTATTGAAACTCCTACAATACACATCATTGTCATTTACCCATAATCATGTCAAAACACGAAAGATTTCCAACAACATAAGAAAACAAAATTTCATCATTCATTTGCCTAGTTCATGCATGGAAATACTTGCAGTGTATTGTGAACACCATGAAATCTAATACAAAGTTGGAGATATTAGAAGTAACAACTGCAATATATCCTTGAAAACTGAAAGATGCTCGCCTAATTAGTAGAAAACCCTAAATTTCATAAGAAATCAGAATTTTGTCTTTTTGGGGCTGAATGGGAGTTTTTCCTCAAACCATGGTCCCTGAAGGGAGGAGTGCGGCAAGATCCACCTTTTATCAACTTTTTCTAGAATTCCTTTATCTTTCTAAAGCTACTACTAAAGCTATGCACAAATGGAAGCAAACTAATCAAATTCACCAATACTTGCAATGAAACAATGCCAAAATCAACTCAACAAGTAATCTATGAAATAACCTAAGCATACAAGTATAATAAGAGGAACCTTTGCTGCTAGGGTTGGGCCCTAACCCAAGAGCTTAAGCCCTCTGAGTCAACTCAGTGTTGGATCAAGGAAATGCTCATTTTCATTAACATATCAAAAAAATACATAACAATGTTTTTCCACAATCCTTCAACTCAAAAGTGCTTAGTTATCTTGCATAAAAAAATCCAAATCCTAATGAGGCCCTAGGCCTCCTTTTTTATACAACTGAAGTTTCCAACAAATTCCTTAAATCTAGGGAGGCTTCACTCCCAATCTCAAGATGAATTGGTTCTTAACTATCATTGGCTCGGTTGCCAATGATCCTCATGACTCGGTTGCCTGCAACTCCTAGCTAGTGTGATTTGATTGAGGGATATTTGAATGAGTGAGGATTTAATGAGGGAGATCAATCTCCTATAATCTCTCCTTCTTGTCTCACTCGAGTTCATGCACCTTAATTAGCCAAAATGCCATGATTTTCTCCCAAAAACCTGCAATCAATGCACATTAGACCACTAGACATAACATCTTACTTTTACTCATCTCATTAAGCAAAATATAATTAAAACATGTAAGGAATTATGAGAAGAGTTGATTTTAGTAAGCTTGGAGATGGTTTAAGCTCCATATATTTACCCAATGATGAGCCTCATCACTTC
Organism: Pinus tabuliformis; assembly: GCA_031772625.1. Lineage (NCBI taxonomy): Eukaryota > Viridiplantae > Streptophyta > Pinopsida > Pinales > Pinaceae > Pinus > Pinus tabuliformis. The sequence goes on along the minus strand of CM062820.1, from coordinate 461,420,065 downwards.
ACCCAGCGTTGCCTCTGGTTATATTCATGCTTCTTGACCTTAGACTGGGGCTAAGTCCGCACCCCCATTCCTCCACCTGTGGTTTCATAGGTGTAGGGTGACCAGGGTCCATGGCTTAGCCCTGACCCTATCCCCCAAACACAATTCACATAAACTTTAAATAGAAATTAGGGACTAATATGGTTAAGTCCCACATGCGCCCTCGTGGTAAGGCACTGCGTTGGTAAACCAGAGGTCATGTGTTTGAAACCTATGGAGGAAGCTTGACCAACAATAGATTTTAATGCACCGTTGGGAGACCACGTGGTAGTCCTCCATTGGCCCACGTGACCTCCATTCATTGGACCACATAAGCACACATTCAACCAATAAAATCACAACAAATTTCAACCAATGTGGTGAGGCCAAGTGGCAGCCTTCCATTGGCCCGAGAAACCCAGTCAACATGTCCAGTCACCCTGCGCAGTTAGTGTACAGATTGCCCAGTCAGCATTCCTGCATCCAACCTGCAAATGTTTTGCCTATTTGGGAAAATGGTCATAACACGATATCGGGAGCATACGATATAGGTTTTGAGCAATTCAAGTTGTGTTGGATTCAAGTCGTCGAGATCTATGCTTTGGTATAGGTTTAGTGAACTTTTGAACACTTTGAATTTTGAGCACTTTATTAATCCCCTAGATCACTCCCCCCAACTAGAAGCTTTTGGACCTCTAAAAGACTATTTTCAGTCAACAAACAGATGAGGGTATAGTTCCCTCACCTTTCCATTTTCAATCCATTTGGCTTTTCTTGGTTTTGTACCTTTGAACCCCATATGAAGGTGCTTCTCATTCCTTCTTCTTGAAGTTCTTGTTTCTTTGTCAAGGATAAGATCTTGCTGCAATTCATCAAGATATTTAGAAGAGAAAACTTATGTTAAAAAGTCTGAACATTCTCTCCTACGTCTTCAATCAAATGAGGCTTACCGAATTTCAAGTTGTTTTCACTTAGAAGTTTTTCTTTGCTGATGAAAAGCCTTACTTCATCTCCAACCTAAAAATTATGGTCAACATGATGCTTAACATGTCTAGCCTTGTATTTAGCTCGACTCTTTACCAAATGTGATCACCGTCGCCATACACCATCCTTATTCAAAGGAAAAACAATAGGATACCCACAAGAAGATATATTATAACTAATGTTCCCTTTGTCAAGTAGCTCTTGCATCTGCTTGATTCCAACGTTCTCTAACACTGGCATCTTGTTCAAACCAATGTTCAAAAGTGATGCATCTTGTTGAAAATGAACTTCATGTTGTTTTCCTCTTTTGAGAAGAAACATATTAGATTCCTGAAACATCTTATCACATATGTTAACAACTTCAACTAAATAAGATTTTAATGTTGCATCACATCTTTGGAAGGCTTCAGATTCATCAACATCTTTATATTTAATCATTAACAATGTAAAATTCTGACTAGCATTAACAAACCTCTTCATTTGCCCAGCATTCACAAGAGATAAATTTAACTTCTTGCTATCTTATCTAACAATATACTCAATCCCATCTTTAAAAAAATGATACTTTTTCTCATGGAGATGAAATATGGTTTTCATGTCATATAAGTATGGGCTTCCCTAAACAATCCCATTAATGTCAAGTGGTACAACATCAAGTTCTACCTCATCAATAAAATTTACAAAGATGGAAAATCTAAGTATGCATTTTCTTGTCACTTGCAATTTGGGATTGTCACATACCCAACCTAAAGGATAAGGTTTAGGATGAGGAATAGTTTCCAAATTTAGTTTACTGGCATTGTCTTCTAAAATGAGGTTTGCTTGTGAACCACTATTGAACAAAGTATCTACTTTTTTATGTTTTGTGATGACTTTAATATGGAAAATCTCTATTCTTTCTCTTTCATTTTGAGTTTCAATGGTTTTTATAGAAGAGTTAGTACTTGCAATATAATCCTTACCTTTCAATCCCATGGCTATGATTTTTGTTTCATCTCCAGAATCATATCCTAGATCTTGTTGTGTAGTTGCACCAATATTTTCTTTCTCCTTGTTAAAATTTTTGGGTCTCATCTCAAGATGAAGTTTCCAACAGTGGTTTTCATCATGGCCTTCTTTAGAACAATGCTTACATGTGAGTTTTCCTCCATCTTTCTTGACTGAAGCATTCTTAAACCCTTACCTTTGAACTTCCCTTTTCCTTTGTCTCCAGAATTAAATGACTTCTGACTAGTTTCTTTAGAAACATTCTTCCCTCTTGCCTCTAAATAAGTTGCCTGTACACAAACTTCATCTAGTTTTGTAGGGTTAAACATGAGAATTGTGTGTCTCAAGTAATTATGCAATCCTGTAGTGTATTTCAGTAGAGTATCTTGGGAGGACAAATCTATACCCAAAATTAAAGCTCTTTTCCTAAATTCTTGTGTATAGCTTTGCACATTTTGACCCTTAGCTTGCCTAAAGTTTTTCCATTCCATTATATCTTTTTGCATGTATGTTAATGGATAAAATTGTCTTCTTATTGCAACAAAAAAATCATTCCAAGAGGATAAAACCTTACCATGTTTCTTCAATTTCTCTTGATTTTTTTCCTCCCACCAAATAAGTGTTGCACTTTCCAACCTAAGATAAGCAAGCTGAATTTTGGTCTCATCATCCTTGATTCTTTGTATCCTGCAATACACTTCAATTTGAGGAATCCAATTATTTAATTTCTCAACATCTACCTCTCCATAATACATAGGCAATTCAAACTTAATGTGAAGCTTTAACAAAGGAGTTTTACCATGTCCCTTTGGAGAATTTGGAGGTGTTTGTGAAAGGGTAGAAGAAGTGGAAGAAGATGAGGATGAATATGAGGATGAGGATGGAGGTGAAGGTGGTGGCTTGTCACTATTTCCTCCATTCCATTTTGGAGGTTTGCCTCCTTTTCCTCCATCTCCCTTTGGAGGTTTTGAGCTTTCTCCTTGCAACCTTGAATTCCTCTCTTCATAAAGAACCTTTACCATTTCAGGCATTTCAAAGAAATATTTTTTGAAAGTTCTTTCATCATCAGACATCCCTTCAGGACCTTCTTCATGTGTCATGACTAGTGAAGCTTGAGGTGTGAGTGTTCTCCTTGAAACAATTTGAGATCTTGGCTCCACAATTTCTCCTTCTCCTCTTTTAAGCTTCAACCTTGTAAGCATCAGAAAACACTTGCAAACAAAATCAAACCTTCACAATAACCTTAGGCTCTGATACCAAACTGATCTATAATTGTAAACTTGAAGGTGATGTAAAAACTTGCAAGTAAAATACTTATTTGTTGTAGGCAATGGATCACTTTGCAAAACACATAAAATAATGGAATTTAAAACTTATTTGACAACATAAACAAAGATAAAATACCATATCAGAAATACATAACAACAAAAATGATAAAGGAGTTCACCCCTCTCCTAGGCTACATCTCCTGCTCCAGCTTCCAATGACGGGCCTCTTTCATTAAGTGCTCAAATTTGTGTTTACATGGATTTAAAGTGCTTAGAATGTAAATATTATGTCTCCAATGGCTTCATAACAATAAAAAACCCCTAGTTGGGCTCTTATTGGGCTCAATTTGGCCAAAAACTGGAGAAGTTATGCTCTCCCAAAGTTTCTTCTCCTGACTGCTCTACAAACTGGACTGAGTTGTTATCCATCCTATGAATCTGCCTTTTCCGGGTGCGCTGAGTGAAAAATTCACCTGGCGCTGGATTATTTGTGCCAAAATTGGTGCAAAATATCACTTAGTTAAATTTCCCAGTAAGGCCTTGGGTAGAAAATCAGGTCCACATGGGGCCATGCGCCTAAGAATTAGGGCTAACTGCCTGCTCCCGTCGGCATAGCCCCTAGATCCTTGGTGGTTGTTCTTATGATTTATCGTGCCCATGAAACTGGGGTTTATCCCAAAATTTACGTGCCCATTGCAAAATTCGTGCTAAGCACTCTGCGATGGTGGCATGTGGTTTTATGGCGGCATGTGACTGAGGCTGGTCCCCAACCTCTGTGCCCGAGCTGTTAACACCTCTAAGCTCTCATTGTGGTTCCATGTGGGTATTGCGACCATGCATTGGTCCCAAACTCTGTGCCCACCTGTCAGCTCTTTGCACCGGTCGTATGTGGTGTGCACGAGACCTAGGGCCGAGCTAACCCTTCGCGCCTTCTGTAAAGGGCTTGACCCAACGTTGCATCTTGTTATATGCTTGTTTCATGACTTGGTGTCAGGGCTAAGGCCAAGCCCCTAGTCCTCCACCTATGTTGCATGGACGTGGGGTGGCCGAGAGCTAGGGCTTAGCCCTAGCCCATCCCCCAAATGCAATTTGAATAAACTTTAAATAGAAATTGGGGACTAATATGGTTAAGTCCCACCTGGGCCCTAGTGGTAAGGAGTTGCGCTTGTAAACTGGAGGTCATGTGTTCAAAAACTATAGAGGAAATTTGGCCAATAAAAAATTTTAATGCACCATTGGGAGGCCATGTGGCAGCCCTCCATTGGTCCACGTGGCCTCCATTCACTAGACCATGTAAACACACATTCAACCAATCAAATTACAACATATTTAACCAATGCGGTGAGGCCAAGTGGTAGCCTGCCATTGGCCTGAGAAACCCAGTCAACATGTTCTATCAACCTGCCCAGTGAGTGTATGAACTACCCATTCAACAGTCCTACATCCAACCTGCAAATATTTTGCTTGTTTGGGAAAATGATCAGAACATGATATCAGGAGCATACGATATCAATTTTGAGCTATTAAAGTTGTGTTGGATTCAGGTCATCGATATATGCTCTCTGGTATAGGTTTATATCACTTTTGAGAACTTTTAACTTTTAGCACTTTACTAATCCCCTAGATCAATGAATGTGATGGGGCAATTAGATCATGTTATGCTTGGGAAGGTCATCACCCTAAAGTAGTTTGATCCTGGGATCTTGGTAGTAGATGTCCAAATCAATGGTATTTTAGTTTCTAACACTCTAATTGACTTGGGCTCTACAATAAATTTCATGAATAGGGATACTATGCTTAAACTCAATCTCAAAGAATCCCTTAGGAAGAACATGATAGTGCTACAACTTGTTGATAGATCCATAGTTGCACATAAAGGTGTTATTAAATATGTTATTGTCTCCAATTATTCTTGGGAGTATCCTATAGATTTCCTATCCTTTAGCTCAAGACCAAGTTTAATGGATACCCTATTATCTTAGGAAGACCTTTGTTGTCCACTATTGATCCCTACTTCAACTGTAGCGATGGAAATATGACTATCACTGATGGGAAATCTAAAAAACAGCTTCTCATCATATCCACCTTCTCAACCACTCATTGAGCATGATTTTCTTAGTTTTGTAGAAGAATAAGAAGAATAATAAAACCTTTACCTATAAGCATAAGAAGAAGAATAAGACCTTTACCTATATGTACATTTGAAACCACCATTGGCTACACACAAATGGATCAAGGTAATCTACTTGAAAATTTTCTACAAAATAAGTACCCTGTTGCCATGAATGTTAATGGATTGAAATATGAATCTATAGGAAAACATATCTATTCTCAAGGTAGTTCATGGGAAGATCTGATAACTACTAGTTCTAAACAAAATAATGTGAAAACCATAGAAATCAACCCTTCCAAAACATTGAAAATCAACCCCTTTCTTTTAGTTGAACAAGAGGACAACTCGCTCACTGTTTTGAACCAGCATGTTGATGCATTTGCATGGGACTATAAATAAATAAAAGGAGTCCATCCTTCTATATGAATTCATCATGTATACATTAAGGAAGGCCATAAACATGTTCACTAGCAACAAAGGTGAATGAACCCTACATTAAAAGACATTGTTAAGGATGAATTGCATAAATTGGTGGACATAAGATTCATCTATCCAATCATTGATAGTGAGTGGGTATCTCCCCTAGTTAATGTCCCTAAAAATAATGGAAAATGGAGAATATTTGTTGAATACATAGAACTCAACAAAGCCACCAGAAATGACCATTTTATCTTCCCCTTTATTGACTAAGTTTTGGATGTCCTTGCAAGGAAAAAGTTCTTCTCATTTTTTGATGGCTTCAATGGGTGTAATAAAGTCCAAATCATCCCTAAATATTAGGATAAAACCACTTTCACATTCCCATGGGGAATCGTTTCTTAGGGAGTTCTTCCATTTTTCTTGTGTAATGCCCCTGCCACCTTCGAGAGGGCTGCGTTGAGTATTTTCTTCGACCTTGTAGATTATTTAGTAGAAATCTACATGGATGATTTTACACCCTATGGGGATGATTTCCATGATTATATATCCAGCCAATGCAAACTTTTACAAAGGTGCAAAGAGATGAATCTCTCCCTAAGCCATGAGAAATACCTATTTATGATGAATGAGGAAATTGTTTTAAGGAACTTTCTTTGAAAAAGGAATCCAAGTAGATCCTAACAAAATATGCATCATCAAAAAGGTTCTTGTTCCTCAAAAATAGAAAGATGTTAGACGATTTCTAGGCCTTGATGGCTATTATCAAAGATTCATCAAATATTTTAGCGCAATTGCTTCTCCTTTGTTTTCATTACTAACAAAAGATGCATAGTTTTGTTGGACATATTTATGTCAAAAGGAATTTGAGGAAATCAAGGAAAAACTAATGATTGCATTTGTCCTTAGAGGTCCAAATTGGATTTTTCCCTTCCAGATGTATATAGATGCATTAGAAAAAGTAGTTGGGGCAACATTGGGATATCTCGAAGGTAAAATTACCTATGCCATTTAATTATAAGCAAGAATATGTCCAAAGTTAAACTTAACTATAGAGATAATGAGAAAAAACTCTTAGTTGTTGTACATTATTTGAAAAAAAATTAGGCATTACATTATTGGTTATTATATCTTTGTAAGTATTGATCATGCTACAACAATTTGATTTGACTATTGTTGCCAAAACTAGAAAAAATAATGTTGTTGCAGACTTCTTTCAAGACCAAGCTTGTGTGTAGATGATGAAGAAATGGTGGATGACCAGCAACTTGATGACCATAGTTTTTCCATCTCACTCTTATCTCCATCATTTGTTGGATAGCCAACTTCATAGTTGTATGCCATTTCCCTCCTAACTTATCTTTGAAGGAGAAAAGAAATATTCTTAGAAATAGTGCCTCTTACACTTGGATTAAGGGTCACTTCTTCAAGTTGGGCTTGATAATATCCTAAGAACATGTGTGAGGGGGATGAAGTTTTTGAAATCCTCTTAGCCTACCATGATGGAACCTATGGGGGGGATTTTTCTACCAAGAGGATATACTAAAAGATCTTGCCAGCAGGATACTATTGGCTAACCCTTCACAAACATGCCTAGAGATACACAACATAGTGTGATGAATGCCAGAGGATGGGGAAACCTAATCAGAGGGATGAAATGCTTTTACAAACTCAAGTTACTTTTGATCCATTTGAGAAGTGGGGCATGGACTTCATTGGTCATATTGATCCTCCATCTAGACAAAAGAGGTACATTATTGTGTGAACTGACTACCTGACCAAGTGGGCTGAGGTGAAAGAAGTGAAAGAAAAAATCGAGCAAAAGGTGGATGCTTTCTTAAGGGAAAACCTCTTCTATAAGTTTGGTTTCCTAATATAATTGGTGATGAACAAGGCTACCAATTCACCTCTAATATGATCAAGGGAATCATGAAGCAACATCACATCCGACATTGGAAATCTAATACATATCACCCTCAAGGAAATGGAAAATTAGAGGTGACTAACAAAGAATTGGAGATAACTTTGACCAAGGTGATCAATAGCAGAAAAAAAGGATTAGGAAGAGAGACTTTTTGAGGCCACCTAGGCCTACAAGACAACTGCTAGGTTCACCCCCTACAAGTTAGCATATGTTAAGAAAGCCTTGTTATATATTGAGTTTAAGTACAACGCACTAAGGATGGTATCGTAGATTGACTTGGACCTCACCAAAGAATTGGAAGAAAGGTTGTAGCAATTAAATTCACTTGATGAATACAAGTTGCAGACCCTATTTCATATTGAATTGGAACAACTTAAAGAAAAATTTGGTATGACAAGCATATGAAGACTAGATCCTTCCAAAGGGTGATTAGGCCCTCTTGTATGACTCTATGTTTAAGGATTTTAGAGGGAAGCTCATGCCTAGTGTTAGGGCCTAGATTTACCTTAGGCTAAGGAAGGTAAGATCCAAGGCCAACATCAAACCACACTTAACCTAGTAGCTAGCCCTACCAGGTTGGGAGAGGGCTCTCTCCGGGTCAATCTCAGCAAAATATGATCGATGAGGGCTTGAGATGACTGATAGAAATACTGATCTTAGGCTAGGTATATGTATGAAAAAGTTTGATTGAATAAAATGATGTTTTTGTTGGCTCAGATGGAAAGGTATATTTTGGGTGCGGGGATTGAGGCTCAGTCCTGTAGAGGTCTCAATGGGCAAGGTAGGCAATTGATTTTGGCACTTCAAACTGAATGTGATGGAGGGATTAGACAGGTGAGGAGTCGAAGAGGCTAAGAAAACCCATGGATCCTCTCCAAACAGATGAAAACATCAAAGACTAAAGCAAACCTCAAGTAGATCACTGCAATTTCAATGGATTCTACTTACACTCTTGTTTGATTTAGCTGAGAAGAAATAAGAGAGATGCTGGCATACAATCACATAGATAAATTCACAATTACAAAGGAAAGCACTGTACTAAGACAAATTGCCACATGGATCCCAAAGAGTGTTGTAAACCCTGGTCTCAATTCCTTAGCCAAAATGCTTATATGAGTGTACAATGAAGCTCAAGGCTTTCTCAAAAGTCCAACCATGCTAATGACTGAAAAACAACATAATATAGACAACCATAGCTCATCCTTGCCTCTAGGGGTCAAGCTCACATGTTTAGGAGCTGTTTCACCTAATTCTAAACTGAGAACTAGAAATCAAGCAACAGAACAACATGCCTCTAGAAACAAGGGAACTGATTCATTCAGTTTCAAACAACTTTTAAACTGATGAATCTACGTTTACAAGTGAAAATTTGACATATTTACATCATGATCCATCAATATACATTAAATTACATCACAAATTTGCCATTAGGAAAGTGAAAAAGTCAAATTTGCCAAAGCTGGGCGAAAAATAGAGCAATACTTGGTCAAACTGGCAATTTTTCCTCTATGCGTCGTCCCTGATTCTCTATGTGTAGCGCCTGTTTGGACCCACTTTTGGAGGCCTTCCGATGTCCAAATTAGCTCCAAGTGTGCTTGTTGGAAAGATCTGCTTGTCTACTTTCCAACCCAAGTGGAATTTTTCAATTTGGCCTCCATTTGCCCCTCCAAAAGTCAGTTCTCCCAACACTGCTTCCTGTGTGTCAAAATAGGGGCAATGAGGTCATTTTTTGAGTGTTTTTGACCTTTTGAGGGCTCAAAACATGTCCAAATTTCTTGGCCATTGGTAGGAAAACATATGTTTTCATGCCAAAGCCAAAAATGTTGAGTTTTTGTGATTTAGAGGCTCCTAGCAAAAGCAATCGCCACGTGGCACGACGCATAGGGCAGAAAATCCTGTTTTTTTGTGCCAAAAATTTCAAAAATACAAAAATTGCTCCAAATTTTTTGAAATTTGGGCTGAGTCTTCTCCATCAAACATTGTGTTGGGCCAAGGAAGCCTCAGCCAATATCTGAAGTCCTTCATGCTCTTTTTGCCTCCTTGATGCTCTCTTCAACTTTGCCTTTAAACTCCTGATTCTAGCTTGGCACACCATGTTCCTCGACAAGTAATGATATGACAGGTTTCTAAGCATGTTCTTCTCATTGATGGAATTTTCTAGCTTCCTCTACAAGTGGATATTGGCTCTTTCAAGCCATGACTCCCGATCGGCATTAACCTCCTGCTCAAGTGAAGTGAACTCCACCCTCCTCCTTTGGGCAGCTTGGTGATTCTCTCGAATGTTTTGCAACTCCATAATCACTTGCTGGTCTTCAAGCTGCTTATTCCTTTGCTCCAGGTACTGTATTGTCCATTGGGCTCTATCCAAGTTGATGGACAAGGCATCAATGTCCACTTGCTGCTCCTAAATGATTTCTTTGAGATTTGTGCTTTGCGGGCCCATATCAGTATCATCACCCTCAATGAGAATGAAATCAGTCTCACGCTCACCTGATGGTCCTTCCTCCTGTAGTAGCCTCTTTCCTCTGTCCTGAACCTATTGTGCTAATGACAGAAGCAAGGCCCCTTCCACCCTGGGTGGAGATAACACTCGCTTAGCTGCTGCAAACAACCGTCTAGTGCCCTTTTGATAGGTGATAAACACCGACATGCTAGCGGTCTGTGTCTCGTGACCCTCATGCTGATAAGAAGGTCCACCTGTCTCATGCAAAGCCTCTGAAGGTCCCTAAGGAGCTATGAAAAACTCACGAGAGATGAAATCCTCCCAAGTAATGCCCTGTAAGCCAAGCTAATGAATGACCACAATTTTAATGAGAGAAAAATGGTAAATACTATTGAACTGCTGCTGAGGAGTCTTGTGCTGCACTAGGGTGGTCATCTTCTCTATGTTTCGGCACATGAAGTAATGGATGTTCATCATCCTTACCCTGGTAAAATGCATCAGCAACCTAATATGATAAGCATACAAACATGAAAACCGGCCCTCACAGCTGAAATACCTCATGATCAATTTCATCAAAGGAGCATAAGCATCTTTGAGGTACCGGAAAGGAAATACTCTGCTGAGTTGTCTCAAATAGCCAAGTTTGATGTATGGTTCATAATGCTGCTGGTCAATTTGCTGCCTCTTGTTCCATTGCTCTCCAATGTTAGGAATACCGGTTGCTAGTGAAATGGATTCTGGTGTTAATGTAAAAGTGACACCAGCTAGAGTGGCTTGACCATCATGTAAATGCAACACAAACAAATGAGCCAAATCATGATGAAACTGAATGCTAGCAACCTTCTTACAAAATTCATAGCAGGACTGATGTTGGAAACAAGAGATGGCAAGAGGGCAGGCCTGTAATTCAGCAAGAGTGGTTGGTTCTTCTCTAATATGTTTTCCACCTCTATGAGGCCTCTTGAGTGCATGTACCTTTGTAGGTGAGTCACTGTGGGTCTCCTCTTCATAATCATATGAAGGATCAGATGCCATGTCTGCTAATGGATGGACTGTTTTGGAGCTGTCTTGATGAGAAATAGGTGAGCTGTGATGTGTTTTGACTTTTGCCACCAAGGGAAACAGTGATATGAGGGACTGTGGAGGGAGAAAATAGTTAGGGATCTAGGGAATGTTGGGGTAGGGTTTAGTTAGGGAAATAGGGAATTAGGGAATGATTTAGGAGTTTTTGTATAGGACTAGGGTTTGGGAGTTTGTGTTTGAGATTTTGGGAAATGGGAATTGGGGTATGGGATTAGTGAATTTAGGGGTATGTGAATGTAGGGAATAGAAAAATCAAGGGAAAAATGGAGTAAGGGAGTGTGAGGTGGGGGGGAATAACTTGGCAGCCAAATAGTCAATACACAACCCTAGCATTGTTTTCCTTGGTAGGGTTTGATTTTTTTTTTATATCCAACACCATAAGACAACCACCATCAAACAAGCACTAACCTTGGATGAAAAGCAATGATGGAAGCCCAACTTACTTGTACAAGTGATGATCCACGAGTTTCAGGCCATTTGGAGCAAGTTTTTGGAGTTTTCGGGCTTGCCGGCTATATGCACCGCGCATCAAACCCAATGCGCCGCGCTTGATGAGTGCGCTGTGCCTGTGCAATTTTGAACTAGAGGTTGAAGACCAGTGTGCCGCGCCTTTGTTTTTTGGTCGATTTTCACCAATTCCTCTCACCTGCTCACCAACACAACTTTGCCTTGCTTCCACTTTGTCTTGGAGTGCAAATGAATTTTTCAAATGAAGAAATGACTTATATATGGAGCTTTCAAATTTTTGGCTCATAAAACCCATTTTTACAATGTTTTGAAAATGACTTTGTTTTTTACTCTGTTTGAAGCTTTTTCACTTCTTTAGAACTTGTGATGGACTGAATGACCTGTGCTTTGTTTGTTTTGCAGGTGGTTGGAGCTACTAGGGCTAGGGAAAGAGACCAGGGTTACAGATGGAGTGATTCACATATGAAGAAAATAAAATTACACAAATTTGTACCATAAAAGCAAAAATACTCTGTTTTTCCTCAAAACAAAGTTTTGAGGAAAGACACATCTCTGAGCACTTGATGATGAAATTTATTGATGCTGGAACCTCCTCATGTGCCTGATGGTTGTTATTGGACACTTTGAAACTCCTTTTGACGAAACCTAATGAAACCCTAGACCTAAATGACAATGAAACCCTAAAACAAAACCTTTGCAATCTTTAAGACAAAATATGATTGTATATGCTTTGTAATGAACAAACATGAGCCAGCAGGTAGATAACATGAGGGAAACTGTAGGAAAGCCACTACCGTCAGATGATCCATGCACCTAATGGAATGCAGCTGACTAAGCAGGACACCTAATATGCAATGCAACAAGAGGATTTGATCTCTGACGGAGGGATGAAGATACCAACACTAACATTGGCTCCAATGGGGATGGTAGCTCCTTGGAGGTGCCAAGAACTACAGATCTCTGGGAAAGCAGGCAGTGCCTTCATCCATTGGGATATAGAGTCAATAACTTCGACAAATCAAAACTGAACTCTTGAATTAAAGACTCAATTTCAGGACTGAACGTGACTCAAATTGACTCATTTTCAAGACTGAAATTGACCGAAAGACCTGACTCTAACAAACCAAATCAAAACTGAAATCAAACCCCAGTTTTATAGCCTTCACCTCGGGCCCCAAACTGAAGAATGAAAACAGTTCATACTTGCAATGGAATTTAAACAAACCGGTATATACAATGATGAATAGGACAGCATAAAACATTTCACAAATAATACAATTTGAGGAGCCGACCGTTGACCGGCCCACCAGGATAGTCTTCACCATTCAACTCTTGCAAAAGGAAAACATTCTAGCCCCGATGTGTAGCAATCTTGTACAGTCCTTTCCAAAGATTTTCAAATTTTCCGCGCTTACCTTTCTCTTCATTCCTTGCATCCCATTTCAGCACTATGTCTTTGACTTCGAACCTGTCCGCCTTTGCTTTTCGGTCATATATCCTCTTAATTCTTTCCTGCAGCTTGGAAATGTTCTAAAATACCTCCTCTCTTGTTTGTTGCAAATGTATCATTTGATTGATCCTTCACTGCAAACTATCATCTTCGCTGCCAGCTTCTTGCAATAGTTTAACCACTGGGACTGCTAAAGAGGTTGGGAAGACTGTGTCCACACCATACACAAGCTCAAAAGATAATGTTGACAAGAGATTTGTTTGAGGATTCCACCAATCCATTGCCTTGTGGGTAATAGGCAGTTGAATTCCCCAAAGTGATTTGATACTTATGACAAAAGTCAATCATTCTTTTCGATTTAAAGGTTGCTGCATTGTCAGTGATCAACTTATTGGGACAGCCAAAACGAGACAAAATGTTGTTTTCAAGAAATGAGATAATTACCGAATTGGTGGCTTGCCTTGTAGGAATTGCCTCAATCCATTTGGTGAAATAATCCATTGCTGTGAGGATCCACTTATGTTGTGCTGAAGAAGAAGGATGGATCTCACCAATAAAATCCAAACCCCACTGCTGAAATGGAGCACTTACTTCAATGGGCTTGAGTGGTAAAGGCTGCAACTTCCTCTTACCTTGAAAAATTTGACATTCATGGCAGCTGGCCACTATTTTGTACACATCAGCAAAAAGACTTGGCCAATAATACCCCGCTCTCAAGATTTTATTGGTTGTTGTTTTCCAGAAAATATGGCCTCTGCAATCTCCCTTGTGAAAATCTTCCATAACCTGTTTTGCCTCTTCTTCTACTAAACAATTCAGCAAGACACCACCAGGATATTTCCAATAGAGTGCACCATTCATAATACAAAATTTTGCAGCCTTCAATTTCAGTCCTACTTTTGTTCTTAGCCAATCTAAGTGGCGATGATAGATTTTGGAGTACATAAACAATGTCTGAATACCAAGGAGAAAGAAGGAAAATTTCTGATACCTGAGTGGGCAGATTTTCTTCATCTTCCTCGGACATAGTAGCAATTAGATTAATGTCCAAGGCATGCAGATTTGACTCAGCCATTAGTTTAGCCAGACCATGTCCTTTAATGAGCTTTGTCGGTTTGATTTCAACGTCATACTCCAGCAAGGCAGCAATCCATTTGCCTCTCCTCCCCTCCAGATCTATTTGCACTAAGACATCCTTAACAGCAGCATTAGGGACATAAGCAAGGATGTGAGAATGCAAAATATAAACCCAAAAATCCTTCAATGCCTTCACTAAAGCAAGGGCCTATTTTTCAATGATATTGTATTTCAATGCCACATCCCTTATGGTTCTACTGAAGAATGCAATTGGTTTCTCGAGCTGGTCTCTCTTCTGCATCAAGACCATTGCCATAGTATGATCCGAGGCAAATGAAAACAAAATAAAATCCTGAGTATAGTCCGAGCTTATCAAAACCGGAGTTGAAGAAAGAGCTAATTTCACCAAATTAAAAGACTTAATTGCTTCCTTGGTCCACCTTACTGCACTATCTTTCTTGAGCATGTTTGTGATGTCTCTTAAGTGTTCTGCAAGATTGGGCACAAAGCGATGTAAGAAATTTATCTTACCATTGAAGGATTGGATTTTTTTCTTACTTAGTGGGAAATCAATCTTTTGAATGGCCTCCACCCAAGCTGGATCGATGCAGATGCCCTCCCTTGAGATAATATGCCTGAGAAGCTTGCCTTCATCCATGGCAAACAAACTTTTCTTTGGATTGAGCGAGATGCCATACTTCCTACACCGCTGAAAAACGATCTTCAAATGATAGAGGTGATCTTCATCTGTACTGGAGAAAATTGTTAAGTCATCAAGATAAACAACTAGAAAGACATCATTTTCATTAGCAAATGCTATATCCATCGCCCGCTGAAAGGTTGCACCAGCATTTTTTAATCCAAAAGGCATCTTTGCATAATGAAAAGTTCCCCACAGAGTGGTGAACGCTGTTTTGTCATGATCGTCCTCATGGACTAGAATTTGGTTATAACCCGAATAACCATCGAGTAGTGACATCTGTGATGCTCCAACTACTCTCTGAAGTATGTGATCCATCTTAGGCAATGGATAGTTGTCCTTCAAGGAAACTTTGTTTAGATTTCTAAAATCAATGCATAACCGGATCTCACCTGTTTTATTATGGACGGGCACCAAGTTTGAAATCCAATCTGAAAATCTTATGGGGACTATGATACCAGCTTTATACAACCGATTGACTTCCTTCTCGATTGAGGGCAGCAGCTTTGGAATTATTCTTCTTAGCTTCTGAAGAAAAGGCTTTTGATTTGGCTTGTTCGGGATGACATGCTAAATTATGCTTGTACCATATGCCTTCAAATCTGAATAATCCCAAGAAAATACATTAGTAAAAGAGGATAACAAACTGATATAATTTTCTTTTACCTGTGGAGGCAATGCCTTTGATAATTTTACCATCTTAGGATTTTCAGCTGATCCAATGTTCACATCCTCAACTCCTTTTTCGGTTGGAAGCAAGCTCAGTTTTCTAGCCACATCGTCCTGATCAAAGAGCTCCTCTAAAGTTATTAGACCTTTAGGAATGATGTTGTCTTTAAGCTGCAAAACTTCCATCTGATTGACTTCCATATACGCATCACCATCATCATACTCCACATCAATAGAAGTGTCCTTGAATTTACTTTTATTTTGCAGAAATTCATCGATCTCATCATCATCTTGAAACACTTGCCAATACCTTTGATTTTTAGGGACAGCTGGGCGATGCTTCACGTGAATCTCAAACTTGTTGTTTGAATTCATCAGATTTTTCAAATTACTTGCTGCTGTTGCAAATGAATTTGCAATGACATTCTGAGCACGGGGCACACAGGTTATAGTATAATTAGAAAATACTTTCAAGATATCCAACACCGCATTGCGGTAGGCCCGCATTCGAGGATGCTTAGCTTGGTATTCCCCTTTCACTTGCTTGATAACTAACTCGGAGTCGCCATACACTGAAATCCTTTTAGCATTCAATTTTCTAAGAACTTTCAAACCAGCAATTAAAGCTTCATATTCAGCCTCATTGTTTGAATAGTCAAAAGCTAGTTTATAAGAGCAGACCCTTACATTTCTTGGCACTTTGTTTGGGGCGAAAACAGGGCTACGTATCCAAATACCAATTCCAACACCTTCCCTTCC
This sequence comes from Pinus tabuliformis, assembly GCA_031772625.1. Taxonomy (NCBI): domain Eukaryota; kingdom Viridiplantae; phylum Streptophyta; class Pinopsida; order Pinales; family Pinaceae; genus Pinus; species Pinus tabuliformis. Next base: position 461,403,705 of record CM062820.1, on the reverse strand, counting down.
TACCGCGCCATCAAAGTCCATGCTCCACAGGCCTGTTTCATCCTCTTCCAAATGCTGAAATTCTTTTTCTTTTCCTTGTTGTCCATCAATATGTTGCTGCTGTCGGACGGCTGATTGCTCAGCGGTACTATCAAGTCTTTGCCTTTCTTGTTTTAAGACTTCTCTGAAATTTTCAGTGATCTCAGGAATGTCTTCTACTTCAACTACTTGGCTATTTACATCATTAAAGCTATCTGAATACAAAACAAATGATTCTAGATCAGTATGTACATAGTTGATTGGATGATTTACCAGTTTCTCCTTGCTAGTGATCATGTACTTCATTTTCTGTTCTCGGTATAGTTTCCTCATTTGACCGAACACGGGAATGGTAGCATAGGAGAAATCAAGCTGCATTGTCCCTTTAATCTTTGCTCCCCAAGATCTGGAAAGAAGCATGCCAAATCTAGGAGGTATATCCGCCACCACCACGTCCATCAAAACATTTTTAGCCAGAATATAATCCAAACTGACCACCAAATCCTTGATAAGACCAATGCACCTTACTCTACCGGAATCGAAAGAGTAAAGGTCATGATATTTTCTAGTGATATCCAATCCCAATTTCTCCATGATGGCTTTCGGCATGAGATTATGAGAGGCTCTGGAATCAAACATAGCATTATGTAACACAAAGTCATGCACCCTGAGACTGATATAAAAAGAAGCGACATCACTATCTTGAGACTGACCTTCCAATGCTGGCCCAAAGATCAACTCCGGACTGTCATCCTCCACGTTTACCATGTCGGATGACGGATCTAAATTCAAAATTTTAGAAACCTAACCTTTATAATTGTTGTTCTTCATCAACTCAGTCAAAGGAATGGATATTTTCAACTTAGCAATTTCGTTTTCTAAGTTAAAAACTGAAACTTTTTCTACCTATTTTGCTGGAACATCCTTCTTTTCCGTTTTCTCCTTTGACACATTTGGCTGGTTGGGTCTTTCACTTGCTGATGTCATTTTTCTGGTGTTAGGATTAGCTGTCTCTTTTCCCTTTTTTTGTACATTGGAAAGATCATTCTTTGACGCTGCTGCCTCCTTCCTTTTCTGAATTGGATTTACGAGCACATCTCTATTTCAGAGTGAATATTGTCGCTGTTGAGCTGACAAAGCATTCATGTATCCTCTTTGGTATTCATTAGACTCTTCCTCAAGAACTGTCTCATTTGCCAAAATGAAATTTTCATCCCTTTGTTTAGTTGAATTCTTAGAGTACTCCTCATCTTCAGTGATGAAAATTGGCATATCATCGGGCGTAAAGAAAGGATTCTCTTCTCCAATCACGTTCTCCTCTTCATCTGATTCTGGACCATGTACAAAATTCCGCTGTAGAGGTGTCTGCACTTGTTGCTGTGCTGCTTGATCTTGGGCTCATTGATCTCTTTGTCTGGGTTAGATGCCTTCAATGAGTGAAACTAAGAATGTTCTATAGTACCTCAGAGGAACTACCCAGTTTGGACTATGGTACAGACGGACAGAGGGAGTGAAGCCATGTGGCTTCACAAATGTAGATTCGGTGGGGAGTCCATGAGACCAAAAGAGTACATCAAGTGGAATTTTCAGTTTTGGGTCCACATTGGTTTCTTGGTATAACAGGAAGAAAATATTTGTGACACTTAACTCGGCAGAAGAAGAATACATGGTTGTCAGTTAAGGAGAATGTGAGGTGATATGGATGAGAAAGATACTTGTTGTCATTTTTGGTCAAATGATGGATCCAAATGTGATCTACTGTGATAATCAAAGTTGTATCAAGCTCTTTGAGAATCTTGTTTTTCATGATCAATCCAAGCATATAGATATACAGTATCAACATTTACGGGATTGTGTGCAAAGGCGGATAATGTTGTTGCAGTACATTTGGACATAGGAACAAGATGCTGATTTTTTAACAAAGGCCTTGTCAAGAGGGAAGTTTGAGTTCCACAGGTCTAGGATAGGGGTGGTTGATAATCCATTTCTTGTTGAGAGGGAGTGTTGAAAAATGTAGCAAGAAATTCTCAATTTGATTTTGCCTTGACTAATCAAATTTCCACATGCAGAGAACTTGGATGCAGTTAACTTGTATGACATGTATTATGTCACCTAGTTTACTCAGTAAATTCGAGTTGGAGTACTTAGAGTTCATTTCTTCATGTGTGGTTGCTAATTTGTAGAAATCAAGGTCAATTATCTCAAGTTCCAACTTTTGGAGGAACTAGTGGAAAGTCAGTTAAGCAGTGAAACTTCAACCAAACTCAGTGATCATTTAGTTAACTGATCAATCAAACCAAAATAACTAGTGCATGTATAAAATTCAAGTTACCCAGTTGATGTGGAGATTCCAAAGAAGTGTAACATCATTTGTAGACTAGTATTAAGTGTACGGGTGTTTCTTGTAATCAAATGATCAACCTAAAATAATTATGCAATTCAATTGAGGGAATTTCCTAAATAATAGTGCCTAATTCCTTAAGGAATGGTGTAAAGAAATAAGAGTTCAAGCCGAGGGAAAAATTGACTAAGTCTGGGTCAGATGCCTTCAATGAGTAGAGAGATAGGTTTTGCACTTGCACAGTGAGCTCAGTTGAGTAAAGCAATTGCAACACATCTCTATTTCATTTTATTAATGCAAGAGGAATTGGGTTTTTTAGTAGATTGTTTCCCCAGATAAAAATACTTGTTGCATGTGTGTTATTCCTTCTTGCATGTCTGAAATTTTTGTTCTAAATTGTGAAATGATGTTCGCAAATCATTAGTGTAGATATGTGTCTTGTGATTTTGATTAAAACTTCATGAGCATTTGTAGACATTATCTGATTATTTACCCATCCCTTCTAATATATATAACATTTCCTAGTCCCTTGGAGATGTTGAAATCAACTAAACTGTGAGCCATTCCCATAAATATTGACCACTTGTAGGAAGTGCCAGCCCCATAAATGAATCCTAATAGGTTTCCAATTTTTAAACACATTATCAAACTAGAAAATGAGTGGCAGACCTTGTAATTGAACCAAGAATGACATGATGTCTAGTTTATCTGGCCTATCATCAAAACACACTCTCCACTTTTTCTGGAATAGGTATTGCAAGGTTCGATGACAATTAGTCTAGCGTAGTTTTGGGTGTGTTTTCTAGAAGTTGTAATACACAACATCCAACCTTGAGCAAGAATCATGTGGTGTGGAGAACACCCCAAAATAATGGAGAAATTTTTATCCATCCCCTTCTTGAGTATATCCATAGTCATTCATTTGGTGGAAACACATCCAACAATGGCAACACCCTCCATCTTGTGGATGTCATGAAGCCTAATATCATCTACCATAACTAAACTTGGTTAATCTACTTTTCACTTGACATGTTTCTTATACTTTTGGATTGATTCTATGGGTGTGGGCATTGAGATGATGGTCTGAATTATGTTGTCGTTGCTTGTCATTTCTTATGTTAGGTGATGTCTAATGAATCCTTCCAATAGTAGGTCAGAAGAGGGGTACATAGGTAGTGAGTCTATAGAGAATAGAGTGGGATTCCCATGGAAGGGAATTGAAGAGTGTGCTTCCCATGGAATGGAGTTAAAGCTTTCGCCTACATAATTGGCTTAATGGTGGAAGGTTGATCTGGATCATTCCCATCATGACGAGATCCAAAAGGAGAAATGAATATGTCCTCATTTATAAAGTATCGTATAGTGCTTATGTTCTGATGAAGTTCTCTGATATGATCCTTGGATCCTCTACCAGACTCTACTCATCCATTGATTCACTACAGTGTGTAAAGAGCAGTGACAAGTCAACATTGTACTTTTGTGACATCAGGCTCTGAATACCTATGAGTAAATCCTCACAATAGTCGACCTAATAGTCTCCCATAGCTTAGTGCTAAGGTGCTAAATCGGCAATTGTGAATTGTAACATGAATTGATTGAGAAAAGAGAAAGCAAACCCTACCTCAAACCCATGTCACATATAAAACCTTCGACCAGAGCTCGTGAAAACCCTATCCCTATCAAAACAAAACCTAATAATTAATTTATAACCCATATTCATAAATATTAATCACAACTAAATAGTTTTTCATAATTTTAAATAATTAAGATTGATTACATTACTTATTTTTCGAACATAGAAAGTTTCAAACATCATTTAATATACTTACAACTAATAAAGATTCCTGTACTCGAACCTAAACCTCAACATATGCGGTCGTGTTAAACCGATTCGATTGACACGGGTGTGATGTTGTCGATATTTGACCCTAATGCTTATTAAATCCCTGCGGTTGGTTTTCCAAATTTGACACTAACGAAAGTCACATTTTTTTTTTATGTAAATCCCGTGATATATGGAAAATCCCTCTTTGCTATGCCTTCCATTGGAGACTAACTTGTTGCCGTAGTTTTTATCAAATAAAGATAGTCGCTCCGCTATAGTTTTTTAATAAAGATAGTCGCTCTGCTATAGTAGTGGGTGAAGCTTTGGCTTCACAGTTCATGCTTGATTTTACCCTCATTCCATGCATGACCAACATAAGGATGGGGAGCATTTGGTACTTGGACTCAGCTGCCTCGTTTATGACGGGGAATAGAAACTTTTTCAGTGACCTGAAAGAAAATGATTTTAAAATGCACATCGAGATGGGGAATGACGAAAGGTATAGTGTGACCGAGATTGGGATAGCCAACTTTCAGAGGGATTCAGGCTCAATGATTTCATGTTCGTTCCGGGCATAAAGAAAAATCTAGTCTCTGTTTCATTTTTGGAAGGTTGCGGTTATCATGTCATCTTCAACAAAGGAAAGGCATTCCTAAGACACATAGCCATGGGACAGGTGAAGAAGATCGTGGTTTGTGTGAAGAACATGTACAAGCTAGATTTGGAGGATTATGTTGCATTGAGCACAAAGGTGGAGAATGCGCAGAGTTGTGATGTGGTGAAATTTGGAATAGAATACTTGGCCATTTTCATCATGGTGCCTTGAAGATCATGCAATAGATAACCACAAGCCTCCCAAAGGAGCACTTGACCAGCAGGATGTATGCAAAGAATGTACTTTGGGGAAGTACACAAAATCCACATTCCATGATTGGGACAACAAAGCACATGCAGTCCTTGAAAGGATCCACTTTGATGTTTGTGGACCTTTCTCGACAGCCTCCACTGCCAGGCACAAATATTTTGTCATTTTTATTGATGACTTCTCACGGAAGTGTTGGATATTCTTCATGCAGAAGAAGGATGAGACATTCTCCAAGTTCATAGAATTCAAGGCACTGGTTGAGAAAGAAACGGGAAAGAAGGTGAAGGTTCTCATGAGTGACAATAGAGGTGAGTACGTGTCAAATGAATTTACTTTTTTTGTGTAAAAGAAGGCATTTGACGAGAGTTGACAGCACCCCACAACCCATAGAAAAACGGTGTAGTTGAGAGGAAGAACCATAGCATTGTGGGAGAAGTGACTCCAATGTTACATGATTAAGGCTTATCGATTCATTTATGGGTTGAGGCATGCAACACAGTAGTATATTTGTAGAATCAGAGTCCTCATCTGATTCTAGTCATGATTAACTGGAGGAGGCTTTCTCAGGGAGAAAATCGAATGTGTCACACTTCAGGATTTTTGGAGCCTCTATTTACTACCATGTCTCCAAAGAATCAAGGAAGAAGCTAGAATCGGCAATAGGATTGGGGGTATTTGTGGGTTACACAGAAAATCCCCACAACTACTGTGTGTATTTTCCATCCCCCAGATTGATATTTGTGCAAAGGGATGTAAAATTTGATGAATATAAAGTGATGTGATGCTCTCTTGAGAGGGAGATTCAGATCCCACCAGAAGAGGAGATTTTAGCTCCAAAGGAGGAACAACAAGAAGTTATGGAGTAGCAAAAAATTGAGGAGTAGAGAGTGGAGATAGCCACTCAAGAAGAACCATCCAGAGAAGGTAGGAAAAGGACCAGGGAAGTTGAGAGACTTGCCTGGGATGCGAGGGAGAATGTGGGTGCTCCTTCAAATTAGGGTAGGCGAATAAGTTCACCAGATCGGCACACTAGCTACATGGCTCTAATCACTGAGCTTCTAGAGACTGACCCATCATATTTCGAGGAAGCAGTAGAGAAACTTATGTGGGTTGATGCAATGGTGGAGGAATACAAATCCATGTAAAGAACAATGTTTGGGAAGTGGTTCGAAGACCAACAGATCAATCAGTTATGGGTTCGAGATGGATCTTAAAGGTAAAGCATGCAACAGACGTAAGCATAGAAAAGTACAAGGCCAGATTTGTGGCCAAGGGGTACTCTCAAGTTGAGGGGATTAACTATGAGGATACCTTTGCTCCTGTAGCATGGTACTCATCCATCAGATCAATTCTTACTCTAGCTGCAAAGATTGGGTGGAAGATCCACCAAATGGATGTGAAAACAACATTCCTCAATGGAGTCATTTAGGAAGAGGTGTATATCAAGAAACCATAAGGCTTCAAGACTTTTTATTGAGATTCTCATGTGTGCAGACTCAAGCAAGAATTGTACAGTCTCAAGCAAGCACCCCATGCTTGGTACACCAGGATCAATAACTATCTAACCAGTTTTGGCTTCACCAAAAGTGACTTTATTTTAATTTTTGATGAGCATCTAATAAAATATTGCAAGGAGGACCTTGTAAGAGAGTTTGAAATGAAGGACATGGGTCTCACGCACTACTTCCTTGGATTGCAAGTATGGAAAGGTGATGGAGAATTTTTTGTCTCTCAGGGAAAGTATGCCAACGAGATACTTCAGAGGTCCTGCATGGAGAGTTTCAAACCCATGGAGACACCTCAAGTGACCAACTGGAGGAAAGAGGATTCCACTTCCGGTGAAGAAGTGGATTCTATTGTTCACTGGCAGTTGGTGGGTTCACTAATGTATCTTTTTAACACATGACTAGGTATGTGCTTGCAGTCGACCACCTGAGCCAAGCTATGGTTAGGCCAACCAAATTATTTTGGAGTGAAACTAAGAATGTTCTACAGTACCTCAGAGGAACTACCCAGTTTGGACTATGGTACAGACGGATAGAGGGAGTGAAGCCATGTGGCTTCGCAGATGTAGATTGGGTGGGGAGTCCATCAGACCAAAAGAGTACATCAAGTGGAATTTTCAGTTTTGGGTCCACATCGGTTTCTTGGTATAGCAGGAAGAAGATATTTTTGACACTTAGCTCAGCAGAAGAAGAATACATGGTTATTAGTTAAGGAGAATGTGAGGTGATATGGATGAAAAAGATACTTGTTGTCTTTTTTGGTCAAATGATGGATCCAAATGTGATCTACTGTGATAATCAAAGTTGTATCAAGCTCTTTGAGAATCTTGTTTTTCATGATCGATCCAAGCATATAGATATACGGTATCAACATTTACAGGAATGTGTGCAAAGACGGATAATGTTGTTGTAGTACATTTGGACATAGGAACAAGATGCTAATTTTTTAACAAAGGCCTTGTCAAGAGGGAAGTTTGAGTTCCACAGGTGTAGGATAGGGGTGGTTGATAATCCATTTCTTGTTGAGGGGGAGTGTTGAAAAATGTAGCAAGAAATTCTCAATTTGATTTTGCCTTGACTGATCAAATTTCCACATGCAGAGAACTTGGATGCAGTTAACTTGTATGACATGTATTATGTCACCTAGTTTACTCAGTAAATTCGAGTTGGAGTACTTAGAGTTCATTTCTTCATGTGTGGTTGCTAATTTGTAGAAATCAAGGTCAGTTATCTCAAGTTCCAACTTTTGGAGGAACTAGTGGAAGGTCAGTTAAGCAGTGAAACTTCAACCAAACTTAGTGGTCATCTAGTTAACTGATCAATCAAACCAAAATAACTAGTGCATGTAGAAAATTCAAGTTACCCAGATGAGGTGGAGATTCCAAAGAAGTGTTACATCATTTGTAGACTAGTATTGAGTGTACGGGTGTTTCTTGTAATCAAATGATCAACCTAAAATAATTATGCAATTCAATTGAGGGAATTTCCTAAATAATAGCGCCTAATTCCTTAAGGAATGGCGCAAAGAAATAAGAGTTCAAGCCGAGGAAAAAATTGACTAAGTCTGGGTCAGATGCCTTCAATGAGTAGAGAGATAGGTTTTGCACTTGCACAGTGAGCTCAGTTGAGCAAAGCAATTGCAACACATCTCTATTTCATTTAATTAATGCAAGAGGAATTGGGTTTTTTAGTAGATTGTTTCCCCAGATAAAAATACTTGTTGCATGTGTGTTATTCCTTCTTGCATGTTTGAAATTTTTATTCTAAATTGTGAAATAATGTCCGCAAATCATTAGTGTAGATATGTGTCTTGTGATTTTGAATAAAACTTCATGAGCATTTTTAGACATTATCTGATTATTTACGCGTCCCTTCTAATATATATAACATTTCCTAGTCCCTTGGAGATGTTGAAATCAACTAAATTGTGAGCCATTCCCATAAATCTTGACCACTTGTAGGAAGTGCCAGCCCCATAAATGAATCCTAATAGGTTTCCAATTTTTAAACACATTATCAAACTAAAAAATGAGTGGCAGACCTTGTAATTGAACCAAGAATGACATGATGTCTAGTTTATCTAGCCTATCATCAAAACACACTCTACACTTTTTCTGGAAGAGATATTGCAAGGTTCGATGACAATTAGTCTAGCGTAGTTTTGGGTGTGTTTTCTAGAAGTTGTAATACACAACATCCAACCTTGAGCAAGAATCATGTGGTGTGGAGAACACCCCAAAATAATGGAGAAATTTTTATCCATCCCTTTCTTGATTATATCCATAGTCATTCATTTGGTGGAAACACATCCAACACATCCAACAATGGCAACACCCTCCATCTTGTGGATGTCATGTAGCCTAATATCATCTCCCATAACTAAACTTGATTAATCTACTTTTCACTTGACATGTTTCTTATACTTTTGGATTGATTCTATGGGTGTGGGCATTGAGATGATGGTCTAAGTTATGTTGTCGTCGCTTGTCATTTCTTATGTTAGGTGATGTCTAATGAATCCTTCCAATAGTAGGTCAGAAGAGGGGTACATAGGTAGTGAGTCTATAGAGAATAGAGTGGGATTCCCAAGGAAGAGAGTTGAAGAGTGTGCTTCCCATGGAATGGAGTTAAAGCTTTCGCCTACATAATTGGCTTAATGGTGGAAGGTTGGTCTTGATCGTTCCCATTATGACGAGATCCAAAAGGGGAAATGAATATGTCCTCATTTATAAAGTATTGTATAGTCCTTATGTTCCAATGAAGTTCTTTGATATGATCCTTGGATCCTCTACCAGACTCTACTCTTCTATTGATTCACTATAGTGTATAAAGAGCAGTGACAAGTCAACATTGTAGTTTTGTGACATTAGGCTCTGAATACCTATGAGTAAATCCTCACAATAGTCGACCTAATAGTCTCCCATAGCTTAGTGCTAAGGTGCTAAATAGTCTCCCATAGCTTAGTGCTAAGGTGCTAAATCGAATTGTGAATTGTAACATGAATTGATTGAGAAAAGAGAAAGCAAACCCTACCTCAGACCCATGTCACATATAAAACCTTCGACTAGAGCTCGTGAAAACCCTATCCCTATCCAAACAAAACCTAATAATTAATTTATAACCCATATTCATAAATATTAATCAGAACTAAATAGTTTTTCATAATTTTAAATAATTAAGATTGATTATATTACCTATTTTTCGAACATAGAAAGTTTCAAACAACATTTAATATACTTACAACTAATAAAGATTCCTGTACTCGAACCTAAACCTCGTGTTAAACCGATTCGATTGACACGGGTGTGATGTTGTCGGTATTTGACCCTAATGCTTATTAAATCCCTGCGGTTGGTTTTCCAAATTTGACACTTACGAAAGTCACGTTTTTTTTTTTTATGTAAATCCCGTGATATATGGAAAATCCCTCTTTGCTATGCCTTCCATTGGAGACTAACTTGTTGCCGTAGTTTTTATCCAATAAAGAGAGTTTTTAATCTGATAAAGATAAACGCGCCGGCCCTAGAGTTTTACATTTTTGAGTTTTCCTTCTCAATCCCTTTCTGCTGACCTGGAATTCAACCATGGCCTTCCGCATTATCGCCTGGAATTTAACTTCATCGTTTACTTTTGAAATCTCACAGAAGCAGATAAGTGGACCCTCTGAATTCTACATAGAAATGATTTCAGTAAAAGAATTTAAAGACGCAGCAAAGAAAAAAAGGTTGACAATTGACTCAGATTGAAAACCCAGACAATTCGTTACAGTTCCAAAGCCATTATAAAACTGTGTTATTGGGCCAAATTCCTAAGGTGTATTCGCTTTGAGCTCAGCATAATCCATTCTGTGCCTTTAAGCTTTGCTTTAGAAAATGAGGATCTCGGCACTTAATATGGCTTGTGCCGTTGCAATTGAAGCTTGCAGTATAATGCTTCTATGCTCTGCAATCGCTTACGGTGTCCATTTTGAAAAACATGAGTTAGCAACACAAGGGAATGACTGGCAGCCAGCCACTGCTACATGGTATGGCAGTCCAGATGGAGATGGAAGCGACGGTAAGGGCAATATTATGTCGTTTATTCTGGGGAATAGTTATAAAAATATGAACATGATGGTCAAAAAATTACAGTTCTACAATTGCTTTGTAACAGGTGGTGCATGCGGATATGGCAGCCTAGTGAAACAGTTACCTTTCCAATCGAAAATAGCTGCAGGAAGTCCAGCCCTATTCAAAGGAGGGACAGGATGTGGCGCATGCTATCAGGTCTAGTTACATCTTGATTTCATTATGTAATAAAGTAATTTGGTGCCTTCTTGTTGCGGAAGGGTATTCTTGTTTAGAATTGGAGATGTTATGAATATTTTGAAATCATCATATTTGGATTGTAGGATTGTAGATTTTAGGAATATTCTCAAAATCCTCGATCAAAATAAATTAACAGATTGTTAACCTAACTGATCATATGTTATGTTTAAATAGGTGAAGTGCACGGAGAATGGCCTGTGTTCCCAAAACGCGGTGACTGTGGTAATTACGGACGAATGTCCTGGTGGAATCTGCTCAGGTTCTGGCAAAAAGCATTTCGATCTCAGCGGTACTGCCTTCACTGACATGGCTTCTCCTGGTGCATCTTCGAATCTGCTTAACACTGGAGTTGTCTCTGTTTTGTTTCGTCGGTAGCTATCTATTCCTGCACCTCAATCAAGTAAATCAGAGGATTTTTGCAGAGTTGGCGCCTTTATGACCTGCTTTTTTTTTTTCATTTTATTGAACGTGTCTTCTTATTTGATGTTATATTATAGCGTGCCATGCGAATATCCGGGCAAGAATATTGTATTCAACGTTAACGGAGGTGCCAGTGACTACTGGTTTGCTATCCTTATCGAATACGAAGACGGAGATGGCGATCTTCGAGCAGTGTATCTAAAGCAGGTGTGTTATTATACAGATAACGAGTTAAATTTTGGATATGGAGATTATGTGGTTGAATTTATATGGATTGTTTGACTTTTCTCCTGATTATGAGATAAAAGAAATTCTAATATATTCCCATAAAAAAAAATTCTAATATATTCCCAGAATCCGAAATAAACGTAAAAATACCCAATTCATGTAAATCTATATATCAATTCATGATTACAAGAAGAAGATTCGTGTTTACATTTTCATGTATGCAGGCAAACTCTAATACATGGCAAGGAATGGAAGAGACTTGGGGTGCAAATTGGTGTTTGAATAGCGGCCCTTTACAAGCTCCATTCTCTATTCGCTTGCAGTCTCTTTCAACTGGAAGAACACTCACTGCAAACAATGTTATTCCTCAGAATTGGCAACCCGGAGCTACTTACAGATCACTTGTCAATTATCACTAATCACCATCCGAGCTCCTGTGATGCGCCATATCGTCCGTTGCATTTGTACAAGTGTTTTCATGCGAATAAAAATAAGTGTTGTAGGATATTCAGGTTTCTCTTTTCTTCAGAGCCGGAAGGCCGGGGGAGAAATTGTACCTGGAGAAGTCTCACAGGTATACATAGAATTCTCGAAAACGGACGAGAAGATTTGTGGGGAATTAACAGTAGCCATGGGATGATGTAGCCATGAGATGATGGGTGAGATCGTATTTCTAATGTTAACGTGAAATTCAGATTTTTCTCAGCGTGGATGTAACCAAGAAGTCGCAGTTTTCTAAGTCTTCTATATGTCGGAGTTTTCTAAGTCTTCTATATATCGGAGTTTTCTAAGTTTTCTTAGCTATTCGCTTGCAGTCTCTTTCAACTGAAAGAACACTCACTGCAAACAATGTTATTCCTCAGAATTGGCAACCCGGAGCTACCTACAGATCACTTGTCAATTATCACTATTCACCATCCGAGCTCCTGTGATGCGCCATACCGGCCGTTGCATTTGTACAAGTGTTTTCATGCGAATAAAAATAAGTGTCGTAGGATATTCAGGTTTCTCTTTTCTTCAGAGCCGGAAGGCCGGGGGATCAGGAATTGCAGCTGGAGAAGTCTCACAGGTATACATAGAATTCTCGAAAATGGACGAGAAGACTTGTGGGGAATTAACAGTAGCCATGAGATGATGTAACAATGACATGATGGCTGAGATCGTATTTCTAATGTTAGCATGAAATTCAGATTTTTCTCAGCGTTGATGTAACCAAGAAGTCGCAGTTTTCTAAGTCTTCTATATTTCGGAGTTGGTTTTTGGAGTTTTTTTAAATGGAATTGGGTGAGTCATGGTCGCATTAATTTGATTGTGTATTTTTACCGAATATTTTTTTTGAATGTATAAGAAAATTTAGTATTTTTAAACTTCACATATTTTGATTATCGAAAATTTGTGATTTCAACTATTTTTAAAAATTTCAATTAAATTAAACAATATAATGAAAAATATTTTTAAAATATAGAACAATTAAGTTGCAACAACTCTATTTGAAATTTGAAGCAATTTTTTTCAAATTTCAAATAAATTTAACTAGTATTTACCTTACATGTTGCAAAGGAAACTCATTAAATAGGAAATTAAGTAAATTCGTAACATATGAAGATTTACACAATGGTTTAGTAGTTTAAACTAATAATTATTATACAAAACTTCTCCAATGTCTCTCTCAACTCTGTGGATAAAAATGATGAGTTGAAATTCACATATATTTTAGAGAAATAATTGCCAATCACCATAATAATTAAAAATAGTAAACCTAAAAGCAAAATCTTGCAATGAAAACCCATCTAAGTGACTCTGGAGATTTAGGTAATGCCAAAACCCCACGTGATGGTGATAGTGACATACCAATTGATCATTGCATACGTATACTTATTTAAAATATACAACAATACAATAACTAATATTATTGTATAGCTAATATGTTTTTGTGTTTGTACAAGCATGATACATTTTAGTGATGTATAAATTTTAATCATGGGTATCGAGATAATGGCTTTGTTTTTGAGTATTAGTTCAAAAATATAAGCTTATTTGGAAAAACATGTTTTTTGGATTTGAACCTCGAAAGACATATGAAACACCCTTACTTTAGTATTGAATCAAAGCCTTAATGGGATAATATCACTTTTTACTATAAGGAAAGGATTTCACAAAACAAATCCCTTTCTCAAGTTACAGAGAAGAAAGTTGTTCGAGTTCTGAAATGAACACTAAAGACCTTAAAAAAATTGTCTAGATTAGGGGCAAGTAGATCAAGATTGGTGTAGGACCTGGATCCTATGCATCTTAGATTACATCCTAGTGTACAGTTAGCCCAAAAAAGAGTACTTGGGGCATTTGGAGTATGTTTTAGAAAAGTTGTTGGTGGGCTCCAGTATTGCAACAATAATGTTGCAACTCCTGGGACTCCCTTCTTTACTTTTATCAACCTGGTAGTTCATAACAAACTTGGAAGCGACAGTGCTATATGCACAAGTACTAGCTCTTGTTGCAACTATCACTGAATCAGCTGGCACAAGTCCGCTAGGAGCTTAAGCCAACTTCTACGAGCTCTCAGAAGAAGCTTTTAACGGTGATGGATGAAAGCTAACTCAACCAGAGGCTAATCTACTTACAGAAAGAAGTTGAAAGCTAGAAAGGAACGCAAACCCTAGTTTTACCGACTAACCCTACTGGTGCAAGTAAAAGGATGAAGCTACAGGAATGGATGCCATTGACTTCTAGAAAGGTAAAATGCATGTGACTAAGCTACTTCTGAAGAGAAATATGAAGAAAACATCTTTTTGCATTTTTTAGTACTTCGTCAAGATTATTTTGCATATGCTTTAACTGTTTTTGACTGTGCAGAGGTTAACTTGCGAAAAGAAATGGAGTAGGCGCTTGCAAGAGGTTTGGAAGGTTAGAAGAGAGCCTAAGGGGTCCCTAGCACCCTTCTAGAGAGTTTCACAGTGATCGGATTCCAAAAAACTGCTTTCGTGAGCTTCTGCAGGAAGTCTGCAAGAGTTCTACAGGATGTTCTGTGGCTTCTATAGGATGTTTCTACAGGATGTTCTGAAAGGAGATTTTTGAAGGGTTGATGGTGGAAAAGAGGTGAAGAAGTGGGTATGGAGGTTGATGATGATGTGGAATGGTCCAGGACCTGGCGAACGAAGTGGGTGAGTGACAAGGATGGTTGGATTTGTTCAAGGAGGGGTAGAGCAATGTTGCACAAAAATATGGAAATTAGGCCAAAGTGAGGGAACATAGCAAATGTGAGGTAAGAATCAGAGTTAGAGGGCAGAGCAGGCGGTATTGATGGAGTAGGGGTAGGCAAAGAGGTTTTACAGGTGCTCTACAAGTTATTTTCCAAACTATTCAAACAAAGACTTGAAAAACCAAAGACCTAGCTACTTTAACCTAATCTGACCTGAATATCAGCAAAGCAAATGAGCAGAAGTTTATTGCAATGAAATCATGTGAAATAGCTATGCAAACTAAGCAATCATGAACCTGAACATGTAACCTCAACTGGTATCAACTTCTGCAGATGAGAATCTACACTAACAATTGCATGATGAAGTAAAGACAGTGTTTTTGGTAGTGGAAAGGACACCTTGGTCTCAGCTCATGGTCCCACAGAGGGAGAGGTGAGATTAGGGGTGCTTGATGGCCTTTTTCTGAATATATTCTATATTATTAACCTATCCAAACAATCTGAACATGAAAAGCCTTTTTAATCATCAACAATGACCTATGTAATCAAGCAAATCTGTAATCTACTTAACAGAAAATATTTGATAAAGACATTCAAAATATGTAACAGTACAAGAAGGAAGCCTTGGCACTTGGGTTAGGCCCTACCCCAAGAGCTTTAAGCTCCTAAGAAAAAATCTCAGGACTGATGCCAAATGAAACTGCTTTCCATTATTCAAAAACAACCATGTCACCAGAAAGTTGTACAGCAGAAACTACAAAATGAGCTGAGAAACTAACAGCATTATAGTGCAAAATAAAACTGTTCAAAAATTAAAGTACGAAGGCTGGAAACCTTCCTATTTATGCACTACGAGGGTCTACAACAGCCCTCCTTAACTTGAGGGGCTCGACTGCTCAAACTGCCAGTGATCAGTCACTTTACATAAAATTGCTTGGCTGCCCTTGGGAATCCTTTTCGGTGGCCTCCTGAACTCCGAGTTGAGGGTGGCGATTTCGAGGAAGGGGCCATTTAGTGCAGGAGACACCCTTCCTACGAATCCTCACCCTTGTTCCTTAATGCTTGGCTGTCATCTGGCTCATAACTGCTTTGTTTTGGTCCAAAATTTGTCCAAAAATCTGCAATAACCACGTGTTAGCCTTCTTGGTCAAGTGACTATCCTCATTCGTTAAACTAACATAAATATACACAAAAAACATGCATAAACTATGAAAAATGGTGGATTGGTGAAGAACAATAGGAAAATGAGCCGAATAAGTTACCCATTTTTGGGGCTCATCATCACCTCCCTGCTAAATGGGTTGCTCATCCTCTGAGCAACTAATCTAGCTCATCATCCTTGATAGCTTTGACTGCCTCTCTCACGTCCCAGGCCTCCGTGGTGATGTCTTCTTCCCAGTCGTGAAATCCTGCTTTTCTTTCCACTTCCTCCCACTGCTTTTTTTCCTCCTCTTCCTTAACAGCAAGGGAGGACTGAATTTCAGGCTAATCCAATTGGCCGGTAGATTTTGCATTGACTGTTTATAGAGGGGTACCCTTGCCAAGGCCTCCCTCAACTTGGTTGGAGAGTGGTATTCCCTTATCTTCAAACTATGGGGCAGTGTGTTCCACCTCCTTGTGCAAGCATGGAGGTAGTTATCCCCCAACAGTCTCTCCATGTCCTCAAAGTGGGAAATAGCTTGAGCCTGTCGCTCAATGTAATCTGGTAAATCCTGAGGGCTGTTGGCCAAGTGTTGGTGGGTGCTTATCAATGCTGAGGGATCCTCCGGCTCTGCTCTGATCATTAGTGGCTCACTGAGTTCCCTACTCATAATATTTCAGACCTCTGCTACTCTTTTCTCCTCATGATTCATCCAAGAGGCCATGGCCATAAGTTGGACATCTCCTACCACAATGTTGGGATCCCACGAATTCATATTTGGAAGGGCTAAGTTGTGCAAATAAAACTCTGATAATTTAGCCTTGTCCTCTGATGAGCTACTGTCACATAAAGCCACAAATTGATGATAGTTTTGAAATGGAGTAGTGCCCCTTTGGGCCAAGGTGTTAATCTGGAACTGCAACCATTGATCTTTAAGGTACAAAGCGTATGACTTGGCAAGCTGCCTACACTGTATGGCCTTTATTGCCTAACTGGCCATGCAGGCTAGTTGGGCTTCCTTCTCATGTACCTGTTGCCTTAGAGACTGTATCTCCTCTGCTGCCTGCAACTCCTTCTCCTGTAACTATTTTGTTAGTGCCTCGATCTCAGCCTGCAACCCATCCTTTCTTTGTTGTTCATCCAAGGTTTCTTTTTCTATTGGAGGCTTTTCCCGTTGCTGTTGTTCTCCTAGAATGGAGGGCCTGTCTTCCTTATGGATTCCCTGTAGCTGTAGCTATTGTTTCAGCAGCTCGTTCTCTTCCTGTAGTTTGGCCCTCTGACAGCTTTCCACATGCTTCACCATAGCCAATTCTTTCCTTGACTCCTTGAGTTGTTCCTCTAGGGGGCCTATGTCTGCCACACCCTTGGACTTGGCGATCCTCATCCAAGTATGAGTCCTAATCCTTTCTTCCTCCAGTGCAAAAAATAGCGGCACTGCAAATTTCTAGGGAATTATTTTCCCACCTTCTAACAAGTTATAGTATGTGCCCAAACGGGGCTGAGGACTTGGTTTCAATATTTCCTCTATCCTTCCTTCTTCCTGTGGTTGTTTGGCCGCCTTTTCCTCCAACTTCTCGGTCTCCTTTAGCTTAGCTCGAGTTTCCTGTAGAACTTTCTCAGCTTCTTGTAGAACAGTCTTTGTGTCCATTGCCTACAGTCTTTCTCTCCAGGTGGAAGTTTTTGGGCTTCCTCGCTCATAGGTGATGGAAATATTTGAGGGAGACCCTTCCTTTGGTTTAGGGGTTATGTCCTCAATAGTAATTGGCACCTTTGACTGCGACTGGGGTCTGCCTACTTTGATCCATGTGCTCCTTCTTGCGTTAAAGTACATGGAGATCTGCCTCTTTCGCTTCCCTTTTTGTTTTGGAGGTGTTTTTAAGGCGGCCAGCACAGCTGCTGCCTCTCTTGCCAATATTTCCGGCGATTTTCCTCTTTACTGTTCTGTTTCCATGCTTCTTATAGAAGCCTCTGTGTCAACTATTTCTGCCTGAATTGTGGACATTTTAGGATTTGTTTTTACTTTTTGTTTTGGTGTGACTTTTGTGGCTGTGCCAGCCTTTAGTTGGGATGTTTCTGCCTTCTCTACTCTCCTCTGCAGTCTCTTTTCTCTTAGTGTTTGTGCTGCTGTTCCTTGGTCTGTTTTAGACTCAGTAATTTTGCCCTCCCCCTCTTTCTTTTTTTGTCCTACTTGTGCTTGTTTATCCTATGTTTCTTTACCATTGGTTTTCTCTCCTGCTTCAGTGTGTTCCCCTTCTTCACTGCTGGATGAGGTGAGCTCCTCGGCCAGAATTCTAATATCGTCATCTTTGGTCATGTTTTGGAAAATTACCCAAGAGACGGGGACAGTGTAGGTGTGGAGGGCATCTTCTACTAAAATTTTGATGAGCCCATGATGGGCTAACTGATCCAGTGTCCCTTCTTTCAATTTTGTGCCACATTCACTTAATGACTGCAGAAGAAAATAGGGCATGCTCAAATTTTGTTCTGGAGGTAAATCCATTCCATGTCTTAGTTCATTTAGCAACCTGAAGTGATAGCCATAGACAATGCTGAATCTCCCTTCACGGGTAATGTATTTCATGATTTGGAAGCTGACTTCGCTCCAAAAGAGGAGGTAAGCTGACTCTCCGGACCCTGTTTTTGTCTTCTACTGGATGTTCTTCAGGCAGGAAGAATGCTTTCTTGGCTGCCTGGCCTAATGACCTTTCTTCTTTGCTCTATGGGAGTCCTAATGGGAGGCCAGTAACATGATTGATGAGCTCAGGGGTAACTTCTAGGGTCAAACCCCTAAAATTCACTGTGGCCTGTGTCTTTGATTCAGGTTTTAGGGAAATTAATAATTCCTCCGTTATTTCATCATCATGACCCTGAATTTTGTCACAGAAGGACATCCAATTGGGACGGGTGAAGAGGTCTACCACCTCTGGATGCTCACGCAGCTTGTTGGGATCTGAAGGTTCTCTCCTGATAAACCCTCCTGGCATGGTGAGAGTTATGCTCTGTTAGAAAAGGGAATGTTGTCTATGGGTTTTTCCCTGGACTCAAGGAAGACTTCTTTGGCTGTTTAATACTAATGAGCAACAATTCTCTAGTTTCAAGCCTGCTGTGACTCAGCTCTCAGTTATCTGGTTATGAAAGGAAGAGTTTTTGCTTCTACAGACAGAGGGCAGAGACCAAGTTTTCTTCTCGAGACACATTCAGATATGCAAATTTTAAAATTTTCATCCAAAAGCTGGCTCTCACAGCTGCATATGCTTTCCTTATAAGAGAATTTTAGCAATAGGAAACGTGGAGAAGAATTTCGATGCAGAAAAATTGAGGAATATCGTTCAACACACAAGCAAACTGCTATTTCCAACTCACAGGCTGATTTTTATCGGACTCCCAAATTTAAAACAGTTCAATTCACCACCTTTTCGAAACATACCATGCATGGAAGAGTGTTTTCGAGCCTACCTCTCTTGGAAATCCAAATTCAACGAAGAAAAATCTAGGCTTTCTGCTCCGGAAAGCTGTGCTAGACTTCCTGTAGAGTGGCTTCCTATACAACTCTTGCCGGCTTCTGCAGGATGTCACTGCGCTTCTGAACGAGCCCGGTACGTGGGAGATTTTTTTGAACTGGCCAAAAAACTTGGTGGAGGATGACGGGTTAACAGATTTCAGAGGCAGAGGATGGGTAATTCGGCCGAGGATGTTGCAAGTGCAAATGAACAGCGGGTGGTGAGAGTCTTCAGTCGAATATCTTTTAACTGCAGCGCAATTCGTGGCGAGGGAATGAGGTGGTCAGACCGAACCATTGATCCAACGTCACGACCATCATTTTTTTGCGTGTCTCTGACCGCCATCACCTCCCCTCTGCCATTAACCGCCGCCACCACTACCAGTCCCGCTGATTTTCCCCGACTGGACACTCCACACGTGTCGGCTGCATGTCTCGGTGGCAAATTTGAATGTAACTAAGCTTGTTCGGATCCCACGAGGCTTTGTAACTGGCTGAGGGTGGCCAGTTTGACTGGCCACCGATCCCGTTCAATCCGAACCATTTTCACAGCCATGCAGTTTTCGAAATATAGTTTATGCAATTGACGAATGAGGTTAAACACTTACCTGTGTGGCCGTGGACGCGTTATGCAGACCTCGGGTCTTGGAACCACTGCTTCGCTTGCTGCTGCCTCATGCACGGGTGTTAGAACCCATTCCTCCATTCGTTGATGCTGTATGTACGAGTTTTGGAACCCGATCCTTTGGTTGTCATCGCTGCATACATAGGTTTGGCTTCGTTTCGGCTGCCGAGGATGTTTTCACGTTCAAGAGGAGCCTTCTGCATGTTCCCTTTGTTGATTTCGGTTGTCCCTATCTTTAGAGTATGTCTTTCCAGAGGGATCAGCTACTACAGGATTCCTGTAGGATATCCTGTAGTTGCTTCTCCTCCTGGAATGCAGGCTAAACGAGCAGGGCTATATTGTGGACGAGGGATTTGTTGATGAAGAGTCCAGATGGAGATTGATAGGTAGGGTGAGCTAGACATCATTGCTTAATTTGTCGCTGAAAAATTCTTGCTGGCAATCTGAGGAAACAGGGTTTCTGGTATGACTATGCAGGAACATATAACCAAGTGGGTGATGGAGGTGTACAGAGATGGAACAGGGTGCCATATGGTGATGGGGGGAAACAGGGGTGGCTATAGGCCTAACAAACAGATTCCCACCGTCAGATTCCCCTCCAAAATCGATTTTGGATTGCTCGAAGGTTCTACAGGATGTTTCTTGTAGAAGACATAAAGTTCCTATAGAAGAAGCAAAGCTTCCTGTAGAAGGTGGAATCTGAACCCGAATGTGATCAAATCCTAGGAAAGGCAAGTGGTTAGGGAGGAAGTGCCTGTGAGGGTGTCCTGTAGCCTAGTGTGGACCCCTGTCCTTGTTTTGCGTGACCTTCCTAACCTGCAATATATTCCCTGCAACCTGCAATTATTCCATAGAGATTAGGCCTGTTTTTTTTTTTTTTTTTTCTCTTCTTTCTCTTTTTTTTTTTTGAGAGAGAGACAGCTGGGGCGCCTCCATGAGGTTTTCATCCTCACTGCCTACCCCGGGCGCTTCTAAGAAGTTTTCACCCAGGGATCTTTTTATTTCACTTCTCTGTTTTTTTTTTTTTGATACTTAAGGTGTGGGTGGAGTAGAGACAGGGCCCCGCTCCACTACCAGCACTGATTTCTCCAAAGTTTCAATGAACTCCTGCCTCGAAAGGGGTTTCCTATAGATTTTCAATCGATGCCCATTGACGAGCATGGGGATGGCTTCTTCATCAATGGTCCTGATGAGGACTGAACCATTGTCGTTGCATTTCTCCACTGTATATGGTCCTAACCACCTTGTCCTCAATTTCCCTTTGAAAGAATTGTATCTGGAATCATACAGCAGTGCCCAATCTCTTGGCTAGAATTGCTTTTCATTAAGGTGCCGGTCATGCCATATATTCCTCTGGAGTGGAACTACTTTTGAGTGGAGGAGGGCCTGCATTCTCTGTTCATCTAATCCATTCAGTTGTAGTAATCTTTCCCGTTGTGCATGGCTAAGATCTAGGTCCAGCTAAGCTGCCACCCTCAATGTGTTGTACTCAAATTCTATGGACAGCAGAGCCTTCTTCCCGTAGACCAGCGCGTAAGGTGTGAAACCTGTTGTAGTTTTCCAAGTGGTGTTGTAGGCCCAAGTGGCCTCAACCAAGCAATCTGCCCAATCATTCCTGCTGCTTCTCACCACTTTAGTCAAAATCTCTTCCAACGATCTATTAGTGACTTCCACCTGCCCATTAGCTTGTGGATGATAAGGAGTGGAAGTTTTGTGCTTGATCTTGTGATGAGCGAGCAGGTCTTCAATCAGGTTAGAGGTGAACTGACTTCCTTGATCGGTGACTAGCTCTCTTGGGTAGCCAAATTTGTAGAAGATATTTTCCCTTAAAAACTCAGCCACTTTTTCTTCTGTCGCTACCTTGATTGCATTGGTTTCTTCCCACTTTGTCAGGTAGTCTGTGCACACAATGATGTAAGACCTTTGCTTTGAAGGAGGGTTGATAGGACCCACAAAATCCATGCCCCACTTCTCAAATGGCTCGAAGGTCACTTGAGGTGGGAGGGGAATTTCATCCCTTGGAGTTGGTTTCCCCATCCTTTGACATCGGTCACATTCGCTGATGTATCTTCTAAA